>JANZLQ010000079.1:74138149-74159072 GCA_026212715.1 Elanus axillaris | reverse complement strand
TTTCTTTTTTCTTCTCCTCTCTTCCCTTCTCTTCCCTTCTCTTCCCTTCTCTTCCCTTCTCTTCCCTTCTCTTCCCTTCTCTTTTTCCTCTTTGTTGCTACCAAAATAAAATAATTGGCAGGGGTTTCGGAAGACCTGAAATTTTGCTGGCATCTGGTTAGATAAGGGTTCCTTCTCTAGTGCTTTTCCCATCTCTCTTCTATGATGTAGCTAAGGAGCCCAACAATTTGCTTTCCCTGCCAGATACCATCATGCAATTGGAAATACTATTGTTTTCTTTAGGCAGATGGTGATTCTCATCCTTTGATCCTTTCACTAAACTCATTAGAAAACCTGGCCTCAGATCAAACCTTGAAAAGAAGAAAAAATCAGAGAGAGAAATAAATACCACAGTGATTAAGGTAGTATGTAAGATGCTGGGTAGAACAGAGTAGAAGCATCTATTTTCTCTCTGCTTTTGTAACAGGGTTTTTTACTCTCTGAGGTCTGCAATTTTTTCTGATACTAATCAGATCACACTGGTCTTTGTACACGCACACACAGACATATATATGTGTGTGTGAATGTGTGTGTGTGGTTTTGTGTGTAAAAGTAATCGAAAGCATCTCCACTTGTTTCAGCTGATGCGTGGAATGTAAAAGCCTGGTATGGGACTTGCTACACTGAAGTGTGTGCTCCTCTGGTACACTTTGCTGTATGTTGATAAGAGCTCTGCTGTATTTCCCGTTTCAAAAATAAAGGGTATTTTCAGTGGTTTGGGCCATAAGAAGTAGGATGAATCACAGGAAAGCGACGGCTGACATGGCCTCTGTGCTTATCAACCTGACTCCAACCCCTCTACAATTGGCAATGTAAAGTGAGCACAAAAAGTGTGCCCAGCCATGAGTTATCAGCATAGCTCAATGCCCCTCTGTTGTGTAGAGGCAGATTTATCATGTTGTGCAGGGAAAACATCCCAGGTGTGTATTTGAGAGAGGAGGATGGAGACAGGAGGAAGCCAAGCAGCACACTCCTGCTCTCCATTTTGTCTGCTGATATAAACCCAAGGATCCACCTATAAAACAGGACCACTGTGAGGTGACAGAAATGCACAACAGTCTTCCTCTAGTGCCTGAATTAATGTGGCATAAGGGGCCACAGATATGTCCAAGCAGGAGGTGTTGCAAAACAACCTACTTTGAACAGAGACTATTGGCACAAAGCTCAAGTGGATTCATGTGACTAAAATATTTGAGATATGTGAGAGTGGTGGTCTCCACACTCTCTCTTCTCTGCTGGGGTAGGAGGAGGAATGTGGAGGAATGTCCTCACATTCCCCAAGAGCAAATGAAACCATCCCTTCCAGAGGCAATGAGAGACTACCTGTATGGTACTCCATCTCCCAGGCTGAATTAGGAGGTGCTGGACATGCCCAGATCCCATCAGTGGGGCACAGGTGTGTCATTCATCCCAAATACCAACCTAGTGGGGTTTTCTCTGTAACACAGGGCTGAAGTCAAATACTGTGACTGGACTTTTTTTTTTAATGGATTGTATAATTGTATGACTGTCAAGATGAACAAATAATTTGCAATGAATAATTTATCCAACAGATTTTGATTCTTTTGCAGCTTACTGAATATCCATGAGCAGACCTCGATTTCAGCTAGCTTATTTATTGTTTGAATTTATTTGACGTGTTCCCCCTTCTTTTTTTTTTTTTTAAACACTATCAACTGATCAGAGACAGCTCCTGAAAAAGTTGGATAGTCTGCAGTTGAAATTAGTTCTAGCAGCCATGAATCAGGGGGTGGACAGTCCAATGTGTAGAAATTTCACTTGAGCAATTTGGAATTAATTCTCATACCTTTTACAGACTTCCAATTTGACCTTAGTCAAGGAAGTTGGGAACAATGTCACCACTAAAAAGCTGTCCCTATGTGATTAATCCAAGGTCTGAGACAGGGAGGAACACAAGAATGGCAAGGCTGTGGTGGCCCAAACATCTGCCTCGCCTGGTATCCTGTCTTTGATTATGGCCAAGATTATATGCCTCAAGAAAAAATACAAAATCAGGGCAAGCAAGCAGTTATTCTTCCCTAAAATATTCATCCCATCTCCCATGATTTGTAGTTCAAAAGATCCCTGAGCCAAAGGTGGTGTCTTTCTATTTGGTAGCCCTTGATGTATTTTTATTTCACATTAGGGGCATGAACCTGAGGCTGGGGAGGAAATTGTTCTCTGGTGTAAATTCTGCGGTTCATTCTATCACACACTACCTGGGTTACCTTGATCCAGTCAATTAGGATGAGATTTATTTACTTCACCTAACATTAGCTATTTAAAAGACAGAGCTCAGTACGAGCTAGCTGGCTAGCTAAAGATGGGGAGGCTTTCAGATGCTGTGGGAAGGGGACCACCACAAACCCATCAGCCAGATGAGACTGATGACTGCATAGAGGCATCAGGGTGCAGGCACACCTCTGCTCACTACAGCAGGGAGGATGCTCCCCTCCACCAGAAAATTTGATTACCCTCATGTCAGGGGTACAGAACAAGTAAGTGGAACAAACAAACAAGGCAAGATAACAAAGGGAACAGTACTGAGAGGGAACAGTGAATCCAGGATTCTGTCTGGCTTTGCCCATGAAAGGCAGCAGTGTTTTGAAGGCACTGAAGGAAAAGGTAGATTTTAATTCAGGTTCTTTCCATACGCAGGCTCTCTGCTGAGATGAAGGAGGTATTTTAATCCCCTGGGAGCAGAGCTATCAAATTGGCTGGATGGCTCCCTCTGTCACAAACAGCATATTTTATGCAGTGTACCCACACTCTGATCTGTTATGGTAAATCAGCTTTTCCTTCTCTGATGTTGTGTGCGGTTTTGCATAGTTGGGTGGTTGGATAGAAGGAGGAATGACCCAGGTGGACAGAGATGTAAAATGCTTCCTTGTCCAAAAGAGGGAAAGAACTGCTTGTGAACAGGTGGAATTGAATAATGCTTGATGTTAGATGTCTACACTGGCTGTTAAGGGTAACCCTGAGAGCTCAAGACCAGGAAATCACCCTCTGTGCAGATAATGAGCCTGCAAGAATGGCCTAAGGTGTGTCAGCTATACTCCGCTCACACTGCACAAGACCTCACATGCCCAGGGATACCTAGAGGGTTAGTGTGCCACCAGGCAGGCCCAAACAAACTCTCCACAGGCAGGCAGTCTGCAGGAGGTGGAGTATGCCACGTTTCCTGCTGCTCCAGATGGTGCCCTTTCAGAGTAATGTAGATGTAGCCACCGAGGTCCTGCCGAGAGACAGCCCATTCCTGCTGGGCAGCTGTACATAAGATCGGCAGTGCTTTCCAAAGAGCTTGTGTACTGGCCAGTCTGTCCTCGCTCCAGTCAGGAGGGATTGTTATCAGCCCTCTCCCTGGGATCAGGTCAGAGTGGGGTGCTTTTGGGAAAGAAAATGGCCCTGTAGGTCTCAAAGCATGAGATGCATTCCTTTAGGGGTCTGTTTTCACAAGGTCACTCCTCCCTTTCTGCAGAAGGAGGAGGGAAATAACAGATTTTATTGTTGTCTTGGTGCAGAAGGGTTGGGGTTTTGAGGAGAAAAAGCAGGGGTGGAAATACCAGCCTTTGCTCTTTCTGTCCTTTCTCCACTGACGACAAGGGGGACCATCTGTGCCAGAGTCACAGCTGAAGATCTCCAGCCTGAGGTCATTTTCAGACTCACTGCGGGCTGAGCTGAGATCAGAGATACCAAACTCACTGCATTTTCTGCTCTCTTTCCTAATCTTTCTGGACTCCCGTTTAGTTTTCATTTAAGATCTCAACAGGCTAGAATAACTCAAGTTTCCTCAGCACTTCCCTCTACACCCTTCTTCTCCCTAGACCATGTAAGATCTCCCTTGTTATCCTTCCCCTTATGCTTTTCTATCTGTAATGAATACTGCTATGCTCAGTGATACAATCATCCCTCCACAGTACAAGAAGGCTCTTTTCTTCCAGGCTTGTGTATTTGTTTTGGAGGTTGTCTTGATTCAGGTGAAAGTGTTTGTGGCCTGAATCTATCAGCTACTCAGTGTTGCTCAAATTACTTTCAAAAAGTAATTTGTTGCTGATTCCCACATCCAAAAACTTATTGTCAATCTCATGTTCTTGGTGACCGTCTCGGTAAAAGATAGTCACGTATCCAGAATTAGAACCTGGCTGTTGCAAACTCTGGGGAAATAAACCTGAGGTGCAAATGAAAAAGAGGTTTTTAGAGAAAATATAGTCTGTTTCCAGTGCTCTCTTTGATGACTTGGTAGAAAGCAGTCTCCAAACTTTCTGGCCCTTCAGCAGCACTTCTAAGCAAGTTATGCACTGCGAGTGACTACTATGGTTTTCTCCCCACTGCTCTTAAAGACATGGTCTCATTTGCCCATGTACAATGTCCAGGTGTCAGCAGATACCAGGGGATCTGCCACAGGGATGATCATAGGTATGCCAATAACAGGGTTTGGGGCCATTTTCTGCCAGTCCAGTTGGGGCAAGGTTCATCTTCCCTGATTTAGGTGTCCTAAAAGCCAGATGTCTAATCTGTGTTAGTCACAGCAGGCTTTTCTTATAATAAATATAGAAGAACATGCACCTCCAGAGGTTGTTTCATTGCAGCCAAAGCTAAGTGAGTAAGAAAAGCCAGACACATTGCCCTCAGGAGGTGTTCATGTATCCAAAATAACAATACAGGAACCCTAGGATGACCAGCTTAGACGTCTAACTTTTAAACACCCTCAGCTGGAGAAGATGGATTCTACACTCTATTATAAAGCTAGTTCTCAAAACTAAAGCAGTTCAAGGCAAAATGATGCTTTCAACACATCTCCCAATGCAAGAAGTGGAAATTATGCAAGTTTCTTGTCTCAGTATTAAAAAATATATACATTTATGTCTGAATTGGCTTTGGTTGTTGAAGAAAGCACAGGTAATTGCACTAGAAATGTGTGAAATGCAGGCAAAGCTGCAGGGAAGAAAGGGTTACCGTAAAAAGGGTAAAATATGTAAAAGGTTAAAATCAGCACAGCATTCTGGTATTCACATAATTATGGAGACGGCAAGTCTCAGTGAAGCTAAGCTGACAAAGAGTTATTTCTTGTTCCTTAGTTCTGTTCTTAGAGAAGTTTAGCAAAAATATTACATCTTTGACCCCAATTCAGAAAAGGGAAAAAAATTTCAAATTTCTTGAATTTGCCCCACTCCTAATTTTCATGATTTTCTTTGAAAGTTACCTATATTCACACAGGGTAGCAGAATTACTGCCTTACAGAACATTTTTGGATAGAGAGCTTGGGTGGACATTACAGATAGATGGTGAGTATTACACTTTTCATTGGTGATACAAGTTTTCAATTAAATCAAGGTCCTTTTGGCAGCACAAGATTAAGTAGTTTTTCTGAAAATAACACTTATTTTCTGGAGGAAAGGAAATGTCTCTCCAGCAGCATTTAGGCACTTTGCTGGAAAAACTTGTCCACTAAAAGGCTGGGCTTTGATTGAAAAAAACATGAGTGAAAATGGCAAAAACCTGTACATGGAGTCTGAGCTGAGGGAATTGCAACAGTGAACTGTGGAGCTGAAGCAACATAGACCCAAGGTCCATCACTTATGCTTAGCTTGTGATGCTGGAGGTATTTAAATATATCACTGGAGCAAATATGGAGGGGGGCAAATGCCTTTCCTTCTTCTTTCATCTAAAAAACCAACAGGTCATTTTTTGCTCCTGCTAACATTAATGCTGGGAGGAGGGAGAATGAAAAACCCGCTCAAGGATACTGCTCAGCTCTCTCTGCCACAGTCAAAGTCCAGCTCTGTCTGTCCTCCCATAAAGGATCCTCCTCGTCATTTAAAAATCACAAGTATTAAAATGCACCCACAGCATTTACACTGCCATATCCATCCATCACAGGGAGTCAGGGGCCAGCGACAGTACTGATTGGCTTGACCTTTCTGGTAATGCAGAGCAGAGCTGTGAGCCAGTACCAAAACTAAGGATGGTTCTCATTTACAGAGAAGCAGTTAAATTTGCAGGGTGAAAAGTGAATTGGGTGAAAAGTGGAGCAGACTTCATTGAGGAATCATCCAGTTTGTCGTCAACTACGTCTGCTCTTTTGCGGGTGAAGGAGGTGCTGAGACGGATGGAGGTCCCCATTAGCAGCTGCACACCCGCAGCTCCTGTAAATGTCAGTGCACCCTGCAAAAAACAACCACAGCATTAGGCCCTCCAGGAGAGATACCAAAAGATCCCCTTGCCCCAAATGTCAAGATACTGAATATAATCAGAATATGCAGTGGTTTTTGGTCTGATCCAATATACTGACCCAAACTTACCATTGCTATTTTCATTTGCTGTAGGCTTCTTGCCCCAGAAGAATCCCCACTCCCAGCAGCCTAGCTCCACGGTTGCACGTTTCTGCTGTTAGCCTACGTTCAACATGCAAGCAAGAAGGTACAGCATTTGGGAGGCAACCAAACTAGCTCTGAGGCTAAACAGGATTTATGTGAGTGAAATTAAAGGGCAGTAGGAAACTGTGCCACCTCCTGACCCCTTACAAACACTCCTATAACAAAAACTGCCCTTGGTTTTCTTCCTACTGATCAGAAAAGGTGGTACCCATCTCAGACAGAGCAATTTTGTCAGCCTCACAAGAAATCCACCCTTCCTCTGAGTTGTGCTTTACTTGCACACTTAAGGAAACATGCTATTTACGTTTCCAAAAATGTGGAAGTATGTACGTATATGTACCTTGCACAGTATCATCTCCCCTCTATAGGAAGAAGCGTAAGATTGGCCTTGTTCCAAATCATGTTGAACACACCACCTGGAAGGAACAGAGACATCTGGAAAATCATTCCACAATCTCTGAGGAAATTACAGGAGAAATACCGGATGATTGGAAGAACAGCCCTTGGTGGGATTCTTACTTTATCAGCCAATTTCACTTAGATTTTTTTTTCCTAAGTAGCATATGTTCAGAACTTTAATAAGAAATCTTTGGGTTCTGGGGGTTTATTTATTTGTTTATTTAATTTTCCTCATAAATGAAAAAAGTTTTAGCAATTTCACAGGTGGCAGGGCAGGGGGTGGGGAAAAGAAGAGAAAAGAAGTAGCTGATAGCTCACACATTATGGTGTAACTGTGGGAAAGATCGCTCCCTCGCCTGGCATGTGGAGCAGAATCACTGAGCCCACAACAAGGCTCAGTGTTCCTGGACTGCAGCAGATCTGGCTGCAGAAGGAAGACTCCTTGGTCAGTGCTTCCCAAAGTCTTCCTGCAGACAAGCAGGGTTGTTTCAAAAACCAAGCAAAGATACCTCTGATGATAGGAATGAAGGTGTAGGTAAAGTTGAGTCTCTATGTGCCCATGCAGAGCTTTGACTGCAGTGTCCTCTGAATATGGGGGAATGAGGGGAAGAGAGCATCACTACAGGAACAATACTTCTAATTTCCATGCAACGCCTCTGATGCAGAGCTGCTCTATCCTCTTCTGTTGTGTTGCAGTTCTTATACTTTGGGCTATAACCCCAGCATTGGACTTATATACTCCTACTGGCTCAATTTCTCCTCTAAATCATTTCTAAAATGTAGAAACTGCCACAAAGTACACATGGACAGCATAGGAGGAGATCCCAGACTATGTAAGCCCAAACTGCTCTCTCATATCACTAGATTCGGTAGCATCGCAGAAAGCGAGGAGGGACAAATCCAGACACCCAGCTTCATCTGAATGCACTTGCTATTCAGCGGTTCATTTTTTTTGTAATTAGAGGAGGTGTGCAGGAGTGTGGAGGATGGAGCATGACAAGCCATAGATCCAAGTTCATAAACATCTTGAGCATTTGGAAGCTTTTAAGCAGCTGCTATGCTGGCAAAGTATTTCTGAACCAGCCACCTGCATATGTTTTCTTTTTTTATTAAACTAAGCTCCAAAGATGAGAAGATACAGGTGGAAGCTTTGAGCTCCATCCTTTTCCCCACCTCCCTTTGTGTGTTTTAATCCTAATCTGTATCAACAAAGATGAGTCGCTTCTTTAACACATGCAGAAATTACATTGAGGCCCACTAAGGACAGAGACGAGCTTTGATTCCATAATCAATCGCTAAGAAACTCATTAGTGCCAGCACAGATCTTTCGTGTGGGAGGAGCTCTCCGAATGGACCTGCCTGCATCAGAGGAGCTCATGAGCAGCCGTTCTCTTCCATTACACTGGGCTTGTTCCTGTGCTGGAGAATTGCCCCTTCCCCACCTTCATCTCAAAGAAGAAAAGCTCAGGAGCTTGAAGACCGAAAACTTGTAACTTGTCTTCACTACTGACTGCTCTTCACAGCCCCTCTCTCTCTTTCTGTCTTTCAGCTTGAATATGAACAGACATCCTGACCACTCTGAGGTCCTTAGAGATTTGTAAAACAAGTATAAGGATGATGCCTAGGAATAAGTGTCTTTACAGACAAAGTATTCAAAACCAAGTACCTACTTTTCTCTGTTTGTGTTTAGAGTCAAAAGAAATTACCAAATATTCAGAGTGTGGTAAGCGCCCATCACTTTCCAGGGATTTACTGGAAAACAGATGGGGATGCAGCATTGTTAAAAATCAGGGACCAGCCTTTCAGAAATACTTCTGATTTAAATATATGCACCCTGGGTTCATCTGTAAGATTTATGGGTGGGTTTTTTGTTTGTAACCCTCCTTTGGTTATGTGGATTTTATATTAGAAAGAAAGGGAAAAAAAAACCACCAAAAAACAGAGGGAGAGCAAATGCACATCCCACTAAAACTCACCTGATACTTATCTACTTATATCACTTAAGCACTTCATCCTAAAAATCTCCTACGGATTAGGTACCCTCTCTGTTAAAAATATTGGTAAAGATAGACATGTTATCCCTCCTCAGTCACTTAGTTAAATATGTAGAATTGCCCAGTATTTACTTTAAATGCCCCCTGGAAATAACAGTTAAACTCTACTCTTCCCATTGCTGTTGTGTGGTAAATAGCAGAGGAAATATTAGCTGGGATCATGGAAACATCTGAGGAAGCCAAGCTATATAAAATGTAAGAATTCACTGGAATCTCCACCTGAGAGGCCTTACTTTTAGATTTACTTCTGCACTTAACACTAATACTTATAGTTTGGGAGACTTTCTGAATTATGCATATCCACCTCACCTCAAGGCTTACCTGAATATGCTGGTATCTGTTGGTGCTGTTTCTGACAAACTGACTCTGATGTTCTGGTTTGTGCATTTTCGTTCTAGTAACCTGAATAAATTTCTGGCATAAAGTTTGTGTTATACCTCCATCTCTGGGGCAGGAGTCACCCTCCAGAGTGAGGAGTCTAGATCTTTCCATTGGTGATAGAGAGTGCTGCATGGTTCAGTTTGTCTTCACTCCAAATTTTCAGATGTTTGTGTCAGGTGCAATGAGTTCCAGAGATTCTCACCTAGAGTTTGAAGGTTTCTTTAAAGCCCAGGGAAAGACTCTATTAAACTACATTAGACTTTGAGCTAAGCCCTCAACAAATTTAAGCTTCAGTTTCCTTCTTCAAGTTGTCCATCACTCTCACAACCAGCTCCTCAAACCTGAACCATGTTCATGGCAAAACAAAGCCACTAGGTGCCATATCCACCCCCAGTGCTTTCAGGGGATGCGTTTGTACCAACATGCAGCACAGACACCTACTCCGAGAGAGGCGAGGATTCCTTGGTTTGCAGCTCTGCTCGCTGGTGTGCCCATGTGTTCCTTGCAAACTCTGAAACCTAGAAGAGCAGCATGTAGACTGGGACGAATGTTAATCTCTATGTGCCATACAGCTGCCCACACACAGTGTTGGAGAGTGGAATCCACTGTGCGGAGCTAGGGAATGGCGGCACAATGGTAGGGCTAAGTTCTTTGGGCAAGGAAAATGCACTGGGATCCTTTATCCTCTGCCAGGAGAGCCAAGAGAAGCAAGAGGAAGGATGCTGGCTGAACAACTCATTCAAAGGACAGGCTTTCTCAGTCCACAGGGAGTCTGCCAGTGCCATAGGTGTGAGCCCATTTAAGATAATCCCGACCACTGAGGTACGCACTCCTTTTGATAAAGCTCTTTTCATCCTTTCCTCTTCCTTGACCTTGTCATTCATTTCCTTGTGAAGTAATGTGAAAGCATCTGTTGTCTCTTTCATTTAATTTGTAAATACACTCCCGAAGGGCTGGCAGAGCACATACAAGCCTGAGAGGCTACCACATTGTCAGTCACCACTACCAAAGGCAGGAATGCAGGCTCCGGATCTCCAGGAAATTCCCTCCATCCTCTCAGGAGCCTACCCACTCTACAACTGCCAGAAAGACATTAAAAAAGGGGCTTGGGAGATTTCTCCACATAGTTGGTGTGTGGAGGGGCAATGGGGAGCTTGTACGCCTGCCTCAGATACCCTTTGCATAGCTGGACATACATAGTGGTTAACATGGACCTGTACTGTGCTCAAAGGTGTTACATCAGAGCCATATTTGGCCCAACAAGCTTTTATGTTTTCTACAAAGCACAGTCATATCTGTCTTTTAGACAAAGTTAGTAAGGAAAAAACCCCACCCATCTGTTCTTATTAGACTGCACACTAAAGATTGCTACGTATGGAGGGAGGGGAGAAGACAAAATTTAGGTGTACAAAAGCCCTTCCTCAGGCATATTACCTAAAGCAAGGAGAGTCTTTGCATTCACTTTGCCATATTATTACTGAGATAGTCCTTGGACTGCAGTTCAGTCATTTACTCAGACCTTGAGACAGCAAACTTGTCACCAGCTTATGTGGTCGTTCTGCCCCACAAAAGACTGTTAAAGGCCTCAAGGTTTCACCCGTGATTGTTATGATTACTATAAATTATCTTTTTATTGCACACTGAAATCCTCAGACACAGAGCACCTACAAAATCATGTTTCTTTCAGCAGCAGGTGCAGGCTTTCAGTTCCCGAACTGCCTCTTACGGCTGCGGAGACAGCTGAGACAGCCATCCAGAGATGAGGGAAGGAGCGTACCTGGTTCCCCAGCTCCTCGGCTCAGCTCTCTCACTGTCTTCACGCCTGACAGAAACAAGTCTTTCCTCTGCCTGGCAGCATACAGACTTCGTGGCTGATGCGGCTTGTTCTGCTGGGTGCATTCCCCACCAGAAATCCAGAGGCAGCATCTTTCCTGTATGCACTAAACTGACCAAAAATGGGGCCAGAATTCTGGTTTCCCAATCTTACACTGACAAGTGGGTAACACTAATTAGCAAACGCTTGGAAAATGTGCCTCTCTCTTTGGAAGTAGGGGAAATATCAAATCAGTATAGACTCTGTCAGTTAGCTTTTGATCATTTTTCCTAGCTGTAATTGCATTTAATTGAGAGTATGTAGCGCTGATGGGGCATTTTAAAAGAACCATGTTCATCCCCTATGTGACAATGTTGTAACACATTTCATGTCATCTTGATGTGTTTTGTCTTCTCTAGGATTAATCTTCATTCCTCAATCTTAGCACTGCCTTCTCCTCCCAGTCTTACAAAGGGGGAGACTGAGGTGCAGAAGCATGGGGCAGCTTGCCCAAGCTGAGTCAGCAGCAAGGTGGCAGAGACAGTTTTAAAAGTCAGGAGTTCAAACCCCTCAACTCAGTCAAGGACTTCAGTCCCCCACACCTCTCTCTTTGTGGTGTTTATTTTAGTCTTTCACCAGAGGCAACCTACCTGCCAGTCCCACCAAACCCAGAAGCCCAGTGGGGGTAGGAGGAAACTCATGCAGGCAGCAGCATGTTCACTACCTTCTCCCTCCTTGCACCTGCCAAACATACTGTAATAAATACATAGACACAATTAGCACCTTTATAGACAGGCCTCCATACCAAGAGGGATTTCATCCTTGCCTGCCACTCTAGATTGGGCTGATTGGGAAAGGCAGGTAAATCCATATCCTTTGTTTAACAAGATGGGAGAATGATGTGGAAAGCAAGAAACGCCCACAGCCCTCCCAGGTACAAATGCTCAGGCTGATTCAAGCCCTTTCAAGTGGTTTTGTCTCCAGCAATTTGCACTTTCCTGCCTCCCAGCCCATCCCATTCCTGTTCCTGTCCCCAACTCCGTCTTGCCAAGTCCTTCCACCGCTGTTATTATTTGTGAAGCATGAGGAGAGTTATGACAAGGGAGGGATGTCATTAAACCACGCCGGGAGGAGATGTCAGCCGCCATGCAAACATCTTCCTGACACTCCACTTTCAAACGATTTCAGAAACTGCACTCAGATGATTTCAGGTTGGGTAGGCCTGTCAACTTGGATGGACGCCACGCATTGCTTTGGTGCCAGAGACAGCTCCGAAGCCTCTCAGCCGGCTGTTGCGCACACGCGTACGCAGCCCCGTCCCCACACACACAACTGCACATCGTTATTTTTATGCCACTCCAAGACAGATATCCTTGAATGCTGTTGGAAGCGTCAAACTTTCACTGCAAGTGAAAGCTTTAACATTTAGAGGGTTCTTGTGTAATGCAAATGAACCGGAAAGGTAGGAAGGCATCCCAAATGCCACTCAATGCATTTATAAAAAGATAAGGTGACTGTGTCCTACCCTACCATATCACTTCATTACCAAGTGTCAGCGATGAGCCTGGCAGCTCTATTGGTTGATGAAATCACATGACCTAAGTGTTATCTTGCAAAAACACATGAAATTACTAAGCTTGAACAGCAAAGAAGTATAAATATCCTCACAGTTTATTCTCATCAGCCAATCAAAGACTATGTATCTCTTTATTTCCTTCCATTTTTTCCTCCCAGTGGGGAAAAAAAAAGAATTTCCCCATCTAATTTATAATTCAAGATATTTTGCTATCTAATATATTTATATTATTTTCTTCAATATCTAATTGAAGTGCTTTGTTCATGCATTATTCATTTGATCTTTGTTTTCCATCCTTATTGTTAACTTCCAATGCAATTTTAATAAGCTCATGGTCAGAGATCAGGGTGGCAGACACTTTGATGCCATGTTAATTCAGTGACGAAAGGGCAGGAAGAAAGCGTGAGTAAGGAAGCCTTTAAAACCATTGTTTCTGATCCAGATCTGAGCTGTCCCATGTTGGTATGTGCCTAATTTTCCCAGGGACAGATTTTCTAGCTTTGCTGCTGTTGTAGTCAGTTAGGTGTTTGGGTGGCAAGCTAACTGCAAGCAAGAAGAAAAATGTAATTGCCTGAGCTTCTGCAGATGTGGGACATTAGCCAGTGCCTGCTGAGGTCTGTGGAAATAACACACTGCTGCTCTTCATCCTTTCACATCTCTGCTGAACTGCTCGTACAAGTAAACAGAGGTGAAGGTGATGGATGTGGCATGTTAGACAGGAAAATGGGTTGGTTTTCAAGATTTTTCTAGTAGCCGGGGCAGTGCTGCACAAGCAGGATTGTATACTAGACTCAAGTAACACACTGTTCTGTAGGCTGTGACTTGGGACTAAACAGCACAGTCTGCCATGTGCTTAACCAGGAACCAGGTACAGTCTTTCAACTCAAGGCACTGAGGTTTCAGATAGGTCTCCACCTCCTGAATGTCTCATAAGCCCAAATTTTGTTATGCAGTCAGTCACTGACTCACTGCTAAGCTATATTCCATGAGCAAAATTTCAGAACTTCACTTTTTGCTAAGAATTGCAGCCCAGCCCAGTAAAGATATGAAAGATTCAGGTTCAGTGCACACTCCAGCCAAAAGCTTACTTTCAGTTTTATTCTTTTCTTCCCAGCTGATCTCAACAAAGGCATTTTGCAGTAGCCAAAGAGTTAATTACAGTGCAGGAACTATAATTCAGCCTAGGAAAATCATTTATGGGTATTCTTGGCATTTCTGGATATCAGCACAGCTGTAGCTCTGACTTACCCATGAACAAATATTCTTGGCCAAGACATCAGCTCACACAGCCCATTAAAGGCGGCTTCTGGAGGAAGGAGTGCACACAGCAAGCAATGCTAACTTGAGTTTACAACTGCTGCCCACTGAAAGTTGGCATGGACAGGTAGTGGAAGTATTAAGTGATAAAAGGTGTAGAGCATTGAAAGTGACAGGCAGCAGATGTAAATAGAGGTAATTTTGTGCAATAACCCACCAAATTCCATTTTAATGAACTTAGCTCTCCAGTCTCCATGAGACGAGACATTGCTAGACAAGAGAGAGTGAGAGGGAGGTCCAAAAATAGTGTCATGAAGACAGAGGCTGCTAAGAAGTTGCAGCAGCAATCCCGCAGAGTGCACACTCATATAAGTAAACCCACCAGCCAGCTTCAGTTTGCACCAGTGACAGGAACGGCAGTAACACCAAGGATGCCTATGGAAGAATCTGTACTCACAGGATGATGAAAGGAAAGACATGAGAAGTAAATTATGCATTGCACATTCTAACAAGAAACCCGGCAGCGGATGGTGGAAATAAGGGAGATTTGTGGGAGTGGTGTTTGTCTGGCACCATTGTGCCTTTGCCTTCCTTCTTTCCTTTGTTTTGCACATTTATTCCCCTTGAATTAACTCATGGAAGAGGAACAGATGCCATCAGGATTTAAAATAACATTTTCAGTAACTTGAAACTAGTGCTTGAATGGAGGATGTCAGCATTTCCTCTGAATTGTACAAATCAGTGTCATTGTTAACAGGGCTATTGTTTATACATGATGCTTTTTTATTAGAGATTCTTCAGGTCAGTTGCTTACAAATATTTTTCAGAAAAATCTGGGAATGTTTTAGGAACTGTCTCTGTCTAATGATACATCATTTTCAAAAGCTGAAAATAAGATACTTTGGGTGATGTGGAGTTTCTCACTGAAATAAATCTCTGTGTTTTCTGGAGCAAAAATTCCTGGCTTTGATTCCCTTTTCCTCATGTTTGACTGACAGCCATTGACATACAGTTGTGAATGAAGATTCGCTGTCTATCTGAACTCAATGGCCTCAGATTTTCCCCTAGATGAATATTCAAATGATCAGAAATCTATAAATCTCAGAATGTAAATGTGCAGAAACGGCATCTTCATTATTCTTCTGGTTCTTTTTTCTCATCAAGGATATAAGTGTCAGATTTTTCTATGTAGTTGCTGTTTTAGACTCAGCATTCTCATCCTCAGTGTTTGAAATTACCTCAGTTTAGTCTTTGCATGTGGTTAGAAAAGATGATCATGAAATCTCTGTTAGAAACTATTTTTGTACAAAATGAATCAAATGCACATAAAATATTCTCATATAAACTATTGCTGGATACTTCAGAACCACGTTGGCAAGTCTGGTTCTGAACACAGGAAGGAAACACAGTATAGCTGATGCACTGATGGGGAAAAAGCAAACAAAATGAAAACATCAGTGAAAATATTACCTTTCTCTGTGGAAAATGTAATTTTATCTCAACTCTCCTCATCTTCTATCTGTTGTAAAATCAACTACCTTAATAAGGCCACATCCTTCCAAAACCTAGACAGCACTGGAAATTTAATTTTCTATCTTGGAAAAGTTTTGATGGGAAATTTTGAACCTGCCCTGAAACAGCAAGAGTGGTGCGACAGCTGTCTTAGGCCCCTAGTTGTGCTTGATTGTTCTTAAATGCTGTTAATGGCAATGCCAAACAGTTGTATGCTTGATGTGTAAAAAGGGAAAAATCATCAGAGACTTCATGTGTGAACAGAAAAGGGATTTTCTCCCTTTCCCCATGGATCTGGCCCTTTCCCAGGGTTCAAAAGAATTTAACTGCATGGTGGGGAACTATATTTCTAGCATGACAGAAGGAGTAAAATGGGGAACAAAAAGAGAAAGAAAAGGAAAAGAAAATTCCACTCGATTAGCTTCTCAGCATCAGTTGAATGTGACAACTCTTTGAATATGGATGAAGTCTACAAGAGGGATCATCTGCCAGCAGTAGTTGTTACCAAGGAAGTAAGTGATGCTGGAGGTCGGAGGGCATCTGTCTCGCCAGCTAATGAAAGAATTGTGGGAGACAATTAATATAAGGGCTGTAATTCCTGCCCTTCCCACCCCCACATCTTCTCTGCTCTCTCTTTTAAAAATGCTACCAAGGCTATTGTTATTGTAAGTGGTATGTGAGACTGTCCTAGGAAGAGCTTTGCCACTCATAAGTGATATTTTGGCCAGTAACTTGTGCCAATCTCATCCTCCCACGCAGATTCTGGAAGGGAAAAGCAACCCTTTACTTTACTCTCTGCCAGACTTTTTTTTTTTCACTATGCTGGGAGCTGAAAGTCACCCTTGATTTTCAAGGGGGAGAAATGCAGTAGTTAGAATGGGCTGATTAAGCGGGAACATATTTATGGGTGTGGGAGAGTTAGGAGAAATAACTTAGGAATTCTTTATCCTTACAGGCAACAAAGACATTTTAGGATATGAATGTTTTTATAGTGCCTCTGATCAAAGAGAAAGGTAATCCAGTACCCTTTCTCAAGCACCAGGCAGCAGTAGATCTTTAGCAAAAATATATAAAAATCAGGGAAAATACAATGAGTGTTCTGAGGTATGTCTTTTCTGTTTAGGGTGTTTTTTAATACAGGTAGTGCATCCATACAACAGATAAAGTTTGAGTCCCCAGCTAATATTTATCAATGTAGGGAAGAACTACACCCATATCACTGTAGGTGCATTCCCTGTACATAAGGGCAAATGGTTGTATGCTCACACTTAAAGTGCTAAGATCTCCTTCATCACAGAAAAAGGTGCCCATATCCATACTGCAGACTGAGAACAGTTTCTGGCCTGTGCTATCTCCCGAACCATACCTGGATGAAGTTCAGGAGAGTAGTGACCAACACTATGCTAACAACAACAGATTTTTGACAATCATGGGCCATTGCCTCACCCCATTTACTGGCCCTGTTTACTGCAGAGGTAACCTAAATAATCATATGGGTAGTCCTCCTTTCAGTTGCCCTAAGATGTCTATCCTCTTCCCTGTGAAATCCACACAGGCAAAAGCAGACCTTTAGGCAGAACCATGGACATAGACCAAGAACTGGCAATTTGAGGGTAAAGTCTCTGAAAGTCTGACTTGAAAGCATATTTAGGCATGTAGCATTGTACACCATCTGGTACATGGTAAACACTGCTGAAGGAAGGCAGAACACATAAAGAAAAAGGTGCAGAGAACAAAATGGACCCAGGACTCATAGGGATCAGTCCATGTTATCCAAAGCAAGGCATAAACCAGAACCTTCTGGTCCCCAGGCAGAAGGTCCCTCTGGTCATCTCAAGAGTAGTCACTCTCTGGTTCAGACTTTTTCTCAGCAGCAGTTCTTTTACAGAAGCTCAACCTTTCATGGCATAAATCAGTAAGCTTCAGTACAGCTTTGGTGGTTTTAAAGAGCAGATGACTTGTCTCATGTATTTCACAGACAGACCAAAGATTTTGCTTGACCTCTCTACAGTAGTGCTGGGCTGACCCTCTTATTTATTTACCTAGTAAATGCCAGTCAGTGAATTTAAGATGCTGTCAGAGAGTCTGAATCTACACACAGGTCTTCCATAGCAGGATCAGGTTTCACAGAGTTTAATTAATGCTGAGGGTAAGACATTTTCCCCTCCACTAACAGAGGAAGAGAGAGGGAGTCTGGAACTTCTCCATTGTTGAGCTATCACTCAAAAACTTTGTTACATTATCAATCAATACTGTGCAATTGAGAAAAGATGCATATAGCAAGGCAGCTACTCCCATGATAACACCCAAATACAGACAGCTATAAGGAGCTATAGTGAAAGATACATCTATCCCAAGGTACTGTGACTGAAGTGTCCTTCTTCAGCTCATTTTGAAAAGTACAGAGATGCTTAAAACCCCCTTACCCTAACACAGGTCCACCAAAAAGATGTCACTGCTGTTCTACTCAGGCTGGATATAATTCAATCTCCAGGTATAACATATTATTGAATCACACTGTCAAAGATATTGTAGCAGAATTTATTAACAGAATTTACACTCCACTGGCGTGAAAGTCTTTACTTGCCACCTGATAAAGGCAAAAGCTGGAAGACGGTTACAGATTGCATTTTTAAGTCGATTTTATCTTTTGCAGATACATATATATATATATATAGTTTATCTCTTTTGAATGTGTGTGCTTATGTAAGTGTGGGTGGCTGGGGAAGGGGAGCTGTTTATATCTCACTTCTAATTTTTCTATGCATTTTAAGGTCTTGATAATATTAAGAAAATGAAGAAAGGTTCAGCAGAGTAAGGGATACAGCTAATAGTGTTTCCCCTACGGAGTGAATATTTGCACTTGCAAATAACAAATAGTGCACTGTTGTACACATTTGGTGTCTCTGCCCATCGGCATTCAATCTGAAATTAGACGCATTTATTTCCATGTGCTGTTGAACAGCTAGCTTTAGGGAAACCATAGCCCTGTTAGGTTCTGTATAATCCTGTCAGTGTCCTGAACAACTTTAAAGAAGGCACTCACTTTTAAACTAGTTGGGCAGGTTTCCTAAATTCCCTAAATTTACCCACATATAAGACATCTAATTAAAATGTAGATCCTTCCATCTGAGCAAGTCAGTCAAGACTTGCAATATAGAACATGGAGACAAAAGTGTTTTTTAGGGGAAGTGTGGTTTGGCTGAAAGTAGATGTCTATCTTAGGATGGGAGTTGTGCCCTCAACTTTGCAGACCAGATCCCTGTTGACTACAGAAGAAAGCTGAGGGTGATTATCCCTGATGGAGGTATATCTTGTTGTAAACACATAAGTTTCTCCAAATGGATCCCGCCCTTTCAAAAGCAAATCTCTAAAACTGCAGATTCTTGAAGTCAATATTTAGTTTTCTTTGTAGTCATAATGGAAGATGTTATTCCAGAATACAAGTGATGAAGGATTTTGGTCAAATATTTTATTCATAGGGGAAAAAAAAAAAAGTAGTTAAGCATTGCATAGAAATATATGCATGCTCCTATCAAATAATAAGATACCACGATCAATTCACTTGAGCAAAAATGTGAAACTTCTATTTTGCTGTTGAGGCATTTTTTAAACAAAACTTTTTCTTCTTTTTTTTTTTTTTTCACAATTTGCTTTCTTAATTCACTTGCTTTTAATGAAAAGTAAACAAAATAAAACAAAAAGAAAAAAAGTTCCCTTTTGGGTCAGGAGAGTCTCTCTTGCAAACTGGAATTTTTTTTTTTTTTAATTATTTTGTTGATGTGCATTTTGGTCAGTGAGGTAAACCATTAGGTATTCAGACACATCTCAGTCCATGTGTACGGCTGCCATCACCTACGCACAGACCTGGCAAGGAACTGCATGCCCAGGGCAGCCTTTAAAATTAGTGAAGGTCAGGGGTGTGCAGAGCCTGAGAAGTCAGGCATGAGCAGATATATGGATGCTACATGGATGCATATAAGATGGAAAGAAAAGCAGTCCCTGGGCAGTTTTAACTATCAGTTTCCTCCCACATACAAAGGCATAGTTTGCCATACCAGATGGGACCAGTGATCCATCCAGTCAGGTACCGTGCCTCCAGCAGTGGTCTGTGCTTGGTGCATGTGAAGCCCTCCCTCTCAGCAGCACCTGGCCAACGGCGTGGTGGGGGACGGAAAGGACATATTTCTCCCGAGGCCCTGCAACACTGATCTTATGTCCTATTGACACACATAAAGACAAATGTTCTAGCCAGATCTTTGGCTGATACAGGTCACCTTTGCACCTGGACAGTCAAGAGAGCCCCTTAGGTTATTTCTAGGCATAACCCATGAATGCAGGCAGGGAGTCCCATAGGCAAAAAGCATCTGTGGGGACTGAAATGTGGCCTTCAGGAAGGGCCTGCAGCAGAGGACGATCCAGGCTCAGGACATCTCCCTCCATGATGGCTTGATCATAGCTCATAGCAAGAGCTCTTGAAATGGAGGGTGAACCTATCCTTGATTTAGATTCTCTGGGGCTTCATCTGTCTGCTTTAGATTTTAGGATGATTGAACCAGATGAGTACTGCCAGTCGTCTTCAGCAAAAGAACACCCACCTCTATGCACTTGCCTGAATTTGAAGAGCAAAAGACATGGGACCCTTGTAGACACCAGGCAGAGCACCAGTGAGGGAGAGGAGAGGGACCATGTGCTTGGTCCTGCCCAGCCCCACAAGTTCAGTGCTACGTTCAACTGTGGCATGTGTGGAGCAAACATGTTTATCTTGGACATTCATTATGAAAGCCGTGTTGGGAGCCTTTTGATCTCACATGTAACGGGAGCTGCTGAGAGAGGGTTTGAAGGAGAGACGAAGGAAACTGGAGATTCAGATCTGTTGGATGAGGAAGAAGGGCAAATGCTTTAGAGTTGGTTTTCTTGATCATTTCATCAGAGACCTAAATTCATATTTTCTTCTGGGGCGTGGGGGGGAGAAAAGGTATTAAAAAAAAGGAAAGAAAAATTAGCCATTCAGCAGTTGAGCTCCAGACCTCCATCACCTTCAAATGAAGGTGTTTCCACAGAGCACATTTTATTCCCAGAGACACTCTTGAGCTTGAGCAGAGGGGATTTGCATCTGTAAAAAGGATGGAGAGAAGGAGACAGCAAGGCTTAGCCTTTATAACCATTGCCAGAGCTGGAGAAGGGATAGCCCAAGGAAGGGGGTGTTTGACCCTCACCTGGGTAGCAAAGAGATTGGAGACAAAACAAAACCATTTTCCTCCGACAGGACCACGTCCCTTCTGTTCCCCCAAGTCTACCAGGGAAATCAGAGCTACAATCTCCCATTGTCAGAGGTTAATAAATAAATAAATAAAGGCCCAGATTAGATAACAACAGCCACAACAACAACAAAACATGTAGCAGCATCAGGGGCAGGAAGGATCAGCATCTGCTTTAATTAAAAAATCTGCCTCCATTGATTTTTTTTTAAAAGAAACACATTTGTAGGGAGATGAAGAAAATGTGCCCCCCC
>JANZLQ010000079.1:74093872-74138049 GCA_026212715.1 Elanus axillaris | reverse complement strand
TTAATAAAATTTGCCCCACCCCACCCCCGCTCTTAGTTCAATGACTGGTGTATGTGTGCTGTTAGCTACAAATAAGTCTTTGATAATATTATTGCTGTCTATAAAACTAAAATAATTTTGCTGTGTATTTTCCTTTTTTTTTTTTCCGCCTTTAAATTGGGACCTTTAGGAGGGGAGTGGCAATAGACAGATCTACTTGGGAAACATCCAGATGAGGGTGGGGGAGAGACCAGGGAGAGGAGAAATAAGAATAAATACACAGTACTGCAGCCAGCAAGGTGGGATCAGACAGCCAGCGCCCAGGGGCTGAAACAACTAACTGTACCAGCCCCAGCTAAAAAAACCCAAAATACTGTGCCTACTGCTCCCAGCTGCCTACACACCTCTCCAAACATTTATAACAAGTAGAAGCATGTTGGGGTATTAAAATTGCAGGAAAGCACTCATTTGAGCCCAAATTCAGCTGGAGTGCTTCATGGTGCTTAACTGTGAGGATGAGGAGGACCTGGGGGTGAGGGAGGTGGTGTGGAAATCAATGGTCCCTAAGGAGGGGCGACAGGGATGACAGAGTTTTCTTGCACGAGATGACACCTGGCAGTGCAAAGCCAAGCATGCAGAGATGGAAGTGGGAGGCAGAGAGCTGCCCTCCTGCCCAGAGCAAGAGCCTAGGTCCCACCTCTACTGCCAACTTGCTCAGTATTTGTATGGAAATCACTTGTGTTTCCTGCTGTAAAATGAGCTTAACACCACTTTGCCTGCCTCCCAGGGCCTCCTGAGGGTAAGCAGATTAAAGGTTTGGAAGCTTGTGGGCACCACAGCAGTGTCGACCAGAGGCCAGCACAGCCTGGGCTTGGGGGGGACGTGAAGCTTATTGCAGCCACGCAGGGCTGGGTCCTGCTGCCTCCAAAGTGGCCACATTTCGCAGCAGTGTGAGAAGAGCTTTGCAGGTGGTGTCACTGAGGCAAAGCAGGCTTGTTGCCTGGCCAATAAGGGGATTTTAAAGCAGCCTCCATCCACCTCCCTCTTCCCAGCCCAGCAACAGCAGCTGGTTTGGCATGTTGGACCTGTCTCTGCTGCTCTATGCCAAATCCCTCCCCACCTTTCTGATACCATCAGTGACCCATCCTAGGGCTGGCTCTGCTCCCTTATCTTAAGGGGATGGCAGAAAAAAAAAAATCAGTTTGTCCTACAGTGCTGAGGAGTCTGGAGCTGGCCTTAGTGGGAAGGCATGGGCAGCAGTAGGAGGCAGGAAAGGCCAAAGGGGGACATCTCTGCTGGGGCCTGTGGGGTGGCACAGACTGCTCCAAGATCCCCAGGAGTAGATGTCTTGAGACCCTTTTGGCTGTGGTTTTTCAGGCAGCTTCTGAGAAGCTTTTTTACATGGATGTGTTATCAACTTGGCTGTCAGTCCACGACTTCCCAAGGGCTTGGGAGGTACACAGAGTAGGACATGGTGTGCCACCAAACAGCTACAGATTCCTAACTCAAAATGCCAGCCAACACCACCTTTAATCTGTGCATCTCAGAGCACAGGTTTCCCTCTTGGTTCCTCCCAGGGAGAGGAGCAGGGAGGCCTTTCTTCAGGGACACCATGACACAGGACACACAATACGGGGTCAGAGCACTAGAGCTTGCTCATACGTGGCCTCATCTCCATTGGCTCCACATCTCCCATTCACAGGCAGCAAAGACAGCGTGAGAGGGTGCATGCATGTGCATGTGTACCCACTATATTAATACATATGTATGTGTATTTTTACATATCAGTTCTATAGGGCTCAGCAACATCAAAAGGAACCTGGATAATCAGAGCAGAAGATATAAAAGATCAAACAGAATATCTTTTAAACAGATCTGAGAAGCTTAATTTTCATCCAATGTTACTGCAGGAGCTTTTCCTTCTTTTTTTCTTTTTTTTTTCCTCTCTCTGGTTTTTTTTTCCCACTTCCATGAGTTTCTTTGATCTGTTTTGATGTCTTTTTCAGCTCCCCTTTCAAAAAAATTCTTTTAAAACCTCTTTTTTTTTTTTTTGCTTTTCCTTTCCCCAAAGTCATGAAGGCTTCTAAGAGTAAGAAACTAGCTACACACAGCATCTCCCCACACACTTTCCTCCCCACAATGTACATGCCCTCCACAGTCCCTGTTCTGCTCAGAAACCTCTGACTCCAGGGCAGAGGGATGAAATTAAAACTGCACCGAGTGAAATGTTATTTTCTTCATGTCAAGGGTTTTCAACTCGGTCACTTTTGAGTCTTGTTCAGGGTTTGAATTGGACTACATTTGTGGCAAAAGCTGTTCCCTTAGTTGTATGTCTAGCAAAAGGCCAACTTCACAGAGAGAAACCTGGCAGGCTTCATTTCAGACCTGTGCTATCAGTTCGCATTGACAAGGATGTGAGCGTAGGGTCAGGTCACCTGGGTTTTTCTTTTGATTTCCTTAAGGCCTGCACAGAGTTACTTAACTTCCCAGCCTAACTGCTGAAGAAGTTACTAACTTCTGCAAATCTGCTATGCCTATGGCAACAAGGAAAAATTAAATTTCATCCATGGATGAAAAGTCATCAGAGAGGAACTGCTCTTTCTTCACAGCTCTGTGGCACATTTTCTGCTCTGGTTGAGTGCACCCCAGAACTTCCCCCCCTTGTTCTCCAGGTGGTTTGAGGTCCAGGGTCCCTCTTAGTTCACTTCTTCCAACACCCTGTAGCACCAAGCTCCCACGTGCAGCATTGCCCCATGCCACACTCAGTTGTACCACTTCAAACTCGACTCTCCAGCATTGTCTCCCAGCATTTCCCTACATGTCCCCCAGCCACATATGGGGGAGATAGCACTCCCTACATGCTCCCAATAGCCTCCCCTCTCCCAAATGCTTTTCCCATTCCTGCTTTTTCTCCCCTTGCTGTAGCAGACACACTTGCAAAAAGCCCTTCTCCGATGAAGGGAGCGCTTGGGACTGCTTCAGAGCAGGCTCTCTGCAGCGTGCACCAAGCACAGGCAAGAGCTAAACAGTATCACTTGAGTGAAGCCAGGTGGAATTTATGTGGCAGGGCACTGTAGGGGATGGCTGTCTGCTGTGGACAGGGCAGATGATAAAGCCCAAACCCTTTTACACTGGCTCTAAGCAGGCTGCAAGCAAAGTCTCCTGGATGCCAAGGCTCACGCTTCCTTGCATTAAGGCTCTCCCTCCCTCAACAGATAGTGCCAGAGCAGTAGGAGTGCTGGTCCTGTGCTTCTAATTAATATGATTTCAGTCTCCCAGAGTGTCCTCAGAGCCCAGATGAAATGTGGAAAGTGTAAATACTGTACACAGACACACAGACTCACCAGACTGCCTCGTCTTTCAAGCTGAGTTAGTCTTTCTTGCAGCAAGCGGATGAGCTCAGAGGAACTGGAAAAAAAGACTGAGCTATTACAGCACAAGTTTTGTGTGGAACCAAAACTGCCCTGCAGATTGGAAATCTATTTTCAGTCATTCCAGTTCCTTCCAAATACTACTAATAATAATTGAAGTTCTGAGGTTTTTCAAGTAATTTTTATCCACCAGCCTCCTCTGAAGTACAAAGCCAGCTCATGCCTGTCAGGCCAGCTGGGCTGAGCTCAATCCGAGACACGGGGTGCCAGAAATTTAATCCTGAATTTCCCAAATCTAATCGAAACAGCACAAGCCGTGATTAATAATTCACTACTTTATTACTGATACGATGCCTCGGACTATCACAGCGTCTAAATAATTGATTTGCCAAGAGGGGCAACATGTCCTTTCCTAAAGCAGAGAAAGTTTGACCGAAGAGTTGCCGTGTAAAGCTGGCTAAATGTATTTAAATAGTTTGAATCTAGATCTCTGACATTCACTTGGTGTCTAAGGACAAGCTGGGAAGAGGCTGCCAGGGAACTTCTATACTATCCGCTACAGTACAGGTCATATGTCTAGATACATGGTCAAAGACATAGTGTATAAAGCACTGCTTTATACATGGGGAAAAATGATGAGAAAAGATCAGAAGAGAAAGAAATAAAGTTACTGGAAGGCAAAAAACTTACCTTGACAAGCATAGTAGGAATATTAACTACCTTTAGACTTGATTCATTAGGTCTATGTCCCCTTCCTCCCACCCTGATCCCTGCTTTGACTCATGCTGGCTCAGATCTGCTGAGTCTAATGGATGGTGAATGCCAGTAGAAGAGCTGAGAAAAACTTGGTATAACACAGCCAGATTTTGTATTTTCTCAGCCTGGAAAACTGACAAAATTCTGGGTGACAGTCCTACTGTGCCTTAGGATTAGAAGCAAATTTGGGCTAGAAATGGTGTTTCGAAGCTCTCCAGAACAGACAGCCCCAGATCTGAGCCTTGACAAACCCTAGATGTGAACAGTCAGTATTTCATCTTGAACAGTGAACAAACTTTCCATCAAAAACAGACCTCAGTTTTGACAGGTTTCCCCATTTGTAAAATAGAGATATTGAGAGCTCGTGCACTGATTTCCACCCATTCCTCTGGATGGAGAAGACCTCAGAGCACTTTAAACCACTGCTATCATCTTGATTGATATGGGATGATGACAAAACCATGGAATTAGATTTCTGAAGCACCAGAGACCTTGGTGAGGGCCCCACCAGGGCACACCATGGCCCTGCATTTGTAAAAGTAGGATTTTGACTGTTTATCTCCTGCCAAATATGCAAGATGATAACTCTACCAGGAACCAGTACCACCTCCATGCAGGTTTACTGAAATTTTCAGAGCAAAATGGCAACCTCTGGCACTTTCAGGGAGCAAGACACTACAAAACAAAGCATTTTAGCTGCTAGCTGAAAAAGCACTCCTCTGTCTTTCTTCTCAGTTTATTTTAACATGGAAGTCTGTACCTATAAAGTGAGGGACCTACTGAGCTAGTAGCGAAGGGGTTAACATAATTGAGTCTGTTTTCTCCCCCTCTCCACTTTGCCTTTGGTAGTTAAATCGAAAGCAAGTGGTACTGCCTTATTACTATCATTGTGCTGAGATATTGCATTAAAGGAGTTTAGGGTTTCAAATTGAATGTCAAATATAATATCACAGTGGAAACTTGAAGTGTGCAGCTGAGCTGCTCAGCTCCAGAGGGTTAACGCCGCCAGCCTATCTGCCCAATAGCACGCCAAACAAGTGATCTCCATTTCAGCCCACTGATCTATCTTCAGATGCTCACCAGGACTTGCAGGCAGGAGAAGGGGGCCCTGATGGATGTCAGGCAGCTGCAGATGGGGGGAAAGAGAGTTTGGTGTAACAAATTGATTGCTGGGGAGTTGATTGGAGTTCTGTATCGCCTCAGCTGTAGCAGCCAATCATAACTAATCAACCCTTTGCCACTTCAAACTGGAGCAGCGTCATGCATGGACCAGGCATGGAGAGAATGTCTTTCATTTTCCTCGGTAGAAAAGTTCCTTGTTGGAAAAGAATCGTGGCTGTCGCTGTATGATTTTTCTACCTCAGTACTCAGCAGCTGAATAGTTTCAGGTTTGGAGTAATTTTCTAGGGGCAAAGGCACAATTTTGTCAATGCCTGCCCCCAGTTCTTTGTGGTTTTTTTCCTTTCTTGGTCTGATTTTCCTTTTTCTGCAGGGAACATCAATGACGTATGCTAGATGATGGAAAAAGTGCATAGTACTACATACAGGCTTAATACCACACACATGTTTTTATCTTCTTGTAAATGTGAACTAAAGAGTATTAAATTAAATCACTGAGAAAAGCAGATTAGGCCTATTCAAAGTTTGGAGGAATCTATAGGTAGCTCAGAGAACAAATTCCCATTGAAGCAAATTCCCATTCAGTCCAATGAGTTGTCACAATAAAGAGTTCCTGGGGTAAATCCTTTATTCTGGTACCTTTTCTTAAGTGGTTGGAGGACTGCCAGTGTTGTTCCTCTTCCCCAGCCTCACTGACATCAGTGCAGTTGTGTCCTCCTTATACCAAAGCTAAAATTGTTTAGAAAACTCACCTGACACAGCAAAACTGTCCTTCAAGTGCTGTGATAATCCTAGTCTTAGCCTATGCTTTTAGTCTGCTGAAATAATTTGAAAGTGCCCCAGAAATGTTGTTCATAGTCTCTGGGTATGATCAATTTGAGGATCAAGAAAACTCTTTTTTTCACCTCCTTCTCTCCCTTCTTTCCTCATAAATCCTCCCTGAATATAGGCCATGCAGGACTAAAAGGTGCCTCACCTTCTCTGTTCGCTAAAGGACTGTGTCCTGGGGTGTCAGGGCCAGTCTCAAAGTGCCATCTCAGACTGCCCAGAGGGACTGGTCCACCATTTAGTGTAAGCAGGAGCTCATCAGCTCCCTTGTCCTGATATCTGAGACAATCACACAGGACACACCCCACAGAGCACATCCATCCACCATATAATTCTGGTGTAAGAAAACTGCCTAACCGCCTGGTGTGCCTGGCCACTAATTTGCAGACAGGACAGGGGACACTTCATCTCTCCAAATTCACTGTTCAGCAAAGAACTTGCATGTGTCCCTAAGACCATCTCTGCTCCGCAGAGAACTAACTCATGCTGGATGTAAAGTATAAGCTACTTCACACTCAACTTTGACAGGCTTCAAATCACCCATGTGTCTCAATGCTTTGCTGAACAGGAATGGACCAAGTCAGACTTCCCCTGGGAAGAAACATTGTTAATTACTAAAGAGTACTTTTGCAGTCAGCATCATCTTTTGATTATAAAAAGATCTATAACAAGCAATGATCAAAATGAAGTCCACTCCTCACATGGATTGTGGTATACATACTGTTAACTAATTACAAATGAAAAGAAAATTTTATTAATCCAAACATCTGAAAGAGATATATCATACCCAAAGCAGGTGGAAATGTATAGATTTAACTGTAGTGCAAGTCTACTGAAAGTGAGAACACTTTGTGCAGGAAAGTCTTGGATCAATTCCACAACTGTGATACCATTTTTACCTTTTACTATTCCATGTCCTTGGAGTACAGTGAAGAAAGATGGTAACTTTAGTTGATGCCATGTCTTTGTGTTTGTTTACTGTGTTACACATTATATTGTAAAAGATTAAAAACAAAAGAAACCTAAAAACCTGCGGGGTTAAGTTAGAATTTTATAGCCCTGTTGGGAAATAACATGGCAGGAGCAGCAGGCTCATCCTACAGATGCATTATATTTTGTAACAAACTCTGGTTCATGCAGAACATCCATCAATCATCGAGATAATTTTCCATCTCATCAATTATGCAAATTAAACCACAAAAACTATGTTCAAATAACGCTAAGGGCCTGACATAAACCCAGGAAAGCGAGGCAACTTGGAGCTAAGGCTGAAATCCTACCCTCCCTTTGCCCTGCCATGCACTGGCTTTTCAGGAGACACACTGTGCACAACTGCTGTGGTGCAGCAGTGGTTTTGTTCCTGCCAGCAGCTCAAGTATCAGCAAACCATGGTATGGCTGCTAACAGGAGCTTGAGGGACAGAGCTTGGAATTTCTTTGACTGATACTCAATGTCCACTCTTTCTACCCTGATTAAAGCCAGAACATACCTCATGTGTTTGTGACGGTATACCATGGCCTTTAGTGCCATAACCCTAAATACTCTGATGGAGATGGACAGGCTAAGCTATGACCCACTCACTGGGTGTGTGGGTTCTCAGGCCTCAGTGGCTGAATTTATCACCCAAATATCACCCAACAGAATACATCTCCTCCTAGCATGGTGGTTTCTTACCTCTCATATAACTTACTCCTACTTTTCTTCTTTTCCTCTACCATGACATGACTTAATGAATGGAGTCACACCTGGGGAGAGGACATTCATCCATTTGTGAGTCTCACACAGGTGGCAGCCATTGCCCGTGTGAAGATACTGTCATTCTCCCAGCGGATCTGCAAAGGCAGAACAGCACAGTGGGAGTTAAATATCTCAGCGCTCAAAGCTTGAAGTGGCAAGAATGACCGTGGATAAGACATTCGTTAGGTTTTCAGGGCTTTGGAGCAATCTTGCAATGAAAGCTGCTGTCTTCTCACTGATGCCATGTTGTCACTATGAGGCCTAGAGGAACTACAAACACCAGTGCAAATAGTGTAAAGTAACTGCTAATTCATAGAATAAGGAAGACTCCCCAATATGCCGGTTATTGGATGAGAAGAAGAAGAAGAAGAAGAAGAAGAAGAAGAAGAAGAAGAAGAAGAAGAAGAAGAAGAAGAAGAAGAAGAAGAAGAAACAACCACATAGTAAGGCTTCATCTTCCTCAACTTTATTTCAAAATCAGGGCAGTGATTCACTCGACAGAATATTTGATCAAATATGTGCATCCACAGCATATGCATGTGTATCTGAGCAAATCTCTCTTGGCTGCCTCAATAGTCAACAGTGAGTTAGGCAATATGGTCAGTGGAGTTTGATGAAGATTCACTTCAGCTCAAAGTAGTTTCCATCACTCGGTCACAAGAATTGTATCCTAAAAAATACTGACTCTATTGATGAGATCTCAGTTTCTTATCAGGGCATCTGGATGCCTGGCTGAATGTTAACACTTACACTGTAAAATCTGCTGTTAGTTGGGATCCATTTTGTGATTGTCCCATGTCTGGAGCATCTAGTTTTAAGCATTCTCAGAGTTATTTTAAACTACAGAGAGAACAAGTCAGTGACTATAGGATTCCTTTGATTCTACGGCACTCTGCTCTTGGAAGTTTGAAATTTCTTCCAGTTTCCAGAAAACTTACCAGTTTTCAGCAACAGTAGAATAATACTGTGTCAACTGGTACATAGAGCAGTTTTACTGCAAGAGTAGTCAAAAGAGAATGTACAGAGAATTAAATTCTGCCCAGTCAAAAATAAAAGATCTGCAGACAGAAGGGAAAAAAAGTGTACTTTTCTTGCCAAAGGACAAGGTGTTTTTCAATTCCAAATGCAAGCATCCTAAGACAAAAAAGTCCATTAAAAAAATTTACTTATCTATCTATCTATCTATCTATCTATCTATCTATCTATCTATCTATCTATCTATCTACCTACCTACCTATCTATCTATCTATCAATGCACCAGAAAGTTTTGGAAAAAATATAGACATTCAGAAAGATTGCTTTTATTAGTATACCCACACCACAAAAGATATTTTTCCCTCCAAATTATTACTATTGAAGCTGTTTCAATGGTTTTTTCCTTCTGCCCCTCCAGTTCTGATCACAAATGCATTGCTTGTACTCCCTGTTGGTTAAACTCCCCATTTGGTATGCGACCACCAGCTCTTAAATGTAAGTGAAGAACTATACTCCACTGATTTGTGTCAGTGAAGCTGTATTTGGGAGATAATTGTTCACTGGGTTTATTTATTACAGTCACTCTCCCAGGATCTGCATCACAGTATGGTCACAGCATGTCTCTGGAAATAAAGCAAAATGAATTGTATAAATAAATCGGGTACATTAACTCAACATGAGCTTTGCAAGCAGCAATATAGTCAATAGAACATACTACTGAAAGTGACAGGACATTATATATTCAATGACACATGCTAACGAAGGTAACAAGAAGCATTTATTCCATAAAGCATACAAATATCATGTAGAGACAGAAGAAGTTTGAGTCACATCCAACAAAAATGGCTTGTTTCTGGCAGGTGAACTGCACTTGACAGATGTCCTCATATACAGCAGCACCTTGCAATGATCTTTGTACCCAGCCCAACTCATCTCTCATTAGCAAGACATTTCATTACCAGTCTGTGGGACCATCCTCTCAGCATCTCTGATTTCTGTCTGCCCAGCAGAAATACCTTGTCTTAGCCAAGAGCTTCCTGTAGGTGACTGTCTCGCCAGAAAGGGAACTTGGCACTCAATAAAACCCGCCAACTCAGGAGGCACCTGAGGCACTTGCAGTCAGGTTTCCCGAATATTACTCACTGCTCTCTTTTCTGATGAGGTAGCTCTACACCTTGTAAGAGAATATTTTTTCTTATCTATTCTTCAACTTTTGTCCCTCCTTCCCCTACTCTTCATCTCAGGTAAACTTCCTAGCAGGAATCTGATGTCTATTTCTCCTTGTGGAGAATATCCACTGACAGCGAGATCTTCTGGGCTGACTGTAGATCATGGGAATAGGGAGAGAAAGATATTATAAAGGTTCTGCTTCTCTCTCTGGGAAACAATCCATCTCCTACTCTGTCCAGTTATGTAAAGAGTTACCACAGAAACAAGGGGAACTTCTCAAGTGTTTGTCAAGTAGAAGTGAACATTACCTCTGCAATGACTTGTGACTACATTCAAAAATATAGGCAGTTCCATACTGGAGCCTGCCTTTAATCTGGGAGAGATCTGGTTTGACTTTCAGTCCATTGATGGTCTGTCATACTTCATACTGTGTTGGCCTCTGGGTAAATTCAGTCATTACATTTGACTTGGCTTTTCTGCTCTACTTGTTTGGGACAACCACCTTCAAGACAACTTGCCTAGGTATCTCCTGCATTAGATAAATCTCTTCTGGTTTTCACATCTACTCCACAGTGTATGATGCAAAGTCCATTGATATTAATGGGCATCCTCCCACAGACCCATCCAAGACATAGGTCAAGCCTAACTTGCATTAAATCTTAACCCACCTTCTTAACCCACATTCTGGACTTCATCATTAATGCAAGCCAGCTGAAAGTGTCCTTTTCAGGACACTGCAGTATGCAGAACAGATCTACTTGTGAAATGAGTTTAATGAGGTTCTGGCAAGGAAAGAGTTATGTGAGGTCCACAACTTAGAGAACATTATGCACTGATTATTGTTCCTGTCTTAGGAAAGAGATTAACATTGAAATGGTCATGGAGAAAGGTGACATTTCTTCACGTGCATATTCTTACATACCAAGAAGGGAACTATCAATTTATATACCTGTCTCTGCCTTCTGTCCTTGTTCCCTGCCTCTCGTCTATGTTCATGCACTAAGCCAGACACTGTGACATACTGAGGGTAGTTCTTTGCCTCTGCAAGAATTATTCAGATAACTTAGTCCTGGGAGAGCTGCCAGAGTGACCACAGTAGCACCCCCACATGCACCAGTAAGTTAAATAAGAAAAGAGCTGATTTGTGCATTGATTTTGCCAGAATGCTGGAGGGACAGTGTAGTTTAGCTAGTAGACCGTAAAAGGTACTTTACAATTCTTCCATTCTCTTTCTTCACACTCAGCTTGATTTCTCTCAGCCACAGGTTTTAATTAGAAAAAAATTTTGGTTTGACTGTTTTCAGGCCATGAAAATTTTGTAGAACAGAAGTGATTATGGACTCAGTGAAGGAATGGATGGTTGTACAAAAAAGGAAGTATATGTGTACATGCACCTATGTACTAATGTAGTTGACATAACTCAGATGGAAAGAAAAGCATCAGAAACATCCTGGTGCAGCCACAACCTACGAGGAAAAAATATAATTTTATGTTATTGAGAAAATACACAAATTATATGTAGCTTGGTTTAATAGCACTAATTGCCTTCCTTCCCTTTTCTCATACCTATTATTCCTTTTAAGGAGTGGTTTACCTTTGAACCATTTTCTCTTCAAGATCCACAGACTGATGAACAAAGACATGAGTTCAGTGACTACGTTTCCATTTTTATTTAATGTAAACCAAAGAATTACACCCAGGGAAATCTTTATCCCATCAATTATTCAGCAGCTCAGGTAGGCACTTTCTAGGTAGGTGACCATGACTGTGTTAGAGGCAGTTCAGCTGATTCTGGTCAAAACAGATTGAAATCCATCCATTCAAAGCTCCCAAAATCAAAGACAGATCTTAACTCTCTTATTACATCTTGCCTTCATCCTTTTCTGTCCCATGTCCCTGCTACCCTTCCTCCTCAACTCAGCACATTCCCCATTCACCATCACTGTTGCCTCCATTACTCTTCCCTCACTCATCCACTTTGGCCTTGGCCAGAAGTACCTGCTCTTCAAGCACATCATGAAGGGAGAAAGTTGATTCCTGTCCTGTGAGTCTATGTCCTCTGAACCAAATGATACCAAAAGCACAACCCATCCCTTTAGCTAAAAAAAGCCTTCCCAGAGCCACTACGGTTGGCCAAATCGCCCTGTGATTTATGTTCATTAACATTGTGAACATTACAGTGAAATTTTTCACCCTGGCACTGTCTTCTTCAAGCAATAAAAAGTGAATGACTTCCACCAAAAACTCTTTTGTCACAGCAACAGGAAAGCCATTTTCTGAAAATGTGGTTACTCTGCCTCAGCTTGGAGCAGAAGTCAATGGGTGCAGCTCTCTAGATTTATAAAAATTTCTTAGAATTAATTTATCTGTGAAGTCTAACATCTTCCGTGTAGTTGTACCTGTCAGATACAAATGATTCAGCTATGCAAGATGAAATCCCAATATGTCGATACGATCTACTGTAGAAACAGGTTATTTTTCTTTCCCCTTTTTCCAATATTAGATAATTAAGTCTCCATCCAGAAACAAAGAAGCAAAAGAAACCACACAATATACCCAATAGCATTCAGATATGATGTTTAATGGTAGCCTAACTAATGGGATAAGAAATTCTTGATGAAAGCAATGCTGTTTTACAGCATCTCAGCTCTGCATGCTTTTCCAGACAACCATAAATTTCTTTGTTCCTGCCATGCGTGGTTTTTTTTCCCAGAGATTATTGTCCTGGCGACGTTTGTATCTCTCTGGCCCAAACTGAGATAAGTTCATCCTGGGGTTCTATTCCTTTGTCACACTTTTCACTTGGTTTTTGGGGTTTTTTTGCACAGTACAGCTGTGGTTACTGGAGGATTATAGCAGATATGGCTTGATCTTACAGGGCTTTTTTATCAATTTACAGCAGCAAAGTTAAGATCTCATATTCCGATTTGTGGAAGGTAATCTTCAGAAATGAAATTTGTTGAACGTTCATTTTGTATCCCTCTTATGTCAGATGCAAGAAGGAGATGAAGCACCTTGTTTCCACTTCTGTAAGAGTCTAAGATTAGAAGGAGAAGATACTGCTCATATTTCATTTTCATGTGGTCCAGCCTTTGAGGTCAGTTTGTCTTCTGTCATTCCAGAAACACATCAGCTGTGAACCATGGAGCAATGAAATAGTTTTGAAAAAGCTGCCCCCAGATTTTTACATCTTTTTAGAAAATATGTGACATACGCAGAATAAAGGTCCAGTTATGCATAGCCATGATATTACTCACTATGTAGAAGTTTGTCCTCTTTTGGGGGCCCAAAAAAAGAAGTGTAACTGAACAGACAAGTCAGAGAAAGGTATAGCAAAAGTATTCGGGGGAGGTACTTATCACTTCAAGCACTGAACACGTGATAACTCTATATGAATATGAGGGGGTATATTGAAACTGTGGTGTTCTCATTAGGTCCAAACAAATTACAATTAGGAGAAGGCTGAAAATGAAGAAAAACCTCAGAGACAATATGAGAATGATGAGATATTTTTTTTGATAGTGGAAGTATGGTCCTTCCAGTGAAGTGGCAGAGGCTCTTCTGATTATGTTGTCTAATTTGAAATTGGATTGGACAAAGTAGCTCATTTCCAGTAAAAACAAGCTGTGCTGAAACTTGAGGTGTGTTACATTATTCTAATGGGCTTTGGGAACAGAAAGAGGGAAGAGTCGACTGTGATGATCAAAGAGTTTTAGTTTGGTCATCACTGTGCAACAAATTGTTCATTAAACCAGTAATAACTTCTGTCTAATGATTATACTTAAACATTTTTGAGCACAAACAAGAAAAAGTCCTGTTAGCAGCATTAGCCTACCTCTATCCTTTGCATTTTGCACCCTGACCACCTAGGATGGAAAGTGAAGTCTGATTTCAATAGCTACATTATCTGTCTTAAAATTAACCCTTACTTCTCACTTCAGTATTTACACAGTCATACCCTGTCTGAGGAAAGTCTGGTGCCATCACCAGCCCACCACTCACTGGGTAAATAATTAGGAAAGTGAGGGAAAAACACATGGTTAGTGGAGTTGAAACCATAATATTAACATCAATTCCCTTGCCCATTATTTTTTTAAGATCAAAAAGTACTTTACAAACATTCAACTATTAAAGTTTGCACAGGCTTTGATAACGTGTTCCCAGGATTTGCATTCTGTACTGCTTATTACTAACACTATTAATAATACTTTTTTGCATTAGAGCAGCAAATAGAGATCTAATCAGGGCCCCAAGGCCTCTTTCACTAGATCCCACAAACCTATATAATTAAAACAATTACTAGTTTCAGACCTACACCTTTACATGGTTTGGGTGGGTTTTATCTCACCTAACTTTCACTATCTAAAAGCAAGCATCACAAGCAGCAGACAAGCTGTGCTTCAGTCAGTCACAACTTACTGGCCTTCTGCGAGGACATCTGCATGTAGGAGTTTGGGATATCCAGGGAGCGAGATAATATGCTCTTATGGGTCTACAGATTTTAAATGTTGTAAATCCTTGAAATGCAGCAGTTTGATTTGTGTGTGTGTGTGTGTGTGTGTGTGTGTGTATACTTGAAATGGTTTGTGTGTCCATCTGCATACAGAGAGAAATATATATACAGATAGATGGATAATTTTATATGACTCATTCCTATATTGCCATTCCTTAATGGATGCTATTTGCTTCTTTTGAAACCATCCCTGACTAGCGTATCAATCCATATTATGTAGACATCATTGAGAGAGGCATAACAAGAAGCAATGGCTTGAATCCTAAAAAGGAAACATTTAGCTTAGACATTAGTTAAAAAAAAATCTTAATGATAAGGCCAATTAGGCACCAGAATGAGGCACTAGAGGTGTTTTCAGAGGAGGTTAAAAAAAGGACTTGCATCAGGGGTAAGGAAGAAAATTATGCTTGTAATACAAGTGTTTCAGGAAGATAGATAGATAGACAGACAGACAGGTGTGTGTCTGTGTGTCTGTGTGTGTGTTTATAGTGTATGTGACTTGCATAAACATTCTGTACTTTGTACATGTGTTTACGTACCAATGTGCATATATGATAGGCTCTGTGTGTGTGTATTTACAAAGGCAAAAATGCATTTATACGTAGGCATCACAGACATGAATTGGCCTACTAAATATTTATAAAAATGCACCCTACAAAATCAAGTAAAGTAGAAGATTTTATCTGTCTGCCAATTTGACTCTTCCAGAGCTTTTTTATATTCTATGAAAAACAAAATGTATGGAGTTCAAATAAAGTATGGTGAAGAACCATCTGTACCTTTCAGCTCCCAGACAATGACTTCTTTAGTGGTTGCTGTCTGTAAGGCCACTTAGAGTCCATATCTACCCAGCAACTATGTTAGAAATCCCTCAGCTTGACCTTCAGCAGTTGTCCACATCAATGCTCTAAGCCCTGCTTGGTTGCCATCTCTGAGATAGCCCTCTGTTACTTGACTTCCTAGCCCAGATCCTTTCTGTGTTTGCCCTCTTCAAGAACTGGGTTATCTCTCTTTTCTGCCCTTTTTCCACTATCATCTGGGATAGAGACAAGTATAGATAGAGAAACATTTTATCCGCAATTCAGAAGCACTTACTGGATGACTAGCTCAGTGTGATGAAGCACACCACACTGCTTAACTTTACAGTAGAAAGCAACTTTCATATAGATTTTACGTATCTGCGAAGACAATCACCCTTTGGGACCAAGTTTCACTGTGGTCTTTAAGAAATAATTTTGTTAATCTTGGCGTGTTTAGCAATACCAAGATGGGGAAGAAAGGTGTTGCAAGGTGTGAAAACAATGCCTTCGTGCACCTGCTTCAGCACAGCTTCCATCTGAAACAGTTATACCCCAATGGGACCTACTCCAAAACTACCTGCTTCTAACTCAGCTTCAAGGCTACAGCATGCTGAGCAAATCTCGCCTGGCCTAGCCAAGCATGTATGCATATGCTTCACTTCAGGGCTAGACTAAATCCTGTTGAGTGCCAAGGCAAAGTAAGCAAATCCGGTCACAAAAATTTTATTGCTGAAGCAAAAAAGTGTTTTGCCCCAGGACACAGAAATTTGTGGCAGAGCCAGAGACTAATTCCAGACCTCCCAAATCCCAAAATATTGCCATAACTGCTGGAAAGCAGGAATTATGCAACAGGAAAGGGCCATGCTGTTTGACTGTGACCAACGCTGAGCATGTCTGAAAGTCATAGTCTGCAATAGCATAGGGGGAAGGTGGAAGAAGCAAGTTATGTTCTGCTCACTCTAAATCAACCCCTTTCCCTGAAAATGAGATGGGCTATGGAGGTGCTCATGGCATTCCTAGACATCTTTCCCAAGCAGCCAGTCCTTCTGTGCCAGGGGAACCTGACGCCCAGTGCTGGCACACTGCTTCTCTCTGGTTTTCTTGGAAAGGGAAAGCCAAAAGAAATCTCTGGATGGCAGCCTCTGGCACTCAGCTCTTAATATTTCCCTCACTTACTCTTCCCATCTCTCTTTTCTTGTTTTTATTTCTTTTGGACCGTAAGTTTCATTCCAGCTGGAAAGGACCAAAATATAACTGTTGGATTTGCACAGAAAAAGCCACCGTTGTGGAGGAAAAAAACCCACAGAAATAGAGACACACCTCTGGGCTCTGCCAAACTAAACACTGGGGGTGTTTCTGCATGCAGAACATGCATACACATGTGCATGTGTGCACAGATACTATTTAATGTTCCAAAGTAGAAACAAACGAGCTTCAAATTGCCCTTCTCTGTTGTGGGGAAAAGCCAGGCTGTGAACATCCAGTCCCAGCAGACTGGTGTCCTCCATCAATAACCTGAACGAGCAGTAGCAGAGTGGCTCCTTTACACTATTTCTCACCAATTTACCTGTACTTTGGTGGTGTATAGGAATAAGAAGAGACATGTGCAAAGCCCAGTCTTAGATCTTGGCCTCTTTGCTGCTAACAGAAAAGATGTTAATATGCTGGGGAAGTTTTGGGAATGCTATTCCTCTGAAAGTTAAATGGAGTTATAGGCAAGCGAACCTAGTACCATCTTTGGGTTAACACAAGTTGTCCATTAGGCCAGTGCTTTGTGCCACCTAGTTCAAGCAGTGGGTGCTCTACCAGAGAAGAGAGCTGTGCAGTCTTGGTCCCTGAGCTTCCCTGCACTGAGGCAGTCTGAGAACCTGGCGGATCCCTCTACCCTGTACAGTTATTATGCTTATCTAATTAACTAGGTAACGTGATGGAAAATATGCTTTTAGATAGCATAAAAGTGCTCTGAAAGATACATTTTTCCTTGAACAGTTTGTTTAGTCTGGTATAGATCCAGCCCTGAAATCAGCAGTGGTGTTTCAGATTTGCACAGCATAACTCCTAGCAGCCCTTAGTCCTGTCATGGGAAATGAAATTCAGGGTGGGCTTCAAATAGTGTATGGGTAGCCTAGGAAGCCTTAGAAAGGATGGATTTGGTCAGGCTGGCAAGTTTGTCTGTGCCTGCTTCTTACCTGTAATATCCCGACAACAAATACATTTCAGAGGGAAGCTGTAGGGTTAATTTCATTACCACTTTGTCTATAATTCCCTGACAGGAGCTGAACAGTGCCGTATATTTATTAGTAAAAGTGATGGAGACAGGTGACTTTGGGGCAGTGCAAAAGCTAGGAGCAGAGGTCCGATATACCTTTGCATAGTGAGACCATTGCTTGATTTGCTCCTGCAAATCACTCTCGTGGTTCAAGTAGTCCCAGCTTGCAAGGTGTGACATCTGCTGCAGTCACACTAACCCACAGGATGTCAGCTCCAGCAAGATATTTCTTTTTTTCCTTTTCCCAAAATCACATAGTGAAAACCCCATGAGAAGCCACAGTGAAAGCTGCAAAACTGTCCGGTGCTTTGCTATGCAGGCAGCAGTTTACCTTAAAGTCTTTCTTCTCAGCACAATGTGAGACTTCTCAGTCACCTAAATATAAAATGACCTAAAAAAAAATTTCTTCCCCTCCCTGCCTATTTGGATTTCTGTGGGCTCAAAAGAGGAGCACTTTCTGACAGAGCTTTACCATTAACTAATTACAATCCACTGCCCAGCACTGTAGTCTTTCTGGTGCAGGTCTATTTTCCGTAAGTGGAGAATAATAAGCAAACCCTGTCTCAGATGGGGTCTTTGTTTTGGCTTCCTTTCCTTCTGTGTTTAATGTTATTTTCTGTAATAGATGTTTTAAATTCTTTGGGAACTTGGTAAATTAGCTTCCTTTCCAGTGCCATTTAAAATAACTAAATAAGTGTGCTTAACACTGCTTAAGAAAGAGTTAGACCGTGTCTTCCCAAACTCTGACAGTGCTAAGTTCTGTGAAACTCAGATGAGCTCATGCTTTAGTTAATGGCAGAGCTGGGGTTTCTAGATACAGATTTTTTCAAGTAATAGCTATGATACTCCACATTTGCCTAGTCCTTTCCACTCCAGTGTTCCCCATAGCACATCCCAAATGTCTTGTCAACCTCCAAAGCACAGATTTGTTATTTGCATTCAGCTAAATCTTTCTTCCTTGCCATGGGCTTTTGCTTGAGTTAGAACTTCAAACATGCTCCTATGTACACTCTAGTTTTGCTTTATAAGGTACTCAGAGGCAATTTCCTCTGGGGTTAAATACATCAGCTGTTTCAGCAAGGGAAAACCACATATCTGCCCAGGGGTCTGCTCTCCAGCTGCTATAAGTCAATGGAGATGCTCCACTGGGCAGAAGAGAAATCCCTTAAAAATGACATGACGAACAAAGCAGAGAAGCCTTTGCAGCCTGCATAGTAAGGGCATTTTCATGTTACTTTTTTTTTTCCTGGCCAGTGAGCCACCTGCCTCGCAGATGAGCCAAAAGGCCTGAGGGGATTTGTGTGATTCAATTTGGACAGTATCTTCTACCTTGGCTAGAGCTGGTAGGAGAACTTTCACAATTTTGATTAATTTTTTTCGCCTCTCAAAAGCTTGTGTTCCAATTAGAAATTGCAGAAGTTTTCTCACAGTTGTTCTCGCAAGCATAACCTTGGCTCGTTTTTTGATCTTCCTGCTCACAGCGTGAGAATAGTGTCACTCAGTATTTCCCTTTCCCTCAGCCATCTTAAGACCCTTTGTTTAAGGGCAAGTGTCCTCCAAGGAGAGAATGCAAAACCCAAGACTGATGAGCAGTGTTCGGCTGTTTGCAGAGCAATGTCAGGCATTGATAGCATCTGCATGAGGCAACAGGCAAAAGTGGTGCTGAAAGAAGCTTGCTGTCTGTCTCTCTCCATGTGTCTCACTTCTCTCCCTCCTGCTTTCACCCATCTCTCAGTAAAACCTCTTTTTTAATACAAATTAATTGCTACAGCAGAAAGCACTGTTGGAGACAGTTAGTTGACTCCAGTGTGCAGCTTCACTGCAATGGAAAGGAAATAAAAAACCAAAAGCCTAAGAAGGGTGATCTTACATGGTGTCTGCCAGCAAGTCCCTGGACAGCGGCTTTTTGCACATCCCTGTTGCACCAAGGGCCTGCACTAATTTGGAAAGGAGGGCAGGCTGTGCTGTACCCACATCTGCACAGTGAAGTGGTGAGGTTGTGATACTGTGAGTGGAAGAACAAAATAAAATTCTGTTTCTGGTCCTCTTCTCACTATCCTCACTCTCACAGACAACAAAGAAACCCTGTTACAGGTCCAATAGAAAAGCTACCTTGCATCTTTTTCAGGTGTTAGGATGGGCATTCTCTTCTGAAATATCCCTCCGAATGGGTCTGTCCATTGGCCCAATAAGAGATGTCACATTGCCTGCCCTGCCCCCCATTTCTTAAGGGCCAATATGGCTACAAACATTTCCTGCTGTCATGTCACCACAAATTGTCACCCTGCTCAGCTCAGAAATGCAAATCACTGCAAACCCAAGTGCTGACCTGTCATTCCCCTGATATACTGGGGAGCAAATGACATGGACATCTGCATTCTTGTCTGCAGCCGCCTCTGCCATGGTTTGGTGCAGTGGGGAAAAAAATAGATATATATCTTGTTTATAACCCTTCTTCTAACCCTCCTTTCATCTTGCAGCTTGGGTGAATCTGGAGCCTCTCAGAAGCTCTTTGGTTACTAACTGAACTGAGCAAACTTCAGAGGGAATAAAAGGGGTCATGAAGGATTTCAAGAGTTTCTCCACACCTTTACTGAACCAAAGCTCACCCCTCCCACTATACCTTGGGTCCCAGGTTTTGATGTAGCTTTGCACAGACAGCCAAGCAATTTAGTCTCAAATTCAAAGTTTAGGGCATTTCTAAAGGCATAAGAAACCAGTAGAGGAACTTAAATACACAGATAGATAGACCCTTGTGTGAATAAAACTAGCTTACAGCTAGTGAAATAATACCTCTGACTGCCCGTGCTTCCCTTAGGTTTCCTTTGTGCTGCTGGGAATATGTAACATATTAGTTATGTTCTCATTAGTATAGCTTGGAGATGTGTTTGTGTTCTCCATTTAGCTCAGTCTTTTTTATCTGGTCCTCTGTAGCTCCACACTCACACTGAGCAGGCTCAAACCCTTCATTGTTGGGCAGGAATGGGGGAAAGGAATTACAATTGTCTTTCGTAGGAGCATGGCTGTCCTCATCAGGAATCCCCATACTGGGGAAGCAAATGAAAGGACTGAGTATATGCTCCATTTGAATATGTCTTTGCCCTCATTTGCCTTTTCACATGTGCTGATGTGGTACTGTCTCAATGGGCTTTGGAAACTGGAGTCGGGACAAGTGATGCAAGCCCAGTATGATGAAAGCTAAGGAACGTAATTTTTTTCATTATTATTTTTAGTTTTTTGAAATGAAAATTGGGTTGGGAATACAGCAATGCTTGTTTCTAAGTCAGGGCCCAACAGAAGCGTCAGAGTCTAGTTTCTCCAAGACATAGCTTGACACTTCTGATCTGTTCACATCTCATCAGCAAAGCAGTGTTAAATCTGGCCAAGGCAGCACTGGGAGTGCTCCAGGGGGAGAAACACTGCGGCTGTAGAAATCAGAGTTGGTGAATGACTGTACACCACTTCCCTGGCACGCTTCTCCAGAGAAGCACTGGGAACATTGCTGGGGTGTAAAACAGAAGTCCTGAGTAGTGCTTCAAAGACTTCTCTTTTCTCATGTACAGTCTATTCTTTATGATCTGAGCTATACTCCAGCTTGGGCTATTGTGTTTTGCCAATCATAGGTGCAATGGGATTGAATATTTTTTCTTTACTTTCCTGCGAAACCATACAGAACTACGATACTTTTTAGTGCATCCTCTGAAGCCTTGCCATAGAAACAGCTGCATTTTGCAGGAGGTGGCAAAATCGCTCCTCTGAGTAAAGGGCTACAGTCTGAAGGAAAGAAAAAGTTCTGGGACTGCCTCTACCCATGTAATATGTGAATGCAGCCACGAGGAACTCTTGCACCTCAGAAACACTGCAAGCATGATCCATGCGAGGAATGTGTGCATCTGTTTCCACTAATAAACATTTTGATGTTTGAGAATTTATTTCTGCTCCAAAGGTGCTTGCTCAGAGCTCCACGCAGGCAGCCTCCACACCCCAGGACAGAACATCATGCTACAAACACTGGGAAAGAGAGAAGCCAACACTGGAGATCAGCAGGACGAAGTGGCCCATTTCCTTCCCTTTTTCAAGCACTTGGCAGCTTCACCTGCCATCCTAAGTTTGCCCATTGTTATCCTGAGACCAGCCTCTGTGGGTGCTCCAGTTTTTCCTGTGTAGTGAAAAATACAGTGGGAAATGATGCCCAAGAGTAAGTCCCTCTTCTTAACACAGGATTAGCAGAAGGACTCTCCCAGCCTTGCTCCTTTGGAACCCTGTGCAAAAAAAAACCCACTATGAAGCGTAGACTTCTTTCTTGCCAACATCAAGGTGGTAGCTGCAAGGTCTAAGCATTTATTTATCAAAATCATTGTAGATATTTTCTTCACTGGGAGGCTCAGTACTTTAGGCTGAAGTCATCCATCACAACTGGGGAAAGAAAAAAAAAAGGCTCTTCACCTTCATGGATTTTCCCCCTCCCTTCATCTCACCTTATTCATGTTTAAATTGGTAGAAATTCATCTTTTTCTCCAAAGATCCAGCCAGCTGCAACACGCTCTGTGCTTAAACAAGCCGCCTGTGTTGGAAGCATTTTTCAGGCTCTCTGTCTCCCCGTCCCCCTGGGCCCCAATTGACATCTCATCTCATTTTTATGTTTGACACCTCAAAAAACAGCTTAAACGAATAGCCCCTATTTGTAAAAGAAAAGCAACTTTTTCTCAAAGACAAAACAGGCTAGAAGGTATTCAAACTCCTTGGAAAATGGTCTTTGCTACAAGCTTTGGCAAGGTGGACTGGGTGCATATATGTGTGTGTGTAGCTATTTTTGCATGCAGCATGTATATGTTTGAGCATGCCTCCATGTTTGTATCTTGTGTAATGTTTAATTTTGCCCATCCTTAAAGCTGATATGGAAAAGTAAACATACAGCAAAGTCGCATGACAGGCTGCTCTGCGCCTCAGAGAGAGATGTCTCTTTTATGGTAACAACTTTGATATAGCTTCTAGCAGCTTCTCCTGTAAGTGTCCATGAATGCATCTGTGTGCTTAGAGCTGGAGGCATTGGTTTCAGGACAGGTCACCCCAAGATTGCTGAGATTGCCTGGCAAAACCACTCTGAACTGGGAGACATAGGTTCTTCTCAGCTCGCTTCTGTTAGAGTGAGTGGAAACTGCTGAGGGACGTGGTTTTATGCTGACAAGCCTGATGGTGCGATTGGACCACTGAGGCTTCAGCTGTTTCTGCGGGGAGAGTGGGGCAGAGCAATGCCACTGTTTTTACTTCAGCAGCCATGAAATGGAGCCTGTAGTTTTGATCGGTCATGAAAGGTGATTGCATCCTTGTTTATTGCACTAGGAGGGAAATTATCACTCAGCAAGGGAAAAGGAGAAGAAAAGGATTGACAGCTTTCTCCCAGGGAACATGGGATCTGCGTTCAGAAACGAGGCCATTGCAAAGCATCTCTGTTCCCACCTTTCTTCATGCCTGCTTCAGTTTTGAAGGGTTAGTCAGCCTGGCGTGAGATTGTGTTCCTTGTGTTTGTATAGGCCCTGGGGAAAGGAGTCCTGGGAGCTTCGCAGCTTCTCCCAACAAATAAGTTCTTCTTCCTTAAGGATCTGGGAGCAGTTGCGTTTTTTAAAGCTCTGGATGGAGCAGGGAGGTTTTGATTCCCATAGATCCATGTAAATAAGTGTTGTATCTCCACTTCCATCCCCAATCCACTATCTGTGAGAGAGGGGCTGGGGCTGGAATAGGGATATTCAGACACCCTGGGCTTTCTCACCTGGACAGAAGTTCCCTGTATTGTCCCTTCATTCATTTGCACAGTGTAGTACTGGTTCTGATGACTGTTTACGTGTCAGCAGAGACAGACAAATCAGCCCATCTGAATAAAATACCAGGACTCTCCAAGACACCAAAAAGCAACAACAAACACATCTTCTCTATCTTTCATCTCAGGTGATTACAAACAATGAAGCTTCCAGCTTTGTAAAAAGTAGTTTTCATAGCTCCAGTGAAACAGCTCAGTGCCTAATTCCTTGGCACAGCCTACAGCCTATAACAATAAGCGTGTGGCCGTTATAGATAACATGGCACTTTGGGGAAGGCTGCAATAGTTAAAGCATTTTCCAGAGCCAAATTCCAATTTGAAGGGTCCGTTATGCCTATCTACATACCCATTCGGCACCAGCAAACACAGCAACTGGCTACAAAACCACACTTTGCATCCTGCTCTAAACACTTGGTTACGCTGGTATGAAGCGTTGCCCCAACTCCCCCAGAAGGAACTGTATTTTTTAGGCAAGAACAATTAATCCTGAAGGAAGAATAGGGCATCCACTGGACAGATAGCAAAGTGACCTACAGCTTTTGGGGATATAGATGTCTTCTCTGCTTTCTTCCAGTGCAGTCCTGCACAAATTCATGTGATCCCATAAGCCCGTATGGGGAACATCACATTAGATGGAGCGAATAATGAAGAGAAGAGGTGGAACCTCAGACATCCATATACTAATTGCTATCAAATGTATAGTCTTTAATGGGACATTTCAGGGGATTTTACACTTTTCTTTAAGGCATTGATCTCTGCTGGATACATAATAATGCTGGATCAGAAGACCTGAAAGTCTTTGTGGTTTACATCTCTCTGCTTATTTCTGCTAAAATGATATGGATCCCCTGGACATTAGAGAGTGCTCTCTAGAGCAAGTCTATCTTTTTCTTTTTTTTTTTTTTTTAATTTTTAGTCAACCCAAAAAGTACTTTTTTACATTAAATATACGTTTGTGTTTAATGTGGGGTTATTTAACCTATTTATGCCCTCTTAGAAATCAGGGCAAGCTTTAGATAAAAAATTAAGTATTACTTTGAAACGTGAATTCACCAACAATTGCACTTTGACCCAGGATCAAACATTTGCTCCAAGAAGGACAACAATTTTAGTTAAGACTAGTCAGTGTTCCTTGATCCAAAATCACACTTAATTTACATTTTCACACGAAGTTCTCCTCTCCATTGAATGTAATAACTGACACCACCACCACCCCCCCAAAAATGCTCAGCCAGCTATGTGCTCTGTATCCTTGGGTTTGCCTATCTTCTTAAAGTGCTCTTATTGTACAATGTCCAATTTGAGAATGTTCTCAGGTCCAGGTTTTCTCCCACATTTGAATGTTCTGGTAAACCCTGTGCACTGAGGTGTGCTGGCTATTTTGCATGAAGATCTGAGGATATATGCAGCAATCATGGTGAATGCTTCGCAATAACTCAGCTTAATAACCTAATATGAGGGTGCAATTTTCTGTTGGTGTAATTCTTCGGATAACCTTTAAGTGTGCAAGATTTCCAGCCATTCAGATCGGCTGAGGATCTTGACTCTGAATCTGGTTTAACTGGTTGGTCATTAAATGAGGAGCTTTCCAGCCTGGATGCAACTTGTATATGCAGTGCTAATCCCTAGTAATTCATATAGGCCACCTCTGAGCTCTCTGACTTCAAAGGGTTCCTCATGCAAACTGCACTGTGAAATGCCCAAATTGCACTACGTAAATTCTGTAAAGTGCGAGCAAATGTCTTTGTTCAGACCATGAGGAAGCGCAAGAAAATCCTATTTGCTGACGTGCGAAGGCTTTGTACGGCAGAGCCCCCAGCCTGAAATCGCTTGATTTGCGGATCCTTGCGATTAAGTTGAACTGAATGACATGCAAAGCTGGCAACTGAGATAAAGAATCACTCCAGGCCGGGGAATGGAGGCAGCTAAGATCTGAAAACAAAGGCCGTTAATCTCCCGCTCATCATCTTTATACAGCGCACGTTAAAAGTGCAGGTAGAACTCCGCTGACGCCTTCAGATTACTGGACGGGATGCCGTCTTTTGCCCGGCGAAACTCATTTTGATCCAGACGCGGACCCCCCCTCCACTTCCAGCCCCTCGGGCGGGACATCTCGTCCCCGCGGATCCTCGGCCCCAGCCCCCCCGCCGGCTGCGGGGCGGGAGCGGGTCCTGCCGCAGGGCCGAGGGTCGTCTCTGGGTTCCCAGCCGCTCCCAGGAGTGCCGCTGCTTTGTCCTCCTGCCCCTTCGCCTCCCTGTCCAGACAGCAGTTTGCAGACAACCATGACACCTTGCTGGAGGATGTGTGGCTACTCTGTCTGCAAAACCTAGAGACGGCCGCCTAAACCCAAAGGCATTGGTCCCTAGTAGATGTGGGCAGGCTGGAGCCGAATCCCATTCCCAGAGTTAAGTGAGATGAGTCTTATCTCCAAGAGTCAAAGACCTGAAATTGTGCTGCAGGCTCGTACTTCAGCATCCCTGTCAAATACCCGGGATCTCAGGGTCCAGCACTTGGCATGGGTTGGCACCGGTGGTCCCAGAAGCCTGCGGACAAGAAGTACTGTCCTTGTGCAAACTGACACCGTAGTAGGCTTTGGCAGCATCCAGCCACGCACGGCAGGGTAATGGGCAAAGGGAGATGCATTTAAGCAGTATTGGAAGCATTAGAAACGTTCCAGTGCTGCAGGTTAAAAACTGCTCCAAGATTGCAACTTCGGCATTTTAGGGATCAGTGGGAGATTTCTCTGGAGATTAAGAGCAATTGAAAAGATCGACTTCCTCTCTATAGAGAAGTTTTAATAAGGCTGAAAATAAAACGCTCCCTCCCTCAGCCTTCCTGGCAGAAGAGATCCGAAGAGCCCCCCTGTTGTTTCAATAATTCAAACTTCAGCTTTAGCCAGCCAAATAGGCCTGAAATTCACCTGAGAAAGTTCACAAGGCTAAGTGGGATTCAGAACAAACTCCTCTTGTTTCCAAACTCATGTATAATGCAGTGAGGAACTTTGCTCAAAACAGCTCCGGCTTGCTGTTATATTTACGATGCTCCAAAGGAAAGAACAGGAGGCAAACTGATAACACCACATCACAGGCAGCAGAGTGGGAGGGGAAGGAAAGAGCACAGACACCGACTTATTATAACTTGACATTCCTCTGTAGCCGGACAGCACCTAAATCTGGCCCTTCTCCCTCCTCAAACTGAGATCGCGGCATTGCCCGAATACAGAGAAGAGTTTTGTGTCCTCCAGTAGAGGACAAAATAAATAGACAGAACAAAGCACCGAAGGAAGAAGCAACACAATAAGGAGAGCTGTTTCATTATCTGGTTGTAAGACGAAACTGAAGCTGAACATAAGCCTTGCAAGCCTATCAGTTTTGCTTGCAACAATTTTGTTTACACAGATGTGGACTCAAAGATGTGTTGAAGTCAAGCTCTCCATCTGTCAATGCTGTTGGTCCGCTGGAGAGTCCTGGGGCTGGCTCCAGGGTGACCCAGTTACCCTTAGCAGAAGGCAATTGCTGAGTGTGACCGCAAGCACCACTGCCAGATGATATTGGGCTGGCAATGCCACTGGATGCCCGGACAAGGGGGAAATTTCAGCTTCAGCAGGCTCTGCTGGTTTGTTTCACAAAGAGCGATTCAGATAGTCCAGCATGTACCCCACTGCTTTTTTCTTCCACAAACCCCATTCAGTACACTGAGAGCAGGTCACATCTCAATCCACTTCTCTGTCTGGCTCACCCTGTTTGTTCAAAACCCGATCCTGAGGCTGTAAATAGATTTCTGGAAACCCACAGCTGTTGCCTATAGACAGAATAGACTGCAAGTTTTAGGTAGCTAGCATTAAGTGAGCTAAATCCATGACAGGGTATTAGGAATCAGATTTTCACATCTATCTGGGTTATCATTGTTTCACTGAGGAAATATATACAATGGTTATGGCTGATCATGAATTCCAGTGCTGATCTGAGATCTTTTCTTCCTTCCCTTCCCTCTTTAATTACCTCACTAACGTGGTAAGATATTTGTTGTTGTTGTTTTCTTTCAAGTATATGATTTTTGCAGTTTTCTTGGGCTGGAGTAACTGAAGTGCAGTGAGTGATTCATTTGAAATAGTAAATATTTAACAACTAAATGGCACCCTTTTTTTCCAGATCCCTGGGTTCTTTCTAGCTCTGTTCATGCTATATATAATACTATACTCTCCCTATGTATATACTATACCACATATATGCTGGACAGTATATTTTTTTACATTTGTCTTGGAAGTACGAAGAGACATTAAAAGAAAGTAAATATTACAAAATTGTCTCTGAAGACATTTGAAAATGCCAATATTAGGCTGACCCAGGCAAATTTAATTCTGCTCAATTGTATTTCATTATTTCATTATTTCATGACTCACTTTTTAATTGCATAATTGCATAGGGTTGTTTGAGGGCTGTTAAACTTAGGAGTACAAAAGCCAAAGCTGGAGTGAATCAAGTTGCTATGCTCATGCTGAATAGCACAGGCATATCAGGTTGTGCTGGACACCCTCTTCCAAATAAAAACAGCAACCGTTTTTCAAAATTACACTTTTCCTGGTGCCTTGTAGACTGTAGTACATCAGTGTAACAACCTCTTCAGGTCTAGGGACCATGATCAGCTGGATGGGTTTGTGGAAATGTTTGCCTCCTTTGCACCAGGCTGTTGTTGCTACTTAAGGATTTGGCTTGGTGTTTTGAATGCTGATCATATTTGCACGTTTGTTAAGTGTATCAGGGAAAGGGAGTGAAAAATTATACTTCATAATAGATAGGAGCTAAAAGCTGAAGATATACAGCTGAATTAGTTTTGGTGTAAATTTGTGAGAAGTAGGAATGTTGCATTTATGTTTCTTGATGAAACTCTGTTTCCTGCAACATTTGCTGCATTACATTTAATGGAATTTATGAGTACGGCTTGTAATTCTCCAAAACTGCCTGGTGCGGTCATTTTAGCCAGCGCAATGTGAATTATGCAATAAGCCATCGCCTTAATTAAAACAAATTGCGTTTACTGTATCAGTCCGTACTATAAATCATTCCCTAGGGCCCCTCTTCAAGGTTTGCACTTGGCCTATTCTTGAGAAATGTTGACAGCAGCCTCCATTACCAAAACCATTTTTGAGTATTTTGTTCTAATATCCTTCTCCAGGATCCAGCCTTTGAGCTCACTGCCCTGATACAGAAAACAAATCTTATCCAAAAAGCAAGGCAGAAATCACGTGAAAAAGACAAAACACCTCATTTCCTTTTTCTCTCCTGGTTTGCAGTGTGCATTTCGATAGACTGTGGCAGTGGAAGACGAAGTTTATTAATTGCAATAATGATAATAATAAAAGCCAAAAAAGGAAACCTGCAGACTAATTGTTTTCATCCAAAGTTAGGAGGCACATGGGATTCCTCACACTCTCTGCTATAATTAGACCGAACAACAAGACAACCAGATTATTAGTCCTCTGTGTAGCTCCAGTTTAATAAAGAGAATGACCATTGGGTATTTATATTCATTTGAGCTCAAAGCAGCTTAAAATGAAGCGTTAAATACAGCATATCATGCTGCAGGATGAAGTAACTTGCCTTTTAAGGAGGAACCATCATCTTATTTGTGACCTCTGATGTGGGGGGGAAAGGCTTTTGCTTCATTCAGTTTGGATCGGGCTGTTGAGACTATTCAGCTCTACCTAATATTTAAGCGAGTGTGTTTGCTCAGGTTTCATTGCATTGAAAATTAAAATAAGGTAATTAAGTACTTTGCTCAAAAGGGGTATAGGTAAGGGTTCCCTGAATTAGAACATTAGACTCCAAGTGGTGGTTTCTGGTTTTAGTCGTATTAGAGAGATACTATTGCAAGTCTGGAGGAGATGCTGTTTAAGACAGTCCTGCATAGGTTAAAATGCACAGGGGAATCCTAACAGAAGGCTAATGCAAATTTAAAAAGCTCCAGGAAGGCTTCATAGCCCGTTTTGCAGGAGTTGCTTAACTCTCGCTAATTTGGGGGATCTTGTAGGTGGAGCTGCTTTTGCAAAATTTATGAAGGAAGTGAACCATTTATATCTAAAACTGTTTGGCAACTCCAGTTACTTTGAAATTGCTGAAACCTCATCATGAACAACCGGGTCATTGAACATAAAATCAGACCCTAGCGCCTGATTGGAAAGCCATTAAAGCCAATGAAAATGCACCCACTGGCTGGAGCCAACATTGGAGCAGATCCATGGAGATTAATCTAAACTGAATCTGTCTCCGTATTTACTTTCCTCTTGATATATACCTAAATGAAGCCCAGGTAGATCTGCAGCAGCCATAAAATCTACCTATTTGTTGTGAAGATTATTTCACTTTACACCAAAGTAGGTGTCCATCTTGCCCAGCACCGTCACTCTGATGTTGTTTAGGTCTTCACATGAAAGCCCCTGCCACACAAACAAGCAAACATATCCAAAGAATAGGTTTAAGCACTGAGAAAGAAACAAGACAATAGCATTTTCTTTTCCCCAAAAGGAAAGTAGACACAATTGAAAGCAGCATATGCCCAAACTGTGACTACTGTTCTTCAGTCAAAATAAAGTCTGAAAATATTTGGCATCAACAAGTATTATCAAGGACCAGCTGGAACACACGTGTACTGAAAAGTGAGCAAATACCTTCAGTATAGTGGATAAATACCCTAGCTGCATTTGCCTATGTATTTCTTGAGTGGCTATGACTGTTTGGCTTATGAATTCAAAAGGCATTTATTGATGCTGTAGTAAGGGCTCAGTGCACAAAGCTCTGGAAACTCAAAATGCTGAAGCCAGCAAAAATGGTCTTTCAACCTCCAATAGCCATAAGTATATTTTCCATCTCTTACTATTAGGATTGTATTGTATCCGAGGGGTTTACAATTTCTCATTGTGTTCATTTTTTTTCTTTGCCCAAATTTAATCACAATAAACAGGTGTCTCATGGAGCCTGCATTCACTGTAGTTTTTTGTTACAGGACGCTGAAAGTACATGCCTACTTTTTCTTTATAATGATCAAAAATAGGATTTTTTTTAATTTTCCTTTGGTTTTTTTTCCCCTAAGTTTTGATAACTCCAAAAGAGCTGTAGAGATTATCTCCCAACTTCCTAAATAAATTCACTACTGGCCTGTGAATAAGAAAGCGTGAGAAAATTTCAACCCCCAAAGGTAATTTTGGGGGAAAGTTATAAACCACTGAAAACAGCAGCTTATAATGAAAGTGTCATCTCAACCATAAAAACTACCTCAATGCACTGAACAGGCACCGTAAAACATGATTGAAAGGGAGTTTAGAGATATTGCTAATGGCTCCGACATAAGGAGTGTAGCTATAAAAGACGAAAAGATGCATGCCTAAAACTGCCCACTGCAAATCTTTGAAGAGCGTCTAACTACCCAGGCGTGCCAGAGATGCGCAACTGCTAACAGAACTGGTCATGCAAATCTGCTCAGACAGAGAGACCTTCAAACACTTCATGCTTTTACTTCCTCTGAAAGTAATGCAATTGTTCAGCGGAGAGACAGCTCGTGTCCCTAGGCTCATGTTGGGGGCACTGTCTGGCATTTGAAAGATGGGGACTGATGACACAGTGAGGCAGGACTACTACTAGCTATTGAGGAGTATCATGGCCTGTGGTTAGAAACTCCAAATGTCTCTTTTTGTCTCAGCAATCGACTTTCCCAGTTACAATAGTTTTGTGCCATTTTCATGAAACTGTGTAATTTTGGTTGGAATGGACCTCTGGAGGACGTGCAGTCCAGCCTTCTGCTCACAGCAGGCAAACTTCAAAGTTAGTTTTGAAGTAGTTCTGCTCTTCTGGTTTAAGCCAGGTGATCTAAAGTTTAATTAATATGTGCAAAATACTTCAACAAGGTGAAAGTCATTTCATGGACTTTCAGAGTTTGCATTTGGGCATGATTACTTTACAACATGGTCCTTATCATATCTGTAGTGAAACTGGTGTTGGTCTGTGCTGCGATTCGGTCAGGAGGACTGCTTGGTTAAATTTTTCCTACCCTTCAGGGAGTAAATTCTGACCAGGAGCTATATTTTGAATATCTGTAGGTGAAGGTTATATATGACCATGACTGTGCATTTTATTTAGGCCATTTCAAAAAGTGAATTGCAAGGTAAAGCAGTGTTGAAGACTATGAGGAAGAATATTTTTTTAATCACTGGTCAATAGCTGAAATAATAACAGTAAGGAGATCTGTGTTTTGAGGAAAAGCTACTCTTTTACTTCAATGCAAGCTTTCTGCCTAAGACTCCTCTCTTTCTGACTGACTCCATGTTAGAGATATGAAAAACAATACTTGCATCTAAGCCTGTGTGATGGGTTGACCCTGGCTGGACACCAGGTGCCCACCAAGCCGCTCTATCACTCCTCCTTCTCAACTGGACAGTGGAGAGAAAAAAATACAACAAAAGGCTCATGGGTTGAGATAAGGACAGGGAGAGATCACCCACCAATTACCATCATGGGCAAAACAGATCAGGGAAATTTATTTAATATATTACCAACCAAATCAGAGTAGGGTAGTGAGAAAAAAACCCCACCAAATCTTAAAGCACTTTCTCCCCACCCCTCCCTTCTTTCCGGGCTCAACTTCACTCCTGATTTTCTCTACCTCCTCCACCCTGGCAGTGCAGGAGGACGGGGAATGGGGTTTGTGGTCAGTTCATCACACGTTGTGTCTGCTGCTCTTTCCTCCTCATGCTCTTCCCTTCTCCATGTCAAGTCCCTCCCACAGGACACAGTCCTCCACAAACTTCTCCAAAGTGAGTCCTTCCCATGGGCTGCAGTTCTTCATGAACTGCTCCAGCGTGGGTCCTTTCCGTGGGCTACAGTCCTTCAGGAGCACACTGCTCCAGCGTGGGTCCCCCACAGGGTCACAAGTCCTGCCAGAAAACCTGCTCCAGCATGGGCTCCTCTCTCCATGGGGCTGCAGGTCCTACCAGGACCCTGCCCTAGCACGGTCTTCCCATGGGGTCACAGACTCCTTCAGGCATATCCCTGCTCCAGGATGGGGTCCTCCTGGGGCTGCAGGTGGAGATCTGCTCCACCGTGGACCTCCCTGGGCTGCAGAGGGACAGCCTGCCTCACCATGGTCTTCCCCACGGGCTGCTGGAGCACCTCCTCCCCCTCCTTCTTGACTGACCTGGGTGTCTGCAGGGTTGTTGCTCTCATGTGTTCGCACCCCTCTCTCCGGCTGCAGTTTCTGTGCCGCAGCAACTTTCTTCTCACTTCTTAACTCTGTTCTCCCAGAGGTGCTACCGCCATTGCTGAAGGGCTTGGCCTTGGGCAGCGGCGGGTCCATCTTGGAGCCAGCTGGCATTGAGTCTGTTGGACACAGGGGAAGCTTCTGGCATCTTCTCACAGAAGCCACTCCTGCAGTCCCCCTGCTACCAAATCCTTGCCACACAACCTGATGCAGTCTGACTTTGCAAAACCCTTTTTATATACAAGCTTGCCAAAACTTGAAAATGTGGAGAATTTTCCAAAGTCTTCAAATGTTGATGAGTATATTTCTGAATATTTTCCCAAGAATTATCAGAGCTGAGGATCAAAGCTCCAGCCATTTACTTGGTATTTATTAGCAACTTCAAGGACTCAGAAAATGTAAGTCAGTCAGACCTAAAGATGTCGTGAGGTTTTACTTATTTAATAATAGATTTGAGGTTCCTTTATTTGTCTCCTGCTGAGACTTTAGCTTGAACTTGGGTCACTTTCAAACTTTTGTACACTCCTGAGGTCTAGAAAATTGGGGATTTATTGAACAAGAAAGAAAAAAAGATCTCAAGTGTGCACATGACAGTAGAGGGCAAGGCCTCAAACAGCTTGAGATTGCTGTGAAAATCCTGATTGGTTTCTAAGCCCTATCATTGCTGCAACCCTCTAGCAGGCACTACCACTCATAGCTGGTTTCATTCCTTGTGGGAGGCTGCAGAGCACGCAGCCTTTCCCCAGGGCCAAGTGGCGAGTGTCTCAGGGAAGATGCTAGCTTGACTTTTTTTTACAACAATTTCATATAAATTATTTAAAGACAAAAAGAAATAAAGAAGACCAACTAAATACAATCATGATTCTCTCTACTTTTTAAACAATTTCTGAGTTTACCCTAGCTCCCCATCTTTGCAGTTAGCATCTCCTCCTCTTCCTCTCTCTCCTGGGCAAGGACGGTGCTTATCCTGAAAGGTGATCTACACTATTTCCCTCCAGCTTAGTGAGGGAGATGGAGGAGTAGGGCAGGGAGAAGACTCTTGCTTCAGTAACAAGAGCACCTCTGAAGAACTGTGGAAGTGGTTTCTGGTTTTAGGTGATGGTGTGCTTCTCAGGTTGAGCTGGGTGCTTCTAAGACATCTTACAGGATACAAGGATATCCTAAAGATGAGTATGCTGTGACATGAGCATGCCCATCAAGGGTTACTCAGCTGTCAGGCATCACCTACTGCCCTCCCAGCCCTTTCCCATCCCCTCTGCAGCAGCAGGAGGTGCTGGGGGACCAAATTAGCTCCTGCCCATCTCCACACCAGGAGCCTGATGTACCTAGGTTGGGAAAGTGTTGCCTAGGGGCTGGAGCAGGATAGATGGGAAACCCTACTTTCCTGCAGGCCTTGGAAGAATGCTCTTTGCTGCCACAGGGTCACCTCTCCAGCCTTAGGGCTGAACCGTTCACAGAGGTGACCTCATCATTGCAACAACCATGCTCCAGCCTGCACCAAGTTATCCACAGTTACCAGGGTGGGGCAACCTGGAGGTGAGAAACACTGCCGTTCCAACATGACTTCGTCTCAGACATGCCCTTCACCCCCTAGTGTTGTCCCCAAATCTTTCTGCTGGGAGAACTCACTGCAAAGGTGTGGGGATGGATCTTGCCAGTATGCAACCATTTTGTGTCGGTATAACCAGTGTGAAGGGGTAGTGATGCACTTTGAGCACACTCTGTGCTCCCCCGTCAGATAAGGAAAGGTAGCAGAACCACTGACTGCTTGCCAGGTGCTTGCAGGTGCTCAGGAGAAACAGGCAGCTTGGTGCAACTCTTTTTTCCTATGTGTTAAGACTCAAAAGGAAACCCATGCATCCTCCTTGAAAGCCTCCTCTGCAAACCCATGTGTCTCTCTTAATTGAAACAGGGCAGGGTCTGAAACCATAGGAGTCCACAGCTGCTATTTCTATTGTGCATGTCTGAGTCAAGGTGAAGAGAAAAGTCAGCAAAGTATCCCACAGGGTGAATCCTCCATGTGCCAGGAAAGCTGACTCCACATTAAAGGTGAGAGCCAGAGCTTGCAAAGCAGTGATGGCCTGGGAAGACAGAGGCCTTGATTCCCTCCAGCAGCCTCCGAGTGTTATTCCCATTAACATTGGCACTAGCCATCACCCTGAATACCCCATGCACCAAAGGATGAGAGAAAGCAGGAGGGAGGGAAGGAGGTGATAAAGTTGTCAGGCTGTAGGCAAGGCTACAGCCACTGAGGATGGGCAAGGACTGCGTCGCTTAGAGGTACATCCTGGCACATATTTTAAGGGCAGACCTGAGAAAGTCAGGATGGGGTGGGTTTGCTGATCTTGCAGAGACTTCATCTTGGGTCAGTCTTCGGTTCACAGTTCACAGATAATCAGGGCTCTGCATTTCTCTTCTCTTTCACCTGCATTATCAGAGGAAAAAAACCCCTACATGGCACAAAGACTTTTGTGGTGGCAGAGCCACTTACATTAACTTCCCACACCTGACAAATTTCAGCACTCAGTGATTGCTGCTACTAACCCTGCAGCTGATGTCTGGTTCACAAGACATCTGCCCTGCGTGCCAGCATGGGTCAAAAATATTTTCAGTGCCCCTCCAGCAAACCAAATATGTTCTTAAAGAGCACAGCCCCCAGTTAGACCATGCCATGGCGAGACAGAGGGGAGTATCACTTTTGCACTGGACCTCTGCTTTGGCATTGGAAGAGCACCACTTAAATAAACCCCAAAGCAGCAGACAGGACTGTGTGTATTTCTCCTGCAAACAAGTCTGCAAGCCACACAGAAATCAAAAGGATCCTTGTTACCAAAGACAAGATCCAACCTCTTTTAAGAGCAGTGCAGCCTTTTTGCAGAAAGTTTAGCAACTGATGCAGAATTGACAAGTGAGTCATTCCTTTTTTTTCTCCTCTTCCTCCTGCCTTGGTACTGTGAGTTAAGAAAGCGAGATGTCTGGAAGACATCTCCTGGATCACTGCTGCTCCTGCAGCATCTTGTCTGCCTTCAGGCTCTGGCGTCAAGTAGTGATCAGCCTCCTACCTCCAGCCCCCCGCCCTGGAGTAACAGTTTTTAGACGTGACCTTCCACCTCTTCACGGCTCCCTGTGTCTCTGAAATGTCCAGAGATCAGCCCCTCGCCGCCTCCACAAGACCTGTTATGGAGATTCCTGCCTCACATCAGCCCCATCTCATGTCCTTGTCATCTCCCGTCATGTTACCGAACTGAAGGGGATACCAGGAGTTTAGATAGTGTCCTCCACTGTGACATGGACTCATCATTTCACTATTTGTTGGGGAATGGCAGCTGTGCACTGCTCGTGGAAAGGTAGCCTTGACTGACTAGCTAAAAATTGGAGGTGACCTAGCTGTACAACTTACTGCTTGGGAACAATGTGACAAACTTCATCTTTCTTCACTGCAAGCCTCTAAGGTTAGAGAGGGCCATTACCTGTCATGGTGGGGAGAAGAGAGACAGGTCTATGGATGTGTCTGTCTGTGTGCATGGAGTGGGTGAGATGAGTGGGTATGTTCTTTTTCTTTCTTTCCTACCTTGGTATATTGATTTTCAGTGGCTTGCACGCTTGGAATGCAATAAGGGAGCAATTCCCTTCTATGCTGGCTAGTAAACATTGCCTGTAACTTTATTCTGGGTCAGGAAAGTCAGCACTTAAAATTAAAAGTGGTTTCAGAGGAGGAAAGCCATATTTTAGGAAATTCCAGCTGGGGGTTCCTTGCTACTGTACTTAATTTTAGAATCCAGCGTGTCGTGTCATGTCATATATGCCTTTAAAAAAGCATTTAACTGATATATATTCTCATCTGCTCTTTACTTGCAGTATTTCAAGCAGAAAGTATTTTTTAAAAATCAGTTCCCTGGCTCTCTGAATTTACGGCAGAGGCCACAGACTATAAAGCGGAAGGAGTTGAAATTAAGCCCAGGGGAGGGAGAAGTGCACTAGAGAGAAAGTCTTGTATGCCAGGTGCTTAAATACATGCATAGTTTAAATCCTGGGCTGTCTCCCTGAAGCCAATGGAGCTGCTCTTGCATTTAAGACTAACACCTGGCTTAAGTGTTGGGACTTTAATCTCTAAAAGAACATGTATAATGCTGGGGTACAGGATGCCTGTAAGCTGCTCCAGGTCCAAGGTATGATCTTCTATGGCTGTTCCTTTCCCCAGTGCAGAGCTTCTGTGCTCAGGTCTTGGAAAGCCAAAAGGGTTCCTTGAGACAGAAAAACATCTGTCCCAGACAGTCAGTTTGGGGAATGAGTGCCATTGCTGACATGTGGCTTCCAGATGTGGATCCGAGTCAGGTTCCTGGTGCTTGGGATGAGCCTTTTGCTGATGAAGTTTCACCCAACAAAGGCTCATTCCTTGAGTGCTGGGGATTTTAGCTTGAAAGTTTTCTTCTTGTGGAGCTGGCACTCACAGCAGGTGTTTCACATGTAGTTAGGCATCAGCACTGAAAACATAGTGCATTACTTTTTAGATGGATAGACAGGTATTTTACAGAGCTCTGCTCCTGGCACTGTAAAAGCAAAGTGCTCTTGGAAAAAACCCAGCGTAGGAAGCAGGACCGGTGGCGTGGGATGCTACTCTACAGGGTGTCACTTGCTTTGCCAAAGCAAGCCCATGCCCGCACCCCCAGCCTGTTATTTTCATCCTGTCCTGCTGCAAAAACGTCCCTGAAAATCCCCTCTCCGCTCTGCCCTGTATGCACATACACACATACGCACCCCCGCAGCAGGGCTGTCACTGCTTTGTCAGGTCTCGGGGACGTCTGTGGCTGGAAACCCCGCTGGGGAGATGAAGGAAGCCTGGACAGGTTACGAGACGGCAGGAGGCAGAGTACAGCTACCTGGCCCTGAACTCTGACGCGTGGCCTCCCTGCTCTCTGCTTGACATTTACAAACAGTGACAAGCCCTGTCACCTGCCACCCGATGTGACCACCCCGAAAGCTGAGAAAGCCAGACGTGCTATTAACAACTCCAGCTTCCCAAAAGAAAGCCCCAGAGACTTACGACAAGGAACTGCCTTGACTCAGGCCAAATGCATTCGTGTTAGGAAACCTCCGCAGATGGCTCCCTGGGTGAAACAGCCTGATGAAAGGAAAGCGGAAAGGCAAGCAGACAAAGGGAAAGGCAGACGGTGCTGGCGTCTCATCCCAGCTCTCTTACTTCTCCCTTCACTTCCTATGAGAGGAAAAAACCCTGGCTGAGACGCTCAACTCTGGGAGCAGCATGAGCAGCTGCAATTCCTTGCATCATCCCTGCCCGTGGCTCCCTGTATGCTGCTTTTCCTGCTTTCCTTGGCCCGTCTCCTCTAACCACAATGAGGACCAGTGGAAGCACAGACATCACCACAAGCAGATTATCTGAGCACCTCCCTGGGGTCCCAGCCTGCTGGGGCTTCATTGCTCTCAGTACCCAAATTCCTATTTCCTGATGATAAATCACAAACTGGAATTTAGGGACTAGAGAAGGTTGGGTGTTGCCTTCTCTGGGAGGGCAAATCTGTAGATTTGAAAATCTTTGCCATCAGCAAAAGACTTCCTAAATCTCCTAGATTTCATGCTTCCCAAACAATTCTCACAGAGTAGCTACGTTCAGGACACAACATTTTTCAGGTTGCTGCTGTTACTCAAGTCTCCATCTAAGCAGTCATGCAACAAGCAAGGCTTTCAAACAATGGTCTATTGATTACTTGCTTCGTTAACAATGATGCAATTCCCTGGAGAGGTTTATTACTCTTGTTTTGTATTATTTTGTGCCTTATGATTTGGTCATTAATATGTGCGCTTGCATTTCATTTCATTGTGACTGACTTTCCTGGGAAGAATTCTTGATGCAGTCCAAAAATGTTTATGAATAAATGTTTACTGGCGGGAGATGTGTGTGTTGCAGGGCTGTATGGATGTTTTGATCCTGACGATGCAGCAGTAAATCAATTAAAAACATGATTGATTGTAAAATTGGAGCAAACTTGCTTTTGCCTTTGGATTTCACATTACCTAAGTTAGGCTGTATAAATCTAGCAATATATTACTCATGCAGTGATTGTCTTGCTGGTATCTACAGTGAGAACTGCTATGCACACAGCTAAGGCAAGAGCAAGGGCTAAACCCGGCACTGGCATATCCTGCAGCTCTGCTCCCACACAGAGCACAGAGCCCTTGTCCCACTGGTGATTTAACTCCTTTTGGCAACATTTGAACAGAAATCCCTTTACCAGAAGATAAAATAAATCGAAAGGGCTTTCTACACAGATACGTTCATTCAGGTTAAAGTATAGTTTACATTTAACATGGAATAGCTTTTCTTAATTAATTCCCTGTCTGGGTGCTTTTTTTTCAGTCAGACTGCTGTAGCCTAAATTAGATTAATCGACTTTGGATATTCTTGCTAGCTATTACTTTCTCTTATTATTATGCATTATTAATATTAGTTGTTAGAAATTAATGATTCCAGAATAACTCCCCATGTCTACTCATATCCCAGCATCTCCAGTGCCATACAATGGCCAGTGTGCTCTGACTTCAGTGAAAGTCCCCACACTGCCAGTTTAAAGAGTTTGCCAACAGCATTGGGTTGTGTCTGCTGAGCAGAGGTAATAATTTCAGTTTTAAAATCTTCTGTCTTAACCTTCTGTCAGTTTAAAAATCTTCTGCAATGGAAGTAAACCTCTTTGTAACAAGGCCATGTCCAGAAGCCACTGCTCAGCATGCAGCAAGGCAGGGGAAATGTGGTGCAATGAATTAAAGAGTATGAAAAGACACAAGCTAAGGACAGGAAACCGCATCCCTGTCTCCCACATACCCATCTAGGGCTTCATCCAAAACCCAGAGACATCGATGTAAGTCCTTCTGTGGGCTCTGAGAGCAGACCAGTAGAACTGCACTGTGCCATCTCAAGGATCCTGCTGCATCTCCATGTGTGCAAGTCTGCAGATACAGGCAAAGAAACAATGTACGTGACTGTGTGCTTGAATATAGATTTACAGAGACAGTGTGCATAAATCTAGATAATTTATACAGTGTCACAAATGCAAACAACAACTGCCACCCTTCTCCCTTCACAAAATCATATACACAAATGCACCTCAAGTATGAATAATGCAATGACAAAGTGAGCTGCATTTGTATGGGTATCAGCAGTTAGGAATAATAGTTGTCTAATTGTAGTCTTTCATTGTGTGCTATGTCAAAGCGTGGGTGAGTAATTGCAATCATCAAAACCCTTTCAGAGTGTGAGCAAAGCCCTGACCCTCATCACCTGCCGTCAAGCCTATCTGATCCACCACACACATGCACTTACTGGGCAGATGAATTAGCTAGATGGGCTGTTCTCTTTTTTTATTATTATTTTCTCTTTCGTTTTGTGTTTTCCTTCCCTCAAGGTTGTGTCTGGGTTGTGAAGGGTTGTTAGACTTTTTTTTATTATTATTGTTATTCTTATTTTTCGACGTGTGTGTGATAGCTTTTTGGGTGAGATAATTTAGACGACAGACATCAACAATTATACAAAATAATATGGTAACCAGCAACTGAAAAAAAATAATAATTGATTCTCATGGGCTGCTGAGTGTTACAATTTGAATGTCTTTCTATTAAAATCCTTGTAATAGACACAGGGAGGAAGCAGGGAGGAGGGGAGAGAGAAAGAGGGAGAGGGAAATCGTTTCTTTTTCAAATATTACTCATAAGATGGAAGAGAAGAAATTTTCAGAATGCAAGTGGGACTGATTTCCATTAACATAATCCCATTTCTAGTATTATTTTATTAATATAAACATCTTGGCTCTGGGAATGCCTCTTGGATCATATATACCTACTGTATTTTGCATTGGGTTTAGGGAAAAATCAAGGACAGCGCTAAAAAAAATTGAACCTATTTGTTATATTCATTCTGAATTGCCAGCTGTACAGTACCTGAGTGGAACAGCAGATTTGATTATCAAATACAATTAAGGCCTGTTTTTGTCGGAGTACCATGTAAGTGCATATTGTAAATATCTGTCTAGAAGACAGCAACAGCACAATCATATGGGCTACGTACTCTGTCTTGCTGCTGGAGAGGACTTGCAGTGATTTTCTCTGGTTCAGCCTCCCACAGTAAGGCAACCATCTCAGTGCTGTAACAACAATTACAGAGACCACATCTTGCTCAAAGAGTACATAAGTTCACAGGTAGATACCTGCTTTAAACCTTTAGATGGTCTCAGCTCTGAGGTTTCTTGTGTCTACCTTTGTGTGATAGATCATCTCCATTTATTAGTAGTATATAGTACCTTCAGAGACTCAGCAGGGTATATTCTTTTTGCTACAAGCATCTTCTATTGCTTAAGGACATATGTGGTTTTCATGTGTGGCAAATATGGGACTGGCTGGGACATGTGTGTCCTCTCAAACTTCTGCAATAAGACAACTCAGAGGTTTGTAATCAAACTCCCCCAGGAGGAAGTAGAAGCGCTATTTTGTGGGCAAAATTCAAGGGGAATTTCATAAAATTATAAAATCATTCATGTTGGAAAAGACCTTTAAGATCACTGAGTCCAACCGTATTCATACAATTTATACAAGGTTCAAGGAAGAAAGTTCTCACTGTGAATTTTCTTAGATTGTGGATGAGGACCCCAAGGGAGGATATGTAGCCTGCTATTTGGACTATTTAAAATGAGGACAGGCAAAATGTTTTTTAATATTCACTGGGGACATGTCCCATGTCATCAGAGGGCCACATAATGTAAGAAATCTTTTCCATTTCTGATTACTGTAACTCATCTTCAAAGTGTTGTCTGATACTACCATCACCCTGCTCACTTCGAACTTGCTCTGTCTCTAGACAAAACAAATTCAGATGTACTAAAATACACATATTTTATGAGACCTCAAAGCAGTTGGAAATGGTGGTGGTACTGAAGAGAAAATGTTGCAAAATATGTGATTGGAAATGTTGTAGACTATGGGGTTTTTCTCAGGGAAAAGTATTGCCACTGCAGAGGCCACCACTGGTCACACAGAAGAACACAAGTCTGGAAATAAGAAGAGCAGAATTCTGGTCTTATTCTTGCTGTACTGTTTGGGGCAAGTCATTTGTGGGGGGACTGTGTTAATCTCCAATAAATTCTGTCTTATGAAGGTTAGGTGGTTATTCTTAGCTGTTCTTCTGAGATGCTTCAACAATCAATAAAGAAGCAAAGGGGTATCCCCACAGGGTCATTCATTCACTCTTAAGACAGGTGAGGATGAATCACTTTATGGAATTTCAGCTGTACCTCTCCACATCTCCTGTAGAGTCTGGCCAGGTAGTTTAAAGTAAATTCCTAGATGACAAAAGTTAGAGGAGAATAATACCTCCCTTAATATCTGTTTCTATTCCATGTTGAAGAAATGGAGAAATTCCCTTTAACAGAAATGTTGGATTTGAAGACCTGTAAATAGCTTTTTCTCACCTGTAAATGTTTAGAATTATGCTTCCTGCCACAAGAATTGGGTTCATCTCTTCTGATGGAGTTTCATAATGACCTTACAGTAAGGATTTGTTTCCTTATTATAATCCTTCTTAAGAGTTAACTAGATTATACCTCCATCTTGGAAATGCTTTTTTTCCTTAATCAGAAAGAGCTGTTACTGATTTCCAGTTCCATTACCCACTGCTCTCTGCCAGCAAAAATTGGTCTGGATGTATTGAAACATCCTGCTAGAAAACTACTTTCTGAAATACTTATTATCCACATGATAATTAGTGCTGAGGGAGATAAATTTTCAGGCAAAAATGTTAATTTTTCATGATTTGGACTTTAGGGAAAAAAACAGTGGATTTGATAAAGCTTTTGTTGGACAGGTTTCTGAGGTTTAGGATGGACTTTCTACAGTAGCAAGTGCTCCAGCGTGTAAGCCATACTCCGATAGCATGGGAGACTCCTGCGCTGCTGAGTTATCCTAATGTCTGTGCTCATGGTTGTATGGGGGAAGAGTGATGATGTCAGCACAAGCATTTTTTAAAGGTCATGGTCCAGAACAAAAATTATGTATAAAAACTTGACATTTGCTGCTAAATGGAATTCTTGTTTTCTACCTCACCCTAATTAAGATAATGCTGAGAAATCCTTGTCGTGGGGACCTTCCCAGTGCCTTTACAGAGATCAGTAAAAAGCACACCCAGCTCCAAACTTTCTATGATGCAAGGGTAGTAAAAGAGAAGATAGAGACAAAACCAGAAAATAGAGTAGAGAAAACAATGAGACAATTTTCACAGCAAGATGAGAAGTAGTTTCAACACCCTTATAGTCTCAGTGTTGTCAGTCATACGTGAGCACCATAGCAAGTGGACAGGTTTTGGAGAAACTTCAGAGAACATACTGAGATGGGATTGCAGCTCTCTTTAAGGAGCAACTACTATGCATGAAGGGGCAGCATGGGAGAAAACAATGAGATGCTTGTCTGAAAAATTCAATTACTTACTGGTAGAGGATGTTATCACAGGATAACCAAAGATGGGAGCTGGCATTTCAGTAGCAAAAGAGAGATGTTAGGTAGAGGGGAGATAGACTTTGAAGAGCCTTTCAGAGCTCCCTGTATGGACATTGAACCATAACAGCCACTCATCAGTGTTATAAAACTACCAGGAGCAGTATCCCCAAGCTAGGAAAGACTCTTCTTGGCAAGCTTGTGTGCCACACTGTGCCATTGCATAGAGCCCTTCCTATTGAAAACTGAATTCCTTCGAGTTCCCTGGAACAGCAGCAGCTGGAGGGGAAATAACAGTAAAATTCTATGGCCATAATAAAACGCATTAGCCATCTGAACACTCATTTCAATCAAATAATGCAGCCTATTCATATTTAAACAGGAAATATTGTTTAATGTTTATGGTAATGATCAAATCAAATTTTAAAAATTAAACATGAAATTAAACAGTAAAGTGAGTTTCCAACATTCGGCACTTGGGACACCGTTTCCAACCCACAGCTGATGGCTGTAATCAGCAGGGTCTACCCTCTTAACTTTTCGTAGTACAACTTCTTGAGGATGGTGCTAGAATTAGGCTTTGGTGTCACAGGAATGACCACAACTGGTGTAAAGTAGCTGATCTGGAGTCTATCGTTCCAGCCTCGCCCTCCACCTATTAGGCTTTTCATGACAATGAGAGTTATCGGCTGTTGAGGGGGGAGTGGAAACCCGAGGGAAAAGTACTTTCATCTGGAACAAGCTAAATGGGAGTTGTTTTTCATCCAAGTGGAAGGCAGTTGTGTTCCTACTGAAATACTTTGGACTCTTAACTTTTTCCCAAAAAGAACAGGGAGAAGAAAAGTTACAGAGGTTTTTCCAAAGCACCATTGGAACAGGAGTAGAAAATGCTACTGTCAAGCAGCAAGTCCTCAGATGTACATAATGGTCATGGGAGATAAAAATGCAAAATAACACCTAATTGGTCTTCAAATACTGTCCCTTTGGGGTAGAGCACAGCAACTGGTATACCCCAGTAACACCTCAATTAAAAACATTGTTTACCCATCATTTCTACCTAACAAAATAGTCATTGCATTGCTGCTTTATTATGTAGGGCTCT
>JANZLQ010000079.1:74036453-74093772 GCA_026212715.1 Elanus axillaris | reverse complement strand
TTATTTTCAAAAAAAAAAAAAAAAAAAAAAAAAAAAAGCTACTTTACACCAGGGGAGGCATGAGCTCAGCCAATTAATTTAAGGTCTTGACAGAGCTGGCCAAGTTTGTGTTTAATGAAGACCTTGGAGTGATGGCTAGCAGTTAGGGTATTTCTTTTAGACCATAGCTTGTGTTACAGCAAACTCAGAGCCAGGAAACAACGTTATCCTGTACCAAATCTGGAGTTATTTTATTGATACTAATACTAACAAATCTTTCCCAACTCTCTCCACTTGAAGTCAGCAGAAAAGCAAAGTTTGAAACAAAAAAGGTTTGAAGCAAAGTTTGAAACAAAAAAAGGTTTGAAACAAAGCCATCGTCTCTAATATCCCTATGCATTTTAGCCATGGACCTTATCTGTGCTGTGAGCCTGTGCTTCAGTTTCTTGAGCTGTGCAGAGAGGTTAACCTTTTGCTCTAGCAGTTGCATCTTTCAAGGGACTATAACCTCCGTGTAAATTAATATCAAATTAGTATAAATTAATATCAAATTAGCAATGCTTTGCAGTACCAGTGAATTGCATGTTGTTCCTTAGAGTAAAAGAAGCTCATCACAAAAGGCAGAATCAATCCCTCAACCCCTATTCTTATGTCAACTGCTTGCCCAAATTTATTATTGAAGGTGCATATACAGAAATTTCCATAGTATGAAAAAATAAATAAAAAGACTGAATAAATTATCTGGGAAAGTACAGCAAATTGGCAAGATTTATCTTAACCTGTGTCTATTGCTCTCATCCCTGTACCATACACTTTAAATTGGATTGGTATCCTATAAGAGACTGTCAAGGATTTCATTTGTTCTGCTTGACATACAGATGTACAATTGGTAAAACTGCACCTTATCTTAGTAATTGTCTACAGTGCTAAGTCTGTACCTAGTTATTGACTTCAAAAGTCAGGTTTCATCTATGCAGCTCCCTAATCCAACATCAGTCCAACCACCTCCAGCTCTATCTGTTCATCTTTTAGTTCATCTTCCTGAGTTAAACCTCCTTCCTTTTTGCAAATGCTGGGTTTCAGCTTTTTGTAATCAATCAAGACTGGGTTTGGGCAATAGAGGAGGGAAGAGGCCAGTTCCTTGTTTCTGGTAGCATCTTTGTATCTAGCGTATCTTAAAAAAATTCATTGTGAGCTGATGCTTGAGAACCTGGTGAATATTTTGAGGGCTTTTAAAGCAAGAAGCTTTTTTAGGGTTTGGAGGGTGGTGTTAAATAGCTCTAATAACATTTCTGTTTACTAACGGAACTGTAGAGTTTAGTGACCACATTGAGAAATTTCTGTCTGTCTGATGGTCTTTGAGCACATTCTGGTACAAACCCAGATTACCATGCTGACACTCTAATGATTCAACAAAGTGCTTTTCCAAGCTTGCAGCAACCTTTCCTGTTCACAGACACATGCTGCAAATAGACCTGCTTCTAAAATGGGATATTTTTTCCTGCCCACTCAAAGAATTCCTATAAAACTAGTTATTTGTTTTCCACTTCCAGATGAAAAGAGCCCTGGCTGTTGAGTTTTCATGTTTTAGAACCAAATAAACCTCCACATTTTTTCTGGGAAGCAGACACTTCTCTGAGATATTGTGTGCTAGTCTAAATGCCTGGTGCTTTCTCTGCAAATATTCTTCATGGAAACTTTTTGAGCAACTGTTGAGAGGAGAAGGTCAGAAAGAAAACCCTGGTTTCTTCCAGTTCTTCCCCCTGCCCCCCACTCTGATACATACTAGTGCCATCTGGGGACCAGCCTCATCTTGCACCTGACTTAGCCCAACAAGTGGATGGCTCATTCCCATTCCCTGTTCCTGGCAATGTGAGAAATTACAGTCGTAGGAGGCAGCTACAAATTTGCCATGGTGAAACACTCTGCTGGGGACAGTTCTCCATGGGGTGCTGCAGTAATACCCCATTCCCATCAGTGCCGATTCACTCCTCCCAGGGAACATGGGAATATAATGTAAGAACATAAGTACAATTATAGTCAGTCATACCGACAGTCATTCACACACATAACGCATCTCCTGGAGTAGTCAATCATAAAGCGGAGGGAAAATTACAAGAGCAATACTTTCCTAGCTTCCTGCAACTGGCAGCTCAGGGATTTCCTGAGCCAGAGGTACTTTCTTTGTATGAGTAGTTTTCAATGGATTTTTCTTCCATGAGTCGTCCTGTTGTTTTTGAGTTCATGGGGATGTTTTAGATGCTGGCTTTGCATCACTGGCATTTCTCATTGTTTAAGCAGGACCATTTGTCCCTGGAGAAGGCAGAAGTTAGTCAAAGAACCTTGACACTGGCAACTTGTACAATCATAAAATAATGCATTGAAGTCTCTTTTCAGTTTCCAAAATACTGCCAGCTAAAGGGTAGATGTATAACATGGCAGTTTCAGAGAGAAGAACTATGGGTCCTGGCTGCACACTTTGATGATGCTTACCAGATGTCATTACCCAAGGTGGAATTCCAAATCAGTGGTGGTTTAAAATTTGTAGGAGAGCTGTAAACTGCAGGAGTTCAGCAGCTGTTGTATGAACAACAGTAATAGCCCTGCAGCAGGGGGGAACCTCCCAGGCAAGGCAAGGTTGGGTGGATGTACAGGTGAACCAGTTTCATCCTCTAGAGTTAAAGCCACCTCCAGTCATAAGTGAGAGCCACAGACAAAGAGCATGAGGTGTTCAGAGGTCCTTTGCCATGTGCAAGCGATCCAGAAGCAGAGCTTTCTAACAACTGGTGAGCAATGCTGGTTACATGGATCGCAGGATGTGCCAATACTAGCATGCCAGCTCACAGCAAGGACATTGCTCTGCTCTTAAGAAGGGGTAGATAGTTGTCATGTTTTGTTGGGAGATGAAGTGGATTTTTTTCCCTATTTCCCTTCCTTTGTTCAGTTTTCAAGCTGCTTTAGGTGATCGGTATTTGCACTATAATGAAACGATGCTAAGGTAGTTGGAAGGATCCGCACAAGCAGACACCCTTGTAAACAAAGATGGTAATTAGAATAGGATGCGGATCTGGGGTTGTCTCTTACGTCAAGAGCTGTGTTTGTGTGTCAGCTTTACTCCTGTGCCTCCTCTCTGAGGCATACTTATTTCAGGGCTTCCTGGGAAACGCAATATGGCTTTTGTTGTTTGCAATTTTTTACTTCTGTTTTTTTTTATTCTTTGATTTCTTTATGGACTCCCCAGGTGCCCATAACAATGTGGCAATCAATGGGGATATGCGCAGTAGCAGAATTTTCCCTTTACAAGTAAATCTATGCAAATATGGCAACCTACCTCAGGGCATCTTTCAAACCTGGGGAAGAAATGGCAGGGAAGAAATCACATGATGCTTCACACAGAGCTTGCAGACAGCTCTCACCTGACTTTGGAGGCTTCTCTTGCTTTTCCTCTCTCTTCTCTCTTACCTTCTCCCCTAAATATGCTTCCAGAAAGATAAATGAGTAAAAATGGCATGTGCTGTCTTCAGGGAGCCTGTGTGATTCCCAGTAGTCGAGGTCCATCCCCAGAGGGGTGGTGTACAGGAGGGAGCTCAGGGACATGTCCTGCTTTCAGATGTGCGCACACATCTGCTACTGGCCTCAGCTGGGAACTCCCTGCAAGGCACAGCTAAGAGGTGAGTTTGAAACTAACTCTAATTAAAATAAAAAAGCAAGTGTGGCATTTTTGGAAGAACACAGAGCCTTGGACTGCACACCTTCAAGAGGGTGGCACAGTGCAGAGCCCAAGGCAGGATTTAGCTTTGAATGACTCTCACAACCTTCTGTCCTCAGGGCTTGCCACCCACACAACTGATTTCCTCAGCCAAGAATTTGAAAGGAAGGAGGACATATCCTAACCTTCACAGGAAAACTGAGTATCTCCTCCGTTAGAATTAGATGCCTAGGAGAAAACGCAGGCAGACAGGTTCTATCCCACTGACTTCCACGACAAGTGCCAAGTGTCTTCATGGGGGCAAGGGGGTCATCACAGACCCCTGCAGAAGTGGCCTTGGGGAACATCTGGCATCCAGCTCTGTCTGAGCTGCAGGGGAGATACCTTCCTGAAGTGAAGTGAGAACTAGCTGTGGCCATTGACATCAGCCCAAAATGCCCCTATGTGATGACCCTTACAAGATCCAATTACCTTCTCAGTGGCTTGGGGGATGCTTTTTTTTTTTTCTTGTTCTCTGCCACATCAGAAAGGAGAATATTAAAACATTCTTATGGAGGTTGAGCTACCATGTACTGAGAAATGGGTGAAGTTTAGTACCATTTGACATGAATATACTGGGAATAGTCTTAAAGAGTATGAACCTCCAGGATTCACAGACAGATACCCAGATCCAGCGCAGCTCTGCAGGAGCACAGCTGGGATCTTACCAGGTGAAAATATCTGTCCAAATCCTAGGGCAGTATAACACAATATTATAATATATAAATATAGATAATTTTCACCAAAAGTAAAAATCAAGATACTCTCTTGGAGCACAGATTGCCATAAACAAAGGTAGCCCATGGAGATGGGCTCTATGTAAGGAACAGAGCAGAACAGAACAGGATCAAATGGAGTAATCTGAAGGAATTTAGTTTAGATGAAAACAGTAAAGCAGTTCTTCTTTAAATGCTTTCAAAATGCATCACCCACCCTGTGAAGTACCTTTATTACTTTAAGGAGAAAGGAGACCACCAGGTGCCCCTGCAGAAACCCCTTGGCTCTGACAGCCCAAGTGCCTCCACCATACTCAAGCGCTACTACTGACTACTGCCTGTGTTTGCCATATGTCACCCCTTTTTGTTCACTGCCATTTACATGCTGGCAGGTTGACTTTTTATTAAGGTAAGCGTAGGTTGAAGATTTCAGATGTGGGCGCTTGAGAGACCCTCCCCTTCACAGCAAGCTCAGATTTCTCAGTTTCAGCTCAGGCTGACATTATATCAAACTGTGTTTCTCCCCAGTGGGGACAACCACAGATTATTTACAAGATAAAACAAGAATGTCACACTAAATGAAGACGAAAGATGTGCAGGAAGCGTGATTGCTGTCTGAGCCTTCTTAAGAACTGCTTATTAAGGAAATCATGCTTTTAAGCAGCAAACAGCCACCAGAATTGGCCATGTTCGATACTGGGGATAGGATCTGAACTGCTAACCAACACCATCTATCGATAATGTTCTTCCAGTGGTAATGATGCAGATGCTAATAAGCATAATAATAATAATAAATAACACTGTGCGTTTATCATGTCCCCTATTCAAAGGGTAGAAAATGCTTTACCAACAAGAAAGTGTGAAGTCCCAGGGCAGCTCTTTTCTCCATGTGGAGTCTATTGTTACCATAAGCAAAGGGACTTTTGTCATCTGGGTTAGCAAAGAGAAGTGCAGTGGAACCACTGGATTCCAGTCACTATGATGCTGCTGATTCATGGTGTGAACTTGGGGCAGTTATTCCAGTGCTCTGAGTCTCAAGTTCACCATCTATAAAATCAAGATAATTATATTTACAGTGCTTACCTCATAGAGCTGCTGTGAAGATTAATTAATGCATATATATTTACAAAGTGCTCGGAGATCTTCAGGTAAAACTTGCTGCATATGTGCAAAACATTATTTCTCTAAAATATCTTGAAACCTCAGAAGATGCAGAATCTTGCCGGCTATCACCACATTTTTGAATGCTTTTGTTCTTTGCCTAAGGAAGTTGTTTTGCAGGTAGCAGTTATATATTGTGTTAATGGTGGAATACTTTGCAAGTAATAGTTTTTCCCAATTCCTTTTGACTTGTTTTTCTCCTCATGCACTATGTGCAAGCAGATGGGTTCACTGAACAATAATTTTAGATTGTTATTAAGACACATATTTTGAGTGTGGTTTTTTTACCTCTGTAGATTTTATCAGAAAGAAAATTCCTGTGTTCATTTGATATTGGCTATTCCAGCTGTATTCATTGTTTGTGATCAGTCAGGTAAGCTATGTTACATATCTGTACCACTTCCAGCAAGAACATACCTGGAGGCACAGTTAGCGATTACCTGTGTTTAATTTATGTGCTATGGAAAGGATTGATCCTGCCTAAATTTAGCCATCTGAATATTAACCACTAAGTCTAAAGTAGTTGTTTGAACCTACTTCAGAGTTAGTTGAAAGAGATGGGCACCTGCCCAGAGCAGTTTGCCCAACCTTTCTTAGATAACAGTGTTGGTAGATGAATCAGCCTTTGGAGGCACAAATACCTCTGTTGACTGTGAAGGGATGTGGGAGTGATGTACTCAGATTTAGATGTCTGATGTGATAATAAAAGGCTGAATCCTGTTCTTCAGACCCTAGCGACACTCCTTGCCCTGGCAGAAGCTGCAGCGTTACACTGAAATAGAGGATGGCTTGTATGAGCAATAACACAGCTCCAGATTGAGACACCTAACCTGTCAGTTCGCAGATGTGGGTGTCTACACGAGGGTGAGGAGCCAATGTTTCCATTGCAGTAAATGGAGATCTTGACAGTGCAGCATGGGGTCTGGAGATTGATGCATCTGACCAAATTTAGATGTCTACCACAGGGTAAGTGGAATAGCGTACTGAGCTCCCCTAACTGTACAACTATTTCTCCACTGGCTACGGCAATCTAAATGGCAAATCTGTAGATACAAAATATGGGTATTTTAACCTGCAATTTAAATCTCACCACAGAAGTATGGCTTCATTAAGAGGATGAATACTGAGTTATTAGATGCAGGCAGATATGCTGAGGGTGCCACACTCCTTACAGCTAAACAACAATGGCTTCTGCAATACTAAGTAGTCTGTAAGCATCTTCAGTGTTTGTAAATTGACTTCAAAGACCAGTGGGAATTGATAAAATAAAACCCATATACATTCACCTGTTCTTATCTATGCCTATTTCAGCTTTTCCTTAATTGTGCATGTTACTTGTATTGTGTCTAAAGTTTTCAGACTGTGGTATTTCTACCTGCTTTCTTTTAAGACAGTTCTTCAGTTTTAGTAATTCAATGCCAAGAAGCCATTCAGTGGAATTTTTCTTCCTTAATTTCTCTCTTACATACAGTCAAAACCCTATGAATCACATCATTTAATTCTCCCATCTCTTGAAACTTATAGATACACCTCCAGATAGCTGCCACATCCATACACACAAGCTTTCTTCCTAATCTTTGCCCATTCTAGTCACCTTTGAAAAACTTCTGTATCCTACAACTATGAGAGAGTGAAAAGAATATTTACACATGTACACACCTATATACACACACGACTTGTAGTCAATGCGTTCAACTTAGAGATGCAGGAAACAAACACGTAATGAATGTTTAAGTATCTTCATATACCCTTCCTACTTCAGTGGACCTTTACCACTGAGTACCAGCTGACAATCTGCCTTTATATACATGTGCACACACAGATGTACGTATGTATATTTAGATACAGATATAGAAAAATTTTCATTGGAGTCTTTGGGAGAAGAATTCTTTTGATTTTCTCTGGACATCTGATGTTCCTTAAGGCAGTTGTCATCCTACATTAATTGGTCTTGTTCTGCCTCAGCTCACTCTTTTTTGTCTTAAATGCCATATTAGAAAATGTTACAAGCCCCCCACCTCCTTTGGCATACCCACAATCCACCTGGGCATGTAGGGAAGCGTGCCATGATCCTTCCTGACACATGTCAGCAAACATCTCATCAGGGGCTCAGCTGTGTCACCCCCAATGATATTGCGTAGCAAGATCAGTCCTTGGTTACATTACAACCTATCCTGCCCTCAAGGGAGGTAGGAAGGACTATGCTAATTGGTTCTGACCCTCCAAGATCGAGGGGAGAAATTGCCTTCATCCAGTGCAATGTGCCAGATCTGTTCTTTAGAAACCGGGGTGCTGCAATGCACACAAACCCTTCCAGTGCATCTACAAGATGGCAGAAGCCTGTGTCTGTACACGTGTGGTGAGATGATATGGTACAAGAGTTACATGAGCAATTCACCTGAATTTAATCCCAATAAATACAAGAGCATCCTCCCACTCACAGCACTTGAGCATTTCTTAGACTTGCTGTGGTGGCATAAAAATATGTGCTTGGTCCCTGCTGCATAGCTGTTGTCTCTATGTTCTTCAAGGCTCCTCAGAAGGCCTGGCTTCTCTGCAGATTCCTACTCCCCAGGGACTCCAGGAGTCAGTGGGGCTGAATGTGAAGTTGAAGAAAACCACAGAAAATTAGTACGTTTCAAAATACCCTGCCTATTCTTTACTTTCTGGAAATCAGGGAGGTTTTCTAGTTTGCTAGAAGTTACCACTTATTCTGCACAGTGAACAGAATACTTAAATGTAGAGAGACCCAGGAGTTCCTGCTCTTGCCCAGGACTTGCCTTCAGCCTCTGCAGAGCCTGACCCTGAACCACCAGACCAGCAGACCAGCAAGGGGATTAAAGAATCTGTTGTTTTCTGACCTGGCACTGTATGTCCACTTTATCAGACACAGACACCTTCCTGCTGCTTGTCACAGTACTAAAGGAGAAATGCAGGACTGAGCGCTGCAAGCTTTCCCCCATCACGTTCATTCTTTTCTTTTTTTCTCTCTGTCTTTATTTCCAGTACTCCTTTTCCTGCTTTAATCACACCTCACTGAACTCTGCGGTTTTGTGCATCTAACACCAGATGATGTGCACAGGTCTGTGGCTTTACATTTCCCTAGCGCTCAGATATTGCTTCCTTGTCCTTTGCTGGGCCAGAACCCCCAATCATCATTTCCAACAGAACCAGACCCCTTTTCAGATCATATGTGCATAGTTAGGTTGCAGAAACATCTCAAAGGAGAAATGAAGGTGGGCACATTATGTGAAATAGTTAAAGCAACACTAGATAAAGAAGATAGAAATTGAATCTGGTAGATCAAGCTTTCAGAAGCACCAGGTGCTCTAGAAGAAGCAGAAGGCAGATTTAAGACAGCCTTATACCAAACCAGTTCCTTGCCAGTTCTCCTGAATTAGATGTTGGCTTTCATCCCGTGCGATAGATATTTTGTCTCTTCCCAAATCTCAGAAACAGCTAGTCCTTGTGGAAGAAAACCTAGCAGAGAAAACTCCTTTGCACTGCATGCTAAGGCAAATAACTTATTCTGCAATGCAAGGTGGGGAAGTAGGGCGTTGGTAGGACCTTAATGTAAGGTGGAGGGGAGGTTGTTTTTTTTTAAATTTGGTTATCAAAGGGATGCTGAGTAGGTGGTGCCATATTTTCCTTGAACTGCTTGGGTTTAAATGCACACACACATACACACAGAGAAACACATGCAATCGAGTGCTTCAATGCTGGGGGAGTGTGGAGCTGTCAGGACTCTGTCAAGGCAAAGGCATCCCATCAGCTAGAGGGGGAGATTTTCAGGGCCTTGGTTTGAGAAGCAGACAGATGACTGACAGGGGTTAAAAGCTTCCTGCTTTCTTTTCCACATTGCCTCCTTGATGGTAAAGAGTTCCCTGTCCCTCACACAGAAGGTGCTCTATGATTTCAAAGCATTTTGCTAGAAGTACTATACAGACTATAATAAGCTATTGTAGCCCTTGGCAGAGATGCCCAGCTGAGCCTAATTCCCCATATCCTTAACTCATCAGCCTCTGATCATAATGCAGGTTCAGTGTCCTAGAGGACCATTAAATAAAAAAATACACACAGAAAAACCCAATTAGTACATTTCATGATGGTGAGAGATGTCAGACTGAGTGCCCTGGGCATAGCAGTACTCTGCTTAGTCACAAGACAGGCAGTGTAATCTACGCCCCAGTCTCCCGTGGGCCTGACACAGAGGACCTGAAACCAGAGGGTAAAAAGGAGCTCGGGCTCACTCCTTCACTCTTTCGTTTTTCAGCTGCTTGGCTGAGGCTGTCACAGGTGAACATGGTCAGTTGTGACATTCAGGGCATCATCATGCGTGCTTGTGTCCAAGGAACTGAGCGCAGCCATCACAACCTCAAATACTGGCAGCAAGGAGGGAAAAAGTGCTAATGGTCAAGTTACCAAGGGAAATTAGTAGAAGGATATCCAAATGAAAAGAAAAAGAAACATGATTCTAAGTGGCTGTGGAGCTCCTGAAGATCATCAATGGAGCCAGTGAAAAAAATGGTGGCACTCAGCTCTGGGACTGTGATCAATATTACATAAGAACAATAATAAAAAAGCATCTGGGATTTCCCGCACAGCCCGAGAGACTTTGGTACTCAACTATTCCTGAAATAGCCCACATTCCCTATAGACTCCTTTGCAAATCCCAGATGGGGAATTTAATTGTCTGCCTCACATTTAACCAGTTCCTTCTACAGAAGAGGTGTGGGCTTGCTCCATCCATGCCTCATTTTAGCATGGAGCTGTAACATCTAATGAGAAGATGGGACCTATGGTCCTGTTGTCCAGCACCACTTTCCTTATAAGAGACTGCATCAAACTATCTAGAAGAAGGTGCAGGAAACCTCACAGGTTTCACAGATATGGGAGAATATGACCTCTTAAAGGTCTCATTGGTTCATTGAGCCTGAAGCTGAGACATTATCATGACACATGTGCTGTAAACACCTAAATAGATGAGATCTCAGCTCAAAAATCACGCCCTCTGAGCTTCATTATTTAAATGTTTCTATGCTTGAAAATAATTATGCCAGACAAGTATCATGAAAACAACTTCTCCTGGTCATGAGACAGTCTAATGGGCAGCAGTAAATTAGCAGCTGTGACTTCTTAGCTCCCAAGTCTAGTTGTGAGGTTTCTGCCCAGTTGCTGCCTTAACTGTTGCCATTTCCAGGTGAGGGTGGGGTGATTTATACATGCCACTTGTTCTTCAGCAATGTTGGGATGAACTTTGCCAGCTAATGATGCCTTTGCCAGGGGAATACAGGTGCAGCTCAACAATGCATAGCTTAATGTGGATTCTGACCCATTGAGTGTGATTAAGTGGGTCTCGCTTGGCTGCAGCATAATATTAGACCCATTTTTTTGCATTTTGCACAGCAAAATATTCAATTAAGAAAACAGAAACAGGAAATTAATAAACATTATATTTCTGTGGTTTTCTTCTATCAGTTCATTCAGTTGGCTCTTCCTAATAAACAAGATCCATCCGGGATCAACAGGTCTCAGGACTGATTTTCTCTTATTATCATCAAGGGGAGTCGGCTTTGTTGTTAACCTTTCCATTTATTTAAAATGCCCTGGATTTCATATTCAATTTTTATGCTCCCTGTTTCTGATTGTTTCCTTGAAATGGGAACTTCAAGGACTTTGATAAATGGATTGAAAGGTTGCCTTATTTCTCTGTCACTTCTGCCTTTGCGTCCTCTGCAAAATGCTGTTTTGCAAATCATAAAGCTGGGGATTGCAGTAAGTATTCATCAGAGTAAGGCACAGAGGGCTGTAGGGGCATAACAGATTAGATAGTCCCAGTGAGGGGCCAGGAGCAAGAGCTGACGGGAAATAGTTGTGACCTGAAATTAAGACAACAGGACATAGGCTGGATATCAGTGCAGTATTTTTGCAGTGGTTTCTATTAGTTGAAAGCAGTTTTCCACTGCTGTGGTCTGTGGTGGTCTGGAAGCCATGGAAAAGGGCCTTCAGTAGGTTTGTGAATCTCTGCTGAAGAATTCATTTACTTATTTGGAACTCATTTACACTTTTTTTCTAGTAACTACAACTGAAATAGTGCTGATACAGGTACGTGTGAGGCTGTGAGAGAGGCTGATAATTATCCATTGCTGCAGAAATTGTCCTCTAAAATGCAAATGACACCCCACCCCCCCCCCAACTCCCTAAGATAGGATCACCATTGCTGGGGTATTCAGTGCTCCTTTGAGTGATGCATTGCAAATATGTGTCTTCCACAGAACAGGTTTTCATGAAATGAGTCACAGCTAGTAGATTTAAGCACCTAGTCCTGATACTTGCCCCATTCAAGACACTGGCATACCCAAAGAGCACCTCCCTCTAAACAAACTCAGGGCAGAATGAGAAGTCTTAAGCAATAAATTAAGTCATTAATTAATTAATAAAGGTTATTTCCCTCCTGGATGAGCTGAAATTGGGGTTCTGTCTCTCCTGCATCGTTGCAGCCATTGCACCAGAGCCCACACTGGGAGCACCCGGAGATGGTGTGGAACACCACAGTGGCTGGCCATTTCATAGTCGAGTCAGTCAGTGAGCAACATCCTTGTGTCACCACACAGGAGGCCTCCCTGCAGGGCAAACACCTGGGACTGCTGGCTCTCTTGCCCTTCCCGTGCTCAGCTTGAGCAAGGCCCCCAGAGGCCCTCACTCCCCTTTCCACCTTCTGAGCTCCCCGAGCCCCACCACAAAGGGCAACTCACAGGGACCGCTGAGCCAGGAGGTGACTAAATCCACAGCCCACGGCGCTTCACAGGGAGCTGCTTTCTCAGAGGGATGTGACCACCCTTCAGCACCAGCGCTAACACAGCCGGTACCGAGAGTGCAAAGATCTTTCAGATGATTCAAATGTGTGATTATCGCACTCATCCCTTCACACACCTCCATAAGGACAGCCAGGACCCATGTTCCTTCTGGCTCTGTGCTTTTCACTCCCTTTCACTGTGTTACTATGGCAAACGAGGGAAATGTTCAGCTCCCAGCTCTGAGTCATTGCCGCCTTCCCAAAAACAAACTTGTCCTGGACTGCTCTTTCACAGGAGCTGTGAAGCACACAGCCCAATAGTCACCCTAGCTTCTTAGGCTGCTAGAGACTACAACTTGTAGCAGGAACCGTTAATACTATTAATAACCCCTTTTTACGTGAGACCTTTTCAAACTGCAGGATCCAGAAGAGCTTGACGTGTTTTACTACCTACATGTTGCAAATCCATATCCTCCTAGGAATTTCACGGCCATCACTGATGCAGGCTGAGCACCTCATTAAGTGCAGAACAACAGCACAGACAGACCTCAGGTTGTCCCGTCCCAAACTCATAAATGCAACACCATACAAAAAAACGACAAGTCTCCTCCAGCACCCCAGCTACCTACCGTGCTTTGATGCATCACCAAACAACTCCAGACCTATGCAGACAGGGCAGTGCTGAGCATTCCTGTTCAGCAGAGCATTGCAAGTGGTGTGCAAACTCCCATCTTCCTGGATCATTTGTCCTAGCAGCAAAATGCTGGTAGCTGTTCAGCAGAGACTGGCAGACTTACATGCAGGCTAACATTGCATCCAAATGGAAGTATCTGCAAGAGATTTCAGGCAGGCAGAGTGCAATCCCTTTAAGAACATGACTACCTTCTGGAGCTATGATCTCCTGTCTAGTCGCCATGATACACAATGGTTTGTCTATCCATCTGTACATCCATCTATTCACAGTCACCTTTATTCTCACTATAGGTGAGCACCTACAATTTCATGGAAAGGGCAGTGCACATTTGTTTATCAATGGCCATCTCATCTCATTTTGATTTATTTAGAAGGCAAGCCTATTCTTTTTGCTTGCTTTTACTTTGGATGCTGCAGCCATCACCAACTTTACCTGAGCATCTCTGACTTTTACTTTTACTGCCTATGACCATTTTCTGCCAAACACATCCTCTGAAACACCTTGATTTTGTAAAGATGCCACTTGCTGCAGGGAACAATGAATTTCTTTGCCTTTGCTTTCCCCGCTTCTGTGCTGGGTAGAGGCAGCGTTGGGAGGACCAGTCTGCCACACTCTGGGGTTTGAGAGCGAGTTGAGCTGATCTGCATCGAGGCAAGACTGCTTCTAATGGAGGGAGGGAGGGAATGGGGATACAGGGATGAGAGAAACTGCGTCACTTCCACAACTGCTACTGCTCAGGAGAAAGGAGCAAAAGAAATATATATCTGCCTGCCTATTAATTTAAATCTAGACCCAGGAAGAAGTCAACGAACTGTAATTTATGAGCTGTCAAAGCCTGAAAAATTCCTTTTGACACTGTATTTTCAGTTATTACATGCTTTCCTGCAAGACGACAGCGTAATTCTGTAGGGAGCCTTCTACTGAACAGCACAATGGCAGAGGGCAGTGGGGGCTTTCTTATTATCTTTTCTTCCCCCTTTCTTCTTCTCTCCCCACTCCTTTCAATCATCCCCCTTTCCTACCTTGCTGCTGCCCAAACAGTAGTGAGGAAGTAAATCAGCAGCAGTCACCACCCTGCCAGCCCTTCAGCACCTCCAAGGCAGTGCTCAGTGCCAGGCTGGATCCGGCACCGTGCAGAGATTTCTGAGGACTCACTAGGTGATGGGGATGGAGATGAGGCAGTGACCTCAACTCCACCAACGGCAAAGAAGAAATACTCTCTCACACTCTCTCTGGCATTCTAAATAATACTTCAGTTGGTTTCCCTCTGCCCATGCTAGGCACCCACCACTCTTGCTGGTGCACCTTTAGGCTGGGTTTCTCTCAGTTGTATTAGCATTGATTGACAACTGTCAGCTACCTCAGATCCCCAGAAGTTGTCAGCACTGCCTGCCTGGCTCCCTGCTCCTTCATAAAGTGAACCAGAGCAGTGGAGAGTCCTGGCAGCATCCTGGGTCACATGTGCTCTCCTGGAGATGAGTGGTTTCTCCTTTTTCCTAAGTCCTCCTGCAGGTTCACTCCCTGGAAAGTAGTGCCAGGCTCTCAGGGTGGACATGCCATCACACACCTGGACCTCACGTAAAGCAGAGGGCAGGGTGGCATTTTGGTGGTGGTGTTTGCTGGGGGCAAAGGCATGAAAAGGCTGCCTGCCTGCGGGCACCTGTCCGCATCTCCATCAAGCTCTGGGGACATGCAGGATTGGAGAGTGATGGCAGTGGCACCATTGCCCAATGTCAGTTAATGGGGAAAGTCAAGCTAACATCAAATTAAGCTTGACCTGAAAATGTTTCTGTTGCCTGGATCCAACCTGAAGTTCCCCTGGCATACAGCTTATTTCCTTATCACTTGGGCACAGGAGTGGGGGAGGCATTTCACAACAAATGTCATTTATCCCTGTATTTCCGAAGCTTTCTTTTTCTTATACACACAATTGCTTTTTAATTTGAGTTGCTGCTGGTGGTGGGAAGGTTGCCTTTTTGCTTTATTTTTTTCTTCCCATCTTTGGTTTCTCACTTACAGCTTAGAAACCCCTTTTAAGGTCTATTCTCTGTGATAGGCACTTCACCTCATATTTAGGGAATCACACCCACACACTGCACGCATCCATATGCAAGCACATAGACATACGTACACATTTTCTGAGTGAACTGAACTCTGAATCTTGTGCTTTAATATAATTTAAGCAACCTATGCAGAGCTCTCTGGAGTCAGGATTATGGAATAGTGCTTTAAAAGCACTGTAGAAAAGTCCAGACCCAGAGAAAAGGACTGTGCTTTCTGTTGGGTTCTGCTGCAAGGCAAACCATCACAACTCCCAGAGTCTATTCCAGGCTATATTCCCCTTTAACTTCACTGTGCCTCAGTTTTCCCAAACCTGAACTGGGGCCACCACCACCACCTACTATTACTTAGGCAGTATTTGAATGAATATCCTAGAGCAGTGTTATGGCTCTGCTATCATTACTGTGATAGCATGTTCTTTCAGAATTAGATATCAAACCAACCAAGGCCAAAATTCCCCTGGACTGCAGATGGAGAGATGAAAAAATGAAAACAAAGAGATTTGCCCAGGACTACTCTCACATTTAATAGCAGAAACAGGGAGATAAAGGCCTTCTCTTGAATTTAAGACCACCACCTAGAGAGCTGGGGACAAACTGTTGTATCTTACTCATGAATAGTTTATTGATGGGCAAACTTTCAGTGTTTTTGTTAAAATTCAGGAAAGCCTGCACCAAATTCTTCAAGCCTCTGCTCTCAGGGTCCTAGCTTCCACCCAGACAAGATGCATGCTGCTGCCTGAAAGAAAGACAGAACCAGTACCTGCCTGTAAGGCCAAGGACCAGCATATCACCCAGGGCTAGATCTTTCTAAGTCTGGGACAAAGTAGCTGGAATAGCCAAAAATGAGTCAGGGTAAGCTAACAGTTAAACAGTGGAAGAGTCAAAGCAGGGTTCAGTGCATGTTCCCTGACTTTCTTTTGGTTAACATTACATATTCTAAATAAATGTCATCCCAACTGGGACCTGGGCTTTGTTTCTAGCTCCGAGAAATGTTCAGGGAAGCTGAATGATAAGAATCCTATTGCCTTACGTTGCTTCACTGTGCAGGGAAATCTCTGAGTGCATTCAATACAATTACTTCTGCTCCCACGAAAAAGATGTTGAGGTGGGGAAAGGAAAAAACTGTCTTGCATTTCCCCTTGCATGAAACACTTTTCAGAATTGTGACTTTGTTTTACTTTAGTTGCTAGACTCTCCAGCTCTCATACTCTCTGTGGGACTAGCTTGTAGAGGCTATTTCATCCCAGGGTCCTGCAGACATAATAATGTCAGGGGCATAATAAAGAATAGGGTCTTTCTTATGGTAGCTGAGTCACTGTATTTGCAAAGATAATGTCTACACCTTCATAGCAAACAAAACCTGTGAGTGAACCAGCCATTAGCAATAAAGCCATAATAACTGAGAGCAACAAACAGAAATAACTAAGGCCTATGCCCCACTTTTGTGGCAATATCTGGAGAACATGGCCTGTCCTTAAGAAAACACAATTTTCTTTAAATGTTAGTGTTAGAGAACTGTGCTGCAACACAGGTGAAGGCCTACTGTTCAAGCTGGTGAGAAGGAACAATGCCAGAGGCAGGGAAGGGAGGAGAGGGGCTATGTGTCTTTGAGATCCTATCATCCCCTTGGAAAAACTGACTGATTGAGTTTTCTTTATCAGTAGAAGTTATCGTGAGCTGCAAAGGTTGGATCTCTAGAATTAGAACTTCCTTGTAGCTCCTGCTGAGTACAGCGTTCAAGGGGGCAGACATTAAATGGATTAAGAAGTGGGTAATGGACAAATCTCAAAATGCAGTTGTCAAAGAGAAAGCATGATAGAGTGAGGGTATTTGTAGCAGGGTTCTGCACGGATCAGTACCAGCTCTGATGCTAGTCAGCATTGTCATGAATGATGTGGAATTAAATATCTCGGCTGATACAATCTGTGGATAACACAAAATGGAAAATTGTAAGGACAGGACTCTGGTACAGAGTCATCTGTGTCACTTAGGTCACGCTGAACGAGCTTTGGCTGGCTGAGGCGTTATGTGCGTGTTTCTCTAGAACCAAATCTAAGCTGACTCATGGAGGAATAAGGCTAAAAAGCAGGCCTAAAGAATGAGGGGTTATATTTCATAAGACAGTGACCTAGAAAAGTACCTAGGCAATGACCTAGAAAAGTGGTTAGCACAGATGAGGAAGTCAACGTCAGCTCCCAGCGTGGTGGTGGGCATAACCACCTAATGGGACCTCTTGATGTATAAACAAGGAAACTGGAGGACAAAGATGATTTTTTAGTAGGTAGCATTGGTGGGGGAAGTACTGTGGCAAAATGATGCCAGCCTGGCATTCACTTTTTAAAAACTGTAAAAGATTTTGAAAAGACCTGTGTAAATGAAACAGATGCTTCCAAGTGTCAGGCTTAAAAAGTTGTGCTCATCCTTGCCTGAGAGAGCTCCAAGAGACTTGAGTCTTTATGGAAGTATCTTTTCTGGGAAAAAAAGCCTATATACTAAAGAGCACTTTAATCAGCTGGAGAGAGGCTGAACTTTTCTCCAAAACTTTTCTAATTTGAACACAATGCCAAACACATTAAAGTGAGAAGTCAGAGACAGGCTTTTATCACAAGAGGATGCGCATCAAAGCAAACTGTGATGCTGACAGTTGCTCTGCCTGTTGTCCTTGTAGTAAGACTTGACCCCTCTCCAGGACACACATTTTAGCCAAAAAAACAACCTATGGGGATAGCTGCAGGGCAGCAGCAGAATGGCTTAGGCATGGCGGCTCAGCCATGGGATGGGAAGATCCTGGGGGCAGCTCTGTGGGCATTTCTAGTACAGAGCAGGAGAGACCAGATCACTGAAAATCCCTTTTTGACGATAAGCCATGTGAGCCTCTGACTAGCCTGGGGTTAAGGGGGTTTGGGGAGGAAGAAGGAGGCATTATTACTATATTTTTCCCTGTACGATACCCATCTTTGCTTCCTGACTGATGCTGCAGATCACTGGAGAGGGTGTTTAGCATGGGGAGCGTGCTGAGACCATGCGCTGGCTCTCTGTGTCAATGTTATCGCTCGCTGTCACATTTCGAAAGAGGAAGCAAGTCTGTGCCACGCACGCAGAGAACAAAGCCCTCGCAGAGCCGTGTGAGAGTTACAACTTGTCAGCACGTCTCTCAGCCTGCCGAGGGCCAAACATGAAACACAAAAAAGGCCTGAAATGAGGGAAAAAGGGGGAAATAATAGCACAGTGAGCTCTCAAGCTTAGAAAAGGCTTGCTATAAAACAGCACCTTCGCTCTCTGTCTCTCTCTGTGTCTCTGAGTCCTAGCTACTGATGAAGGGAAGAGATGACTCCCCTTAGCACAGTTACAGTACTGTTGCAGTAATAGGGACCGGAGCCAGGTTCAGATCTGGCTTGCACAGCCCAGCTTTCTCCACATACCCCAAAAAGCATTGTTAGCCAAAAAAGCATTATTAGCGGTGATGAAATCTGAGGTAGAAAGAGCCTACTGAGGGTTATGTTTTCCCACGTGGACAGTGAAGCTCTAGTAGCTGGAAATTCGCCTTTCTGAGACTTGGATTTTACCCTGAATCAGGGAATCAATTTCTCCAGGTACTAACTTTGGGTAGGAATGGGATAAATGTTTTTTATATTTGCTGATCTGGCCGTAGCTGTGTTGGTGGGAGAAAGAATTATATCATTGCATGGTGTATGTCTGCCTTGTTGATTTATACCTACTGAAGACCTTGTTTCAGGAAGCTTTATAGATTTATGCTTAGTGATCATTTGGGCAGGTGTATGATTTTCTGTTTCAAGTACTTTTGGCATGGATAATATACCATGGCAAGAGAAAGACAACAGTATGGTTAGCACTGTGTGGGGGTAAGACAAAGGACCAACTTCAGTCCACTTCTGTAAAACCAGAGATGCATCTATATAAAGGGAATAAATGCATCTATATAAAGGGAGAAAACTGGCTGAAAATAGGAGACCAACATCCCCATTTCATATGGACTCCATCCTATACCATTTGTTGTTAATACAGTTAGTAGTATTTGCATCCTTCAGGCTTTGTGGTCCAATTAAAATTAGATGAAGCAGAGCACTGACAATAGAAAATTACTTGACAAATATTTGTCTTGTTCTCATCATGGCATTGTTCTGCATCTTCTTCTTCTGGTACCCACACTGGTAAGGTATTGAGTTCCTTCCTGTAAGACTCACCTGCCATTAATCATCTGTGCAGACTAAGAGATGCCCCTCCTCTTGCAGTTGTTGCATGGAAGTTCATGGTCTCTGGTCCTCAGCTCTTCCTGTTTGCTGTCCTTCATAAGTTGCATAGCACAGGGTCTCAGGTACGAGGCTGGGAATGGCACGTGTAGAATCAAGTTGTGGTTTAAAGCCAAGATTTTATCTAACTCTTAGATGAGAAAGGACACAAGTTCATTAAGCCTGAAGGAAAACAAAAAGACAATAATGGTCCTTCAGAGAGTGCAGGACCATCCCAGCAATACCACTTTGGTACAAGCAGAGCCCTGAGTCAGTCAGTAAGAGTTAAAAGGTAGTGTTGGGCTGAGCTGTGAAGGATTTAAAAAGACCAGTGGAAAGAAGGATCTCAGCAAGGAGACAGGCAATGCAGGATTTGGCCCTGAGCACTCCCATGTCCCTGCATGCTAGGGAGAAAAATGGTGGAGAAGAGCTCTGCTCGTGCAAACCACTGATATGTCGTACACGTCCACTACAGCCAATGCACGTTTGCTGTCAGTTCAGACAACAGCGATGAACATCGGAGTCATGGCACTGTCCCCACAGGCCTGTCAGGAAAGGACTGACTAAACCATGTGAGCTGAGAGGTCTCGTGCCTTCTCCTGGCCAAGCTCACCCCTGAAACCCACTTGTAAACGGAGCTAACAGCAATGCCAGTGTCTGGAGTAAACTGTCTCTGCAGCAGGAGGCTGTTTATGAACTATTCTTTACTGCTGGCATAGCACCCAGCTCGTTTTCACCTTTCTTAAAGGTTAACCTCATTTCCCTCTATTAGTTGGTTTTAGCGAATGCCATTTGGCGCAGCAGTTAAAGAGCTCTGTCAGCGGATGGAAATGACAGTGGCATTTAAAGCCAGTTGAAGTTGAGAGTTGGGGGGGTGGGAGTGTGGGTGAAAGAAATAATTTTCAATAAAACGTTTGCAGGGGGATGCTAAGTGACATCAAAGGAGTCTCACTTTCCCCAGTGAGAGATCTTCAGCTCAATGCACTGATTAGGACAGGTCTCCCCTGAGTTTGAAACCAGCCCAAAGCCAGGGAGATGAAGAGCCTGGGGTGCTCCAGAGCAGGGCTCAGGACATCCCATGTCTAAAGGCACCTTCTTGCTGGGTCCAGAAGGCCCTGCTTTCAGCCAAGTGTGTGCTGAATATTGCTTTCACTAAAAGAAGGCTCCTCTGTGAGTGTGTTGGTTATAAATTTTATTGCAACCCCTGTGTCACGCACTGCCATTGCTGCCTGGCATATCAGGCCACACCATCTGATTACAGTTTTCCTGCCTTCCCTCACTGCTCTGTGCCTCTGTTTTAAAACCTGGGGTCAGTCTTGCAGGAAAGTCTTCCACTCAGAGGAAGGCTGAGTTTTGCCTGTGCTGGAGATTTCACAGGCTTTTGTTTTTCCTTTCTTTATTGCAACAGAGTGGTGAAAGGAGGTTAAGAAAACAGGCCAAATCAGAGGAATACGTACAGACCCCCAAACCTTAGCACACAAAAGATTTGACTGGCATTGATAAAGGCTCTGCTGTCCTGCTCCATCCTCACCAGACCTCCCCTGGCATGGGTGTAATACGCCATTCTGCATCAGGGAGAATCTGCAATACCCAGCAGCAGTAGGGACATGCTGAGCAGCAGTTCAGCAAGCCGAAGGTCTGATCCAAAGCCTGCAAGGCTCTGTGGCACTCTTTTTCATTAACTTCAATAAGCTTCAGCTCTAACCCTGAATCCCTGATGTTTATTTCAAGCACTGGTGTAGCATCACTGGAATATAATATTCCTTTGCATATGCACCTTAGTGTAACAGTCTAAATGAGTATCTGGATAAGTCAAGCTAGATCCTGCCAGGCGGCATTCTGAAGCAGACCCATTCATTTCCTCGGTCATTTGTTGAGCTGGCCAAAGCATTTCAAAGGAACAGTTATCTAGCCGAACGTGTAGTTTTGCAAAAGGAAAAGCGTTCCCCTGGAACAGGTCTATTTCAATGAGATTTTTGCTAGAGGACATTTTTTTTAAAAATTAATGCATTGCGTTCTCATTTTAGGAGGTACAAACCTGTGATTTTAACAGGATCTTTTTGATTAATTTTGTTTCATGTCTGTATTGTATTAAACCATTAAGAACATAAGAGCTTCCCTTTTGGATTAGACCAAAGGTTTGTCCAGTCCAGCATCCTCTGCTCCAGCAGTGCCCATTAGAAAAAGTAAGAACAGAGCTTTTATAAAGAGTGACCGTTCCCTTAATATCCTCTGGCTTCCAGCAGACAGATGTTTAGTGACTAAGATAGGTTTTGCAACTGGATCTTCATGTTTAATAGGAGTGAGTGGACACAACCACCACTAATCTGTCTCATTCTCCTTGGAGCTAATTTATGACTTTGCATTCAGCAACATCCCATGGCAGAAACATCTTTCATTTATTGATATAGTGTGTGAAAATGTACTCTTTTGTCTGGCTGAAAACCACAGCCATTCTGCTTTATATATTTTATGTTTTGAGGTTATTAAGACAAAGTCTTTTTATTCCTCTGAGACAATACCCTGTAGCATTTCACAACTGAAGAATTTCCATTTCACAAGAACTTTGGCCTCTCCAATTCAAAGTGGAAGCACATTTTTTGAGACATCAGTATTTCCCATAGAAAGAAAATTCCATTTTTCATCCCATTTCAGTCATTTCACTATATCACTGTAATTGAGGGTGACAGCAACAAAAATAATAATAATAAAAAAAACCCCAAACCAACAAAAAAACTCCTTAGGCACCCTGGGAAGAACGGGCAAGAATGAATGAGTTTCACAACAGCAGTTTCTTCCTCTCAGCTGGGCTAGGGGGTCACAAGGACAGGTTAGGAGGATCAGTCACACCAACCTCATCACACTGGCACTATGTCATGCCCCCACCCTATAGTTTAAATGCTTAAAAGGCAGATGGTATTCCACATAGGAGTCCAATTCTCACCTTCATTTTTATCTATAAAATCCCCAGAGTGGGACTTCCACCTAGGTGAAATGGGACTAGTTTAAGCAAAGATACACCTCCTTTTTAGGTAATCTGCCTTGTGGGGGAAAAAACATCACTTTTAAGGTCTCCTTGCAGTCACAGGGATGTCTGAAGGATTAAACACGTGGATCCCATTTAAGTTCAGATCTTGAACTAATCACCTGTAAGTGGATATGGGCACTGCATGCCCAGCTCCACTGCACACATCCGTAGGCAAATCCTTACAGGATTTCAGCACTTGGTCTATAAAGCACAGTGAAGTTATATTTTTATTTCCAAACTCCTTATTCTTCTGCGTACAGTTACAGGCAAGTCTGTCTCTTTCTACGCTTACATACACAGCCTGGCACACTCCACTGTTGATTTTAGCTGAGGATTCCAGGTACAAGCGTCAAACAAATAATACACAAAACTTCTGTGTGAAATATGGATTCGTAACTGAAGTAAGCATTAGGCCCGGAGCTGTATGATGTAGGAAAGGTGTTATTGAGACCTACAAGACATGCTGCTTGGATTCCTTTATTATTATTGTATTCTTTTGCCTCTCCTTCATTTTCTTTGTTTGTAGACAAGAGGATGGAGAGGGAGAAAGCCAGCAAGTTTGTAAAAGCAAGAGAGAAAGGAGTTGAGGCATTTTGTGGAGATCTTTAATGACATTCTGTATAATTTGAAAGTGGGGAGGGAAGGGGGGACAGAAAAAGGGAATTAGCAAAAAAAATGGCAAAAGAAAAGTGGAATGTGGAGAGAAGCGTGTGGATGAATTTTAATGCAATCAGAAAGCTGTAATAATGGTAATAAAGGAATATATTCAGACGTCAAGAGAGGGAGAAGGGAACAGGACCCGCGACGCCAGAATTTAAATTAGACATAGGCGTATAATTCTTGTTTCCCCCCCCCCCCCTTCTTCAAATGAAGGAAATGGAATTTTTAAGCACAGCGAAAGAGGGATTAACAATTGGCAGGTTTTCAGCCCTTTGTCTTTTGGCGAATCCCATTTAATCACCGTCTTTAATATTAAGGAGGCTGTGGCCATGCGGGGCTGTCTCAGGCTTGGGGGAAAAGGGATGATATACAGAGGAAAAGAGAGATAACACTTAGGTTCAGGCAATTGTGAGGAAGTGTTTCAATTACCTCCACTGAAGTCTTTAAAAACTGAAGTTTAATTTGATCTGAAATGTCGTCACAGCTCCTGCAAAAGAAAATGTCCTTCCCACCCCCCCTTCCTAGCCATGTCATTGCTGTTTCAATAGTCCTTAGTGCTCAAGGCTGGAGTGCTACCACAGATTAATGTCCTGGCCTTCTAGGCTTCTGGAAGGGGTTTCAAAGCCCCGACAGGTCACCAGTGAGAAGAGTTTAGGAACTGAAACTTATTTTCCTGACATACCAGCCTTGACACCACTGACCCTGCGGAGTTTGTCAAGAAGCTTCTAAGCTTTGCTCTGAATGAGCGTGAAAACCAAATGGCCCTTCAGGCTCAGCCTCATCCTTATGTGGCCACAGAGTAAAAAGGGGATGTTACACATAAGAATTAAGTTGTGTTAAATTCCCCAGAACTAAAGGCTGTAGGAGTTGTTTTCAAATCTGAGCTGCCTCTGAAAGATGAGTGTAAAAGCATGATTCAGTGTTCGTTTGAGGTGTCATTTGGTAGTACAAGACAGTCTTCTTCACCTCCTTCTTCTTTGGGAAATCCACCAAGCTGGGCCAGGGAAACAACTGTAGATTTGCAGGAGGAAGAAGCCCAAACAGTCATGGAAAACCCTGCAAAGTTTAGTTACAGCACACCTCCACACCTCTGCACTTCGATGCTGGGTCTCCTTAGGTGCTTTTCTCCCATGACTATTTCCAGCGGTGTTCCTGGAAAATGGGAGCTGTAAGCACAGGCTGCTAGTATCTAGGGGAAGAGGTATGATTTCTTTTCATGATTGGAAGGCTGATTTGAATTCAGATATTCTTCCTGGTGTGGAGGCATGGTGAAGAGAAAGTGGGTGTTTGGGCTGTACATTGAATTTAGAAAGATCAGATTTTGACTCCCAAGTCTTTTCTTAAAAAGCATCACCTCATGAATCGTTATCAGAAATGCTCCAGTTGGGTGTTTCAGATAATGAATAAATTTGGAAGAATTATGATCTGCCAGGCAGAAATCAGACAGAGTCTTTGTGCTTTGCATGACACCAGGTTTTAGACGGTTCTCACCACCAGCTTTCCTAAGCAAGGGTCACTAATAAAGTGGGTCATTGCGAATTGTTTTCCCAGCTCAATATCAAACACCATAAAACCTGTCATTTAAGATCTGCAAAGGGAATAGCATCTCTTGGCAATGGACAGTTGTGACGGCGCTGTTCAGCAAGTCAGAACTACTGATATTTGTCTTGGGGTTATAATATTCTCAGCTGTACAAGAAGAGTCTGCTGTTAAAAGAATCATTTAGGCTATGTCTTCATGGCAGGGTTTGTGTGGCTGTTGCCCAAGTTTTGTCCATAACCTATCTGTACAGAGGAAGCCTGAATGTGCTTTCATCTTAACTGTCTAGATGAGGCTGTAGGTTTAAGGTTGGATTTCACTTCAGTACAGGTAGACAACAGGTCATGCAACAGAAGCACAGGCCAGCCAAGCCCAAACAGCATTCACAGTTCTGGTTTGAACTGTCTTCTCCGTCTCCTTCCATTTTTTGTCCTAGCTCTGCACCTTATCCATCCTGCTCATATGCTCGCTCTCCCAAACCATTTCCGGACATGGTTTAGCAGCTGAGGAACTTCCAGTTCCCTATCAAGCAGCTCTCTCTGCTCGGGAGAAGACTGTTGTATGGCTGAGGACCCCAAAAGTTGAGAACAGGCCCAGACACATTTAATTTAAAAACATAACCTTAGACTTCGGGTTCACCAGTTGGCAACATGTTAAATTTCTTTCCAGTTGCTCATAGGGCCAACGACAGATCACTGTGGCACTGTCTTTAGGTATCATACCACTGCAGGACATGAAAATGTCTCCCTGAAAAATTACTCCAAGATCCACAGTCATTGTCATTTGCAGAAGCAGGGCTTTCCATTCAGAACCAAACCCTGCCTTGACTTACTCCCCACCATGGACTCCTCTTGCATGCAAAACAGGTTGGGGATGCTCCAGCCACTTAAATCTCATAGAAATCATCAGAGGGTTCAGCCATAGATCTGACCACCAGCCTGCCAGGTGCTTTTCATAATTACTGCCAGAGCTCCCTGTATTCCTGGCTTTTGGCAAACACTGAGTAACCTCAGCAATGCCCAATTTTGCCTGGTACAAGCACCAATTATTCTTTTTACAGACAGGGAAAGTGAGGCTGCCTTTTGCACTGGGTAATTCATGTAGCCTGTATTTCCACTGAGGCTGCTGTCCTTGGCAGAGATGTATTGTAAGTACCTACACTCTCATGAGACCTCACCTGGAGTACTGCGTCCAGTGTTGGGCCCCCCAACATAAGAAGGACATGGACCTGTTGGATTGAGTCCAGAGGAGGGCCACAAAGGTGATCAGAAGGCTGGAGCACCTCTCCCATGGGGATGGGCTAAGAGAGTTGGGTTTGTTCAGCCTGGAGAAGAGAAGGCTCCGGGGAGATTTTCTAGCTGCTTTCCAATACCTAAAGGGAACCTACGAGAAAGATGGAGAGGGACTTTTTAGAAGGACTTGTAATGATAGGACAAGGGGTAATGGCTTTAAACTGAAAAAGGGAAGATTTAGGTTAGATGTAGGGAAGAAATTCTTCACTGTGAGAGTGGTGAGGCACTGGAACAGGTTGCTCAGAGAAGCTGTGGATGCCCCATCCCTGGCAGTGTTCAAGGCCAGGCTGGATGGGGCTTTGAGAAACCTGGTCTGGTGGAAGGTGTCCCTGCCCATGGCAGGGGGGTTGGAACTAGATGATCTTTAAGGTTCCTTCCAACCCAAACCATTCTACGTTTCTATGGTTTAGTAACAGTAACTACATGGTCATCCATCTCTCTGGTACCAGGAATAACAAATCACTCTAAGGGAAAAGTGATTTTGCTTTCTACAATATCTCAAGCATGGCTTGAGATGGGACCTAGGAGTCCCAGATACCAGCTTGAAATCTACAGACAGGAGTTTTGCCAAGCTCTTGCATATCCTCATGGGTCCACTCTTCCATAACTGGATCAGAACTGATTTCCATTCTTTTTCTAAAACAAGATCTAGGGCCTGTCAGTTGAAAATAGTTTGTAGCATGTTCAAAATAAATGGAAGGAAGAGGTTCCTAACACAATGTATGATTAAGCTGCAGAATGTCTTGCTGCAGGATGTGGTGGATGCTCACAGTTCACACGGGTTCAAAAGCCCACTGAACAATTACATCAAAGAAAGACACTTCAAAAACTCTTACATATGAAGAAAACACTGCAGACTCCAGAAGTCCCTAAACTGTAGAACACTGGAGTCTAGGAGATTATTTGGGGGGGATTAACAAAATTGCTCCCCCTGTTCTTGTACTCTTTCCTAGACATCCACAATGGGCTATTGCCAAAGGCAGCACACTGAGTCAGATAGACCCGCTGCCTCTTGTACAGCTGTTCTTTCACTCTGTATACAGGATCCATTACCAAGTCAAGGCTCAGAGTGCAGCCAAACAATTAAATAAGAGAAATCCTCCAAAATAAGTTTTTCAGATGCAACAGTGGAGAGTAACGCACCTGTGGGATGAAGATTCCTTCTTTGTGCAGGGGAATTATGCTCCCACACCTGGGCTTATATTCATTTGCGCTTGTCCCCATCACGCAGCTGTTCAGATTAGATGTTATTCTCTCTAGCCCGGGTGTCTCAAAGCCTCTGTCTCCAGCAGTCAGAGACCAGCAGCTGTGCAATCATATCTGCTAACGTATGGGATATAAAGAATCTGTTAAGTAAAACCAAACCAGGGAGGGAGGAGGGGAAGAGATCAGCACAAAGAAATCACTCCTGCTAAGATGTGATTAGGGATGCCCCACAACACCCAGCTGCAAGGAACAGGTGAACTCAGCAAACATTTTAAAGCCTGCAGCAGAATTAGCCCCTTGTGGGAACTGTTTGATATGGGGAGGAGTAGTAAAAAGGGGGGAAATAGGAGCCTGTGCAGGTGGAAGGAGGGTTTGGTTGCTATTGTTCGGAGTTAGGTAGCAGTAGGTTTCTGTTGTTTCCAGAGTGGGTTGGGCTTTTGGTTGTTGTTTTTTTCCCCCATCCTAATTTTTGAAACACCTCCATTTTGCAAGGTTCATGTATTTTCCAGCAAGGTACCATGGAGAAGATAATTAGCTAATTTACAATTAGCTACAACAGAATTTGTAATCGCTTCCCCTGTGGAAAGGGCTGTAATCATCATCATGAAGCTGTAGGACTGCTGTGAAAATGGCAATAGGAATGTGCAGCCGAGGCCTAAGGAAATGCCCTGCTTTTACCCTATTGATCCGCCTGATTAGCACAGGTTGAGGGGAGTGAAGGGGCACTCCAGCTCAAGAGAGGAGCCGATTTGAGCTTGCAGATTTGAGTTCAGAGCTCAATCCAAACTTTCATAATGTTCAGGGCACCTGTGGCTCACCCCTTTGCTCTATAGCTCCTCCTTTCTTCTTTGGCCTGAGGAGGGTACCTTGTCCATGATTGTCTGAAAAAGCCCTCCAGATTTATAGGTCTTTTTCACCACTGTGATGTTGGAAGATTCTTGATGCCACTGGATGGACTTGGGGCTACTGGTGGATGAAAAGATGGACAAGAGCTGGCAATGTGCACTTACAGCCCAGAAGGCCAACCATGTCCTGGGCTGTATCAAAAGAAGCATAGCCAGCATATTAAGAGAGGTGGTTCTCCCCCCTCTACTCCACTCTCATGAGACCCCACCTGGAGTACTGCATCCAGGTCTGGGGCCTCCAACATAAGAAGGACATAGACCTGTTGGAGCGAGTCCAGAAGAGGGCCACAAAGATGATCAGAGGGCTGGAACACCTCTCCTATAAGGAAAGGCTGAGAGAGTTGGGGTTGCTCAGCCTAGAGAAGAGAGAGTTCCAGGGAGACCTTATTGCGGCTTTTCAAGACTTAAAGGGGGCTTATAAGAAAGATGGTGACAGACTTTTTAGTAGGGCCTGTTGCAATAGGACAAGGAGTAATGGTTTCAAACTAAAAGAGAGTAGATTCAGACTACATATAAGGAAGAAATAATTTACTGTGAGGGTGGCAAAACACTGCAACAGGCTGCCCAGACAGGTGGTAGGTGCCCCATCCCTGCAAACATTCAAGCTCAGGTTGTACTGGGCTCTGAGCAACCTGGTCTGGTTGAAGATGGCCCTGCTCATTGCAGGGCAGTTGGACCAGATGACTTTTAAAGGTCCCTTCCAACCCAAACCATTCTATGATTCTGTATGATTCTATGATGGACACTCTCAGCGTTGCCTCCTCTCCCCTCTCTGCTAAGGATCAGTCAGGAGAGCGGGCAAGGAATATCTGCTCTGCCTCTTGCATCCTCTCTAGTAGATGTGCCACTTGGTCCTATGCACTGGCATTTTCTTCTTACCCACACCCACACAGAAAACTTCTCTAGGCTGCTTGTTTGTTCTGTCATGGTGCCAAAGAGATAAGCTTAAAGGCCTTCCTGGTGCTTGGACGGAGGCACTGCAGCTGGTTCCTCGCTGTGTGTGCAAGCAATGTTTGGGGAGGAGGGGAATAGCAGCAGTGACAAATAATTATTAGCTATATAAATAATGGAATTAATTAGCATCTGGTTTCTGAAACAAAGCCATACAGCAACCTGGTCCTAATGCTTAGAAAGCCAAAAGCATTGAGTAACACCAGAGAGCTGCTCTGGTGAATACCATGCACATAAAGAAGATGGTTGTTCCCATACAGAAATATGCAAACACCAGTTTTGTCCTTGCATGAAGAAGCACACACTCTATCCGTGTGTGATGCCCTGCAATGAACTTAGGATGAAATAGGGAGGCTCACAGGTTTTAGAATAAGGGGTTTCATGGCTAGAAGGGACCATAGTGATCTTCTGGCTCACCCTTCTGATTAGCCTAGGCCACAAAGGTGGTAGATCTGTCTCTCTTTATTTCCAAGGCCTTGGATGCAATGTTCTAGATGGTAAAGCTGTCTTACACTTTCCTGATACAAGGATTCAACCTCTTTGTTTTGCATGAGGAATACGAGAACACAAGTGTATTTATATACTCTTATCTAAATGTACCCCCACGCACACACATACATTAGCAAGAGCTATCTGGATAAACACAAACCTGTGTCATGTCTCTCTGTGAGTGACCCTAATTTTCCCTCAGTCCCTCCACAATTGCTGTGATTCTTGTTCTTGTCCTTTTGCTTCACAGAGGGTCAAACATCCTGCATCTCATTGTCCCTTCTGTCTCTTTAATTAGTGCCCGTCCTCCCCCTTATCCCCCTCACTCCCATGTCCCCCCTTCCCATCTCCTCTCAGCATTTGGTTTGCAATGCTCTATTATTTCACCTTTCACACGTGCCGTCTCCTTCGCCCAGGCCCGTCTGACACCTCTGCCTTACACTTATCATAGAAACATAACATTTAAATACAAATAGAACAGGGAATAATTTAACCCCTATTTGCACTGGAGAAGGTGCCAAGGCTTTGTATAAACACAGCCAGGGAGATTTATAGATGCTGTATATTTATCTGACAAGTTACATTTCTTCACCACTGTGCCTTGCAGCCAGCTTTTCCTGATGGGCACAAGCCTCTGTTGCTGGCAGAGTGGTCAAGAAGAGGGAAGCCTGGTTTCACAGGGATATTGGAAATGTCACCAAGGGGATATCTCAGGGAACTCTGTTTTGCCATTGCTGTGGCCTTTCTCTCCCTACCTGTCCTCCTGCAAGGAACAGGGGGTGCTGGCTCCTGTTGTTGCTGTGGTTGTTATTTTTATGGCAAAATGTGGTAGATTTGGGGTGAACTTATTTTTCAATATTATCAGAGTACCTCAGGTCACTCATGGTGAGGACATTGTGGTGCACCAGCAAAAATCTCCTCTGCTCTCCTGGGCACCACAGCACAGAGAAATAGCCATCCATGGTTATTTCCATGGGCCTAGCAGGCATGATGGACTCAGGTTTTGGGAAAGACTGATAATGGGGTGAACACTAATGAGGGAAAACAAATATGTGAGGAGAAGAAGCTTACATGGATACCACATTCACCCCCCACACTGCGGGGCCATGTCACTGCTCAGACTACTGCTGTTAAGGGCTGCCTCCACAATGTGTTTACTGAGGTTTCTTCACTAACATGTAGTAGTTGGGTATGAGATAGAAACTGAAACTGTCACTTTGGTGTGTTAGTAGACAAAAATTTGGACAGGCTGTTCCTGACCAAAGCAAAGAATAGATGCTTAGATGCACATCAGTACTCGGTGCATGGCCATGTGTGGCCTTGAGGAAGCTGCATAAAATAGGTTTTCATCACACCTATCCTTAGACATGCTACATAAGCTCACTGTCTTGATTTCCCTCACAGGGAGGAGATAGAGGCTGCTTCTCATGGCTGCTCACCTCTGTTGTTTAAGACAGGATGGTACCATGAGGTACCACTCCCTCTCCCATGGCTATGGGCCAGCTTGGGTTGGAGGACATGGTCATGCCCACAGCTCATGTTGGGGGCATCCCAGATGATGGGCTCGTGCCCAGCCTCTTTTTGTCCATCTCTTCTGGCCCTGGACAGTAGTATTCCTGTCTTGCTTGACTGTGTGTTCACTTTGCCCTGAAGCCAGGTCTTAGGGGGCCTGGTTTGAAAGTTTTTTACCCCTCAGTCCAACAATCTGAAATGAGGATGAGAGCATTGAGCTTGATAATAGAGGTCACGGGGGACTGAGTCTGCCCAGTGCTCTGAAATTCAGATGAGGGTCCTGAGATGCCTAGATTTGGGATAACGTCTCGCTGAAAATGGAGGAAGCGTGGGACTCAGTGGGGTGGTACAGGTGGACCATGAGTGGTATGGATGGACCCTACACCCTACAGACAGGCAGAGCTTAGGGACGTCTTGATCTGGGGACTACTCCAGGTTTGCCACAGCCTAAACCTCTGGTTTCTGTAGGACGTAGAGTGGCCTGAGTAATGGTACAGCAAGGTACTGCCCTCCATGCTCATTTAAGGACACTGGAAAAGTCTGGCAGGGAGCACCTGCAGTGCACACACACACACTCAGACACATCCCACTGACACCAGTATATCCTGTCTTCATTTCATTCTGGCAGTCTCATGGCCTTGTTCAGACATATTTACAAAGCAGAAGTATTTGCCCCAGTGCATGTCATGTCAGCTTTTTGTCTGGGACCCTGAAGAGCAGTGTATGGGAGCACTCAGGGTGTAAGAAAGAGGCTCATACAAGCCCATTAGAGCATAAACTCATTAGCGAAGACCTGGAACATACTTAATGGTCCCAGCTGCTGGACCCTTCCCTTTCTTTTTCCAGCTGAGATGTGCGAGGGGGGAATTGCTAAAACACACTGCTAAGCAACCTGGCAGGGCTGGGACATGAAAGGTAAATGCAGCACTTTGTTAGAAGAATCTCTCAGAGAAAAAAGCTTGTTAAACTGACTCATTTTTTTATCAGCTGAGTGTGTGATTGTGCAGATTTCTGAGGTGGCAGATGTGACAAATGACTCCCCTGACAACCCAAGGCACAGTTTTTCAGGAGGGAGACAGGGCTCCGATTTGAAGACAGGGCTGGAGGTGATGTCCAGGCAGTGCTGAGCCCTGGCTGGCCATGGGGAGCCCCCTTCAAGTCACCCGCCCTGGAGCAGCTGGACCAGCAGTCCCTGGGAAAGGTGGTCCTCACCCTTGGCAAAGCCTGTTCCTGATGGTCTGGTGGCCACCTTGTGGGCAGCTCACCAAAGCACTGCTTCTGCCAGCCAGTCAGCTCTAGGGACAGGCATCACTACACCTAGTCTCCTGCAGAGGTGCAGAAAAGGGGGCTAAAACAAAGAAACAAACAAACAAAGAATCAAACAAACAAACAAACAAATGTAAATAAAATAGAATATAAAATTAAGTGGTTCCTAAAACACCTGGTTTTACTTTTGCATAAGCTAAACCAGACAAGGCAGTTTCAGGCCAGTTCCACACTAGAGAGTTCTGCTGACAGAGGGATGTGATTTTTTTTTAATGATATATTTATATTAGCAAAAAGCCTGGTGAAAATACAGTTACACAGCTATAGGAGCACTTTTGCTGATGCAGCTTATTTGAAACAGGGGAAAATGTATAAAGTACAATATAACAGATGCTTCCTTTGTGCTGGAAGAATTTACTAGACACAAAGCTTTTTCCCAGTGGTGTTCACAGTTCATTCCCACTGCTCTGCCCCCTTCCTAAAATATCTTCCATCTTCCAGGACAGCTGGTCTCATTCACTGGGTAGGTTTTCCTCCAATATCTGGACAACCATTGGAGTTTGGACTGGGCTCTTTCGCCAAGGCTTTCTCCTCGACTGAAAGATGTCCCACAGAGCACCCACTCAACTTTAGTAGCTGCCTCTCTAAGGCTTACCTCACCTCTGAGAGTCTCTTTTGCATGCCAGTTTGGCCATCAAGAAAACAAACCTTTCAGATGTCCAAAGCACCTTCTCTTGAGGTGGGCACAAGCTATGCGGTGTTAGTTAGGGCTTTGTGCATCATTAAAGCCTGAACTTTGTGTTGCCAGCAAAGACCTCAAAAAGTCCCTTTGCTTAATCAATTCCAATATAAAGTAAGCATATTTCTTGTTTTAACGTGTCTACCAGAAAGATATTCCTGTTTTTCTCCCCTATCAGAAATGCACATGTACCCTCCTCAACCTATTTTTCCTGCCATTTCAGCAGCCTAACTGAAGGCAACATAAACCCTCATTTTCTGTGGGCAGTACATTTTTTGTTCATGTGGATAACCTGACTGCAGGATTGAAAGCTCCTAATATCCTTATGCAATATCCACTGCATGAAAAATTATTTACATCCAAGGCTAATTTGCCAGTTTGCAGGTGCATCTTGGAGAGGGGAATTTTGATCAAACACTGGTTGAAGCAGAATAGGTTCCTACACCAATGATTTCTTGGTGAACAAAAGTGACATAAATTGTCCAATAGTCAGCCAGAAAAGGGTTGTTGTAAACCAATGTTTTGTTCAGCTTTAGGTTAACATGTGCATTAAAAAGAAATAAATTAAAAAATCAAACTATTTATTTATTTACATATATTTACTCAAATTGGCAACATCTGCTCCATAAACTGCTCTGAAAAAAACTTCTTGGTTCACACATTTACGTAGTCTTTAATGAATGATAAATAAGACATTTATGAATCATGTGCAAATAGCCTGCTTATATACAATGTAAACTACATGCATTTCTTTTTTTCCTGGTGTAATGGTACTGGCCTCTGAACATAAACCTGATCTAGAGGCATCACTCAATGTCCTCTTGAGATCTTTCTACCAAGCCAGCACTCATTAGTTTGGTCTGTTTTCACCAACATTTTCTGAAGCTGTTTCATTCTGGACTGAAGATGCCCATGCTTGGTATAATGCCAAGTATAAATAGCCTTCCTCATTCAAAATACAATTATCTACTAGCAGACCATGTCCTGCTTTGACATGAAATACCACCTGCTTGAGCTATCTCAGATATTAGTAATTATATAAGTTAACTTTATGTTTCAAAAAACAATATATGTTTCAAAAACCTTGGGCTTATTTCAAATGAACTTTATATTGAAAAACTCATCCAAACTTGTAGGTATGTGTCTCTGAGTGGGTATGAATGACAAATCTCCATTTACTGGCTGTGGCTTCCATTATACCTTGATTTAAAACAACTTATGTAAAACATATTTTTCCTGCAACTTGTTTAGTATTGCGAGGGCTACTAACTTATGCAATTTTTCATTTGGACTTTATTTCTGTATGCTCTTTTTATCCACATTCCTCTTGGATAGCAGTATAAGCAATGTTGTCATTTCAGTCACTGCAATCTGACTGCAAAAATTGATCAGAAAAAGCTGATTTGGAAGACTTTGGTGCCTAGATTTTGAGAAGCATTTTAAGATTTTATAACCAAACCTGGCATTTTGTTTGTTTGTTTGGTTGGTTAGTTTTTTAAATTGCCAAATTATTTTCAAGTACTCATTGAAAGTCAGATGCTATTAAGGTTTTTCGAGCCAGCCACCTGAAAAGACTAGCAGCTTCTGAAATATGTCACCTCAATGAAATCACTGTTTGTTTTGCATGTGATACTGAGCCATCTTGGCTTTCACATTCCTCCTGAAATATGGTAAGCATCTCTTTATTTTGTTCCAGAAGACAGAAAACTCTTTGTGGGCATGCTCAATAAGCAGCAGTCAGAAGATGACGTGCGCAGGCTATTCGAGGCATTTGGCAACATCGAGGAGTGCACAATCCTTCGGGGACCTGATGGCAACAGCAAAGGTAAGGTTATGGCTTGTGTCAAACTAGATCCAGTCTTAGTGTATATATCATTTTCTGGTGTGACAAAGTCACTACGTAGCCACGTGGACAGCACCTCTTACATTAGGAGGGGTCACATTTACCAAGGGAGGCCATTACTTTGCTGGTTGCTATCTGCTTGTGCATGATAGGAAAAAGCTGATTGCACTTAAAAACACATGCCCCCGATGACCTTTGTCTTGCCACGCGCAAGCTGGTGCCTGTTGTTGTTTGACTGCAGGGCAGAGCCTCCCCTCTGAACACCAGGCTTTTACGTTCACTCAAGATATTTTCTCCCAACCCAGCTGAACAGGCCAATTCTTTCTTTAAACAAAGCCAAGGCTGCTACTTGACATCTTGACTCACCGGATCCACCATCATCTCTGCTTATTTCTCACCCACCAGCCCCAGATCTTCCCCTTTTTCACTTGGTCTTTGCATAGATACATACTGGCCAGCAATCGCAATTGCAAGGGTACAGGTGCTGATTTAAATATTACACTCAGTAGACATTTACTGTTTGAAACATGCAAATTCTTCATTGAAAAACTAGGTGCCTTACCTCCTTCTGCCACTTTTTGGCATGACTTGTTACCTGGATTGCACAAAGGATCTTCTGCCACATCCCAGGTGTAAGAATGAGGCTTCTCTCTTGAATAGGAGGGTCATTTTTTCCCCTGTCAGTCTCTAGACAAAGTAACTTCAATTTGAATAGGAAGCCCTCTTCTCTTGACAGTATAATGTGTCCATTAAATATTGATCTGCGTATAATAGATCATAAACTGTGCTGGAATGAGCAGCACCAGAGAAGAGACCAGTCCTGCTGACGCAGTTCATATCTCACTGGATATTTTGACATGTGACAACATCAACCAGCATATTTTTGCAACAGGGAGGCAAAAATTCCAAATCACAGTGATACACTGGAGAAAGATATTGCTATTCCATAAAATCACTGGCGGCCAAAAAAGACTTCACACCAGCATTACAGGGCAGCTGTTTGATATACATCAGCAAAACTCAGCCTTCCTGATATAGATGGCTGAAAATAAACTGTGGGCGCCTTTCTTCAATTGTATGGCCACTTTAGTTTCATGACACCCAAAGATGGGGGCTGCCCCACTGGAAAGTGGTAGGGCAGGTTAGCCTAGAGGAGTTCTAACCTTCATAACGGTAGGCAGTTAAGCACTCCATTCACTGAACAAATCAGTAAATTGGTGAAAAGCAAAACCACGTCTGTCTGACTCCACCTGGAATTTTACAGAACAAAATCTAATGACAAAGGAGTTAAAGTAATAATAAAAGCAATAATGTCTGAGATCTGTAAGAAACAGATTCCAAAGGAGATCCAACCCACAGACTTGTATTCATACTTGCTCTATCTTTTTTTTTTTTTTTTAAAACAATTTCATTATAAGTCTGAATCTGAGTGGCAGCTCCATATTGCTAACCAGTTTAATTATTAGTGCTAGCGGGCTGCAGTCTCAGGCTTGCATTTCACTGAGTTGTTCAGGATCAATACTGAGCCTTGACAGAGTTAATATTACCAGCTTCCATTTGCTGGTGCTATTTACTGAGAATGTGAAGCTCCTAATTTACACACACAGTTACATACACGCATACACACACACAGTCAATCCAACAGAAAACTTAAGGCTAGTGCCCTTATCTTAGGAGACAGTCAGGCAAGCCACAACTCCCACAAACTTATTCCCAGTCTGTAATGTTTTCCATCTGTTAGAAACCAATATGTGACACACATTGCTTGTGAGCTACTTATTTTGGGCGAAACGCATAAGGCTTTAATTCTACCTAAACTGAGATTTCAGCAGATGGTCTAAGTGCCAGATAGCAATCAGATCCCATAGACTTCAATCCTGCCCAACCCATCCCATGAAGCCCCACCAGGCATCCCCGTGGCGAGCCTCTAAGTCCTCCAGGTACCCCAATGCAAGCAATGCTTTCAGAAGGTACATCCCAGCTTCTGACTTTAATGCCACCACAGCCCAGTCACAGCCAGAAGGCTGCCTGAACCTTGCCTGAAGCCATGGGTGATGTCCTGAGCCATGCCCTTCAGGGGGGCTACAGAGTTACCTCCTGCATGAGTCACTCAGGGGTAGGGACGGTGGCTGGACCTGTAACCAGGTGGCAGAAGAGCTGGAACTGAGGCATTTCTCTGCCTGAAGGGGAACACAGGGCCTGTGTCTCCTGAGAGAGGTGGGAGAGGAAGGAGCTTTCCTGCACCCCTCGCAGTAAAGCTCACCAGCATGCAGCCAGGAGTCCTCAGAAGGAGTCCTCAGGTGCAGAAGCTGAAGTGGATCCAGTTCAGCAAGCTATCAGGACTGACAGTGTCTACATTGCTGCTCTCTGGAAAGCCTCTCCTCCCTGCCCTGCTGCCCCCGGCCCCTATTCAGCAGATGTCTACTTCAGTAACTCAGAAAGTAAAGATTTCCCAGAGTACCAGAAGTTCCACAAGAGGATTCTTAACTCTGCAACTGTAACCATAGGCCCTGACTCTACAGTCTCCTCCAAGCTGACAAGATGTAAAAGCAGCCCTTGCAGCTGTATAATCTGGAAGTAAGGAAAAAGAAAAAACAAAAAAATTAAGCACATCTATCAGCACAGGTTATATATCTCTGTGTGCCAAAATCCCTTCAAACTCCAGATTTGCTTCTATTAAAGGGATACCATCATTCTAAGGAGAGTGGCATGACTCACATCCTCAGCCCATGAGGTCCTGGAGTCAGTTCTGGTGACAAGGGGAAGGAAGGAGATTATATGCACATTTAGTGTTAGTACAGAAGCCATCCCACTGAACACACAAACAAAAGGGCTAAAATGCTGGGATCTCCACTATTGTCTTGCCACCATTCACCAGTAAAAGCTGAGTTTTCACTTATTGTGCTACCTCAAAACCTACTGGAAGCAGTAAGAAGAAGCAATAAGGGGATCCTGTTAGCATTTTGGACATTAAACAACATAAATGGCTGTTACTCCTTTCATTCCCACCTTTATCCACTTCCACTGATCCATCAGGTTCCTCAGCACAAGGATGAATTTCACCTGAAGAGAGTGAAGCCTTCAACATGATAGCAACACTGCAGCCAAAAATCCTGCTCTAAATGGAATGAGTGACTGGAGCTGGAAAGCTTTTGTATATTTGCTAATCAGCATCTTCTTTTTAGAGGCAGAAAGTACAAAAGAATCTCTGCAAATAATTAAACACCCTAATTCTGGATTATCTCTGATTAATGAAGAGGAAGGCACAGCATCTCAGGAGCCTGGGAATGCTGGGCTGAGATTATGTCATAACTGATCCCTATTGTTTCCAGCTGAAGTTTATCTATCTCATTTTCTCACAATTGTCTCCTCTCAGCTCCTTATAAATTATATCCAACTATTAACAACAATTATTGTGCTTTTCCTGAAATACAGTCTGAGCACAGTGCTGAAAGGGTAATGCAAAGTGAAGAGCTCCTAATGTAAGTTAATTTCATATATGTGTATTATTTTTAGAAGGGGCTATCATTGCTTTCTTTGGGCTCAATTCTATCAGCTTGCAGTGATGATTTTGGGGACTGTTGGGGTTCGTTCTTCTAGCTTGCAAGTGGGGTGTTCTAATGCTTCAATTTTCACCCTGCACTGTATGGATCCATAAGGATATGTGGACTTTCTAAAGATTTTACAAAGGGAATAAAGAAGACCTGTCCCATTGCCAGGACTGGCATCCCCTGCACAGTGATCTGCAGCCCTCCAGGGAAACAGCCAGGGCTTTGCAAATTGATTAAAAACTCAAAAGTCCTTGGTAGTAATAGAAGGGGATGGAAGCCAGAACTTCTCAGATCTCTCCCAATCTGTTCCAAAAACTGCCTTAGCATATGGAAATTACTCTTCCTCTCTCTGAGTCAGTTTGCTTGTAGCTAAGAGTGTTAGCAATACCTCCCCCCCAATCTAGTTGTGCATGTGACCCTTTGAAGTGTTGATCACTTCTGCGTTCTAGCACACATTCATAACTGCACCTTTCAGCCCTGAAACCTTATGTAAGAGTTCAGTGTGAGATTCCTCACATGGCAATGAAGGCCAGAGAAGCAGTGCCTACATTTCTCTAATGTCCAGAGGAGAACACCTATACAGGTACTGGCGCTGCAGCAATGAAAGACTAAGATTCAAATTTTGGTGATGGCAAGATGGTAACAATCACATGCAGATCTCTCCCATCCCTGCTTCTTCATCAGAAACTGCCTCATGCTTTGTCAGACCAAAGCTGCTTGGAGCCAAGACAAGCTCAGAGCAGTCTGTCGTGGAGCTCTACCAGTGATACGATAAGGTACCTTGTGGGTTTGGACTAACCTGAATGCCTTCTGTATGTTTGGTCTGTGGTTGCTTCTAACAACTCTGTGTAGCATTCTGATTACTTTTACACCTTTACTGTTTCTGGTAACCCCAGAGGGAGGAGCATTCAGCATTAAGTCCAATACAAATAAAAGAAAATTCATTTTCACCCAATAAATTGTAAAACTGTGCAACACTCTGCCTTGGAAAGCTGTGGAGGTCAAAACATAAGTGGATTCAAAATGTACTTGCTAAGTTTGTGTCCATCAGTGCCCATTACAAGCAGCGTGGGAATTCTGGATGCAGCTTTGCCTTAAGAGCTCCTCAGGCCACCGATGACTGGACTTTGGAAAGCAATAGCCAGGAGCACATTTGCTTGTTACACTTTCTCCACAACCATCTTATGGGCTGGTTCTGAGGACAGGGTACTTGACTAGATGGACTTTCATGGTAGCCATGTAACTTTTCTTACATTCTTCTTTTTCCTCTTCCAGGCTGTGCATTTGTGAAGTACTCTTCACATGCGGAGGCCCAAGCAGCCATCAATGCCTTACATGGCAGCCAGACAATGCCGGTGAGTAGCTCTGTAACACAGGCAAGTGAGGATCGGTCCAGCCTTTGCCATCCTGTGGCCTGATTGAGGAGGAGGGGTGATTTATCTACACTCTACAACTCATCTTCCAGGAAGGATGGATAACAGCTCAGGCATGCAGGGCCTGGGGTGTGCTTAACTCATCAGTGGAAAGGCCAGGATGACACTGTCATTTCACACAGGTGCAGAACCCCAAAGGGTGTTGTGTTCTGTCACCAGCAGTTTTGATGACCTGAAAAAGAGACGTATCATTCACAGATGCCAAAAACATTGGGTAAAACTCACCATGAGTGTAACCTTTCAAGTTTCAGAGGGATGAATCCAGTAGAAACTTGTCTAAGGGCTTCTTTGTTTTCTCTCCCCAAAGAGTCCCTGCCTGTAGGTGAAGAACTTTTTGCCAGTATTCAGCAGAAAGCAGCATGTTTACCTGATGGCACTAGAGGCTGGAGACAGAACACATGGTGATAGGTGCCTCTCACTGCTACTACAAAAGTGCCTACCTAGGCATAAATGTGGTCCCCTACATCCAACTTTTGAAAGATAGTCAGACCAACCAACTACTGGTTCTTCTAGGAAACATTTGAGGGATCATTCCACTTGGACAAATATCTAGTAATATGGGGTTTTGAGCTTGATAGATCAGGAAAGCAGAAATGGAGATGTATTTTCTATGGAAAATTATATTTGTATACCATCACACAGACCCAGAGGAATGTAAGGCATTCCACTGTCAGCAAGTAAAGACAATCTGGTCCAGCATATTTTGGTTTATTATAATGGTGTATTATTTTTATTACTGATTATTCACAGTATAAATCATGAAAGGCTAAGAAGCATGCCGACAACTTGGAAAGGATACAGGAAAGCTCAATAAAAAATATTTAAGAGTGTAAAATCTCCCTTTCAGTAAGAGAGACTAATGTAAATTAATGAATTTATCCAAGCAAGTTTAAAGTAGGCCTGGCAGATTGTCTCTAGATTTTTGCAGGGACAAAAATGGATAATTCTTTACAGGGGAGAAGATGTCTAAAAGTAGCAAATCATCAAGATCTCTCTCTCTTTTTTTTTTTTTTTTTTTAACCCCTTTTTAGGCAACTCAGTTTAAAAATGGTACATGTTTACCAGTGACACTTCTGAAAAAAATCTACTTAAAGATGGGGGGGTGTCAACTTTTTGAAGTATTACAATACTTTTAAGAGTATCTTCCTAAAAGATTCCTTCTAACAAAACCAGGTGTTAGGCTTGATGCTGACATCCCATAGTGGAATATGACAGACATCTTCCCTGAGACAGGTCAAAGAGGTACGTTTAATGACTTTCTTTCAAACTTTGACCCAAAGTTATAGTGTCTATAAACTGACATCAGGAATTGCAGTTCCATAGGGTGTGGTACCACAAAAAGGTGTAAGAAAAAGTCAGCCCCTGTCCCAAAAATCTTGCAAACTCATGTGACAGGGGTGAAAGGAAGACAGGAGCAAACAGACAAAAACCAAGGAGAGTTGAAGATTTTCACCTAGAACTAGTATACCCAAAATATCCTTATCCTTCCCAGCCCTTTTCCTTCCTGCTTTCAGCACACTTTAGGTAAGAAAAACCCCACTCATGTCTCGACTACATGGGAGCAAATTTCTGTTCCATTCTGCTGATGTTAACTGAGTTTAGAATGTGCAGAACAATAAAGAATTTGGCCATTTCATGGGCCAGTTTTTTTATGGGACCATTTTCCTGTTTAATTATTTGACTCAAATACCTGTTATAGAAATGTTCTTGAATAACCAGATCTGGGCATCTGAAAAAGCCTCACAATTTAATCCTTGCTAGATGCACACCCCAGTCTCACAATCAAGTTTATGTGGCTTGACAAGTTTCCGTGAATAGGCTGAACCTCAGCAGTAGTCCACGTACTTACTCTTTGCTCACAGGAAAAGCAAGAAGAAAATTATTAATTTCATCCTATTCATTATAAGCTAAGTTATGTGACATTGCCTTGTATATGCCATGAACTACGAGCAGGCACACGGGCAGTTAACCATGCCTCAGCAGACTACTGAGGACCTGTCGAGTGACTGCCAATTGATCAAGACATGGAGCACACACTTTTTCGTGCAAGGCCTCAAAATTTCTAAGGCTCTTTGAATGAGATGGGCCAAATCCTGCAAGTGATCTCTGTTCCCATTCTTATTTTCATGGTGCTTCAGGGTGTGCAGCTTCTTTCAGGGCTTGGATGTTCACAGAGAAATGCAGCCACCTCGTGGTGAGATGGCGGTGTAGCCCTTGTCCTTGGAAAGGAATGGTGCATTTCTGCCATCTTCCTTCAGTCCCCCCTCCTATTTCTCTCACCATTAGAACTGGCCTCATTTGTCCGGCTGTGATGCCAACTCAAAGTTGTTCCTGTGGTTCAGCCAATTTAAACGTCTCTTGCCTTGTCCTCGTGTACTACCAACGGGGCATCCATCATCATTCTTGTCAGGTCTCGAGCCGTTCGTTCCTGCGGCAGACTCCTGTTTCTCCACAGCTGTCAGGATTATTGCTCTACTGTGACTTCCTGTTCACACAACATATGTTGCCTAATAGTTTCAAAAGGCAACTTTCTTTTATGAAAGTTTTTTGTTTTGTTTTGTTTTTAACCTTTCCTTGGACAGGTGCCTGACCGCCGCCTATCACAAGCTCACTTCTCTATGCAAGGCACTTTTTTTCTCCTAAGGGCCCACCAAACAGGTCTACAGCTTTCCAACTTTCACACAATCAATTGCTTTTAAAAATAATGTTCCCAAAATCCCCTACTTTTGATCAGGCCCAAAGTTCCTTCTGCATCTATCTACCTGCCAAGACACCTTTTTGGGGTCTTTTTAAATCATATTGCCTATCAACTCATTAGCTTTACAATAGTGTTTTACTTCACCTCCATGTTCTCCTTTATGAGAGATCATATTTTGCATTTATTTTAAAATATATTTATAACAATTATATGCCCTGTACTTTTAGCTTTGATTACTCTGTCCCCTCCTATGTCTCTTACCCATCCATATGGGAGCATAAAGCAGGTGTCTTCACGTGATTCTCACCCCTTCCTCATCCAAGCCTTGTCACTAGCAGCTTTATCCACCAACACAACAAATTCAGCTACTACTTCTATAGTGACAGCCTGCAGATCTAACTTCTCTACTGCAGGACTGACTCTTGTCCAGACTAAAATCTTGGTCTGTCTTTCCAACATCTCCTTGTGGATGTCTAGCTGTCAGATCAAGCTCAATATGTATAAAACAGAGCTCTTGAACTTTTCCTCCCAAACCCTGTCTCCTCTCTCCTCCGCCTCCATTCTCAATCACTGTGGACAATGTTATCATTCTACCTGTCAGTCATGCTCCTACCTAGGCATCATCTTCAGCTTGGTTTTCTCCTTCTCTCCATGTCTTCAGATCCAGGTGACATCCAAATGTTGAAAAGTTGTTCTGCACAACACATCTAACACATCTAAGATACAGCCTTGTCCATCCACCCACGCAGAATAAACTCTCTTCCACACTTCATCACACATACCTAAATTGCAGCAGCCTTTATCCTACCCAGAAGGTACACAGGGTTAAAAGCTATACTGCTGTTGCACCTTTTTCACCATCTCGCCCACTGGGGCACCTCAGAATTTCTCTTATGAATTAATTCCTGGAAGGGGTAGAACAGTACTGTTATCTGTGTTTTCTGCATAGGGGCGAGAAGAAGTGAAGAATGTGATTCATTTGATTTAGCTTTAACAGTCCGAAAGTTTGTAAACCATTCTAAACATCTTCTAGGATTCCTACAGAAAGGAGAAAAAGAGATATTTCTAGAGATTTATGTATTCTTCCCTTCATCTACTTGAGCTAAACCACCTTCTGGGCATTCATGTCCCTTTCATTAATTATAATGGAGGTCTCCATAATGGCATTAGACTGAATACCTGAGGTGGGACTTATCTCACCTAATTTGAGACATCCAGAAACTAAGGAACTATGTCTGAGGTCGTCATCTAAGTGTTTGTCATCTAAGTTGCTCTTATACTCAATAGAGAGAAACAGATACCTCTGGAGGAATTTTATTTTACAGAAATAGATTTTGAAACCTGTCAAACCACAACCCAAATAGAAGTGTGCCTTTTAGCTAATTTTAGGTGTTTGATTCCTATGGTCTGCCAGTTACAAAATAGTGGTTCTTCACGTGAAATGCAACTTAGAATGAAAAAGGACCCATAGTGCTTAAAAGCAAAAGCTAAAAACACTTGCTTCCTGCAGATGTCTCAGAGTCTACACTTGCCTTTGCTCACCAGTGATACAGTCCTGACACCCTGAAATCCTTCTGCTGCACTTGTTGCTGCTACAGTAATCTTGCTGGGCTAAAGATCTAGAGTGACTCCACACCAACTGACATTAGCCACCTACAAGTCAAATATTAAAGCTGTTCACTTGGCCTCTTATCTGATGGCAATTCCTCCCACATAGTTCAGATGTGTAATTTAAGATTGCCTGACTGAGCCATGGAGGCATCTGCCTCCCTGCTGAGTGTGCAGCTTACAGTGGACACAACTTCATGTTCAAAGCGAGGGGATCTGAATCCTGTTCTAGGTGTTGGTGCCCAGCTAAAGCAATCTGGGATGCAGAAACTAGGCATCCTGCGTCTGAGTACTCTGATCTGTTAGGTGTAGTGTGAACGTGCCTAACACACTAATCGTCAGCACTACATTCATTCTATCTCTTTCTTTAATTAATAAAATGTAAGGCTGTTAAGACTTTCAGAACCCTGTAAGTTGACTTCCTGCACACAGGCCAAGTCTTCTTTTGTTTTACTATAGAAGTCTGCAGCAGCTTGGTCAAACCACAGCATTTCTTCTGCATCCAGGCAATAGCATCCCAAGTCTATCTATGCCTGGCTGAACATCTTCCGTGAAAATTACTTTTCAGATGGAATCCTTGGTTTTGTGAAAAGAAAGGAAAATGTGAGACTTGGATACAAATACTGAACAGATGTCTGCCTTTCAGAGAAAGATTCAACTTAGTTGAACTTCAAAAAAAAAACAACGGTACTGCAACACAAAACTTTGTTAACTTGGGGGCTTTCATTTCAACATTTTTCTGTCCAGCTCTTAACAACACAAATGACAAAATCAACTTCAAATCTCTGCTCAGGAGCCACCTATATCAAATTACTCAATCACTGCTCAGTGTTGTTAGGCAACAGACCGATTAGATCTCTAATTATTGTATTTAATAATTTTTTTATTAATCAAGAAAATATGAATGACACAACACCTTGAACAAGGTTGACTTTCAGCCTCCACCCACCATGTTCTTTGGAAGTCCACCCATAGCACCGAAATTCCCAGCCAAACACAGTTAATAGTCAGATGAAGGGATTCTCTTCTTGCCTTATACAATGTACTATCTACCCACTCATACCATAAGAGGTTTTTGCCGTTAATTAAGTGGAGGAATTTTTCACTTGTTTAGTCTGCCAAGTAAGAGTGACTTAAATATGAGATTGTCAAAAATTGCCTCAAGAAACAAGTGTCATTGTCAGTGCATCATGTTGGGTGACGATCTTCAAACTAATCGCAAATGGGGCACCAGTCCTCCTCATTTTCCTGGCTTTGGATGCTCAGGCACCCCATCAAAGAAACCAATCCCAGCTCACATTTATGACTGCTATTATTATTGCTGCGGATTCCTATGGTGCAGTTATGTCTTTGCAAAGCACTGTGAAGTTGCCTTCAGACACAGTCCCATTACGGAAACTGGCCGAGCAGCTGTTCTCACCCCCTGTCAACACAGCAGAGGAATATTTAGGTGAATTAGGGATGGAAAGGAAAGCAGTGAGAGTCTGCAGAAGGAGCTCTGAGCAGGTGGAGGAAAGGAGGAAAATAGGCCTTTGTGGGTATGATGAAGTTGTAGCCCGGGCGCCTCGTTTGCAGAGCGGCAGGGAAGCGGCTGTTATTATGCGTGCACGCTGGCACCAAAGTGCTGAGTCGGCAGAAACTCCCTGGGAGGAGCAGCGTGGCAGCTCCGGTGAGTGGGGGGCCACAATGCTGTAGATCAGCTGAGGTATTTTTAACAATTATTTTGATATAAACAGCTCTGAACTTGAGGAGCTCCATGTAAATGGGAAGCAGTGGGGCTTGTAATTAGATTTGTGTACACTTTCATAAATTGCTGGGAAACATCAAAGCCGTGATAGAAGGCTGTGGTGCACTTTATTTCCTTCTTCTGTTCTTCTGTTAATTGAATGGTTGATGTGTGGATAGGAAGTGTTGGCTTCGCGGAGTACTATTTACAGACCTGCTGACAGCTGCACTGTGAAAATTAACAGGAACAGAGCAGCCTCTGTCACAGCTCTTCCCATGAGGGACTTGCTTCAAATTGGATCATTTCTTTCATAGGAGAAACTTTCCTCATCTCTCCACCCTTCTTCCAAATGCGCACACACATCCAGCTGCACACTCCCCTTCTCCCTTCAGGCTCATTGCAGCCTTTAGTGCTCAGAAGGAGGGTTTGTCATTTCCACAAAGTTGTGGGAGTTCGACTGCAGTTCAAAACTTGTAGCATATTCCTCTTCCAGCAAGACACATCTTTGGGAAGTCAACCAAATCTGTAAGCTGGGTGTGTGGAGCCACAGCTTCATGCTTGCAGGTCTCACCTCAAGAGGAACATGCTCTTCACCCTCTTAGAAACTCTAGCAGATTTCCTCTCAGACTACTACTGTTAGAAATGTGGTTACTGTTGATGTTACATGGAACCGCTGTGTGCTAAGCACCATATAAACCTCTTACAGGAAAGTTCCCACACTCAGCAGCTTACCGACTAAAGGCTAGGGTTGACCTGGCTGAATTATATCAAAGTGTTGGTCAAAATATAAAACTTGGAGGTCATCTGTAGTCTTATATCTACACTTCTCTTACAGTTCATGGAGAGAGACTAGCCCCTCAGGGAGACATCTGTCTAAGTAATTGATGGTTTAGAACAGATACCCCAAATGGCTGCAATTAGGTCATCCAAATGTCCCTCTCGGGGACAAAACACAAGCGATAAGCAAAAAGAGCAACAATGCAATTAATCAGTATATTTAGCCAGTTCGTAGCCAAAGTCACAGCAGTCCTTGTTCCTGATCCCAGTAGAGAAGTAATAACCAGTGAATACCTGAGCATCTTAATCTTAATATCTATTTAAATCTGGAAAACACAGAATTAGGAAGGTCAAACTTGAAGCCATCAGTCCACCACCTCACTTCCCACGGGTGTCTTCAAAATATCCAGGTAACATAAACAGAACCTTAGATAAACCCATAGTACAAATAGATAACAATTAAACAGACTAAAATTCAGAGTATCAATTAACCAACAAAATTTACTCTCATTGAGATTCCAGCATGAGCTCAAGTTCTCAGTTAATAAAAGCCACCTTGTGACAGTCAATAAAGAGATAGACAGTCGCTGACCCCCTCAGGCTGTCAGGGTAAATAGGAAATGGGAAAGTCATTAGGCTTAAGTTTTATATGAACACCAAAACATAAAGGGGGGATTTTCAAAGGTAATTCCCAGTGAAAGTTGATGACAGTCCAGCATCTAAGTGCCCTTCTTGCCTCACAGCTGAATTTGCCCTAAAGTTACTTGCCCAAAGTCACAAAGTTTAGGGCAGAGTGGGGTATCGTCAATGCAAGTCCATCTGCTCAAATTAACATAGAAGGCTGAGGCCTCGTTTTTCACTGCTGGTTTTGGAGAAGCAGATGTAAGAGAATGGAGATGCCAACTCAGACCCATTTTTTTTTCTCTTCACTGTTGATGTGCTCTCTAAAGAACATGCACTCCATGCAATGTCTTTGTGTAATACACAGACCAGCTTGTTTAACTCAGGGTAAGGCACAGCACACCCATTTCTTCTATTAAAAAATAATAATGCATTAGGAACACATTTATAACTCACCAGCAGCAGGCCTGGGCCTCCTTCCAGTATATGGATGATTTTTCTGAATATGCTACCTAAACACCATTTATAAAGTCATGTGTTGTCCTTTGGGATGAAAGAAGCAATGGATGCGTAATACCTAGATGTTAACTTTCAGTCATTTCTTCCATCAAAATCCAATGGCTCTTGATAGCTCAGCCTTTCTTTCCTTTGCGCAATGGGTTCTGGCAAGTGGGGGACTAAGGTTCATAGATGATTCCACCCCACTGCTGCCACCAAGACAGGTGAATCTACAACCTTTGGGCCAGAAGTTTCCCAGTGTTACCATAATTTCCCGTAATTCCTTCTATAAAAAATAAAATTATAAGACTGTGTTCCCTGCCTCTCCCCTTGTTCCATAAAAGAACTAATAAATCACATTTCTGGGTCCCAGAATAGAAATCCAGGCAGCCCACCTTCCTGAAAGGGGTATGAATCATACTTGGCACCAAAGATGGCCTTTACTTCTCAAGTCACATCTCCATAGCCATTCAAGCATCTGGCAGGACGGTGAAGAGACCCCTGGGATGTGACAGGGTTCAGTCACCCTCTTCCCCAGCTTCCTTGCTCCCTCTGAACCGCAGTATTCATTGCTTCCACATGGGATAAGAGGGATAACTGCTTGTGAGCCACATGGCCTTGATCTAGGCAAAAGGATTTAATTGGCACCATAACATCTCTTTACAGGTCCAAGGGAAGTTGGGAACTAAATCAACAGCCGTGGAGGCAGATGGGGGAAAGCGGGAGTGGGACCATGCCACTGCTGAGCGTTGCCCAATCCTGGTGCTGGCAGCAGACCCTGCAAGGCTTGTTGTGCCCAACACTCATCTCATTTGGATGAGATTAGGAGTTGCAGGGGATAAAATAATTTACAAGCACTGGACTTTCTGGGATATCAGAGACCTTGATAAGCCTTCAGCCTGGGAGGCACAAAATGCTGCCTGCCTGATAGGGATGTTCCCAGACTACTGGAGGGAGCTCCACGGGGCATTGCCACCTTCCTCTAATAAGAAGGTGGTCTTCCAATCATGGACAGGATGAAGATGTCAGCATTAGGTCTTTACCTCTCTGCTTGCTTGGGGGGTGTTCTTTCTCCCACCCCCACCCCTTCCCTTCCTCTTTCTTTTGCTCCAAACATCACTTACATCAGTAGGATCTTCCCTTTGATTTAAATGGGCTCTGGATCGACATTAAATTACTCTGGATGCGTCTGCTGTTTCCTGTTAATCCACTCCTTCCTAGCCCTGCTCAGGTGTATGGTCTAGATTGATAACACACATGTAACTGGTAGATTGCTATCCCTATCCAAAACATAGCCAACATTAAGTGATTCAGTAGCTATTATCCAAATGGGTTTTGCAAAGATGAAAATGAACTATTGAAGGGCAAAGATGTATTTAGATCAAAACAAGAACTTTCAGATAAGACCCTCAGTTGAAGCCTGCACAAATTCACAAATGCAAAGTATTCTACCAGATTGTCTTTGCCTCACATGACTCCTGGCAAGTGAAATCAAGTAGGGGAATATGCTTGACTTCCCATCCTGAAGGTCTGTGTGGTACTCTCAGGAACAGTGGATGTGAAGTCTCCCCCAGCAGCAAGGAGACATGTTTCAGTCTTGGTGGAGTGGAATGCAGTAAGGGCAGATCCTTCAGCATAAACCAACTTCTTATTCCATCAAAACCAGCAGAGCTTCACTGAGTTTACACTATCTCATGCTTCAGCTGACCACCTCTTTCACCCTACTAAAACATGGGTGATATATCCCTACAAGCAAAATAATTTATCAATTGATGACCCTGAGGTTGTACAGTGCTTGGAGATCTTCAGTTTAAATGTACTGCAAAAATGCAAATACTTTTACTATCCCAGTCAAGTAACGTGCTTTACACCATGATAGCCTAGAGTCATACAGCATGATGGTGCCTAGTCATGTGCAGCTTATTTGCAACTCAGTGCTGCTGAAACATTCTTTTATGTCGCAAGCACAGTTGAAATGTATCTGCCCAGCTTGCCAGCCCTTCCTCAATATCTGTTTCTTTCCAAGTCATCTTAGGATGTTTATGTCCTCATCCTGAACTGCTAAGGAAGAGTAGAGCTCATGTGAGCAGAGTCCCAAAGCATCAGGGGCTCCATACCTGGTTGTGATGCTGCCTTGCTGTGACAATAGACAATTCACCTTATGGCACTGGAATTATTCCACTTTATTTTCATCCTTGCCTATTTAGCTAGAGGGAGAGATCATTCAGATACTAGCTTTCATGGGGCTCTACGCTGCAGCTACGAAACATTTTCTTAATAGTAATAATAATTTATAAAAAAAATTATGTCAAGTCATCATTTGTTGCTGTAAATATTTTCAGGGAAAGTATATTTTTAGTAAATACAGAACTAAACATACCTTATCTTCCAAACCATGTTACTCTTATTGGGAAAGGGAAACCTATACCATTTTCTTTTGAATTTTGAATTTTAAGTTTTTCTTCAAACAGACAAAAAATAATTATTTATTGCTTTCATATTCCTAAATAGCGGGCAAGAATTTCCAGTCTATTGGTATAACAACACTTTTCACTTCATACTGCATTAAGGATGGTAGATGATTCTGTGAGGACTTTTGTCATCTGTAGACTGAGCTGAAAAACATAGAGCTGCTTGAAGAACTCTGCTTTGAAGTTTAGGCAGTTTGGATATCTGGCTTTGATTTGAGGGGCATACTAATACCCAGGTTACATATAGAGTTCTTTTTAATTAGAATTGTGTACAGTGCCACCTACAGTCAACGAATAGGTTGCCCTGTAGAAAGCAATAACTTTAGCTCAGAGAGACACCTGCTAAGTAGTGTATGGGCAAGTAAAACCTAAATCAAGCTTCCACTCCAAATAAATTACAGCTCTGGAGACCTGTGAAGGGAAGTACCGGCAGCAAGTCTCTCTGCTTAGACACTGCATGAAGAATCCCCTCTACCAAGGGAGCAGCATTATCAAAGGGTCTGTCACTCCAGCCCTGGATGAATGCCTTCTTTCCCCGCTCTATCTCTGACACTCTCATCTCAAGACTGTCTAAACCAGCTCTCAGGACTGTACAGTGGAAATCGCTCCTAGTGACTGCCATCCTACTAGTCTTTCAGATGAGACATGAAATTGAAGCCCTGAGTACAAAAACCCATAGCATATTTCACAGGAGGAGAGGGGTGTTAGTCCTGGTCATCTGGCCATCTTCCAGCATAGGTAATTACACCTCTACCCAGCTAAAATTCCCTCTGCTCTACAGTTTTAATTGGACACTAGTTTCTTTTTTGCTTGTCTAAAATCCCAGGCTGGGGTCAACCCCCCAGCAGCTAATTCAGCAGCCCTATTTTCAGAAGAGCTACACAGGCATTTCCAAAGAAAGTCTGGTATTGTTTTCAAACTTGGGAGGCATCACGCCAAATGGCCTGATCTGACAGACCCCAAAGCAAAGAAATCCCCCTCTGGATTTCAGGTCCTAATGTCAAGGATCCTTGTGTGGAAATACTAGCCTGAATGGCTTGCTGAAGGTCAGCATCCTCCCAGCTCCACTTTGCAGTCGCAAAGAGGGTGCTAAGGCAAAATTTCTAACACAAGCAACCCATTCACATGCTGACAGGAAGGTAGTCTGACTGCCCAAACAAGAAGTGTCCAGCAGCACATAGTCATTTAAGCGTCTTAGCTGGTGTGCATAGCTGACAATTTGGAATGTACTTAATAGGGTCTGTACATTCAGTTCTCATACTTAAGAGCTTTAGACACTGGAACTTTAATGTAACAAGTCCTTTTTTAATATTTTGGCCCAGAACTTTTAACTGGCTCCATTTGAGCCAACCTACTGAATCCAAGGAGACTTACAGGGCTGACAGGAAAATTCAGGCATGTATTCTGCAAGGAAACATCTTCACAAAACTTTTCCTATGAATATTGTTCCAGGGAGAAGCAACTTTCCCTGATGCCATGCCGTATTATTTGGTCTCCCGAAAAGCTTTTGCTTAATTTGTATATAGACTCCATTTGGAAGGCCATAACTAATGGGAAACAGTCCCAAAAACCAGGCAAAAGATTTGTTTTCCTTTATGTTTAAATGAAATATCAATGGATGGATATTTTATTTTTAGTTGAATATGAAATTTCACAAGCGACCTGTCAAGCTCCCATTTTCAAGAATGACTTTATTTCACACATCAAGACAGGCTGGGAAATTAGTTTTTCCCACAGAGGACTCTGATTAGGGATTACAAAGTGAATGTGGCGCAGAGTGATTTTTCCTCCATCTTTTCCCTCGCCCCGCCAGCCTAGAGAGCATCTGACTCTGCTGACTAAGGGGAGCAATTCATTACCATGCATGGGAGGGGGACGGAAAGCAAGATAGTCATATTAAGTAGACTTGCTGGCCCAAGAGAGAATAGGGAAAGCATAATACTTAGTCCTTATATTATTCTTTTCATCAGTAGATATCAAAGCACTTGAAAAAGGAGGTTGATTTGATGGGAGAGGAGATAAATGCCAATTCCAGGTAGCCTATTGCAGAGGCACCAGCAGGAATGCTTACTTTCATAATAGGCTGTCTTGACTGTGGATCTGCAGGGTAGAGAAATAAACAGGTCCTTCCCTCGATAAAATGCAGAATTAACACACAGCTCTCAAAGTACATTTCAGATATTATTGACTTACCCACTGTAACTCTCTTGGGTGTTGGTGAAATATAAAGTCCAGTCCAACAACCAGAGAGAGCAAGAGGGAGATTATGTATTACTAATAAATGACCGAGCAGACAGGACCTATTGCCTTTGTCAGCAGACAATGGCTGATTTACACCATGGTTTAACTGCTTGTGGAAGCAATAAATAGCACAGATGAAGGGCTCTGCAGTTTTTACCCCATGGAAAATCTGGCCCATTCTGGGGCATTTTTAATGTTATCCAGTGGATTAGTAGGGGTCACTGGATTAGAAAGTAGTCTTGTTCTACTGTAGATGAGCAGTACTGTTTGGCTCCTCTGCTAAAAATCCTGCACTGGGTGATCTGGTAGAGTTTACTGCCTGATTTCCTTTAGGCCACGTGAAAGGGCTACACATGAGGAATCACATACAGAAAACATCAATCCCAAAGTCAATCTTTATATTCAAGAGCAATACAGCATCTCTACTGGCTACATATCTTTAACTGCTTAACTGCTTATGTGTATCTCATAGCAGAGTACTCTTAAACCCCCCTGCTTTTTCTTCTCTTTCTTTGCAGTGTGTGCTCTAACTTGCTTCTGTTTGCTAATGGCCTTTCTGCCCTGTGTATATGATAGTGATGCTCAAAGAGGCCTGAAGTCCTGCTGTGACAAGCAACCCAGAAAAACATCTCATAAGAGGCAGTCTTAGATCCCATTGGGTCAAACGGCTGCTGTGCAGTCACTATGACTCACATCAGGAGGGAAGAACACTCCAGGGGCAAGAGATTCATGTGGAGGTTACCCACGTTTTCATGATCCCATCTACAATAATAGCTTGGTTTTCAACAGTGTGAGGCATCAGCAATTTCCTGAGACAGTTCTCTGGCCCTAAGATTTCCAGGGCAAACAGAGATAGAAAGAAAAGGGGAAGGAAGAAGACACCAACTTATTTACACTTCTCTGTCCTGCTAAATAGAGCAGGTCACATCTTCAAAACCCATCTGCGAAATGAATACTCATTCACCCTATTCACTTTCAAAATCCTCCATGCTGCATTGTGCCCACCATGCTGCAGCTTCTGCTCTGCAAATCACGACAGCAGCTCTGAACAGCCCAATCTGCTGCAGACCAGTGCCTCCCTCCCTCCAATACAGCTGCAAATAGGTTTAAATCATTAGATTCAGGTTACCAAACAGTTTCTTGGATCAGGGTTAATTAAATGAGTGTTGAAATCTAATTAAGGACTGGTCCAGGTGATAATTAGCAGGAAATGTATGCATTAAAATATTCATTTGTCGATGAGCTGCAATTAAGAGTGTGATTTGGGGAAGGATCAATAACTACATCATGTGATCTAAAAACCGAAAAATCGCCTAGCCTTGAGCAGAAATGCAGGGGAATTTTGGCTAGATTTTTTTTCTCCCCACCCCACTTACTGTTTCGCTCTTGTAATAACTTCTGAAGACTGTTCTCCACCTTTGAATAGAGCATTCATCTCTCCATCCCTTTGTCTTCCTGAAGCACTTCTTTCAGCCCCTTGCTCTTCACCACATTGTTTGAGTGGGTTATAGATTTATTACAGAGAGACTAACAGGTCAAAAAGAAAGATTCTTTGCCAATGAAAATCACTTCCTCCCAGAAAAGGCTGCTAATCCAGGGGAACATTGCTCATTGTGTGGCCTTAGATTGTTGGGATTTTTTTTTTAGCAAGTTAATTCCTCAAGTCTTTATTCATAACTGAGGATCTGGAGACACTATTGAATATGCATAGCTTGGACTTATATATATGTATGTCCACAGCTGTTGTTCACCATGCTATTCCCAATTTGTAGCAGAGCAACTCTGCTTTCACCGAGACTATTTTTTTTTCTAATTACAGGCACACAGGGATGTGTGTAAACCAGTTAATAACACTTCCCCTGTGCAATCCCAGGCAATCCCACCTCTGCTAGAAAAACAAGGGCCTCTCAACAGCCCAGATCCTCTGGCATGGAGCTGGTCTTTCTCTACTGCTGCAGCCAGAGGCTGTGCTGGCAATTTGCCTGCTGACTGTATTTCCATCAGCAAACACCAGTATGTCAAATGGGAAGCGTACCGTGGGAGCACAATGATTTCAGCTGCTCTTTGCCAGTCTCTTGACAACTCACCTGTCCATCTCCCCAGGCTTGGTGGCAGCCCAGCTCCCAAGGCAACTGTCTGCCTGCTGTCGGAGCTGCTGCCAGATCCCCTCTTCCCTGCACCCTCTTCCCCTGGGAAGGCTGCACTGTGGGGAATCAAACAACCCATGAAGTTAGGCCATCCTTGGAGCCAGCCAAAAATAATCAGTGACTTCCTTCCTAGGCAGATCTTTTTCTTCCCATCTCTGCCTCCTGTCAGAAATTTAAGAATCACAGTTACTGACCTTTCATCCCATTTTGGGGTGAAGAAGGATTTCTTTCATTCCCAAAAGTTCTACATTTTTCCACAGACTTCTGAAGGCAGCTCAGATGATCACCTGTAGTTCTGCACCAGTGTTGACTGCAGACATAACCCAAACATTGTAAAGCTTTCCTGGAAAAGTGTAACATTAAATGTGGGCTTTTTTGTGGTAGCCTCTATTTCCTACTGTTTCCTACCATTCATGGAGAGGAAACTTAGGTCCATCAGGTACTATTTTTGCCCCCCCCTAGTTTAACAGTGCTGAAGAGATGCTGCTTCTTGGTGGGATATACACTCTGCTCAACATACTTAATCCTACCTCCAAGGCTGGGCACGGTTTTCTCACTGGGCCTGGGGGTTACAAGACATGGCACTGTGAAAGGGTGATGCAGCTCAGGGGGTCTAGCATGCACAGAGCTAACACACTCCATCAAAATAAATCGGTTCATAGATCCTACCACATTCATCCAGCAAAAGCTCCTACATTTTGCTGCACTGAGTCCAGATCTTTGTCCTCTGATGAGGACAACATGCTGGGCCAGAAGGTTTTCTATATGTTGAAAGAATAAGGCAACAACTTTTGCAGAAATTACATTAATGACAGCCTGGAAGTTTGAATTTTGGAGGAAACTAGGAACCAGGCTGCTGGCCTCAGTCATTCACCCTCCAGGGTCCTTTACTTCCTTCCTGATGCTCTCAGCCTCTTGCAGAGGTCAAATTCAAAAGGCCTGAGAGGTTGCATGGCAAAAATCAGTGCCAGCCGGATACCATGCTACAAAATCTGTTAGATGTATGGATTGCATGAGCCAATGTACATCAGGCTAATTCTCTTGTCTGTCTCCTTTTTTTTCCTGTCCTGTAGGGAGCCTCTTCAAGCCTGGTGGTGAAGTTTGCAGATACAGACAAGGAGCGTACAATGAGACGCATGCAGCAAATGGCAGGACAAATGGGCATGTTCAACCCCATGGCCATCCAGTTTGGAGCATATGGCGCCTATGCACAGGCAGTAAGTATAGACACGGGTTCTATGCATTTTCATGGGAGCAGGAATAGCTCCTAGAACTGCACAAAAAGCACATGCGAGCAGAGGAACAACTAAGCAGAGGAGGAACCAGTAATTTCTCCATTAAACTTGTTACATGATGAGAGCAAACTAAGCCATGCCATCCAGGGTAGACTAGGGCATCTCCCAGGCAAGTCTCAAAGGTTCAATAGCCAATTCTAGCAGTAACCACATTGTGATCATGGGTGCACCTATGCAGGACACTTCCTATGGGCTCTAAGCCATTGCTGCCAAATCCAAACACAGCTAGCCCTTGAGGATTCGGATAAAATAGGTCTGAATTCAGCTTATACAAGTTCTCTGCCCCACATCAATACCACCTGGTGCCAAAGAATGTTTGTGAGAGCACAAATACCTTTCTGGTCTTCCTCTCCTATCAGGCTACACAGACTGAGCTGAATAGAGGAGATGTCTCTGCTCTATTTGGCCAGGCCCCTGCTGCACCATGCATCATTGCGGGTACCTTTGGAGTGACCACAGGATAAAAAGGCTGCTGTTGACAGAAGTGCTTTTAGATTCATGAAAGCATGCTAGATAATACTAAAATGGACAAGCAGACATACACATACATACAGTCCTGGCTCCCCAAAACTGTATGATTTAAGAACACTGGGAAAATGCATCAGCTATTTAAAGCAGTGTTACATTGTCTAACTTCAGGTATCCTACTTACATACCAAACCTGGACCCTGGGCCCCTGAGAAAATGTGACTGTACAGGGACCTGGGCTCTTGACGAAGCTCTGGCATAACTACCTTTCCTTAGGCTATAATTAACAAGGACCTGCAAGACAAGATCAAGTTCAGGTAACTTGGTCTCTCTGCCAGAAATTTCAGAGGAAGGTAAAGGTGATCCCTGCAGCAGGCAGACACAATAATTCTGCCAGGTGACTTTGGCTACCTCCTCTGGAGCAGTTTTGCAGGCCATGCAGTGCACCACCTAGGTGCTTCATTCATTTGGTGGTAAAATGTGTTCCTCTTGTACTCCATGCTAGATTTGTGTACAGGAGTGTCATGGTTTAACCCCAGCCAGCAACTAAGCACCATGGAGCCGCTCACTCACTTCCCCCCACCCAGTGGGATGGGGAGAGAATTGGAGAAAAAAAAGTAAAACTTATGGGTTGAGATAAAGACAGTTTAATAGGACAGAAATGAAGAAAATGGTCATGATAATAATAATAATGATAATAGTAATAATAATAATATGACAATAATAATAAAATAATTGGATTATACAAAACAAGTGATGCACAATGCAGTTGCTCCCCACTTGCTGACCGATGACCAGTTAGTTCCCAAGCAGTGATTCACACACCCCCCCAGACAACTCCCCCCCAGTTTATATACTGGGCATGACATCACGTGGTATGGAATACCCCTTTGGCCAGTTTGGGTCAGCTGCCCTGGCTGTGTCCCCTCCCAACTTCTTGTGCCCCTC
>JANZLQ010000079.1:74021856-74035146 GCA_026212715.1 Elanus axillaris | reverse complement strand
GAAGCTGAAAAATCCTTGACTTAGTCTAAACACCACCCAGCAGCAACTGAAAACATCAGAGTGTTATCAACATTCCTGTCATACTGAACTCCAAACACAGCACTGTACCAGCTACTAGAAGACACTTAACTCTATCCCAGCTGAAACCAGGACAGTTCCCAGGTACAAGGGGAATTAACAGGATGCAACCCATGGACAGGTCAGGACAAAATATCTGCAGAGGTTGTCAGGCAGGAGATATGGCTCCAATGTTACACAACAGGCATTGATCAGGCAGCTGGAGAGATGGTAAAGACAACACTGTCTCGATGCTCTCATCCAAAAACTCTTCTGGCATAATCTTTAATCTAGAGTAATTCTTCTAATTCCAGCCTAGGTTTATAACGATATAAAAGAGGACACAGTCTGGAACTTTACACCCAAAATGTTCCCTCCATCTATTTCTCACTAGATAATACAGTACATTATTGAGGGTATATGCTTGAGTGAGGATTTATTGCTGAAGGAAGAATGAAAACAATTCCTGGGTCTGCTCCTGTTCCACCTGAAACCAATGAATATTTTTCCTATTGATTTCTGTGAAAGCAGAATAGATCCACCCACTTTTTTTTTTTCCTGGTAAATATGCTAATAAAGGCAAAAGAATGAGTTTTAGATCTTGACCCATTGGATATGACAAGCTGGTGACACCAATTACCCTGGGGAGTTCAGAGCTGTCTAAATGGTGGGATCACATTTCTGTGAGGTGCCTGTACACCCAGAGCGTGCTCAGATGCTGTCTCTCAATCAGCCTCCCTATCTGTGTCTCTCCCTATCTGCTTCATCTCACAGTCTCACACAAAAAGGAAGGAAGGGAGTGCTGAGGCTCTGTGACATTCCCTCGGTCCCGATTAATCCACCTTGGACTGCTGGCTCTTAGATATCAGGGTGATTGGCACCTCACAAATGCCAGCAGGAGATGGAGGGATCAATAGGAGGAGAGGGAAAGGGGGGGCAGTTGTATTCAGCTCAAACTGAAGTTGAAGAGCTAAGGTAAATCAAGAGAAGGGAAGGTGAAATAGTGAAAATGCAAGAGCAGGACACTAATGACAGCTGATGCCATTGCCACCAGCAACTTGTGTGACCTTGGGTGAGTCGTTTGATGCCCTGGTCTCATTTCTGCATGTACAAATAAAGCTGATGATCAGATTTATTTTTTTTTTTCCCTTCTCCCTCAGGGACATAGCTCTCTCTTGTGCTATCTCTCCACAGGTTTTCACATGGGGGGGTATGACAGTAACACAAGTTTAAGAACTGCCTTAGTGCTTAATAGTAAGGCCAGGACTAGCATAAGACACTAGGCTCTCTGATTTGTACTCATAACCTGTCCTCCCAGCTATCCTACTGCAGTCCAAGCTCAACTGACGTCTCCATATAAGAGTCCCCAAGCAATCCCAAAAGAGCTGGTTAATCAATAGTTTATAAGGGTCTGTCCCCATGGAGGAAATTGCCAAGTCCCCTAGGCAGCAGTTTGCTGCTGAATCTCCCCTGGAGAGGAGGCATCATCCACATCACCAGGACTGGATTAGCTCCTGCAAGAAGGTCTCCATGCATCAGGGTGGCCAGGGCAGCAGAAACCCACACAGGGCAGCCATTTGAGAGATCAGTGGGCAGCTGTGGAGTTGCAAACCCAGCAGCACCACTGAGGAGTGGCAACAAGGGTCTCAGTCCATCAATGTTTGACTGATAGTCGTTAGTGTTGCCACCAGAACTGCTTTGGGCCCCAGCTCCTCTTTAATTTACGTCCTTTGCAGCTCGGCAAATGGCCATGTCACAGTTCACTCATGCTGCTGCTTGCTGCCAAGCCACTCAACCTCAGCTTAAGCAACTTTAACCTTGATAGCAGCAATGGCCTCACATTGGCTAAGCAACAAGTCTTTGGCTTCAGCAGCCATATGGCCTCAGATCCAGAGGTAAAAAAATCAGGGAGCAAAGGGAGTTCTCCTCTGTGTGTGGTTTTGCCTCCCCTCCTCATGTGTCACCTGCAAGTGGACCAGACAAAGCTTGGCAGTCTGTGTGCTCTTTCAGTGACACAGAAAGTCACATCATCAGATCTACCTCTCCTCTTTTGTATGCAGCTCAAAGCAGGTCAGGTTTCATGGCTCCCTAAAAATATAGAGACCTATACTAATTTGTTTCAGGTTTTTTGGATTGTTTTAGTTTTTTTTCTTTCCAGCAATATCTTCCCATACTCATTTAAGTTCCGCTTTTATGGGGCAATTATTTATTTTAGTTCACACATGTATAGGGCACCAGCCTTTTTTTGTTGTCAGGTTACTGTGGATCTACATCAGCTGGATATTGATAGCTCTTTCTGCAGTCTCAGTTAAGGCCAGCTTGAGGTATAGATCCAAACTCAGCCTGGAGAGAAGGAGACTGATGCTAGGTGGCACGACCTTTGATTTGCTGCCAGCTGGGAACGAACCTGCCGGCACACACTCCAGCTACAGAGCAGCACAGCACACCTTTTTAGACCCTGGTGAGTAGTGGGCTGGCCAAGCCCAAAATCATAAGCAGCAAAAATCAAACCAGACTATGAGTGGTGGTAGTATAGTTCTGGCCCAAATAAGCAACAGTGGCAAAAGTTCCTGCAGGTCTTCTTCCTGTGAAGAAAGTAGCAAGTAGTTATCAGCTGTCTCATGTCACTGCTGCCCCACCATGTAGAAAAGGAAATGTGCACAGATTGAAAAGGGTTGGGAAGATGGGAAAATGCAGAAAAGCAAAGCAAGAACAAAGGAAGGAGCCTTGGAAAGTGACAGATACTGTATAAATTATTTAATTTTTAAATAATTTAAAATAAGATCAAAGTCATAAATCAAGTTTGCATAAAAAACGGGGTGGGAGTGTTAGCCATGGTCTCCTGGCCAAATTCCAGCTGTGGGAGTGATTGCATCCTGCAGCAGGGGACAGGCATAGAGTTAGTGACTAAAAACAGACAGATGGGCACAGAGGCAACATAGGCAATGGTAACATTTGCTCTCCGGCCTGCAGCAAGTCCTTTCCTCTCAGTAAATCCCATCTCCCCTCACTCTGAAAAAGTACAAATGGCCGCAGCTCTGAACTGCAGACAATAACTGCAACAAATCTGGGAACATCCAGCACAACAAAGCTCTCAGTCGTCATCATCATAAGTGGTCACCTTGGGAAGTTAGGACAGCAGTGACTACCATGCTGACCTTAAAAGCCTAGGTCCCAGCTCCTGTGGAGATGAAAGGATATTTCTGCTAAATGATCTGAGGTAGTGCTTAAGGGAAGAATTGCTTCTTCCAATATTTATTCAATTCATGCTGTGAAATTATTTTGGAAAGATACTTAAAAAAATCAGCTAGCCCTATGATATCAGGGAAAATTTACTGAATATTGACTATTTTCTGCATATAGTAGTTATTATATTTAAATGACAAAAATGGGACAGTATATTTAGTAAATACTACCTGTTATGCAAATCACTTGTTCTGATCTGTTCCAGAAGAGGAAGCTATTTTGAAGCCATAATACTTTGTAGCAGGGCTAATACCTTATTTGTGATCATCAGCTCCCTGGTAATTCAGAAATAATGAACACTCAAATTTGGGCTCTATATGCATTTTTGGTTTTAGGTTTTGGATTTTTTCCACAGTTCTCAGGAAGTTAGAAATCCAAACTATTGTGTATCAGGCTTCAGAATCCAGGTGCTGCACATTTGTTTCGGTTTTTTTAAAATCTTAATTTAAATTTTATTTTCAAAGCAGAAATTGCTGTTCTCAAAAAGACATTAAAAGACGTCTGAAGGACCATTCTGATTATTTTTACAGAATGTCTTCTGTTTTTTTTAAGATTTGGAAGATATTTTTTATTTAATTTCCCAATGGCCAGTTAGGTAAAACAGACATTTATTTGTCAATTCTGTGATTTTACCAAATATGAGTCCTCTTCCTGCTTGATTGATCAATTTACCTACCTGTTTCTATCACAGGGATACCATGAGTATTAATTAGCTAAGTGTCTGTCTAGATCATTAGAGGTGGGAAGTGTGGGATGCTGTAATTACTTTTATTTTTATTACTGAATGAAGAATATGAAAAGTCAAACAAAACATCATGTGATTCAGAGACAGGGATAGAAAATAACACTGAAAAAAATGAGAAGGTCATCAGATAGTTCAAGATAAACCGTTTCCAAGGGCAATGATCATGCTATTTCAAAAAGGTTTCATCAGAAATAATCCATCTCTCTCCTCTTCCTCTTCTTCACTTTCATATGGATTNNNGGGGGGGGCTGGGGGACCCAGGCTGTAGCATCCTTGCCCTATTTCTAGCAGGAGATTTTGGCCTTGAGAAAGTTCTTTCATCTCTCCCTGCATCTGTTCCTCCTGTAAGAAAAGGACAGTATTTCCTTTCCTTGAGTGCAGTTGCACAACCCTGCTGTCTAAAACAGCCACCCAATGCCAGTGGCAGCCATCCCATTCCCAACCCCACCTCTTGGCACATGTCCTCACTCCACACCACTAGACTGACAGCGACCACACAGGGACCCACTTCTGGGAGGAAAACCGCAGTAAGCGTCGTGTTTGTGCTGTATGGTTAATGTTCTGCTGGTGTTTCCGAGCTGGTGCTCGGGAGCACAGTGTCCTGGTGCAAAGGTCGCAGCAAGACATGGAGAGGGAGCATCAGCCAGCTCTTGCTTTGGTACAGCTGGGCTGCAAAACTTCACCCTTTTCTGCTTTTTATCTTAATGTTCTTAATTTTTATCTTAATATCTTAATGGTAGGATAGGATGGATAAACCTGTGGAGGTGCCTGTCTATCTGCTGATGACAGAGCTGGCTGAAGTATAGCCACGTTAACTTGAGGTAGCAAAAAGGTGTGTGAGATAAATTCTCCCATCTCTCTCTGTTGACCATCCATCACTACCACCCCTTCCCATGCTTTAGATGGCCTTACCAGTGCCTTTCCTGCTGCCCCATCAGTTCTTAAGCATTGGGATGGGGACTGCAGGGTCTTAGCTCTTGAGGTGCTGTCCATGGGCATGAACCAATTTGGTAGCATCTCCTGGTCTCCTCAGAAAATAAATATTTGAGCAATAGTAAAGGCCAGATTGGAGGAAAGAGGGTACGAATCTTTAAACTTGGATGGGAAAAAGCTCTAAATGGCGAGGCAAAGATCACGCCAAGGAAGTAAGAGAAGCAAAAGGAAAAATGTCCTTTCAGCTGAGGAAGGAAAAAGCTGCTCTCCATCCCCTTGGATCAGTCTGTGATAATAAGGCAACTGCCTTTCTGATTACTGCTCTGTGGCCCCAGCCCAGGCAGGGAAAATCTGCATTTCAAATGGCATATTTTAAAGTACACAATACCCAGGGGCCCTGCTGCTATTGATTTGCCTCTGGTGGGGTCACTGCCTCACTTTCTACAGCTTTATTAACTGGGACCATACACTGGGCCTCTTTCAAAGTGAAAGAAGAGTGGATGGGACATCTGTCTTCACGGAAAGCTGGGGAAGGAGTGGGGTGACTTTTATTGGGAATGCCCCAGAGGTTTTATAAGGGAGACTGGTGATCCTTACAGGACTTGACCTCCTTTTGTAAATTACCCTGGAGCCATGCTGGGTGAAAGGAGGTAGGACTATGCTGTCAGCTTCTTTCAAGGTGACCGAGTTCCCATCCTCCTACCCTCACAATGCCACTGCACTCAGCAGGGCTGTGACCACCAGCCACTGGGCTGGGAAGGACCCCCCTTTTCTTCCTCCTTAACCTTTACCCCTGAGCACATCCAACCAGAGAAAGAGAAGGGCATGAATGGGAAACATGACTGCAGAAGTGTGGCAGGAGTGTTGTCAAGGGTTGAGATGTCCAGACATGGTTGGGACATGGTTGGAGTCCCCTCTCTAGCCAAGTAAGCAAAGCCAGTTAGCAGGGGTACGTAGTTGTGTTCAGGTACAGGATGCTATACTCCTTCCATCTCTGGAGGAGACACCAGGTTACCCACGGGCTGGTTCTGAAGGCTGCAGCAAAGTGTACATTCTCTGGCTCATAAGATGCAGGGCTCCAGCTTATTTCACCATGCCAAGGGGGTTTCCAGGTCTCCAGGGAATCTTGGGTATAACAAGAGTGCTGAGCATAACAGAAAGGAGGTGGCTGTTCCCTGCAGGATGCCTGAAGCAACAGAACCTAGTTTCCCAAATCACAGGTTGGGGCCTTATTTTTACTGCATTAGCTTTTTAACCCTAAGCTAAATTTAACCTCTTTGCTCCTCAAGATCCTAGTTCAGTCTCTGTGGGAGTACAGCCAGTTTTTAGTGACTGTTTCAGTGAAACCCACCAGGCTTTAGGCTGCAGACCCTGCACCTTCAGCGTTAATCAGCAGGTTAGGATCATCTAGTTCTTCTCATAAGGAGAGAGAAAATACCTTCTTCTTTCTGAAGGTCTGTGACAGAAATGCATGAATGACATTACACTGCAAAAAGAAGCATGCATGTAGCCAAAGTATACTATACAAATATACATCTTCCTGTGCCTTCTGAATACCCAAGAATTCGCACACTCAGGTTACTTGGTTTGCAAACCAGAAGAAGCACCTGCCATTGTGGAGTTAACTCTGAACTGCTTAGAGACATCCATAAGCAGAAGAAGGAGTTGCATAAGCCAGAAATAATGTCACAAGTGATAGCCTAGCTTTGCTAAGTGCAAAATGGAGATTGTCTGGAACAGCACAATCATTTGTACTACCATTGGCAATATGGTATCTTTTATATAGAGCCCTGTTTCTCTTGCAGCACAGGTGAAATAAATGAAAAAAGGATTAACACCTTTCTTTTAAATGGTTAGAAACCAAGGTCCAAAAATATCTGCTGAGGGCCAGGTAAGGGGTGGGAATGATTTTATCTGACTGTGTTGGTACACAAAGCTGAACTGATCACCTCGGGCTCCACATACAGTCAATGGGGAGAAACGAAGCTGCAATTCATCTGCCCTGAGGCAATCGGGTACAGAAGGGAGAGATAAATCTTGGCCTAGACTCCTCTGCCTGTTATCATGTCAACTGTAATAGGTGACCAGCTCAGAGGAAACTCCATCTGTATTTAGTTTACTGAATCTGACAATAGGAAATGCCAAAACCATAGTCCCCTGCCTGCCCAGAAGGTCTCTGGTACAAATACCAGGCTGTTATCTGCCAGCCAGACTGACACGACACACACATGACCAGTCATATGTCAGTAACTCTGTATTTTGAGGGGGGTTGTTCACGCAGCTGTTGTCAGCTTTGCAGAAACAGAGAAAAGTTAGCAAAGGCCAGACTGGGACTGTCCCTAGCCCTTGCAACTGCATCCATCTCAGAGAGATGCTTCTTTGATCAGCAGCGCTAAACAGGTCCTATAGGCACAGATCTTGGCCATCATTTCTTCAACTGGCCAGTTACAACTTCAGCTGTCCCCAAGTGAAAATACCCAGCACAGAAAATGAAATACGAGTCAGCACACCCAACATTGGAGCTAATCCAGTGTTAAAGATGGATGGATTGCCCCTTCCTCCTTCAGTTCATTGGCATACTTACTAAAATCACCTGCTCAGTGCCCCATCTGTAGAATAAACTCAAATGCTGCCTAGAAACAAATGTACTCCTTAAAAGGGAATCAGCATTGTGCTATAATAGAAAACATTGCCTAATCACTCTATCAGTAATTACAAAGAACAGGATATCACTAATTAAAATGTGAAAGTGTCTCATGCAGGGTATAATAAAAAAAGGGTAGTTAACAATCAAAGGGAGAGCCACCACCTTGCCACCAATCTGCATTAGGCTTCAAAAAATAACAGCACTCAACTATAGTAGAACACTTCTCATCTGTAGATCTGAAAGCACTCCTACGTGGGGACACAGGTGCCCTGTGTCCCATTCTATTGCCAGAGAAACCAAGGCAAATTTATACAACTTGTGCACAGTTACACAGCAGGTCAGTGGCAGAGCATCCTTTACTTTGGTGTCTTTACTGATGGTGACAAGGAAAGTTTCAGCATTTGAATGATTACAGTGATTTCAAGCATTTGTTTTAGTCTGTATGTGTATGAACAGCTAATTTAGCCAAGATTTCAATACTGAAGCAAAGAGTAGGGAACAGTCTGTTTCTTGCCATGACTTTTGAGGTCTGTTTAATGCTGAGAAGCGTGTCCCATGTGCTTAAACAACAACATCACAGGGTGATTTCCTGATGGGAGAGTGAAATCACAGAGAGCAGCAAAACAGAGGTAGTCCAATTCTGAAGACAGCAAGGACATGAGTCACTTCTAAAATTACTACAGAAAAACAGATTCCTTCTGCACTATTATCATCAAGTTACACATTACCAGAGGCTGGGGAATGAACAGAGTGAGGTTTCGCTCTCTGCTCATTCTCTTTCTCCCACACTTTCTCTAAGCATCCACCATTGGTCACTAGTGGGGGTTGGATACAGACTCAGACTTACCTCGTCTGGCTCTTTGTACAGGTCCAGGGAAGGAAACAAGAGGTAACTTCATCCAGACTGTCTTCTCCTTCACACCAGGAGCATTTTACAAGCCCACAGCAGCCATACTGCACATGTGAACTGCACTGACTGTGTACTAGGTTCAGAGTGTAAAAATAATGACAGCAAAGTCTGGTTTTAATGTAAGAAACACTTCCAGCATGCATAACTATTCACCACCATTCTGCTCTGAAATTTTTACTCCCAAATGCTTGAAAATATAGCCTGGGTTCCTTATTTCTGCCTCTTGTAGGTACCCTAAAAGAGGCAGCATTTTGATCACTTTCTGGAAAAAAATAATTAAGTCATCCCAGATCAAAAACACAGGGAAGGGATTGTCCCACTACACAGTATTAATCTTGCCAAAGTAAGGGAGCTCCCTTCTCTTCTACAGCTCTTCCAGGAGTTTCTCCTTGGTTGTGTTGGAAATAGGTGCTACAATCTGGTTAGAAAATTTGGTCATAATTTTACTCAGTGCCCACCGGAAGTCTCCCAGCAGCATAAGAAAAAGAGATTTTTGACGCTGACAGTTGGAAACAAATCAGGTTATCTGCAGAGATCTGGCTAAGCTTGCTGCTCTGGAGACGGGATCTGCTCTCCCCACCGCTCCACAGACACTTTCTCCAATCAGCAGCCACCAGTGCTTTCCCAGAGCTTTGATACAAGAAATTTAAGCCACAAAAGCTCTCTGCTCAGGATCATATAAAGTCTTTTCTCTGCCTTTCTCATCAGGGAAGTACCAGGGAGTCAGAGGGCTGAGTCCAGTTCATGGGAGACCTCCACACAGGGGAACACATTGTGGGGGTGGGGACCACAAAGACCCCAAGATGCAAAGATACACTTTGCCTCCGGCCCCTATAGCGAGAAGGAAGGCCAAAGCTGAGGGGTACCACCGGGATGGTGAGCTGACATCTCAAAAGAGAGGAATGCCTCACACCCTCACTGGGTCTCCATCCTGGTGCCGGTGCTGCGGGCTGCCCTGCTGGTGACCGCGTGATATTTTTTCCCTGCTCTCTTTGTTCCAGCTGATGCAGCAGCAAGCCGCAATCATGGCGTCGGTGGCGCAGGGTGGTTACCTGAACCCCATGGCAGCCTTTGCTGCAGCCCAGATGCAGCAGATGGCGGCTCTGAACATGAATGGCCTGGCAGCCACCCCCATGACACCAACCTCAGGTAAGGAGCCGGGGTGGGGGGGGAGTGGAGAGGGCAAAGGGCAGGAAAATCTGGCCACATCCCAGAGGTGACCTGGCAGGACGTGTCAGCTGACACATTCTCCCCCCCGTGGGTGTTTACTGAAATGTCGGTCTTGTTGGTGAAGGCCACCAGAAGTGAGGAGTAGAGCCGACCAGATCCTTTTGTGGTCTGGGAGCGGGAGAAAGGGGCAGAGAAAGGCTGCTGCCGTCTCTTCCAGGGCTGGGGCTAGCTGCTTCTGTATCATGAAATAGTTGTAAGGGCAATATCAAAGGGCTCGCCAGCAGTGGGCTGTTGGGCTATCTGTGCTCTGTACTGAGTGGTGCTCTCTGGTGGGTGAGGAGAGCAAGAGGGTTGAGACCCACCAGAGCTGTGAAGCAATGGTCTTGTTGGGAAGGAGGAAGGGTGCTGGCAAGGAAGGCATTGGAAAGGTCTCTTAGCCATGACTTTTCCCTCTCAGCCTTATCCCTTACAGAGCTTACCTTCAGCTCTGAACACTCTCCAAATGGCGCAGAACATCCCCCAGTGACCTACACTGGTTTATTGGTGGTGCATATAGATGTCCAAGGGAGTCAGTGCTGGTGCTGTCACAGCCAGGCTGGTACAAAGACAAACAAGATAAGGTTTGTGTTGAGATGCAATTATTATTACCAAGATGAGCTATGTCTTTGGGACACAAGCTTTTCTCCTACTGTGAAATAGGACAGGAGGTACTCAGGGAAGACCTCTGGTGCATACCGGGAATGCAAGTGTTTGGTGAGATGGTTTCTGGCTGCTGGAGCAGAGATAGGTAGTCACTGGAGGGCTGCCAGGATCTGGTTATGCTGTGAGGTTTCACAAGAAGCCCATGCTAGGAGCTGCAGTATATGGTTCACTGTGCAGAGAATCAAGCCGAGATGGAAACAGGACTGGATTTCCTGGGGCTTGAAGCACAAGGAAAACATTTGGGCAGGAACAGGTCAGGGAACAAGCAGAGCTGGTAGTCATGGACTGGCATGTGGCCTAACAGCAGGGAAGAAGGGCAGCAGGGAAAGTGGGGCCAAACCACGAGAGGAAAGAAGTGAGAATATGGAAAGCTTCACAATATACCACTGATTCTGGTAAAGGAGCAGAGGACTTAAAGGTCCATCTTCAGAGGACCATTTCTAAGGGACAGGTTGAGATAAAATGGTCCCTGGGGTGATGCAGGTTGTTCCTATGAGAGGCACTGGGGATGGGACTGTGTTTAGAGAGATGTGGCATACCAGCGCCCTTGTGTGAACCTTGAAGCATCAAGCTGGCCTGGAGGGGACCAGCCTGACAAAGGTTTGGGTGAGATATGGGAGGAGTGAGCTATGCCTGAGCCAGCTGTGGCACAGGCAGCACTGGGCAGAGCAGGATCTGGGACTCCAGAGCAGAGCAGTAAGAGAGGAAAGAAACAGCTTCATTGCCAAACATGAAGAGGTCTGCACCAGCCCTGGAGTAGGAAAGGGCTGTCTGACAAAACAGCCAGAAAAGATGCCTCGTGGCTGAGAAACACTGGATGGCAGGGAGATAAGGCACCACAGCAGTGCAGGCTTGGGGGCCATTCCTAATGAACTGAGTTCTGCTAACCTGTCCGCCAAAGAAAACTTCCCCATTCACACTTAGTGTCTCTGAAATCTGTAGCTGGGAGCAATGACAGCAGCTACTGGATCAGATAGTTGTCTTTTCCTTTGCTTGTATTAGAATATGAGGGGGAGAAAAGGGGAGAGAAAGACAGATCTCATTGCACATGAACTTATGAAGACCCAAGGAAAAGCACTTGACTCAAAAAATCTTATATCACACATTTCAAAATTTATGTTTACACAATGATAAATGTATAAACAAGTTGATGGAGCTACTGCAAATCCAAATAGAAAAGTGGCTTAATTATATGTGCACCCTTTAAACCCACTGCTGGAAAGATTATCATATTTGCACTAGCTAGATTTGTTTTGTGTTGGTGGGAGCAGAGAGAATGTCAAACAAAGACTGCCTGGAATTCAAATGCTCCCAGGTCCTGGAAAGCTGAATCCAGGCAGTGGTTTGTGATGGCCCCACCACAAAAGAGCACAAGCTCTTTTGCATATAAGTAAGTCTTGAGAATGAGTGAGTTCTGTTACATAAGTGTGTAAATACCAGTACAACAGCCCAATTCTGTGCCTACAGTGACACCCAGCACATGAAAAATATCCCAGCCCTTCTTTGGGGCTAAACTCTGCTCCTCTTCTGGTGTGTCTGGTGCCTTCTGGAGACTGTTAAGCTCTTATTGTCAGAATATAGGAGAGGAAAACTCATGATTTTAACATGCTTTTGAGAGCACCCATGACTGGTCATTACTGAAAATAAGATGCTGGTTTAGATGATTCCTTGATCTCTTTCATGAAAAGTGGAAGATTTTGCACTCTCCTTATGACATATTTTCAATCATGGAGCCTATGCACTTTGCCAGTATTGCAGTTTTACCTTGAATGGGTAGCTTCCTCCATGAAAAGCCTCTGTAATGGGTTGTGGAAATGTCCATTGACAATTATTGCTTCGGTGAAATGTTTAGACTTTGAAATGACTCCTTGTATTACTACAACACTCACAAAGCTTGTGATAAGATGCATAGAAAATGTTTCACATGACATCTGAGCAAGCAAGCCTACACCACTAGCAATGATTTCTGAGGAGCCAGGAGATATCTGAAGCCTAACGTGAATTCTCCTGCTGGCTTTTGTTAGCATTCAGAAAGCCAAATGGAAAATGATCATTCTGCTTCATAGCAGGATTTCCAGTCATTGAAGTATATCTTTGTTCTGACTTGGAATGAAAATGAAACATTTCAAAGTTCTCTGAAAAACAGGCATTAGAAAAAGTGTTTGGAACATTGAAAAAAAGAAGTGTTTTGATCTTTCCTAAGCAAAAGAAAAATTTTGCTAGAAAAAGAACACTGGTAACCCAGAAGTCCTAGAGATTTTGAAGGTATTGACTAAGCACAGTGCCTCTGTGCTGCTACCTTCAGGCCTCCTAATCCAGCTGGTTCTCTGTGCATCCCACCTCCAGGAAAGTGGTCTCCTTGGGACATGGCCATGAGTTCATTCAGGCTCACAAGTTCCCATGGGACCTAGGAACTTAAAGAGTTTGGGATCCAGGCAAATCTAACAAACTAGAGACAAGTTCCATCTCACCTGGCTTTAACCATACAAAAGGTAGGCTTCTAGCTTAAACTAGTCACCTGGCTTGCCTGCAGTCGATGGAGTGCAGTAGGCAGTCTCAGTAGGTAATTCAGACCTTGAAAATTTTATGCTGTTTGCTGGCATTTTGATGGTTCTCCATCAAGGGTCTGATTATGTCACACAACACTCTGTAATTGTGAGGCAATTAAATTGACATCTCTGAAAGTTTGGTTTGAGTTTTGCATTTCTCCCATCATTGGTATAATCTGGGTGAACAGTGGATCTGCAGTGGGTCGTCCACTCTCTTAACTGTACAGAGGGGTTAGAAATGAAATTTCATTTAGGCTTCCTTCCTTCCTTCCTTCCTTCCTTCCTTCCTTCCTTCCTTCCTTCCTTCCTTCCTTCCTTCCTTCCTTCCTTC
>JANZLQ010000079.1:73956295-74021756 GCA_026212715.1 Elanus axillaris | reverse complement strand
CCGCCCCCCCCCCCCCCCCCCCCCCCCCCCCCCCCCCCCCCCCCCAAGCTACTGGTCTTTGACTTGCACAAGTAATCATATGTATTCCTGTGAGCATGTATCCCTGCTCCCTTGTACTGTAAAAGGGCTGGCTAATCAAACCCATCTGAGCCAGCTGCCTTTGCATGCAGCCAGCTCTTTCTCAGCTGGAAAGAACTGCCTTACAATTCTGCGAGAGCTATTCAGTACACTGTCAGTTTATCTGTCAGCTCTCCAAGGAATGCAGTTTGTGCAATTGCAGCACCCTGGGTTCATTTGTCTGTATTTGTACATTTTGGATCTACTGCAGCCCTGACTACATACTCTGTTGGCATCTCCAGTATTCCTGTCTGTGGCCAGCTGGCTGTAAAATAAGATAAGATCATTATTACCTTAGTATTATGATCTGTAGCTGTATTAGCAAATGGGCATCTACTGTTATTTTTGGAAGTCTAGAAATACTACAGGGTGGTGTGGAGGTACGAAGGAAGCGTATACACTGCTGATCTGTGTTTACAGATAAACAGCCTTGTTTTCCATTGACCAGTGATTTTTTCCTCCAAAATGTAGAGCTGTCAGGCTGTGTTACCCTGCTTTCAAGCACCCAGCAGAATTCTTCTCTTTACAGCTGTGGCCACTTGTACCATTCGCTGTGTCTGCTGAGTAAAGAGTGTGGGACGGTAACTAAAGGCCTGATGAGGTGGATGTGCTATAAATGCAACTCAAGTAACAGGGGAGGAAAACTGAGTGAGGAGAACTCAGAGCTAAAAAAAGGAAGTGGAGTATCCTTGGCACAGGTAAGGTTTGTGAGGCGCTTTCTCATCAAGTAAACTTTGAGCAGTGCTTATAGACTTCATCACTTTGCTCTCCTGTCTGTCTTGCTTCTAGACAAGCCCATGATTAGTAACTCAAACAATATCAGCAGCTAACTAGTCATGTGTATGAATGTCATTTTGTTTTGGCGTGGGTATACAGAGCTGTGGAAGTAAAGGAAATATGTTCATCCAGAAGGTCTGGGAACTGCTAGCCAGTGTGAGGGGAGCTGCATGCTTGCAGCTGATTGCCTGCTAGATGCATCCACTGCTTTGTCTTGTTTGTGAGAGCCTGGGATGGGCCACTGGGGACAGTTCCTTTCAAACTATTTTTGGGTGTGTTTTATGTAAAACTTGTATTAAAAGCTGGCATGATCCTTGTAGCTGGATCATGGAGCCTCCGTTCCACCTTCTTAACAGATAACCTGGCTCTGGGTAAAAGATCTGGAATTGATTTGACTCCCTAAGTGCTTGCACAATGTTTTAAGAAGCTTGCATGTAAAAAAGACTGATGCAGCTGGATTTGGGTGAGAGAACAGATAATTAGTTTGTATTTATTGTCAGTATTTGTGCGCAAGAAATTTCACCAATGCTAATTCAAACAGAAGTTCAGTCTCAATATGAATTAATCTGTCTTTTCCCTGGCATGGTACTGTGGATTGTAAGCAAAAATGGCAGGTAGATTGTTGGGATGTCTTTTAGGGTTATTGCCCTGTGTTCCAGCAAAGGTGGTCATTGATGCCCGTTTGTTCCTAAATGCCTCAAGGTACTTTGTGCATTTGTCACCACACAGATGCACACAGAGCAACGTTTTTCCACTTCTGGAGCCAAAGTAATTCAGTCTTGGAGTAGGTTTTTATAGTAGTACTTTTGTTTTCTCCTAGCAGATTATTTCAATTTCTGCCAAATCAATTCTGATCAAAAGATAGCTAACAGCATTAGTCAACTTCCATCAGCTTCTGTATTAACAAAAAAAGAAGCTTCCTGCTTGAAGGGAGACTTCAGGGGGAAAAGTAATCTCTGAGGAATGTATGGAGCACTACACAATCTTTGCAGTCAAATTGTGTTAGTTTCTTATATGGTGACAGAAAGAAAAGCTTTCCCAGGAGACTGTAAATTGTCTGTGGTCCAAACAGTCTGCTTACAAATGCTTGTCATTTTGTGTACTGTCCTGCTACCGTAAAATATGGATACTGGCTCCAAAGTTAGGCAGATTCAGCAGCCCCATATTTTACCCTCTACACTTCTGCTCCAAAGGAATGTGTGCAAATGAGTGTGACAGACCAGGTTTAACTTTAAAAGGTAAAGGCAAAATTAAGTACTAAAACTACATTCATCATTGAAGTGCCAGACATTTTATACCAGCACCTTACAGCTTGGTTATCACTGGATTTTTCATGGTCTAGTCAGTCAGAGAACCCCTGTGCCTCCTTTAATACCAGTCTGGACATACCCTGTAGCACAATGAAGCAGAAAATGCTCGGGATGACATGGGAATGATTGGTGCGGGGAGAAGATGCTTCCCTTTATTGAACTAATCTGTCTGTAAAAGTGAGGGGCTGGCTGGGACTCTGGGTTTAAAGGGAAATGTGGAGAGACTGGATGGAGAGGAAAAGGGGTTACAGCATGGATCATCTAGAAAACGCCATGCCAGACCATCTGAGACTGCTGAATGCTTCCCTGCTGTCTGTCATGTGCTCTTGGCAGAGAAGCCCATTGCTTCCTGCTCTGCACAGCCAACCAGCACAGCTTGGCTCTGCCTCATCAGAGCCCGAGCACTGCTTCAAGCCCCCCCATTTCCTCCTCCTGATGTCCCAGATCTTCTCCAAGTTTGTGATGTTCCTCATATATTTAAATTATAATATTTAACTGTTGTGCTCGCATGTGTTAAACTGTTGCACAGTCAGATCTTTAAAAAGCTGCATATATTTAGACTTGGCAAAAGACTGTAAAATCTCCAGCTCTTCCAGGAAGTTTGTTTGCTTAACAATTGCCACTCAGTAGTGTTAATTAACCCTGTGAGGTAACGATTCATTTGGCCAGGCAGTAGTCTGAGTTACAGAACAGACTACTTCTCGTGGGGTGAGTGCTGGGAATGCGAAGCAGAGGAGATGGATGTACCTATTACAAGCAGAAGGTTGAGGAGGGTTACCTGGAGCACAGAAGCTCTTGCTGGAGGCAGGCTAGTGCATGCCGGTATGGTAGGGGTTGGTCTTGTGCAGCCTCAAGTAAATTTAAGCAGAGAATTAAGCATGAAAGCAGCTAAGCTTCCCATGCTTGTTTTGACATGACACTGATCTGTGCAGATTTGAGGTTTGTTTGAAAGGTGTGTTTTCTATGGTAGCCTAGTAGATGATGCACAATGCTGGAGAGGAGAGGTGTGGGCAAGCAAAGGGACTGAAGGAAAGGGGAGACTAGCTGGGGTCCCCCCCACTCTGAGCCACATTCATGTGTTCCCAAGGGTCCTTCTCAGCCTGGTCCAAGATAGAGGTCACTGGTCTCTGGTGCTACCCCAGGCACTGAAGGGATTTATTTGTTTGTCAAAAGGTTTGTTCAGCCTTTTGGTGCTGCAGTTCTCTGGTGAAAGGCTTCTCTGTGTTCCCTCTCAACTCTGCTGACACCAGGCAGACCCAGAGGTCTGTGTTGGTCAAGCTGCTCTTGCTTCCACAGCTGCTGTTTCTGCAAACAATGAACAGGAAATCCCAGAGGGAGGTTACACTAACACAGTTGTGCTTCCAGCCCTGCTTTGCCTAGGCTCTGGAGAGCCAGCTCCGAAGCTTCTGGGACATTTTGTGTATAGGTCTGTGGAGAGGCTATTTCTTTGCAACCACTTTGAAGACCCTGAAAGCTTAGTCCATCTCTTGGCAAAATCTAATGTTGGGGGTTTTTTGTTTGTTTTTTTGTTTTGTTTTGTTTTTCCCCATAGTGCAATCTTCAGTTTAGGTATTTATTTTCTTCACAAGCCTTGAATTTAGAAATAGGTTCATACTGAGAAATGCCACTGAGCATCTGGAGTGCATTTCATAGTACCAATTCTGCTCTGCTGAAACAAAGACTGTCAGTTTGAATTTTGCAATGTTGTTGAGATTTATATGTGAAACGACAGCTCAACAGACAGTGTTTTCTCTGTCCCTGCTTTGCATGCATGACTTCTGTAGCAATTGCCTTGAAATTGGGGGAGGTGGAGAGATGCCACAAGCCAGCACTGAACCGTTACTGAATCTGGTGATAGCACTTATTTAAATGGAGCCTTGCTGTGATGAGGGCTTGAGATATTCTGCCCCAGTGAAGGAGAATAGAGAGAAAAGCGCAGAGGGCTTTTCCTCTGGTTTTGCTACCAAAAGTTTGTGCTTTCCCTATTATCCCCTAACCTTTGCTGTCTTCCCAAGGGTAATCTTCTGGGTCTAAACCGATAATCTTTCCTGTCCTCCTTACCTTATATCATACCATAAACAAGTGTTAAAAGAAATGAAAGCTTGTGCGTGTTTGGTAGCTTTTTAATCTGATTTAAAACTTGCAGTGCTTTTTTGCGTTGTGGCGTTTGAAGTCAACTGAGGCATATTAGGTGAAAGCACAGTAGCTGGGCTTCTGCCTAAATGCATAAGTGAAATACTCCTGATATCTTAGTCATTGATCTCCAAAACTAATTTGCCTTGTTTCAGTGAGCTAGTTTGTCTTTTCCATTTATTCTACCAGCCTACATACTAGGGATCAGGGAGAGGAACACAGTCTTGGCTCTTGGGCCACAAGCTCTGCAGAAAATGCCATGTACCCCTAAGCTGACATGCTCTGGTTATTCCCTGTTTAAGAATGTGCCTGAGTTCTAAGGGCATCATTGTTAGAGCTGTCCAGATGGCAGATATGTTTTATTCAGGAGTTTAATCCTGTCAAGTCACGCTAGGATGGACAATGAATGTGATCCATAGTTAATCCAGTTTGTCAGACTCTACCTTTGAGCTCTGTTCTGCAGCCTGCCACCAGTGTCCCTCTTCGCAACACAGCCTTCTGTCCAACCTGGAGCTTCTTGACCAACTTCCACCTGTGAAGTGTTGGTACCATAGGGTATTGCTGAACTGAGATGTTAAGTGTCCCTTTGCAGCATGTCTGTGTGTCTTCTATTGGGTAAGAATGAAGGATTTAGGACATTTTTTTTCACCAGTACTTATTTTAGAGCTAGACAAATGTCACATGACCTCCATCAATCAGTAGACAGAGCCAATTTTACTGTTTTCAGTGTAATGGTGACCATAAGTTAATAGCTTGAATCCCAGCAATATTAAAATTTTCCAAGGGCTTTATAACTTTGGAAATATCCAGGCATGATTCCCCTGCTTCCCCCTCAAATGATACCAAGCAGTTACAAGGCTGTGATTCTCCTCTGCAGAGAATATTCCCACATATGTATTAACTGAGAAAATGCCTGGTCCTTTAGCTTTGGAGTTGGCTTTGGTGGCAGATTCCTTAACTTCTTCAACAATGCGTAGGAAATCCATGTGAGGAAGGAACTAGAGACACTTTGTGCCATTGGCTTCTCATCCAGGAGAACATCTGTGTTTTAAGATTTCTTGTAATGTATTGGAAGCAAAAGTGATTCAGTAAGAAGAAAACTGAGTGCAGGAGTCTTAACTAGCAGGTAGAGGAGGACTGGCACTAAAGCTAAAACTGAAAATAAAATACAAATTTAAAAAGACTAATTTCAATCCCAAAATTATCCTTTAGCAGCTTTTAAATCAAAATTGATCGTTTTCTTGGAGTTCTCATACTGGGGGTTGGGTTAGTTTTTTTTGTTGGGTTGGGCGTTTTTTTTTTTTAGAATATCGGACTGAATTGAAATTGGTTCCTCTGGCCTTCATATATAGCAATCTGCAGCTTGGCAGTTTTTCTTTTGCTGCCTACAGTCTAAAGTCTTGCACTCTAGGACCTGTGAGAGGCTAACATGAAGTAGACAGCTGACTTTCAAACTGCCTAAAGCAAAGACCAGTTGGACTGGCTGCCCTATGCTCCCAGGATCACTTGGGGAAGTGGTGTGTTCTGATTAAGACAAAAGATGGCAAAATTTCAGTGGGTAATCTTTGCTTTACTTTACATCTCAATTTCAAAGAAACTATTCCTACAGTCTGATGAAATTTTTCTTCCTTTTAGTAAAACATTTCATATCTAGGAGGATCTGTAGAACAGACTCATTTAAACATGGTGACAGATGCTGGGCTGTTGCAACCTGTTGATATTCCCACAGACTGTATCAGTCACTGTTGCCAATAGTTATGTGTAGTTTAGCACAATGCTTGACAGCCATATATCCATTCTCCAAGGAACCAGCACAGCTTGTTACATGTGTCTTCACTGTGAAATTGCAAGCTTTCAGTCTGTCTTTGCAGATCTGCCTTGGAGCACAGGCAAGAAAGTAGGCATGTGACTTCCCATCTGCTAGGAGAGGCTGCTTTTCCAGACCCAGGGCAGGCTGGAGAGTCAGTACACTGCACTGCCAGTAACTGCCTGTGGTGCTGTGCTTGCTGCTGCTGCTGGAGGGGGTGATTGCTGCTCCCGTCCATGGTTTGTACTCATTCCAAGCTGAGAAATAACCAAAAGGCCAAAGGGTTAAGAAGAGTGCAGATGACTCCTTTCTTCTGATGTTCCTCTGAAGGAGGGGAGCAAAATAAATAGAAGCTGGGGTTTTGGTTGTTTGTAGTCCCCAGGTGGGGAGGGTATGGGAGGGAATTAAGGCTGGTTCAGTGGTGTTTGCTGTAGCCAAGGGCATCACTGGCTGTTCTGGAGGGTGGCTTTCAGATATGCAGGTGGCAAATGTGCATCTGTCTCTTGCAAATCCCTTAAATGGAAAGCTGCAGTTTCCATGTCCCGCTTCCCCCCGCCCCATTCCCTTTACCCTCATGTTGCACAACAAAACCAGTATGTTTTGTTGGTTTATATGTGAATTGAGCATAGGCAGGCTTGGGCAGCTGCAGCTGAGCATCGAGGACCACAGTTGTTGCTAAGCTCATTATAAGTTTCCCTCCTAAACAGCAGTAACAGATTTCTGTGTGGGAGTCAGGAACTACAAAGGGGTGAGATAGCAGAGGCATCCGCTTGGGTTTTCTGTAGGGTTTGGGGTCACGTTATCAATAAGCCTCTAGCAGGAGGGGTCACTAATCCTTCTTGCACCAAGTAGGACTTCTTCCTTTTCTCTCTCCAAACTCCTTCCATTGAGAAGACCACTGCACCTCTCGAGCCTTCTGTGGTTGGCTCTTGTGGGATGCTGTTTAACAGCCTCTTAGCTCATGCTTAGAAAATTAATTACTTGCCTTCATGCATGACACTTCTGTCCTCCTGGGTGCAGGCGCTGAACTGAGATGAGCCTGAGCACAGGCCTGTTGTGCATCATCTTTATGTAATGTTTAATCCATGTGCTGCCATGCTTCCCTCGAAGCCTGCTACATTATACATAAATATCTCATCTGCTGGGCCATAGTGTCCAGTGAGGATATGTGGGTTTTGTGTTTAATCCTGAACAGCGTTATTGCTCCTTTGGCTGAAGGCATCAGCGGAACTGCAAGGGAATATTCTAACAGTGCCTGGTGTAAGCATGAGCTGCTAAACAGACCGGCTAGCAGAGGGAGAATGGAGGTATGCCAATGTATTTCTAGATATTTAATACAGACAGTTCTCCTTCCTCCTTTCTCGTCAGTTACTGCAGTATCTCATGTTGCAGCAGCAGTGAGTTTATTAGAGCACAAATAAGCCTGTCCTCTCCCTTGCCTTGAGTGAGAGGTTTGCTCCTTAAGTTCAGCTAAGTTCAACTGGAAATAAGACATCTGCCTTTCCCATTCTGCTCCTGAAGAGATCAGAGGACAGAGCTGTAGTGCAGACCTGTGTGACAGATTGCTTCTGCTGTAGCTGTGCTGAGGGAAGGCTGCTCTGTGATGGGCTTTGGTGAGTTGGTGCTTCTGTTTACTTGCAGACCACACACAGGTCCTGGTTTGCCTGCTGCTGCCGGCCCCAGTGGGTACCGGCTGCCACTGCATCCATATAGGAGCAGGCAGGGCCTGGCCTGCTGCCAGAGGTTTCGCTCCTGTGTGTGCTAGCAGAGGTAAGTGGTGAAACACTGCGGAGGCTGGTGTCAAAGCAGTGTGTTCTGCTGCCTTAGAGCAGCTACAGTGGCTCTGGGACTTTCTCCCAGCAAAGGTTTGCCCACTTGCTGCATTGCCCAGAGTGACTCGCAAGACTTTTTCCACTTGTGATCGGCTGGTCTGCATCCATCCCATAGCAGTGGTGCATTGCTCTGCAGTAGCTCTGCAGAGGTCTGCAGCAGCACGCATTTGTTCTGCAAGAGATGTCCTGAAGTTTTCTGAAGTTCATTAACAATTTTGTAATGTTAGTGTCATTCTAGTGACTTTGGGCAGAGCAGCTGCCTGCCTTGCTTTCTTTATGGTTGATTGTTCCAGATTCCTGGGAGTACCATGAAAACAGCAGGTCCTTATCCTGCAGAAGAGAAGTAGATCTACTTAGTTTTACATTAATTGGCTCAGCTCTCATTACAAAACTGAATTTGGGTACCTTTTTGTAAGGCTACTTGAGCCATGCTGAAGTAAGAGCTGCAGGGGAGGAGTGGCAGAAGGTGGACCTGGTGTCCATTGCCTGTGGATTCGGCTCTGAGGGAGGTGGGTGTTACTTTTGTTCCTAGGAATCCCAAAACCTTACCCCGGACTTTGGCTGCATCTGCCCTGTGTTACGGAGTAGCCCCCTGGGGTAATGTGGTGCTCTGGTACTCTAATTGATGTAGCAGTATCTTTTGTGGAAGGTATGGCTCTGAGAGACAGCACTTGGATAGATCTTTTGGTGTTACTATTAATGGTGCCTCTGCTTACAACTGCTGTATGATCTGCTTTGCTTAGGCACTAGCTGATGATGGATTTTGTAGCTGTTAAATTAAAGATAATTGCAGGCTTAGGAGGGCTGTGTGGTGACTACCAGAGGGGGGTGGAATATGTGCAAGCAAAATGTGCAATGGAGATTAGCATTATAGTGGTGGGATCTGAGAACTGTAAAACAAAAAGAAACCTTTTTTTCTCCTTGCTGGCCCAGATCCTCAAGGGGATAAATTGTGTCTTGGGTCCTGCATCTAGTCTGAGCCCTTTCTGAAGGGGTGTAAGGATTTGGCTGGAAATGGCTTGGAGGTGCTGAACTGCTTCATACTGATCTTGGACAATAATGTGCAGGTTGGCCCTGCAGTAGCACTGGAGGCAGAAGCTGTGTTGCGGGGTGAGCAAGTGAACCAAGTGGATTCTGCTAATGCCTGAGTGCTGATGCTGGACTCCAAGAGCCTCCCTGAAGCTCCTAAATGAAAACATGCCTTTAGTGACACGGTTAAAAAAGGAAAAGGCCTGACAGCAGTTGTTTCCATGACAACAGAAAGACTTGCCTGCAATATTTCAGCTCATCAGCCTGGAGAACAGTCTGATTGATAGTTACATATGTGTGGTAGAGAGATAGCAGAAGAGGGGAGGCCAATTATATCACATTTTCCTTGTCCTTGAATGCCTGTGGCTACAGCAACTGTGGAGGGCAGTTTTTCCTTGCTTTTTGTTGTTTTTTTCCAAGTGAGAATGACCTGCATATCCCTTGGAAGCACCTGTACAACCTGCCAGCTCCAGATATGCGACCCTCACTGTCATAGGCTCTCTGGTTCAAAGCCTGTGCTGTGTGTGCAGAGAATATGGACAATTGGCTCCTTGACTGGTGATTAGCAAATAGTTATTTACAATATAAAGCGTATCTTGGAGCAGGAAGAACTGAGTTTGAGCACATGCTTCCAGCGTAAGCTCACTGCACTTGGGACATCCCTCTCTTCTCAGACTGTCTGATAAACATCTCAAAGGCAAGATGCACGTGGCTTCAGGAGAGTAACAGGATGATTCAGGCTTCAGGAAACCCATGGTGGGTTCAGCAGATCTTTCCTCCAACCCACTGCAGACCGCAAATCGTCATCCACTTTGGGCAGGCCTGCTCAGAAGGGCCTTGTCCAAGAGGCTCTTAGCTCTGCCCAGGACATAGTGTGCTCCTCTGGGGCCATGAGATGGAGCTGTAATGGAGACTGCAGCACCCCGCAGGCAGCTGCAGCCACAAGCTGTACCTTAACTGGGACGGCAGTGTACCCCAGGCTTAGGATAATGATTGGAGTGTGCTTTCTAGCGTGTTTGCCAAGTCATGCTGGCTCTTGTGAAGAGCCGACAGCAAGCTCTTCCAGAGAAGCTTGGGAGCCAGCGTGCTGTGCCCCACACAGCACCATGTTGCTGTAGTATGTGCTTATTTCCCCAAATAGGACTGGGAGTCATCTTCGCAGAGCTTTTGAACATGCTCTTTAAACACACCATAAAGCATGAGAAGTACAAAGCAAGCTGAGTGTGGCAGCAAATGCACTGCAGCAATCCCTAAAGGAGATTGCCTGTCCTGGGAGAAGGGCCTCACTGCTGGTGCAGAGAAAAGCACGACTGTGTGTGACCGGGAACGGTCCCAACTCCTGGTGACTGTGCCTGACTCCAGAGGAACAGTGAAGCCCCCTTTGCCACTGTGGGGCCAGGAGTTCAGCCTCAATTCCAGTTGATCGCACTCTTTGAAGGCAGCAATACTAGTTCTTCATGCTGGGCTTGATCCATTGCCAAAGAGAGTTTAAAGGCAACTTCAATCAGTACCCACTGGTAGGACTGTAGCATTTTGGGTTAATAGACCTTAGGAAACGTATTCTGGGGAAAATATTTGAGAATGAACATGGAATGTTCCCTCAAAAATAGATTCCCAGAGACAACAGATGCCAGATTGCTGCTCATGAGGAGGGAGGCTGTTCTCTCTGGCTCCTGTTGTAGTTTCTTGATGATGCTTTTGCTTTGGAATATGAGCAGAAACATTTAAAATAGAAACATTGTGATGTGATAAAATGGAACAAACCTACAATAATCTGTGATACTCTGTCATCTCTCCCTGGGATGTGTAAATGATGCCCTTTAAAGCAGTTTGAGTATATATGCAGCCCTCTTTGCGTTAATGCTCTTGTTGCAGGCTACAGTCTCTCTATTTGCAATTCTGTTTGCTCTTACCTGCAGCTCTGTAACTGCCCTGGCGCTGCTGGGGTGACACTTACCCTTGCACCCAGCAAAGGCTGACACTGCTGGGCAGTACTGCGATGTCTGTTGTTTGTGGTTTCACAGGGGACATGGCTGCCACTGATCTGTGAGTCACCTTGCCTCCCCCCCATCTCTTTTCCCCCTCATTTCCTAGCCTTTAGTCTGTAACATCCTACTAGGGGGAAAAATGGACCTTAGGAGAAATACCATTAGTATATAATAGTCATTGGCACAGTAATCATTCCCTGTAACAGCCATGCACAATCTGTGCCCCATCATGGCATGCTGCAGTTAGTGCTGTGCCAGGACCCAGTAGGGAGGCTGAGTGGGGCTGGGGAACACTATCAGGAGATGATGAAAAAGGACTGGGGGGAGCTGCTGCTTCCTGGGGAAGAACCCAGGAGAGGCTGCTCATCCACAGAGACCCTTTACTTCTCTTCCCAGCTGGTTGCAGGGGAGTTTTCCCATCCTTTTTCTTTCTCTCTTTTTCTGCCTCTCCTTCCCCCCTGCCCCCCTTTCTTCTAACTTACTACTGGTAGTCTGTCTGCCATCAGCTACAGACACTAACAATAAGTCATTGTGGATGTAAGGGTATCTGTCCTTTGTGCAAGGATTTTTTTTTTCCGAAACAAAGGTGCACACAGTGGTTTCAAGCCAGAGGAAAGATGGCTAAAAAAGCCCCCCTGAAGAGGCTGCAGACCACCTGCTCCAGGACCAAGGACAGGCGCAGGGATCAATTTCTGTGTACGTGAACTTGACATCTTGTGTGTTTTCTCTGTAACCTTCTCACTCTCTTTATCAGGCAAGCTCAGAGTCTCTGTTGGATCCTCAGCAAATCCAAGCTTTTGACCAACTCTGTCGACTCAACCGAGGAACCTCCAGAGTACGTACCACCTGTTTTCATTTTGGTTTTAAATTGGTGAAGGGTATTTTGCATGTTGTCAAACCAGATATTGGCACTGGCTGTGTGGGCTTTGGCTTTTCTCTTGGGTTTCGTTTAGTGCTGGCAATTTACTGTGCGTAGAGCTGGCTTCACATCACAAGGCAGCCATGCTGCTTCTGACAGAGCTGGGGAATTCGCTGGCAGTGAAACCATGGAAATGCCTCCGGCTTTGGGGCTGGGCCTGAAAAGTGTCTATGGTGTGAGGTTTCTCGGATTCTTTTTAGATTTGCAAATAACCTCCCCTCCAGACACTGTGTAGCTCCTGTGATCACACAGAAGTCTCCCTCCTCCCATCCGCCATGTTGTCCCAAGGAGAGTGCAGCCTCCCTCTGTCCCTTGCATTTTCCTTGTGCCTCCTGCCTGTTTTGGCTGCAATTGTTGGCACTTTAAGCTCTTTCTGGGTTTGTTTTTCAATTATGTAACTTTAAAACAACCAAAAGACACCTGGAAAGTTGTTTAATTCAGGACTGTTGTCCTGCACTGAGCTCTGTAGGGTCACTACAAACCATATATACCCTGTTCTTTACATGGGTTAAGGTTTTTTCTAATTGCTACAGGAAAAAGGTGAGCCCTGCCATGAGCACTTTGTCTTTCTGCATCTTGCGTGAGTGCTTCTAGGCAGTCTGCCCAGGCTGCTGGACAGTGATCTGTCTGGGTTTTGTCTTGTAGCTAGCTCTCCTGACAGAATTGTCTCGTGGCCATGGTGGTGAAAAGCACGGGCTGCTCAGCATTTCCCATGGTGACCCAGCCACCAGCAGCGTCTTCCAGAATGAGAACTTCCAGCTCCATCTGGCCCCCCCTCCGCTGGCTGAAGACTAGTGCTCCTGCCTCCAGCTGCGGCAAGGTCATGGTTGGTTTCAGGTCTTGGTGCTGGGAAGCCTTTCCATCACAACACTGGACGTTCCCCACCTCCTCCACCTTTCCCAGAACCCTCTGTGCTGTGCTGAGTCTTGATGGGTGCTGGTGGGTTTGTAGCAGCATGTGATCTCCCAGCTCTGCTGCTGCTTCTCACTAAACTGAAGCAGCCGTGGGGTAGCTGGGATGGAAGTCGTGAACCCTGGGGGCAAAACCAAGCGTGCTGAAGCACCGTGCAGCACTGGGCTACCTGCACTGAGCTGGAGGCTCATGGCAGCGGTGGTAACTTTGCCAAATAGTTGACTCAGCTCCACTCCACTGGAGGAGTGTAGCCTGTCCTGTGCCCAGAGCCTCTGTGTCATGGTGCTGTGTTGTTTTTGTAGATGGGTACCATACCTGAGTTTTAACTGTGATATTTGTAAAAGCAGTTATTCTGCCAAGGCCTGGCCCACTGGCTTGTGGCAGCAGCCATGGCGTCTGAGGGCACAGAACAGGCAAACCTGGAAGAGGCTTGAAGAATGCAGATGATGCATGTGTGAGCGAACTAACCTGTGCACGGTGTGTTCCTATGAACTTCCATTAAAAAGTCCCTTGGCTGAACTTCCCTGTGTGAGCTGTGTGCACGGGCAGTGTATAAGAGGGCTGCTGGTCTGGCAGTGCTGCTGGCTGCTGTTCCCTTAGTACAGTTGCCACTGAACTCTGGTATAGAAAGATGCATCTTGTCACTGTGGGTGAAGCCCAAACCTCCCCTCTCATCTTGTTGTACCTATGTTGGGGAAGGGTCGGGAGGAGTGTTTTTGTGTGTGCATGTGTAAAAAGGTGCTGCAAGTCCTTGGGGGCTGCAAGGGGGAGAGGATCAGTGTGATGGGTGCTGATGGTCAGAGAGGTTTGTCACTACTAAGCTCAACGCACTGTTTTGCAGTACCAAACTGGGCAGTGTCCCTTCCCAGTGGCACCTTTATTCTCTACTTGCACAGCTGCAACCTAGTAGCAGTGGTGTTTCTATACTGTCACCTCTGGCTTATGAAAGAAACACACTCCACATCCTGCCCTAACAGTGTGTGTTATTGGTCTGGTGATCGTTATCTTGTCTCTTCCCCCTGTTCATTTTGTCACTAGCACTTGGGTCTTTTGGGGTACCATACCCTCAGGGGTCCCCGGCACTCCCAGGAAGAACACAGCACCATGCAGGTGTTGCTCTCCACGCACACAGAACTACTGCACAGAGCCAGTGGCTGGTCCATGCAGAGCTTGCACTGCATGGCAGGAATATAGGGCAGTGCTGCTGCCTCCAAGGAACACATCCACCAGGTGTTCCGCAGAACCTGCCTGGCTGGGAAGCAGTGCCAGCACCATGCGCCCTGAGGCCCAGCATGGCCAGTGTGCTCACCTTCTTCCTGATAGCATTAAGAACTACAAAATGGTGCCCCAGACTGATGTTTCCAGCCTTGCAGCCACATGTAAACCTGATTAGAGCTAAGCCAAAGGGCTAGAGAGAGCTGAATTCTGCCAGACATCAGCCTGGGCTTGCAGCTCTTTTTCCCGCTGTCCTCCCTGACCGGGGCAGTTCTTTTTACAGGCAAATGGGAACTGGGCTGTGAGGTTGCCCACCAGCCCCAGTACTTACCTGGTGCCCAAACCCAGCTGGGGCTGGGCCTAGTATGCTCCATCTGGTTATTACATTTCTCTGCCTAGCACTGGGTGCATGTTTCAGGTGCCACGATCTGAAGCTGTAAGCGACCCTTCCTTTGCTGGAAATATCAAAATGTTTCATTAGTATGGAACATACACAGTTAGTTAGGACAAGCAGAACTTCAGTTGTTTAGTAGTTTATTAAGAGGAAATATACACACCTCTCCCTGGCAGAGTGGAGCAACGGGCCCAGGGCATGTATCTTACAGCATGTCTATGCCAGTGTTTGTGCAAAGAAATCACATTTCTGTGAGGAGCGTGTTTCTGAACTGGGGGATGTGTCATGGAGCACAGTGAGAAACCTGCCACCGTGCTGGCTGCTGAAACGCTTTCCAGAACTAGCCCTGTCCCACACCAGGCTGCTCCACTGACATTTTACAGGTACAGCAGAGGGAGCTTTTTGTGCTTAAGACATCTGAACAAAATCCTGGGTAGGAGACACAGCTTGTGAATATTGCTAATTACTTACAGTTAAGAAAGAATGCATCCTGATGACAGTGATAGGAACCTGCAAGACCATAGGATCTTATGGTAAGTCTTGGTCATAAACACCCAACTGAATTTCTTGACGCTCACAGCTGGTGCTCCCTAACAGGAGGAAGAAGTGGCTCCTGCTTGCTTGCAAACAAGGTGAGCTCATGCCAAGTCAGAGGGTCCTGATGACCTTTGCTGTGCTTGACGCCTGCAGCAAGAGCTGCTGAGGAGCACCCTGGCCTCAGGAAAGGCCTGGCTGCTGCTAGTCCCTCAGAAGGATGCATCTGCCAGCCCACCCTGTCCTCCTGGGAAGGAGAAGCCACCTCTGGGAAGAAAGTTCAGGCAGACCAGGCACAAGAGTGAGCTTTTTCAGCTCTTCACTCAGATTACAATTGAAAGATTAAATATGAATAAATGCTGTAGGGTTTATACATAATGCTTCCTTCTACCTATGGAATGTCTCCGAATGGTCAAAAGACACTAAAAAGTTGTTAGAAACCTTAGTTAACCTTGAAAGACAACCTTGCCCTTAAAAAATAAATAAATCCTATTTAGTTTTACTACAGCCTTCATTTAAATGCCCTCAGGAAAACAGTATTTTCAGGTGCCTTGTGAGAATGTATCTGTTCATGCAATGGCCCAAGTTCCTTATTTAACAAGCACTTTTGCACTTTTTTTATGCAAGTCATCAAAACTATAAAACCTATTATTTTTGTCTGAAAGTGTTAGTCTAAAAAGTACAGTATTACTTTATAACCATTTATGGTAAACTCCTAGCACGCGCATGTGCACATACACACACTGTTGCCTAAACATTTTCTAAAGATACTGATTACAAAGTGTATAAAATTAGTAATACCTTGTCAGGATACAGTGAGAGAGATGAGCCATCCTATAACACAGACTATAATCTAGTATCAGTCACTAAACTGTACATATTTATACAGCCTTATATTCACCAAGGACTTTTAAACGTAAACAGCAAATACACAAAGAAATTCAGTAATGCTGTTGAAAACACAGTTTTGTGATTCAAGCTGTTTGGAATATGAGAATGACATTTTTGTTTCACAGAGCAGGGCTGAAACCAAACCACTAGTGAGACAGTTCACTCTTACGAGCTATCAGAGGAAACCCCTCTTCAGAATCTGCTCTTGAACTGGGTGCAAAGGAGCAGGAGCTGAAGCTTCCGCTCTCCGCTAGAATGACATTAGGCTGTATTTTAACAAGAACATGTGCTACCAAGCCCATGGGCACCTCCATGCTGTCCCCAAGCTCTGCCAACACAGTGGTGTGGCTGATAAACTTTTTTTTTTAATTTTGTTATTCTTCAGGCAGATGCCAGCCCTGAGGCCATTTGGTCCTGAGTGCACGTGTCCGGCACCAAACAGCACAAGAGGAAGCAGCAGGCAAAGCCAAGGGCAGATTTTGTGTGTTTGGAGGTAGTCACTTCGCCTATCTTTTTTTTACACCTAGCATGTGTAGTATGTGTCAGTCTAGCATGGTATTGGTTAGACAGCCGTGCTTCATCTCTGCCTGCTCCCCCTCCTGCCGAGATGCAAAAGCCAGATCCTGTTCCCAAGATCCACGTAGAGAAAAGGGACCAGCTGGATCCAGGCAACTTATCCCCCTCCAGAGCAACAGTTGCCTTCTCAGTTGATTTCAGAGCCCGACCTAACTCAGTAGATGCTCAGTGCATAGCCCAGAGAAAAGTTGGAGGCACTTTGTGCATTCTCTAGCCTGCCATACCAACCCTGCTGGAAGCATGGTGTCAACAGCCTTCGGGAAGGATCGCACCAGCACTAGAGAAAAGGATGGACAATGCGCAAGGACAGACAGAGACGGAAAGAGCCTCTTGTCATCACGCCTCGCGTAGCTGTTTGAGAATGAGAAAGAGTAAGGGCAACTTGGTTTTGCTGCTCACAGGCGTGCTCCACCAGCTCATCCTCTGTGCTTCGAAGGCCCGCTGCAAACATTCTGACAGATGTAAACATCTCGAGTGGCACATCCTTGTACAAGAAGTAGTATATGACGTAACCCAGACCAAGAAAAGGGCCTATTTCAGCTAAAAAAGTCTTAAGATTTATCACTACCTTACGTGCAGACATAGGAGATCTGATCAAGCTGAGAACATGTTAAAATTGCTCAGGCTGCTGCTAGTTCACCACTCTGCAAGTCCTGTGACCACACTCCCATGAGGAATCTGAAATATCAAGTGCACTGGAAAAAAGGGATTGTCAGAAAAAAAACAGAAAATATAAATACTACAAAAGCAACATTACTGAGTGGGAACTGGACTGATCTGATACCAACTTGTCGGATCACACAGTGGTTTCTATAGTCTCAATCACTTCCATTTCGCACTGCGAGGGTGACAAAAGCGGGCATTCATCTGGTTCCCAGCTGCTATCCGGGCTGTAATCTTCTTCTGAACTTAGCTCAGCCACCCCCTCTGTGTCCTCATCACACGACTCCATGTAGTGAACCCCCACTGCGTTGATTCCGGAGTCCTCGGAGCTGGAAGGGGACGAGCAGTGATCTGGTTTTGGTGTATTGCTCTCTTTTGTGATTAAGGCATTGCGAACGGGGACCTCCTCGGGCTTTATCTTGTGGGGTATGGGGGGAGGCTGCCTCTGTACATAGCACATCTTCCCGTTGATGCATTTCACACGGTAATTGTCAATGAAAAGGTCTGCGATTGTGCAGAACTGTGGGGAGTCAGGGGGCAGAGGGGGCTGGAAGACAGGCGCAAACTTCAAAAAGTGTTCAGTGAGCGAAACGGAGATCTGGATGGTGTTTGTAGATTCCCGAGGGCGAATGGGTATTTCAGTGCTGGGAAGCTGCTCTACGGGCGTCATGGGCTGATAGACATATTTACCTGTGGGGAAAAACAAGTGCAGCACTTAGAGATTGTTATATTTAAATTAGAAACAGACTGATGACATGATGCTTGCCCTTGGCCGTTAATAATAACCAACAGTTCCCTGCAGCCAGCAGCCGCTCTGTTTTCAATGGCCTCAAGGTAGTCCTCTCCTGGTATGGATTCTCTGATGCTTAATACTGTAGGCAAGCATAACCTTCCTTACCCCAGTCCTGCTCCCCTCCTTGCCCCTGCAAAGACATCTGCAGGATGTCACTAACTCTAGAAGATTAACTTCAGGGGCACAACTCCGTAGCTATAAAACGGGACAGAGAGCAAATCTGCCTGCACCCATTTCTAGGGGAAAGAAAACTGAAAAGATGGTCGGAGGCCTTTTATTTCCACTGAACACAGAGCAGTTCTAGCTTACATCTTTGCTACAATGAATGACCTGAATTTTATTATATTATTATTCTTCCAAATTACAATGAGTCTCCCTGCATGCATTTCTATGTTCTTTTTTTCTGGCAACTAAATCGTGTTTTTCTGTATTATAAACCAGATGTTCATACATGGCTGCAATTAGAATTTTAAGGCAGAAAATAAGGGAATCCCCAAGCCACAGAAATGCTTTTGGCATCTTGATTATCTGTTAAGTAGTAAGAAAATAGGATTATATTAGTGAAGTAGAGCTGAACCAAGTGTAAACTGACAATGTTTACTAAAAGAAATAAAAGAGCAGAAAATCAGTACTTTGTTAGGAAAAAACTGAGAAACCTTAGGCTATGCCTAAGACCTGTAAAATGCTGCATTTTATTTCCTTGAAGCCTCTGAAAGATTCATGTCTCCCTAGGGGCTCATACACTATGAAAGCACGAGTTTCTAGAAGACTTGCAAGTAGCGGGGTTCTCAGAAGAGTTTTGATGTGCAAGTTGCAAATACTGCTTTGCAAAGGCAGAAAAAAGTATCAAAGCACTGAAGGACTCTTGATGCTTGAAGCTCTCCAGGTAAGGAACAGAAAGCAACTCAAGTCTGCCTGCATTAATGCATCTGGCTGTGCTGTAATGAGATCTGCCACACGTTTTTGTGTTTGCCGCTCAGAGGTAGATGCAGCCCTTCTCCCCCAAATTTATTCCTTTGGAAAATCAGAGCAGTGATTGCGTTTCTGCTCAGGGAGGCTGAGCGTGGCCCGTGACAGCAGCAGGAGAGGAGGGCTTTTCTCTCCCCAAGGAAGGGGTTGCTCCCCGCACCATGCCTCTCTGCAGTAAAAAAATCCCATCCTCAGCCTGGCAGTCCTTCCCAGATGTGGGAACAGCTCTGACTGCAACAAGTTCCCAGCCAGTGCCCTAGATGACTGTTGAAAGCACTGGCAATGGGACGGGCTGAGAGATCCCAACTCTTGGCTGCGGAAGCCTCTGGGGCGCTCACTGGCTCTGCCAGCCTGGACTAGCCAGGGCCCACGCATGTGCTGTGCTTTACCAGCCCAGCTCCAGTACATCACCAGGGGAAACCTCGAGCCCTGAGGAAGGCTCTTCCCACCTCTGCTGCGCAGTTGGTATTGGAAGAGAAATGGCTCGCATGAAAGTCGGCTGTGCTCCTCTGCCGGGCCTTCAAGCCCCCATTGCCAAAGGACAGGGAGAACAGAGGAAACGCCGCAAAGAGTGCAGACCTGAAAGAAGAGCTCAGGGGAGCACTGGACTGTGGGAGAGGCACACTGTGAGGCCAGCAAATGCAGAAAGTGGGCTCAGAGGAGTAAGCACCAGACAGGCTGAAGAGAAAAGCCCACCCCTGTTGTGCCATGGGGGAGAACAGCCAGCTAAGCCAGACTGAGAGCAGTAAGACAGTGGCAGTGGGTGGGCAGTGGAAAAGAACATTTTGTCAATAGATTTGACCAGCTCCCCTCGAATACCTCATCAAGCACTTTTTTCCTATAATCTGTGGAATGATGATTGTTAACAGAGCCACTAGGAAAGTTTAGTGAAAATAAACCAAGCTTTTTTCCCTGCTGTTTGATTATGGCTGGATGGCAGAAAATACAAAGCCCTCCTTTCCACTTGCCATCTTTTTAACATACTATGGTCTTGTTTCTAAACTTGCTGTGACTCAGAAGAATTAAGTGCTAGCATCAAACAACTGAACACTTCAAACACAGGCAGAGCAAAGCTCTTACTCCTCCGGTGCCCTTTGGAGCAACAGCACAGATATTTCTGTTCTGGCAGTCACTGAGGGATGGGGTCTCTCGGGCATTTTTCAAATCTTGCTGACACAACTTCGGGAAGCTCTCCAGGGCAGGGGGGCAGACCTTACCTTCGCATCCTGCTCTAACAGCAGCAATCACCCATGGCTTCCTGCCATGCCATCCGCTGTTCTCTAGAAACCCTTCTTTGGAATTAGTGAATGTTAAATATACCACTGTCTTCCAAAGCAACACAGATGACCGATTAGCATGCTGATGGTTGGAATAGTGTCTGATAAAATTCAGCTTGCGGAAACTGAAATGCAGCCTACCCTTGTCTGAAACCACAATGCTGTACTTATTCATACAGTTGGAGTGCTTCTGTGTGGGCTCCTATTCCATTCCATTGACAACCAATGATAAAAAACATACTACTAAAAAAAATTTCTAAACTCAATTTTGTGCCATCTCTATTTGAAGTGTCCAAGGAAGGCCCTGGTGAAGATTTTAACAGGATCAAGAAAAAAAAGTATCTGCACAACAGGACTGTATTTTTCCACTTAAAATAGCCACCATGTGCTGGCAGAAGGCTGAGGGACGTTGGGAGGAGAAAGCAGGGGATTTAAGCCTAGGTAGCTTACAGCATGGATATTGAATGATGACCCTTTGATTCCTAAGTTTGACTCCCGTCTCCCAAGAAAAAAAAGTGGTGGCATGAGGAGATGAGGTGTTACCTGGGAGCTCAGCCGTTTGTTTTAGCATTGCAGCAGCATGTGGTAATTCTCTGCATGTTTCAAAACTGTCCTGCTGGCACTAATTTCAGGGTAGAAGAAAACAGTGGCTATTCTGTTAACAAAGGATTTCAGATCTCTGTTTGTGTGACCTTACAGTGGCTGAAACTGTTTCCTCATGTTCCAAGGACAAGCTTGGCCAGGGTAAAGCAAGAATCACCCAATGGAAAAACAGTAATTGTGTACATGAACCGATTTCTACATTTCTTTAGAATTCTGGTACAAGTCTGTTAAGTTTCAGCTGGTTTTAGGGCCAAGTTTGTTTACTTTAGATTAAACTTCTGTTTAAAACATGATCAGGTCCCTGTTTAAGGGGTGCTGGTGCTCACAGCTGGGACTGTCAGTGTGGATCATGGACAAAGCTGTGGTTACAGCCTCAGTTACAACTCCTTACAACCTACCCTACATAATACGTGTAAATGTATCAGCCCTGATGCATCCTATGAAAAGAAAAAAATGCAGAAATTTAAGAATAAGATCACTTCCCCCTGCCTTGCAGCTTGCAGGATTGGCAGGGATATCGTCTTCACAGAAAATTATCCTGAAAGCACAAGTCCCCAAGTTCTCATAATGCATCTTGGTCTGATCAAATTTCCACTGAAATAAATAGCAACATTTTTGCTGACTTTAAACAGCTGGCAAAAGTCTATGATAAAATAATATTTTGAGCACCTATTCTGATAAATTCCTTTTAATACACTAGCATGTAATTTATTGCCTGTTTATTCCAAATAAGTCAGTTGAAGAACTCTGCAATTGAGCTGTGCTGATGCATGCTACTGTAAATTACAGTGTTTTGCAGAAATACAGATGCCAGACTAGATGCTGCATTGCAAGTTGTTTCCTGGGTCACTTGCCACTGCTGCCTACATGGAAGATGGTAATTCAGTGAAGGAAAAATACTGCACATGCTAAACACATGTCCAAAAATCAAACTCCGAATTCTGTGCATAGCAGTTTGCTGCATTTGGAGCAGTTTGGGAAGTTCTCGAACACTGCAATAGCTGCTATGGAGAAGCATCACAGTTCTGGCTCTGCAGTTCCACCACCATGGGAAAAGGACTCAGGGGAAACAACAGCCCATTCCTCTCCTGGGTGTTTAACAGGAAACGTGTGAAACTAGGCTCTGCTGAAATTATTTTTGTGATAAGTCTCAATTAGTCACGACAGCCACATGCTAACAGATGATATGATGAATGCGAGACAATGAGAGATTTCAGAAGTAGGTATGTAGGCTACACTTAACTATTCGTCATCACCAAAAGCCTGCACCACTATCTATACTTTCTGCTGCTACATGCTTGCAAAGCATTACCCTCCATAAATGCTGCACTTCTGTCTGATTCCAGTCACACCATGGCAGCAGTTAGTTGTGCACAAAAAAAGGACTGATTATTTTTCTGTTTCTTCATTATTCAACTGACCCTTGTGAAAGCCTAAAAAAACCAAATCCTCCAAAGAAACAGCACACGCTAAAGTTGATACTCAGCTGCAAAACAATGATTCCAACTGTATCCAAGGAGGTGAGTACTGGGCAATGCTCATGCCCCTGCTTCTCTATTCACAGAAATACGATTTTTTATTGCCAAATCAGATGGATGCTGTTCACCAAAGCCTTAGCTCCATGTCTCCAGTGATGCCTGCCAGCAAGTTAAGTCAGAATTCAGCAGAGCACTGAGCTCTTCTCTCTCTCTCCCCCTCTCTCCCCCTCTCTCCCTCCCTCCCTTCATGTTGTAAATCTGCACCCAGTATAGTTGCAGCAAGAGATCTCAAACAAAGGGTGAAATCCGCAACTGGCATGCATCACCACCATTTGTTCTCTGTGGTGGCATTATGCCAGTTTTATTCCAACTACAGATATGATCTCTCCAGGGGGTTCTTTACAAGAAGAAAATTAAAGAATTGCAATGAATATGTCTAAACTTCCTTAGACATGCACAAAATAGCAAGCACAAATCCCTTGCTGCAATTTTAGAAAAAAATTACTTACATTGTCTATGCAAATAGGGGAGACATCCAGAAAAACAACTGAAATTTTAACTAGACTTGGTGATTTGCAAGCTGATGCCATATGCTAAGAGCACTGCCTTTGGACTTCAGTTGCCATTGCTGGCTCCCTGTACCTCCACAGAGGACATTTTTAAAGGCCAACACCATTTAAATAAGCAAAGGGGAAACAGCAGCTTGTCTGCTCATGGTATAAGACAAGAGATGAAATATTGCCTGCTTTTTGGGCTACTCAGATCAGAACATATTAAAATATCTCATGTATCTGTATTGGTTTTGTTAAAGTACCAACACAGATCTAAGTAGACGTTAAAGTGTGTTATTGGACTAACCCATCATGGAATGCTGCTATAGTGAAGAAAATTTCTGCAATTGTTTTAAAAAAGAGGTTACTGCAAAATGGTGTTTTGCATCGGTAGTATACCCTGACACAGAAAGATATTGCTTAAGATAAGATAGTTTAACTTCCCACTCACAGCTAGAAAGAGAAAAATATGATTTCATACTCATTGAAAGCTCATTTTTGGTCCCCCAAAACATACTGAATATGTTGCAAGAAGCACAGATCATGCAGTCATTTATAAACATACATAGGAGCAGTCAATGAGGTACCAGAGGGATTTAACTGTCTCCTCAGAAATTTAAGAATTCTCTAACAGTGGGTGGCAGGATACCACCCAAAATGTAAAGACTAAATTGTTTTTCTGAAGTATGATTCCATGAAAGAAAAAAAAACCTAGCCCAAATTTTGCCCCTGTTGAGTGGGAGATCTCTGCTAAAACTATAAAAAGTCAAGTTTGAGCCAAACGGTGATACTAAAAAAAGTATCACTGGCTGCCTTTAGGCTACAAATCAACTTGCCAAACCTTTTAAGGATCCCTGGTGCTGACAAAGTTCATAATGAGTTTGTACATGAAATGTGTATTCATGTGAGACGGCAGACAGAGTAGTCCTGGAAGTTGGTACACCCACAATGCTGACATCTCCAAAGAGAAACTGATAGGAATTGCTGTAGAAAGGTGGGACTGAGCTTCTGTTTCTCGTGCTAAATGATATCTAGGAAAGAAACATCTGCTTATTTAGCAATTTAAACAGGTAATACTCCAAGGAGAAATTTGGGGAGGAAGGGTGATATTTCTATAGTTTTCTATTGCTTGATATTAGCCATGGGTCTAGTTTAGAGACTATGATCACCAAGAAAAAGCTTCATTCTGTTGAAGAAAGTTTTGCAAGCCTTTCTTAAGCGCTTTCCAAACAGAGGAGCAATGGTAAGCTGTCCCATTCTTTGCACAACAGCTTGGGAGATTTTTCACTTCTTAGATTACCAGGTTTCTGTGTGGTGGTCACAGCTGTTGAGTCAGCAGTTTTCTCTGTGTATTTATTGCTTCCAGTACTCACCAGCTCTGTTTTTGTGTCCTCCCCACTTGCAGGTGGAAGCACGCCTCCTGGCATAACTGCACCAGCTGTGCCTAGCATCCCATCTCCAATTGGGGTGAATGGTTTCACTGGCCTCCCGCCGCAGGCTAATGGGCAGCCCGCCGCAGAAGCCGTGTTTGCTAATGGCATCCACCCTTACCCAGGTAAGCCAGACAAATGCTGTGCCCACAAACTGCTCCTTCAGTCTTAGGGAGATGGTTCACATCCACGGGCTTTGTCTAGCATGAGCCACCTCTGAAGGTTTATACCCCACACCATCAGGGCTTCCCTCTAGCATTGGTATAGTTAGGTCTTACCCGCTACAGTGATTACACACTTAAATCTGGATGATAGACATCAAGGGTGTATTGGAGGTGAAAAATTTTTATGCTGAGGACTTGAGTACTCATCTGCTGGATGACTTGTCTAGTGAATACAATCCGGACATCCAGCATATTTTGCTTTAGCTAAAATTTGATCTGAGGCCTGACCAGTTCATGCTGGCAGATCTCCTAGCAGTATTCCCAAGGGTATTGCTTCTGGCTAGCCTTGAAGGAGCTGTGCTAATCCTTTTTGCATCTCCTAGCACCACTGTTGGTATCACCTAATGGGATTCCATTGCAGCTGAATGGCTCTGGGAGATTGAGGCCAGAGTCCACGAGGCTGCTGACCCAAACTGATCCATTCCTCAGACCATGTGTGCAGACAGCGAGTGTTGGTCTCCAAAATGCAGGCCTGGAGACTGAAGCTCCTTTAATATAGCCACAGCTATACAATATATTTTATATATATATAATATATAATGGGGTCAGCTTCACCTTTTTGTGGAACGCCACCAGAGGACTGCTGCTGGGATTCAGACTGTGACAAGTTCAAAAGATGCCAGCATTGAAGGAGTGATTTTGCAAGCTCTGGCAGCCAGGCATGAATGAGGGAGGTTAAAGGATACATACCTGCCTCTATACCTGCACTTACAAATATATGGACACTCTGAGGCTGTAATCACCAAGAACTCAGGACTACACAAGTCCTCAATGTGCACCTACGTTTTTCAGCATCCTCAAGATTTGAGATAGCCCTGTCCGCCAAGCTGTACTTCTGCTAGGAATACAATCCTTACTAATTGTTGTATACATACCAGTAATAACAATCATAACAATAAAAATCTAAGTAAATGTTACTAATTGATCCTAGCCACCAGCTGGCAAAGGCTGGGGCACTCATAGATTGATCTAGTCTGTTAGGAAATCAAACACTGAGTCAGATGCTCCAGCCAAAAAGCCCACAAAACCCCTAAGAAAAAAAAATTATTTCAATCTCAGCTAGTCCTGAAAACTCAGAAGATTCAACATCACAGGGGACTTTCTGAGCAACAAGGAAAAATATCATATAATGTAGAAATACTAAAGTCTTAACCTAGTTACAGTTCAATGTCACTGAGAAAAAGCCACCCTGTGAATGCAGCAAAGGAAAGCCCAGAAATACCAAGAGTACTGAAAAATAATTATCATCCTTCACACACACATTTTGTAACATTTAGCCATGAGTTCAACTTTAAGCAGGATTGAAATCAGGGGGCCTACTGTGTTAGAAGTTAGGCATGTATATACATGTTTGTAGCAGCTTAGAGGGATAGGGAGCTCTTGGAGGCTTACGGAGGCATCAGAAAATTGCAGGGAGCCCTTAGTATGCTCAGTGTGCTCAACCACAGCACCAAGAAAGTGCCTTGTCTTTAAGGTTATATAAATGCAGCCATCTTTTCAACTATCCATCTATCTAAGTATCTACCTGTTTGCCAGTCTATCACCTCTGTTTATTCATCCATTTCTATGTCTTTTTTTCTAGTTTATCTAGCTCCTTTTAGCTAATTTTTCATGATCCATTACTGCAGATACCAGAGAAAAGATGATCTTTCTAGATGAATCTTAATGACTTGAGCTTTTGTTACTATCTCCAATTATCCCTATAATTAAAGAAAGCTTTCAGTTAGGTATTTCATCCATGATTATATAAAAGTCAATGGCCTTAATCTGATTTTCCCTGAGTTTTAGAGAGACTTGCTCAGCCAGCAATTCACAGTAAGTCACTTCACAAATACCAACAGCCTAATGCACTGAAAGGTGACAGTCATCCTTGCTCTACTTTGTTGCAGGCAGAGAGGCTCCTTCCTGCCAGTAAAGCTGACATCGAAATAGTCTGCTTTGTGTAAAGTTTGGATACATCTCAGTGTGTCTTCAGCAATATATTAATCTTTCTTGGTGCTCAACTTCCCCATAACACAGTGACATCTTAACTTAGAGCAGAGGTGTAAAGGGAACAGTGGCAGGCCAAATCCTCACTTCTCATTTTACTTCTCCCTGTCCCCATTACCAATGAAACCCTGAAAACAAGGCCCTTTGTAGCAGTTTGGGTGTAGGACACATCATGTGTTTGCTCTGTCTTATTTTCTTCCTTCTCGTGAGCATTTATGCACTCTTCAAAACTTTACTCCTTGGCGCAGGCTTTACTGAGGCCTGGAGCTTAGCAGTATAAAAAAAAAAAAGGAGTAGACATTTATATGGGTAATGAGAACATCCACAGCCATATCTGACTGGATAAAAATGTAGAAAGGACACAAACCTTCATGCTTTATGATATAAGCCAGCCACTAATTGCTTGGAGTGAGAAAGAAATTTTCATCACTAGGCAGCTTATTCCATCATTGTTCATTATGGGATTTTTCACACTTTCCTGTGTAGCATTTGTTACTGGCACTGCCCTGTGTTTTGGCATGTCTGTGCTTCTAAATGCAAGGGTAGAAATAAACAGTAAAGATAAGCATGCAATTGCACTAACATTATAGAGAAGAAAAGAACATGCCATTCCCCATCCAAAGTCAGCATCTTTCAAACAACTTTCTTTTATGGTATATCTCTCACTCTGAAAGTGGCTAAGAGTGCTGCAATATTATGTACATAACCATAGTCTTGCTATGATTATGTCTTGCCATATATTGTTTAAAGCCTGAATTTTGCTCTCAGATACTCTTTCATACTCCACAAAAAACTCAAATGTGGGTTCACATCATTAGATCCTGTAGTAGAATGATCTTTGTTGTCTGAAAATAGCAAAACAGAACAATCAAAATCTGTAGAGGCATGACATCCACATCATTCAGACACAAATAAATCCCATTAATTGTGCAGTTTGTCTACGTGTCCACCTTTGTGTCTAGCTATAATATTTTTGATGGTGCATCTAAAAGACTCCAGAGCTCCACAGTGTTTGCACTATAAAAACAGGTCCATATCATGTAATTGTACTTACTCTATAGTTTCACTCTTTTTTTTTTTTGTCTTCCCCTGTGCGCTTTCTTTAAGATTCCCTTTGTCTGAAGCAGGGACACACACAGTATGATTTGAGTCAGACTACTGAACCAATGCATGGCTTTGGGGCAAAGGCAAGAGTAGGTTGAACATCCCTACTCACCAGGTCTCTGATCACAGCCCCAGTTCCTGCAGGAATTAGCTTTTTCTATGGCTCTAGCCAGGCTATGGATCCACGCAGTAGCACTAGAAAACCATTCCTTGCAGGCATACTCTTTGCAAGCCATGCTTTCACCAAGCTCAGCCAGCACATAATGCCTCACAGTGCAATTTTTGGCATGGATAGAATAACAAGGGAGTAAATATTTCCCCTTCTACTAGTCTAAGTCCCTCTGGAGATCTGACCTTTTTGTGTATTAATGCCTGCCCTTCAGTCTTTCAGCTTGCAGAGCTATTGAACATGGCAATGTGTCACAATCTATAGTGGGGACAAGGAGCATAATCTGTTATGCCATGATCTTGTGAGTCACTTTGCAGCAGCGCAAAAGCATTTGCCATTTCCACATTAGCCATAGTAACAGGGATTGTGCTCTTCTGCCAAAGCTTCTTAGCCACCCAGAGCCCAGTGCCTCTCTTGCAACAGTGTGTGATGTACAGTAACAGCAGAGACCGTCTGCACTGGTTTCTGCTGTGTCTCACACCATCAGCACATCTGTTACTCTGGTAACAGGTCCTACCCTACTGGATTGCATTGTGAAGGACTGGACAAATGCTTGCTCCACAAATAAAGCCTTCTTGGGAAGAGAAGGGGAGTGAGACATGAGAAAATGGGGAGAGCAAAGGGCAGCTAACAAGAGAAAGAAGGGATTGGCTGTCAAAGGATCAGTGGAATGAAGCAACTGGAAGGAAGCACAGAGCAGAGCCCCCAGAAAAGAGTGAGGATGGCTCTGTGGTCCTCAGCCCAGTGATGTGCCCAGGAAGAAGCAGAAATACACCCCATAGTGTCCAACAGCTCCCAAACAAGCTTATTCCTCCTGGACCAAGAGATGTCCGGCTTGACCAGAGCCAGGGATGGATCCAGTGGTATGGCACCTTTGTGGAACCTCAGATAAGGAATGCTTTCCAGGATGCTGTGATCTTCAGTGCATTTGATCTGGGCTTAGGTTGCTGAGGAAAACCAAAGCAAAGTTCCCTCGGTTGCTCATAATACATTAAAAATGTGTCATCTCATTTACTCTTCTCAGGTACACAGTGGTTCTGCTTCTGATTGCCCACCACTGCCAGGACTAGCTCTCTCTGTCCTCTCTGCAGATGCAGAAGAGGTCCCACCACTCCCCTTTGGTTACCTGATTTGGGACCCAGCCCTCTCCAGTGAAGATTAGCTGTCTGTACGAACGGACAGCCAAGCCTTTATGCCCACATGTTTCCAAGCCACTGCTGAGATTGGCAGTAAAGGTGTCCCCCACGGGTGAATTCCTGTGCTGTAGAAACTCATGTCTTAGGAACTGAACCAAGACCATCAATTCATTTTCCTTGGCTCAACAAAGAACTATCAGGCAGTAACCAGTTTCACCCATTGCCAGCAGAGACAGGATTCAAACTCCATCTGTAATTATTACCATTACCCAAGCTAATTTTGTAGGGGACGAGTTGCCGGCTTGCTAATATGGCAGCCTTATCTATTAGCTTGTCAATTAGCTAGCAGATCTGCTGATGGGCAGGCTGCTGTTCTGGACCAGTGAGTCCAGGATGAGTCCTGATCATGACAGACACTGTCCAGTGGCATTGGGCAAGATCAGGACTTGTGCCAGAGAAGAAAGGGACTGACTTCCCCCACCCCAGTGCCCACCCTGACATTTCAGTCCTGTAAGATGTCAGACACGAAGTGTTTAGAGAGGAGGTGAATCAAGAGAACAGAAAAAGAGTCATCTGCCTGCACCTGTAGAAGGTCCAGGATGAAAATCAAGCCCCAAAGCATTCAGTCCAGACATACACCATGCCCTAGAAATGTACCTGGCTCAGTGGCCCAGAGGCTGAGTTATTACAGGAAACCTTTGCCTGCATTATGTTTGTCCACCTAAATCTCCAGGTGAGAGCTTTCCTGTTCATGTTTTGTATCAGCAGTTTTGGAACTGCAACAGTGAGCAACAGAAACATCATTATGACTAGGAAGCACTTATTTGACCCATTTTTAACAATCTGCCATGTGCCATAAACAATGCTTTACTGGTAAAATAAATAAGTGAAGGAATGCACTCATTAAAAATATAATAACAAGTTGCCATCTTCAATTGTAGTCTAAGCTACTTTAATGATGCCATGTACTTCCAGCGATCACACTGCAGCCATAATGAATGAGGTTGTTTAAGGCAGTTGTGGGAGCCTTTCCAAAAGCAAAAGTATTTTCTCCTCTGATCTGGAAGAAGGTGTAAATACAAATCAGGCTCTGTGATGGTGTTTTCAGAGGCATTTCAGTGTTTTAAGACCTTGAGCTTTGTTTTTAAAGATGACTTAAACTAAGCTCCCCCAAAATACGGAGTTAGAGTGCATTAATAGCTTTTAAAACCTGATCCTGACGTGTTTATGGCCTTAGGCAAAGGGAGGAAAGTCTGGTCCTGACTGCTGTTGAATTAGTTTGTCATCTTAGCCAGCCACCTCTACCTGTCTGTATTTCTGACTCTTCTGTGCCTTTCTTGCTTTTTCCACTGGAAGTTCTTCATTGCCAGACACGACTCCTATCACATTTTTGCACAGCACCCATTTCAGCAGGGGCCTGATTAGAGATGGGGCTTGGAGGTGGGACTATTAAGAAAATAATAAAGAGAATCCTGATTTCCAGGGATGAACTATATGAGTTTTATAGTATGCCCATATGTTGTCCCAGACAAGCACCTACAATACCTGGGGATGCTACCAAAAGGGCTTTTCCAACTAACAGGTTGGAGGAGAGGACACATATGCTCGGGAATTCTTGGCTCCTTTGACATGTAGGGTTAGAGGTAGTGGGACAACATGTCATTGGCTGAGGGGTGTCCAGACCCTAAATGGCAAAACTAAACTATAAAATACAGGATCAGTCTCTGTTTTCTGCCGGATCAGCACATTCTTTCTGTTATTGCAGTTATTGTTTTGTCTGAATACCTAATTAATTACAACAGTAAACGCTGGCTTCTTTAATCACAGCATCAGCTGTCCTAATCAATCTTAATAATATGGAATCTGTACTATAGCACCCATGAATTTTAATCTACATAAATTTCTTAAGACCTCTCACAGGCTTGTTGTACGAAATGATATAATTATGGATATAGATTAGGGCTGCAGAGAGTGATTTAAATTGGATTTAAGGAGAAGGTGAATAGAGCCCTCCTACTCATTTATTTATATATTTATTTTAATCCTGGCCTTCACGCAGATTTTTTTTTTTTTGCTATCATTATTTTATTTCATCCCCACTGACTGAACAGCACTGCCTCTCTTTGATCACCTTCCTCCCCCAACCATTGTCCCAGAGGTGATAGCAGGCAAGCTGCAGCTCCTGGGAGAGGTCTAAAATACCTCCAGGACAGCTAAAGGAATGGATAGATGGGACAGAGCACAAAGCTGTGGATCCAGGTAGTAACATGTTTTTGTAGACCCATGCAGGGAGCAGCACTGTAAAACAGAGTGAAATAGATGGAATAAAGCATGTCTGTCACTAAATGCATAGGCAATCAGAAGCAGGGGATGAAGAGGATATCATATAGGTGTAAGGTTTGCTGACTCCTTCCACCAAATGAAATCCCAGGGTGCCTTAGGGGCCCAGAATAAGCCAGATGCTGCTTTTGTCCTTAGAAGCCCAGGGCCTCTCTGATTTCAGAGAGCAGATATTCTTGGCTTTCTCCTACCTTGAGCTGGAACAGGGACACTGGCTCATACCCCAGTGAGGGGAATGGAGGTCCTCCTTTTGATGGGGGGGGCATCAGCCTTTTTCCTCACCATACCCCCTGGCTTCAGTGCAGGTCCTCCTGATTTACACCCCTGACCATCACAGCAGACTCCAGCCCCCTGTCCTCTACAACCATTTTCACCTGCAGCACCCATATAACAGCTTATCTTGGCTAGACACTGTAGCTGGGTTACTGGCACCTCAGGAAGGATTCTTTATAGAACATCACTTAAACCAATTTTATTTATTTTTAACAATGTGCTTCAATCTGCCACTTCCATCCCTTCATTCTCTGACAAAAGCTAAATGTCAGGCCTAACACTGGCTGAATGCCCCTTTAAGAAGTTGGATTGCAATCTAGAGATATATCAGTAGTAAGAAAGCTTCCTAGTGTTAATTTTAAAGCACTGGTATTTCATGCTGACTTGGGAAATCATCCTTGGGTTTTGGCATCAGGCAGAGAATTTGGAATGTGACATTAACAGATCTACTTTCTCTGAAGGACTTGGGAGTCATTTCTTGACTTCTGCCTAATGAATAAGTGCTGCCTTCATTAAATTTATATTTATGGCCATATAGTAGGTCATTGGCTTGTTTTATGTCTCCAGGTTTATGGAAGGTTATCTGCCATGGTCACCTTGTGGCATCTTGGCCAGGATCGTCTTGCAAAGAGACATTTGTATCTAAGCAGGATTTTTCCCATGGAGATATGGAAATGATCAAATTAATATAGAGGCAACACCCAGGGATAAGGCTCTTGCCCTGAGCTGCCAAATGAAGTTACTATTAGCATCTGTTTTCACAGTACACCTTTAGTTTGCCCTGGCAAGGCCAGATCCTCAGCTTCTGCAAAGCAGCAAGACTAGCTGGACTTCAGCGGGGCTGACGTGATTGATAGTTGTCCTCTGGCCTCTCAGGAGCCTCTCTGCTTCTTTGACTTCACCAGCTGAACCTCAGTTTGTACATTACATCATGTATAATCTCTTAAATATCTGTATGTTGGACTAAGATCTTCATGAATCTGACCACATGGAAAGGTATTTCAAATGTTATCTATTGTCACATTTGCACAGATAGTCACCAGCACATCCATGTGATGTTACAGCTTAGAGACATGATAGTTCTTTCCAAAAGCCCCTTTAAGGTGCTTTATGATATCAATGTCCTTCATCTAGTGTCTTCTACATTCCTATAGCTCTTACCAGGTCTTACTCAGTTGTTTACCTTCTGGGCCACAGAAGGCTTACACCCTGGCACAGACAGCATGCAGAGGAGCTGAGGTCTGTTTCCAGCCCCACATGCCTACGATCAACTAATATTTCCAGTAACAGAGAAGACTAGCCATCTGGATGGGGACAAAAGGTGGCTGAGACAGGGTAACTCTCCTACCTTAGCAGAGCATGATCTATGTGAAGGCCACAGGGGTGCACACCCTATTAAGTTATGTGTACCTTATGGAGGAATAAAGCAACCTTCCCTTTTGGTCTCCTTGTGCTGAGACACAGAAGTGATTCATGTCTCCCCATCACTTTGAATTGTAGCATGTGGTGTGCTCCAGCCTACAGTCACATGTAAACCCTGGGACCAGTTGGTTCTGGATTCTGAGCACCTCATACATCTGCGCCCTTGCTGAACTTCTCATGGGTCATTGGTATGTATGAGGGCGGTCACTTTACTGAACACAGCATGGCTACACCTTCCTCAAATGTCTAATCTGTGTCTTGAGATTTCTGGATCGATACCAGCCATTGGCTTCATCCACACTACAGCTGGGAATGCAGGCAGTTATGTCCTTCACTAGGTTTAATTCCTCTGGCAGAGAGAGCAGTAGCATGAAGACATGCTCACAGCTGCCCAAGCTACCTTGGCTTTGTGCCAGGGTACTCAGCCAGCCATGGAGTCTGTGTTCCTGCATCTTCATAGGCCATGTTGGCCAGCATGGTCCTATCCACTCTACTGAAGTCACATCTTCATTTGCTGAGTAAACACTCTTTGAGCTGAGGAAGACAAGCTCTTCAGCAAGCAAAGGTTTTGTTTTTAAGAGCTGCCAAGTTAAATTCCTGCAGGTGGTGACTCTCCACAACTGCTTTTCCCTAACAGCCAACGTAGGGTATGACACGAGTAAAACACAGAGCCCCAAGCCAGGGGCTGCTGCCTCCCTACAGGCTACTGTTTAGTCCTACAGCCCAGGGATGCTTTCAGCTTGCTCCTTTTCAAGAGCATCCAGGGATGGTTGGGTCAGTGTTAAGGTCCTGTGTGTTACACCAGCCACCCTGCATCATCTTTAGCTATGAGTAAGTGATTGCTAGCTTGGAGCAAGGCTGACTGAAAATAGGGCTTGGTCTTCCCACTGGCTTGCAAATGCTGTGAACTAGGAGGAAATTCCCTGCATGATTTGGGACACAAGGCAGTCTTCTAAGAAAGAAACACCAGGTTAGATACTGTGCTTGCTGAAAAATCATTCAGACTCAGGACAATAATTTACTCTAAAAGCTTTGTGTGGGAGGGAAAAAGGCTGCATTTAAAGGCTGTTGTCCCAAACCCTTTAAATAAAACATTTGTCCAGTTTTGACGGTTAATCTTAAAGGTGAACCATGATTTTCAGTGTATGTTTCCTAAATAGAATGGCTTAGTTACAACAGGAAGAGTATGGCTCCAAAGGCAGGCGAGATGTCCACAGATGGAGTAAGAAGAGCAGCTCTTCAGTGAGCCAAGTGGTCCTGTTCAGGACAGAGACTCAGCTATAGCTGGGAGAGTGGGCAGTTCCTGTGTGTGCCCAGCTAAGGCAAGGAATAAAGGAAAGGACCACAGTCAGACAGGTAGTGCTCAGTGACCTCTCCTGTTGTCAGTGAAGAGGCAGTCATTGATAATTGTCAGCATGTCAAAGAAAGAATGAACACGCCTGAGTCCAGCCTCAACCAGAGAGGAAGGAAATGCTGTGAATGTATCTCCTGAGCAGTGGAGACAACTTTTTCTTCTAGCTCTATAAACAAATGAGTGCAACCAAGGAAGGGCAGTTGACTTTGGGGCAGACACAGTAGATCATTTCCTTTACTGCAGACTGCAAAACGATAGTTGTCTTATAAAGATTTGCTCCCTTTACCACCTGTCCCCTCACATTCTTCAGGAGATAGCTTCTACCTGACAGGACTTGGTCATTTTGGGGGGTCCAAGTTATTATGATCCGTTCTCCTACAGGAGTGTGAGCACTAGTGTATCACTCAACTTTTCATAGCCATTCAGTTTTATTCTGGAGTAATATGCTCAGCATTCTGTTTTTAGAGGAAAACAATTTTGAGCAGAAGTTAAAACCAATAGACTTTAGTTGATTCCTTCTTCAGGAAGGCAGGAATAAGTGGAAAGAGTTCTTCTATTTTCCAAGCATTTCCTCCAGTTTCCTGGAGCATCTACTCTCTAAAAATATAGCCTTGCATCTCTACTATGCCTTCCACTGATGTTCCACAGGTTTTAATATATCCTCTTCACACCTCTTTTCAAGGGTGAAAAATCCTTACAGTCGAGCAGTGCTTTCCCATTCCACATACGTACATATTGAGGGACATGCCAAAAGTCAGCTAGGAAATCAACCAAATTCCAACCTAACATTGTAATCCTTATTTCTTCCTGTGAATACCCCATCCTTATAGTCCTTGTGGTCCAATAACACCCATAATGAACAGGAGCATCCAAGACTTAGCCAGCTAATTGGGTTTGTTCTCTCAAAGTTTGGTCTTCTCACCATTCCTTCTTGTATTTTGGGAGAAAACTGCAAGACCTTGCAAGCTTCCATCATGATCAATGGTGATCTTTGAAGTTAGGGTTCAAGCTGGTATTTTCATCTGTAAGAAAGCACTTTGTCCATGTTCCTTTTGTCTGTTACACTCAAGTTTGCCAACGTCCCCCACACTTTGGCATACAGTCAATGTCGTTCCTGGGACAGGTCAGTGGCACCAGATTTCCTTCTAAGAGGCCCACACCTTTGTGTCCTCCAAGCTCTTGCCTCCAGCCATGCCTCTGTGCTTGTAGGAAGGAAGAAGGTGGGATGGAGGGAGGAAAGTGACAGCTCCCTAAGGGATCATCCTACACATAAGAAGCCGGAGCAACTGTGTAAATGTAGAACTGTGCAGCACCAATAAATACAAATTAAACTCCGAACAAGAAGTGAAATATTAGGGCCAAGGTGACATTTGGACTGGAGGTTCAGACAAGCTTTGCTTTAAATTTTTTATTGCTGCAGATAAAAAAAGAGCTTATCCAACACATTTCTCTCTCTCCCTCTCTCTCTCTCCCTATTGACTAAAGGGGAAAAAGAACAAAAATCATAACTAGCTTTGGGTGTATTGGAACTAGACTTCAAATTTTCACAAAAATAAACAGTTTTATGGGGCAGGAATGCACACTTTTAGAGAGGGAAAATGCACTTTGAAACCAGCAAGGGACTGCATGCTTTATGCAGAGATTCACAGCATCCTCCCTGGAGCAGACAAATAGCGTCCTCCTCCCCTCCAAGGAGCATCTCCTCTCTCACAGAGGGCTGCCTGGCAGCAACACAGTCCTTCAAAGAGGTGTTGGTATGGCAGGAGACACTGCTTTGTTCTCTTCTTCCTCCTGCTATGCCGGGGTTGTTTTCTGCTCTGATTGAAAGTTTCATGTGATTGTAGCTGTCACCGAGATCTGACTTTGCACAGCACTTAGCACAGTGTCAGTCTTGGCTTAAGATGAGGGCTCTTTGGGGTTGATTACTGCAGTGCCAAAAATCTGCATGATCAGAGGTGGGCTCCATAATTTAAGCTTGGGAAAGGAAGGCAGTGATTTGTTTGCCCTCTGGTCCGAAGTCTCACAGGGGCTGGGGGACAGAGCCTTCCTGGCCATCATGGGGAACTCTCTTCAGTCCTGTCTGTAGGGTGAGCAAGCTGCTCCTCTTCTGGGAGCTTCAGACCCTGAGTCTGTCTGTTGCACACCACATATTGATGAGAGAAGAGAAAAGAAGAGTGCCTGTCATGTTTTAACCTCTTAATTCCTTCTGTCTCTTGTGTCTCCACAGCACAGAGCCCCACTGCAGCAGACCCCTTGCAGCAAGCCTACGCTGGAGTGCAGCAGTACGCAGGTCGTTAGTATTAACACTTTCTCCCAATAAACCTTTCTCTTCTCTAAAGCCTTTAATTTTTGAACACACTGGAAGGGGCTGGGGGAAGGGAGGTATTTGCTGATACAGGAGCGAGCAAAGGACCACAGACTCTCAGATTAAATTTGCACTTCTTGTGAAAATAAACATAAAGCCCAGGGTCTTCCCTCCCTAAGGAGGCAACCTCCCCCATTTCCCCAGGGAAAGGCTCTCACTGACCTGTACCTTGGTGCAGATTCATCAGCAGGACCAGGTTCCATCTTCTTAACAGAGTGCACAAGTGCAAAATTGGGCCACTGATATGGAGGCCACTTTCTATAACAGGCCTCCTGAGTGCTGCAGCAAGGAGGGGAGATGGGCAACCACACCCTGCAGAGCCACTGCTGCTGTGCCTGGCAGGGTATGGTATGTCTGCACATACCCTGATTTTAGGGTATGTCTACACTGGCCATACCCCAGCTAGTTAGTCTGAGGTTTTCTTAGGAGCTATGCAGACATACTTCTGGCTTCCCAGCAGCTTTCTCCACGGCTCCCAACGGGTCATCCTCCACTTATGTTACCCTGAATGCTGAGCAGCTCCTTTGCAGTTGATGGACTGACACCAGTGAAAGTGACCTGGTGCAGACCACGACCCTGCCGTGTTCAGCCTCCCCTCACGAGGTGTCCATGGCCAATGTTGCGAGGAAGCTGCCACCCCAAAGTCATTATTTCCTGTGGTAACTGGAGCAATCACAGGCTCCCACTGAGGAATGGCTATTATCTCATGTCAGCGCAGTATCTGGAAACTTAATTTAATTCTCCATGTAGGGCTTCATTTGCCGGTGTTTTAGTTATTGTCATTTATTGCTTGTGAGGTTTGATAGATGGGAAGCAGCTCAACCCTTTGAGCTGTTAATTAACCCCTCTGCACACACATGGCCCCTATCCCCCTCTCTCTGGGCTCACAGGCGACCTGTACTCTGTATTTTTAGCAGCAAGGCACATCATCTACCATCTGTGGTACTGAATGGCTCCCCTTGTCTGCTTGGTGGGGGAGCTGAGGTGGGGAAAATTGTTTAATTGCTGCACACTGCTTCCACTGTGTTTGTGTGAAAGAGAGGAAGTCTCTATGGACATGAAAGAAAATGTATATCCGAGAGTGTATGTGCAACTGTGCCTGTACAGTGTGTGGGCATATGAAGGTTAGAGTAAGGGAGGAAACACATGTGTGTACTGTTTTTATGAGCATGTGAATTAATCAAGGTGCCAGAGAGGTTACACGGGGAAACATGTGCTTGTGCTCTGTGCGTCACTGTCAGCATGGGCATCAACGTGCTGAGATCATGAATGAACGTGTTCGTGGTACCATCTGGGATGGTTATGCACCTCTGTTGGGACAGCTCTCAGCAGGGACCCCCATTTACACCATGCAGCTGTCCCCGGTGTTACTGCTGATGAAGCTGAAGGGAGTGTGGGTGCTCAGGGCCAAGTGGCACCTCCTGGAGCATGACCGTGGTGCTTCTGCCACATCTCACAAGCCAAAATGTAGGAGGAAAGCCCACATCTAGCTTGGTGTGATGGTTTGGAGTGAAAGTTCCTTGCTTCCCAGCACTGAAATCTGTTCCTCTTTCTTCTCTCCTTTCCTCTGCCCTATAGCTGCTTATCCTGCTGCTTATGGCCAGATTAGCCAAGCGTTCCCACAGCCACCTCCCATGATCCCACAGCAACAGAGAGAAGGTGAGTAAATTGGCTGTCCCCCTTATCTGGCCCCAGCATGCCATCCCCACCACATTGGTTCCCCTCCTCATACACCTAGCGAGTATGCATTAAACAATTGCTTCAAACCCTTGGTCCCTCCATTTCCATGTGCAGCACAGCATCATTGGCACTAACACTATATACAGGAAGATCCTCATGGGGAATCACTGCTGAGATGTCCTCAGTCCCCAAAGAGGGAAGCGTGCTGATGTGCATGGGCCATGGAAAGACCTGCTAGCAACATAGGCAATAATGGCCAGTGTGGATGGTCTGTGTTGAAGACAGGCAACAAGAATGCGGATGGAAATGCAATTGCATTAGAATAAAGAATTTAATATGAAATAAAGCACTAGTGGCCCTTCATTAGAAGCCATTAACATGATTTCAGGCACCTACTATTTAGAGAAAGAGAACCTTCTACTTAGAGGAGCTGATCTAGTCCTTTCAGCTTCCTTTGATAATCTGGAAACAGAAATCAGCCCTTTTAGAGCACAATCTCTATATCAGGATGAGATGAATCATGTTGTAAGAGTACGTATTTCTTTACATTGACTATGAGAGGACCTTGGGTTATCTAGTCCACAGGATTGGATGGCTTCACTGGAGATATGAAAAGTAAGGAGAGGTGAATCTCCCACTATTGCATGTAAATGTTTTGGGAGGTAATTGTGCCATGTAATATTCCCTTTACAGTCAGCACAGAGCAGCTGGATCATCCTCAGAGGCACTCAGGTAGTCCCAACTGTCCTCCAGGGAGTCCACTGCTCCCTTTTGACAAGAAGAGGGATCTGCTTGCCTGAGGCATTTAAGTCAGGTGCTTCAGCTTAATGTAGTCACCCTCATTTTAAATAATTACATTTCAACTTTTATCCTCTATTAGATCACTAATTCAGATATATTCCATATTATACTTGTTATTATATATATATAATGACACTTAATATAGTGTAACAGTCAGAATGAAATGAATCAAGATTACACTATCAAACTAAAACATTCTGATGGCCTAGAACTACTTTGGGGGAGAAATCTCATTTTGTAAGAAAATTAGAAATGTCAGCATTTCGATCTAATTTGGAATTAATTTTTTTCCAATGTCAGAATTTCCTGGGGAACACAACTTCCAGCTCCTGATTAGCTCTAGTACATGTCCCTGCTGTGAGAACAGATGCACAGACCTAACGTATCATTACAGAGATGTTTCCCCCATGCTGAAGGACTTTGCTTTTTATTACTTACTGGGGCTAGATTAAGCATAGGACAAAATGGCGAGCAGATCATTGCTCAGCATAGCATTTTGCCAGGAACCATCAGAAACAAGGAGTAGCTGTTATGCACACTTTGAAGACCCACTGCCCAAAGACCCCTGTGCTCACAAGGCATGGTGTGTCTCTGTGGGTTGAGGATGAGTGTCACCCAGTGGACAAGTTATCTCATAACTCCTTGCTCCTTCCTCTAAGCAGCTGGTATTGAGCATGTTTGGGGGTCACATATCTGAGATGAATCACCAGTCCAGTGCAGGTTGCTGTTCCCAGTGTCCTCCATTTTTCTGCAGTGTTTAGATGATGTGGCTTTCTCTGCTGCTTGCTAGAGAGAGAATCTCTAAGGCATGACATTCCCTTTTAGCAGAGGGTCAAGACCTTTAAGCATCTCTAACCTTTAACAGGAAAACACAGCAAGAGGGAACTCTGATAATAATAATGCTCAGTGCTGAGAAGAGTATGTTTGCAAGGATGTGCACAAACATTGATTTGTTAATGAAGCAGCCCTACCACAACAATAACATTGATGATCACATTGTTAATAACAATGCTAACTCTCTGCTCCCGGATCCCCGTTGGATAACAAGCCGAGAGCTGCTTGGCTGCTGCAACATTCCTGTACAGTTAGTCATTACTTCCACATGTGCGCTGAGGCTGCCAGCAGATGATGGGGTGCATAGGGTGGAACACATCTGAAATCATCAAAGCTAGAGATGAAGTCTTAATTCAGGCTATGTCAACCAGGCAAAACTTGGAGGTAAATCTAAATTTTTATGGTATTACTTATCTTGACGTAGTTTGTGAAACTCAGAAGTACGCTTGGATATTAAAATAAAGTGGTGCAGGCTTGTGACTCTTATCTGCCCTGTGCTCAAACATGCTGGGGACTGAATAGCAAGCAGATGCAGAAGAGTCAGTGAAATTCCAGCCTCTGAGTATTTGCTGTAGGGGTGAGGTGTGCAGCTCACCAAAGGGCTGCAGGCTAACTTCATACAGCCTTAAGGGACAACCCATTTTTAATTAATGTTGGAAGATGAGTCTAGTCACAGCCTTTCCTTATGACACTGATTCCTGGTGTTGGGGATGTAATGACAGATAACTGATATCAGCACAGGTATATGGAATTTACTCATGTTTACAGTGGACACCCAGGAATAGGTTGGTCTGCAGCTGTCCCCACGCGAAAAAACTAACAATGAGCTGGAGGGTGAGCATGGGCAGAGCAATGGCATAGCCACTCAGGTCTAACCAAGCCAAATCAACATGGACACACCACAGAGTTTTCTACCACATGCTTCTGTGCCCTCAAACACGGGTTTTTCCATTATCCAGTATGGTTTGCCTGTAATTTACAGACTATTCATAAACTATGCATTATTTAAAACTTTTCTTTCCTTTTTGTTCAAATCAAGGCTATCTGTGCTTTTTGTGTATTGATGAGGAGAAATATCTATAACTTAAAGCCATAAAACCAAAAACCATAGAATATGTCAGGATAGAAATGAACCTTGATTCTCTTCTCATAATGTGTCATGGGGGTTAGATTTCAAGCTGACTTACTGGCCTTTTGAAAACCAAAATAAAGTGTGTGGCAAATAATTATAGTACTGCATTCAGCCCTGAACTGCCAAGTATACTGATCTCCGATGATCCATTAACACAGTCCAAAATAAGACCTATCTCTCCAACAAGATAGTTGAAGTCTTCACTAAGGTTTTGCCGTTCCAGCTGTGATCTTCCTCTTGCTCCAGTGATCCTGAGTCCTTTAAAACTCATTGCATGTGTGTACTGAGAACTAACTTACCTCTTCATAGCATTCTGAGCTGAACAACTTATGCCTTCGGTTTCTTAAAAATATATACACATGAACACATAAACTTCCATGGAGTGCCCAGATTAACCTGACTCAGGCAAAAAAAACCCAACAAGGTTGGAGGGCTGAGGTAGACAGATCTTGTTTTGTGAATTCTTTACCAAGGAGTCTAACTGTGACAGGTAACTTACAGATGGATGGATTTAACAAGAAATTGCTTGTTAAATTCTAATAGCAGAATTTTCATATGTGAGGATGGTAAAACAAATCAAACTACCCCAGGTTGTTTCTCAGTAGCAGGTGCAGTTTTCAGCATTGGAAATTAGCAAAAACCTTCTGTAGCTGGGAACAGAATTCATTTGGCCTTGAATGTCTGAACTGGTATGGGAAACCACAGCATGGGTTTTCCAGCCACATTTCAGAGCTGAACTGGGCTTTGAGGATGGTCTCTGCTTTTTCACATCCTCCCTGGTCTCTTCCTCTCTGTCTCTGAGCAGTGTGAGGCAAAGCTGATTTCAAGGTGAACTAAGGGTTGCTCTCTCCTTGAGCCCAACCTCTAAACCTGGTATAGATGAAGTTGTGTGCCTCCTGGTCTGCCTTATGCCTTAGTAGGTGTTTCTCAGCACATGCAAGCAGAATCCCTACTCATCCACAACACATCCAAGACCCCAGGAAATGCAGCTGGTATTTTTGAAAGAATTTGCCAGTTTTAACAGTGCAAACTGCTGGCTCTGGTGATGTCAATGGGAATTCTGCCACTAATTGCAGCAAAGCCAAGATTTTACCCATTCCATTATAATGTGGCTCTCAAATCCCACAGCAGAAGTGCTCTGAGGCACATTCAAATGAAGGAATGAATTTTCCCCTGCTATTCTGGACTATGGTCTTCTCCTGGGCAGAATTTTCTCAATTCTAACAGACACCTAAGGGGGTCGGTGTTTGTTTAACACTTTCAGACTGTTTCATATCTAGTTTACCATGCCAATAACTCCACATTGTGTGGAAATGAACTGCAGCAAGCACTGGAGAAAGGATAGTTGGTCAGAGAGGAGACTAAGGAAGAGGCAGACAGGAGGTGGGGGGAAGATGGAAAAGCTTGGCATGAAATAGGGGAGCGTGATTGTGGGCCATTGAGGTTCAAAAGTAATTTAGCTAAGCAGATGACCGGGTGCCTAATTAGTTAATTATCCCACTGTACCACTATCCCTCTATTTGGAAGAAACCCTGTTACCATTCTCATGACCTCTAGGAAATGCACAAGATGCAAAGGATCAGCTGTTCCTTCGTGACAGTCCTTTTAGCAAATTAGTGGGGAAAATTGTGCTTAGCAAATATTCATTAAGGCTTCATTTTCCATTAATCCAAAAGGAAATGTGGAGAGCCTGTGACTTCAATCACGCTGAGGCCCAGGAATTTTAATGAGCTTTAAATGGGCATCTGTCAGAATCCTGACTTTGCCGTACTTCTCCTGCCAGCCGGGGGGATGAGTAATGGCTAATAAAAGGTGGGAACATCTAGGAGAACTCCTCTCCCTAACAGGAAAGGCGAAGTTGTAATTTGCTGTGTTATGAGACAGTAATTATGCCCTGATGAAGAAAACAGGAGTATTAAAAAAACCTTTCCTTCCCCACATTGTGTCCCAGACATAAATGGGGGAAAATTGGCTGAGTCAGGTCACAGGGTTGTAGGTACATGGGCTGGGCAGAAGGAGGAAACCCTCCTTCCCTCTGTCCTCTTACCCTTGTGGCAAGGAGCACACACTGTTTCCCCTTCATCTCAACCCTCTTGAGCAAAGCAGATGTGGAGATACCTGTTGAGGTCAGTGCAGAGCTGGCCAGCAGCTGGAAGTACCTTTGGAAATAAGCCTGTGAAAAAAACAATCCCTGCCTCCTCAGACTACGGAGTTTTCTGCTAGTGAACATGGCAAGGGGTTTAAATGTTTGAAGTTTGGGTTTTGGTGGGGTTTTTTTGTTTGTTTCTTTCAAAAAACCTTTAGACATACTTGTTCCCTTTTGACTTTTGCTCATGTAAAAGCATTCTTAAAAATAAAAGTCACATTGAAAAGTTTCATTCCAGGCTATTTGACCAGAGGCAGATTCTCCCTCTTCTTCCCCAAAATACAATTTCAACAGAACATTTTTGAAGGGTCTCTTCTTTAATAAAATGGCATATTCCAACTAAAGACTCCTCTCTGATATTTTTCCAAGCACCCTCTGAAGTCTTTAAGAGTATATGTAACAGCACCGAGGCAAAAAAGGCAATTCCTCTTGTCAAGTAATTTGGATTTAAATCTATCTGTAATGTCTCTTGCAGAACCCTCTAGAATGGAGAACATGGCCAAACTGTCCAGATCTGGGGGAGTCTTCAGGCTGAGTCAAACTGGGGGGGTGAATGTAAAATTCCACAAAACAAAATAAGCCTGTGGGTTTGTGCATATCTTTCTACTTGCTATCAGAGTCCACACACAGACACAAGAAAGATGATGAAACTTCTGCATGCAGACACTGAGAAGAGGCAAGGGTTAGTGTGGGTCACCCAAAACTCTACAGATTAAAGGAGACTATGAGGAGCAAAGAGAAACTATGAACCACATTCTTTCATTCTTTTTGTTCTTATTCCTCCTTTCTATCTTTCCATGGCCACATGTGCTGCTGCATTCCTCTATCTCTAGATTTTACCTTGGTGTCTGTCCTGGGAAGGTTAATGAGGTTAGTACAGCCTCTAGGGGACTTTATGACTTCCTGGTCTTCTGCTTTGTCCGTTCCTCCAAGAGTCTACAGACTGCTTCCTAGAGATGACCCCTCACCAGTCAGAGGAGATGCCAAAGTAGATCTCCACCATGTGCTTCCCCATATCCTATTTCTCTCCATTCATGGGTCTTCTTTTTCTCTTGATAGGACCAGAGGGCTGTAACCTGTTTATCTACCATCTGCCCCAGGAGTTTGGGGATGCTGAGCTGATGCAGATGTTCCTGCCTTTCGGTAATGTCATCTCCTCGAAAGTGTTTGTGGATCGGGCGACAAACCAAAGTAAATGCTTTGGTGGGTAAAGATAACAAAACAATTAGATTCATCCAGGAAAGGGCTTTCTCTGAATACTTTACCTTTCAAACTGCTTTCTTTCTGCTTAAGCTTTATGATTTCTCTCAATTTACTCCTGTCGATACTCTCCCCCTTCCCTCTTTCTCTCCTACTTGTCTCATGCTCAGAGTTGTGTGCACTGCTTAGAGGTGAAGGTTCGGCATCTCACCAGCAGCAGGGTGCTGTGGCTGCTGGTGGTGGGGTGGAAAATACCCTCCCTTGGAAGGGGAGGTGGGGAGGGTACAGAAAAGCCTAAAGCACCTGGAGCAAAATGGAGGGGTCTGGGGGGTAGGTGAAATGCTAACAGGGTCAGCAGTGGGAGCATGTGTCAGAAGGGGCATTTCTGTACCTAAGGAAAAGGAAAAACAGGTCATGGGGTTGAAGAGAAGTCAGAGCTGCAGGAGCAGCTTTCCAGCAGCTGTGATGCATTAGACTGCAAGGGCACAAGGGCTGAACATCAGTTGAAAGCCTGGTCTTCCAGGGGCATGACTACTTGGCAGGCCACAGGCAGCCATGCTCCCAGCCCTCTGGACCCGAGCCAGCACCACAGCAGGTAGAGATAGACAGAGCGAACCCTGTGCCTCAGCTTACAGGCCATGCTAAGAGGCTGGGTTTGAAAGCTGCACCATGCTCACAGAGGTCTGGCCTCACTGCTGGCTCAACCCCACCAGCTGGAGCACGAAAAGAGCATAACCTCAGCTGCCTGTGAGCCACCAGCTAGGGACACCCTGAGCTGCACCCACAGTGGGAAGGCTCAGCCAGCCAACAGCCAGGTGGTGATGTGAGCATGGTGTCTCAGTGGGATCCCACTGTTTGCAAAGGTGTTGCTGTCAAGGGTCCCTTCTGGCAGTGCAGCAGCATGGGGACCCTACCACATTTGATCCCATCCCACCTGACGGACAGGGGATCTGCCCCATCCATCTGCCTACCACTGGGATGTGTAATTTCTGGTTCTCCACCATCCTGCATTCTTTGCAGACATTCTCTGAGAAGTGCAATGGGACAAACTATTGCTTTTCTTTTCCTGTTACTTGCAGCTGATCTGGACTCTGTCTCTCAGGCAAATTTCCAGAGTTAAGACTTACTGGACTTTCATTGGATTTTAAAGCCACTTTCAGTCTCCACACTATGCTTCCCTTCCATGCTGCTTTCCCCTTTTCCCTCCTGGACAGCCCACTTCCCAAAATTCTTACCTCATCCCTTGCTAGCTATGGTGCATGTCAGACAGTACTTCCAAGAGTTTCATTCCCCTTCTCTATACACAGTTTCTCCTGCCCATCCGTAGAGGGTCTAAACAGGCTGGTTTACCCTTTGATTGAAGGAGCTCTGTCCCCTGATGTGAGGGGACACAACGTTCCCCTTCACCAGTAGTCATTGGTTTGCTGTACTCTCAAGCACTAGAGGAATGATGGACAAAGACTTTGGTGTGAAGAGGTAGTTGGGAAATTCAAATGAGAAATTATGAATTAGCCCCTTTCTCCCAGATCCTACCTGCTTTTTAGACATTTAACCATATAAAAGCTGATAACAAGAGAAGCAGACCAGCACAGCTCTAGGTGACATTGAAAACTAATGCTTCAAGGATATCCATGGGTTAGAAATGGACCTTTGGCAATGAAATTGCCACTCCTATCATAAATATTTAGGGGACTACTGATCCTGGTTCTCGACATATTGACAAGTGGAAAGACCAAAGGTAAATGGAGAAATGAGGTGAGAGCCAAGTCCAATAAGTGAAAGTATCTTCTGGACAAGTATCACCTTATCTCCTCTTAGCTCAAGGGCTTTCTGGCTACAAGGCTTCATGATGATAGCAACACATACCTAGCTTGTGGGGCAGGGTTCTGGGGCTGGCTTTATTGTTGCTTCCAAGGTACTGTGAGACTATGGTTGATAGCCAAGCAGGAAGTGGGGAATCTTAGCAGAAATTTTTCTTAACATTGAGTCTTACTGGGAGAAACTAAACATCAGCTTGTTTGATGAAGTAACCTGAAAACTAATAGTGGGATATTCCAGCCTGAAAGCAGAAAGGTGTCCTTTGGATGTGTTGACTCAAGCGCACAGGCAAGCAAAAGCAGGAATTAGAGATTACTAGTGGATCTTAGCCACCTTATACGAGTTTCTGGGACACAGAATTCAAGTCCAGTCAGTTTTGTGTCCCAGGGCTCAAGTCCCAGTTTTCTCTGGCTTTAACTTACTTTCCCATGGACCTGAGTGCCTGCTGTGACTGTTGGTTTCAGACAAACATGTTAACTATGCTGCCATGTGCACCACCTCCAGAAGGATAGAAATAGCAGACGTACAGGTAGCTAATGAGCACACTTTGGTCTTCAAAACCTCCCACCCTGCTGACCTTCAACTTTAAAGCAATGTAAAAAGGTAGAGGCTGTTACAGAAAATCAGGCCTTTCATTTGTTTGCTAAGTCCACTGAAGGTCACACTGATTATAATTTTTTTGTTCAGAAAGCCAATTTAAAAAAAAATAAATTACTTTTACCTAAAGGAAAAGAAGGGATTTTGTTAACTTTGAAAGTAAGAAAACTCTTTCTGCTTAAACATTTCCCAAAATTCAACATGTAAAAACATAGCATTTGGATACTGTTTCACTTTTTTTTAACCCAGCTAGAGCTCTCCAACTGGTAGCCTGAGGGAACAACTCTGTCTGGCCCCAGAAATATATTCCACCATTATATGACCTTTTAAAATGTATCTGCTATGCAGATCCCAGGTAAATTGCTGTAACAGAGTCTAGCCCCAGGATGTCGACAAATTGTCAAGAATTCCTGCTTTACACAAAATTAAAAAATTCTATGAAGAAAAATGTCGCCATATTTTCTTCCACAGGAACAGATAATACTTAATTTGTTGCTTTTGTCTCGCTCTTGAACTAGCTGTAAGCAGAGGGCCCAAATTAAGTGAGTCAGTAGAGCAGTATCTCAAAACAGGACTTTTATTCCTTCCCATTTGGCTCTGAATTGCCCCCTGCATTTCTAGCACAGTTGTCTTCTTTGGCCACTACTGGCAAGATAGTGCAGGGGCAGCCGTGGTAGTGTTAGGAAGAAAGTGAGATCACCCACAAGCCTTTCTCCTGGTTTCTGGAGTCTATGAGCCTGCAGAGAACCACTAGCACCCACATGTGCTTGAAGAAACCACACTGCGGTCATAAAGCCTTTGACTTTCCCAGTTCAGAGACCGCTGCCTCCTGGTTGACAATGAGCAGTAAGGTATGCAAGCTACAGCAAACACCAATCTCATGTATAAAAAGTGAAAGTGGTCAAACTATTTCTATTGTTTTCCATGGCAGGACTGCTTGCTGTAGTGTGTAAGACTGCTTGAGAAACAGCTCTGACTTCTCACCGAAAAAAGTTATTTAAATTGGGAGGCTTCTTAGCCTTTGACTTCTCTTCCACTGCACACATCCAGGCTAGACCCAAATCCCTCATTTTCTCTTACACCATTTAAAACCTCTGGATTTTATTCCCCCATCCATCCTGATGCATCTGTAACATGATCAAGTACAGACCACACTTCTCCCTTCCGCTCACCAACACCCTCTATATTCCCATGGCCTGAGCCTCCACCACATCAAACATATCAGCATTTCCTTGGGTTTCTCCTCAGGCACTGCCTTGTCCACCCTCTCTTATTCAGACTTACTGATTTCACCTTCACAGCTCTTCACTGTTCTGCCCTTCTCTCTCCTCTTTCACTAGTCCTTCAATCAATGCCCATCTGACACCTGTAGCCTCTTCCCATGCATTTGTTCTACAGCCAGCATGTTTCTCCTACTGGGCCGTGCTGTCCATTCCCAGTGAAATGGCAGGGCCACAGCAGGAATCACTGTCTCACTCAGGGAAAAATTACACTTAGTCAGATACTGCTTTAAGATAGTGGCTCCCATTCTCACAGCAGGCTGATCTAGGAAGTCTTGCACAGAGGTAGAGTGTGCCACAGCCTGAACATCAACTTCTGCAGGACCCCAGAGCTTGTCTCCGTGAAAGGCAGAGACTGCACTGGGTCTCTCACCTTCCCACTGCATGTGTGTAAGTTATTCTCTGTGTACGTATGCTAAATGCCAGAGGACATGAAATACATCTATGTGCTGGTCTCAATGGTTCTGGTGATAACTCCCCTCTCAGTTATGCAGAAAATTTAAATGTGACCAGTTTGTGTACAAGACAAAAAGAAAACTGTAAAATGACACTATTAAGGCTGCTAAGATGAGTAGCTAATGTGAGAAGTGCCATTCTTCACGCTGCCCACACATGGCTAACTCTACCTCTGTCATAGAGTGATGCTACAATACAGTCCTAATTTCAGGAGCACTCACTGTTGTCACACAAGACACATTTTAAGAAGGCATTTGAAGACATTAAACTAGTGAAATACAGAGACAGACATGTTCTAGGAAAATGTTTTAACAGAGAAGAGAGAGAAAAGCATAGGTTTGGGCAATATTAATTAGGAATACATGACAGAAATTAGAAAAATGAGGACATGGATGGAGCAGCAGAGGCCAAATGATTACCCCAAGGTGTCAAGTAAGATGTAGATAAATTAAAGCTGGAGGAAATGCTTTACTGGTGTACTTGGAAAATCATTCCTCCAGTCACCTCTTTCTGAGAGCAGTGAGCTCCTGGATCTGCCAGCTCTTTGCACGCCATCGAGCAAAGGACACAGTCAGGCCAGTTCTGCTCCATGCCCCCTTCTTGTCCCCCACATGTCTCCTTGGCATGTGGCTGTTCCCCATTCCCACTGGTGTGGCAGCTTCAGTGTCTCCCCGTGGGACAATGACTCCAGGAGGTTGTGAAGAGCTGCTCTTATGGTCACAGAGACACCATGGTTTCCCTCCATTCAGCTCGATATGGTCTGACACCCCAGGTGTGAGCAACCGCAACTGCTGGATATTTTTCTCCTTTTCTATGCATTCCAGATGGACTTTCACATTGGATGGACTTTCACATTGGCAGAAGGGGTGTCCCCCTCTTTTTTGAAATGCCCCATGTTAAACATAGCAAGGAGCATTCTAGCTTTGACCACAAACTGCAAGGGTTTTTTAGAAACATAGATTTGCATGGCCTAAAGGAAACATTCTGTTTGACTCTTGTCTCATGGACATGGAGTTTCATTGCAGATTCCTGCAGGGATTCCACTTGAAAGTTGCTAGTGGGCCACCCCATTTGGAAAAACATCCAGTCTTCTCTGAAGATGGCAAAAGAGAGAAAATAACATCACTTGATGAGGGTCACAGTAGTTAATTACCTTTGTTGTTAAATATTTCTATTCCTTACTAAACTTATTCTGGCTCCTAGCTTATGAAAAGTAACAGGGGAGCCTAAGGAGAGAGATTAAAGGTGAGAAAAGCAGTAAGGAATGAGGACTGGACACAGGAGGGGGTGAAGCTCAGGAGATGGGCTGAGGGATGGGTAGAGCTTGTATCAAGTTATTAAAAACACACTGTGGCAGTTCAAGACTGCAGCATAGTGGCAGAAAGGTGGAGTGCGAGATGCAAGGGAGCAGGCAGGTCATTACGGTCTACAGGGTTTCAACCTGGAAGCTGAAACAGAAAGAAGAAAGAAGCGTCAAGAGACTAGAACACTGGCAAAGCAATGCAGGGCCCTGGGACCAGGGGCATTGCAGATCAAGTCTAAAGCGCATTGGCAGCACTCCATAAGACACAGGAGTGGAACAACAGACCCTGAGGTACATCAGAAAAATATTGTTTAGCACCTGCTCACAATGTGCCTCCAACACACCCTGCCAAATCTGGCAGTTTCTCATTTAATAAAAGAAACCCCTAACTCTCCTGAAGTTCATCCAGGGAAATAAGGAGGTCTAGGAGTAAGGTAGTATAAGAATAAGAAACTCCAGTCACGTGTTCCAGCTCCATATGGGCAATCTAGCTGTGTGCCTTCGGTTCCCCTATTGTAACAGGACACTGACTCCTTTGCACAGGACTTCAGGATCCACGGATGAGGAGAGTTATTTATCAGCTCAGTGTTTTGGGGGGTTTCTTCTCTGATTCTTCATTTGGTAAATAAGAAGATTCTCACCAGATAGAGGAATTATTAGGAAGTGCTTGGGAGAGAGGTGAAGCTCTGCTTGCCGCTGTTACCACTTCTATGATTAAATTTGTTTTTTTTCTCTATTTACTTTTGACCTGATTTCAAATTTCCTAAGAAAAGTCTCTATCTGAGCCTTTCTCCCTGTAGCCCATGGAATTAGGCTATGTCACTTTGCATGATCTAGTGGCAGTACATTTTGTTTCAAGTCCCTGGACAATATCAGATTGTCATTTCATATAGCTATGGGCTATGGACCAAAGCTGAGAGTATAATGGAAGAAGCCACTGATTTGCATGCCTGTATTGAGACACTGTGGGAATGATTTTCCAGGCACATTAAGCATGCCTGACCCCGGGACGTTTCAGTTCAGATCAGCACTAGTTTGTTGTGGTCCTCTCCACTCTGAAGGACCTAGCACAACCAGCCAGCCAAGGAGAGATTCATGAAGTGTCCAGCTTAGTTGGAAAGTAAGCCAAGGGCAGGAGGACACCATTGGAATAGTGCTTAGGGCTTCCAGACAAAGAGGGGAAGGAGGTATAAAAGTTTATTATTTGCTAGCTACTCTCTGTTATACTCTAAAGAATCCAGGCTCTGAGAATTCAGATCCACAGAATAAGGATGGGACTCTTCTCCAGCTGATAAGAAATGAGTTGTGTGAGTAAGAAAGGGAAGGAGCTGTTCATCAAACTCACAGCACAGCACCTCCAGCCATTGCAGTTGGTTGGGGGAGGCTTTAGGGGGAGGAGGAGGAGCAGGAGAAGTATTAGGGCTGTGAGCCACTATTCATTTACAAACTATAATTAATTTGATGTTTAGATTAATTTCTGATGCACTCTCAAAGGTGCACTGAAAGCATTTTTCCTTTATTATAATGTTGATTGCTTATTGGAGAGATAAATCTAACTGTCAGTTATGCACTGACTTACCAAAACTTTCAGACCAAGCAAGCATGTATGCATAAGGAACAGCTGTTTGCAGCTCTCCAGTTAAAGGTACAGCTCTGTCTTTTCCCAATAACTCACTTTAAAGAAAATCTATACATGGTACACAGGGACTTCTGCTTTCTTTTGTAGCTTAACAATTTATTAGACAAGAATATGTTAGCAGAATCTATCTTCTATTTATCTGTCTGTCCATTGCCTATCATTGTTGTACCCATCTCTCAACACAAGTAATAGAGTCCATCCAGAATATTTTTGTTATGGATATGCTTTCACATACCTACTCACATGCACACTTACACAATCATTTTAAATGTTCTTATTCATGGGGTAATTAGATGTAGGAACTCTTTACTGCAGGGTCTTTGTGGCTACTCATTTAATGACCTTCAAAGGGGAATAGCCATTTATATGACTAATAGAAATGACCAATGTTAAGAGTTAACACCAGAAGAAAGAAAAGAAAAAAAAAAAGACTTTTTAAAGAGGTTAAAAACCTAATTCTCAGGCCTTCAACTAAGTCCATCAGCACTGGGACCTAGGAAAAGAACCTGACCAGACTTTTGTGTGTCTGCACAGTGTGCTATTTGTTGCCACCTCCTCTAAAACCTTTGACATTAGGTAGAGTAGATGAATCCAAATCATATATGGCTGGTCCTACATGTGGTCCAATGATATTATAGTGTCAGATGTAATCATCCCTATGTGTAGAAATGCCAGAGGAGGGTCTCTAGTGGTAGTTTCATTCAGGCTAGAAGTTTCTGTTCAGAAGTCAGAAATAATGAACCTGCCAATGGCAGGCCAATTTCTGAACTCAAGGTGCAAAGCACAGACTTACCACATACTGCTCTAGTGAGATTTCAGACCCACTAGAGCATTTTTGCTACCCATTACATCTGGTTTTATTTTTGTTTTCCTAACATGTCTCTGATGCAAGGCGAATTTGAGCTGTAGCATGGACGAGCCTCTATCAATCCATCAGACTATCCATCTGTCCCTCCATATATCTACCTTCAACTTCTTTATATCTGTCTATCCTGCCTCATTCACTGCACAGGTCTGCTCTTCAGCATTTTGAAGTCTATCAGCTAGCTAGTTACTGAGCAGCTGTTCAATAGATCCTCACAGCTCTGTGCTTGGCCTCGGGCCCTCCTTCCCGCACAATATTCAAACCCTGCTATGAATATGTATTTATTATTATTTCCTCATCTGTTTTCCTAAGGCCCTTCCCAGCAGAGCATTTGAGGGGTTTACAGAGCTAAGTAACAGCATTTTCAAAGTGCTCATGGTGTCTTCATTTCACCAAGGGGCTGATGAGGCACAAGAAGATATTCAAAACCATTTATTAATCTTGGATGCCTAATCTGAGCTGCCATGAGCCTGATCAATCTGTTCCCTTGTTTTCTAAAAGTATTTAGCACAATGCAGGGCATGCTCGGTTTATGTTCACTTCAGATGCAGGAACAAGCAGCAGCCTTTCTGCCAGTGAAATCTCAGGTCATGCACCAAGCACCAAGAAAAAAGGAACACGCAGTAAATCTTCATCTTCACTGGCAAACTAAAGAGGCGTCATATCTGCTCAAATACTGTGTCATAACTAACCATATCTTTTTAACATTTGTGTGCCATTCACTCTATTTGGCCCATGACAATTAACTCATAGCTGGATGTTGCTTGTCATGGCTCAGCAGTGACAAGGGCCAGGGACTGTCCCTAGACAGCAGTATAGACAAGGCCACTCTCTTTTGAGGGGTAAGAGGGTTTAGTCATGTAGTACAAGCCATGATATACCATTTGCACTCAGAACCTGACTTATTTCATTTCCTAGTAAAAAAGTAGCCTAGGAGATCTTATTAAAGGAATTTTATTATATATGATATACCCAGGATTACTGGGATGACGTGGCAGAAATAGGGATCAGTTCCAGTTCTCCAAGGCAGCATTTGGTTGTACAACTAGAAAACCATCCTTCCCCTGCCTTATTTACTGTCTACATTCCAACACTTGCAATAATGAGTCTGATACATTGCCACTTTCCTCACCCTGGTATGTTATTCATTCTCTACAATAATTAAAACAAGGATACCATGAAAAATACAGACGTGTGGTTAGAAGCAATGCTTTAATGTATATACAAAACAAAACAGAATTAAAATTTTATAGGTAACATAATTTCTTGCATTTCTAACTGAAGTGCTTCATTTTGCAACCTTATCATAGTTTTAATTTATTGGTGCCTGTGATATCTTCCCTTTTCAAGTAAGCAAACCAAACTTAAAAAAAAATCCCCAGATGAGATTAACTTCTTCAAATAGTATATATTGACATCTTCAAAGGTTGGCCTCAGGGTAACAACTTGCAGATCCTCATAAAAATAGCTATACCTTTCTTGACCATTTCTGGTTTCATGTATCTCAAATCCCCAACCAAATTCAACACCATTTCCACTCTTCTCAGTCTTGATCTGTAATATATCACATATATATAGGTATGTACATTATATATTCTGCATTGCCAAATATGTCTGCAGGTTATTAAAAATGATGAAAACCACTGAACAAGTTTGAATTTGGACAACCTGCTCCAATGTTTGCTGGCCTTCAAGGTGAAAAAAATCTTTTCCTTATATCCAGTCTGGCCCTCTCTTGTTTCAATTTATGTCCCTTGTCTCTCATTCTCTCACCATGCACTACTGTGAATCATAGAATCAGAGAATATCTCAAGTTGGAAGGGACCCATAAGGTTCATCGAGTCCAACTCCCTGCTCCTCACAGGAGTACCTAAAACTAATCCATATAACTAAGAGCATTGTCCAGATGCTCCTTGAACTCTGACAGGCTTGGTGCCATGACCACTTCCCTGGGGAGTTTGTTCCACAGACTGACCACCCTCTCAGTGAAGAACCTTCTCCTAACGTCCAGTCTGAACTTCCCCTGACGTGAAGAAACTAACTCTGTCTTCTTGCTCTCACTGGGCAAGTGCTCCAGCCCTTGTCCGTCCTGATGGCCCTATGATGAACTCACTCCACTTTGTCACTGTCTTTCCTATGTTGGGAGAAAGGGGTGCCCAAAACTAAATATCCAGGTGTGACCTAGTAAGTGCTGAGTAGAGAAGGGTACTCGCATCCCTAATTGACTAGCTGTCCTCTTGTTAATAGAATAGTTGGTATTCCTTGCATGCCAGAGCACATCTCTGATTAGATCCTCAGTGACGTAACCATGGAGAACCCAGAGACACTGGGACTATGCCCCTTTCACCAGCTGTGCTTCAATGCCCTTGGTATTTAGTCAGGCGTATTTATTGTTATAAAAAGGAGGAGGTGCATCTAATGTCTAAGAGCAGCTGCTGCCTTTGGCTACTTCACAGGCAACAGGTTTTCTCCTTTTTGATAAAATGACCTACAAATCTGATTGTGTTCTGACTATTTAAAGGTGAAGCTATATGATTGTCTCTAATGACCCTTTAAAATCCTTCCCTAGAAGGTTTTCCAGAAATTGTAAAGTATTTACCCTGGTAATTGTACATCTCCTGACATGGCTGAACAGGCTCCAGAAGGATTATTGTGTTATTTGGCTTCTAAAAATGCTTATGAGAGAAGAATTTTTGCTACTTGATTTTAGGAGTCAATGCAAGAGCCACTTTTTTTAGCGGTGACTCATATTTTTACACCATAAAATTTACCCACATCCCTTCAAGTTAAAATCCTTGTCCAAATTATCAATAACAATATGGCCTTTCTGAATGCTCTGCTGGCAGACCCACAGGAATTTATCAGCATCTACACTATAATATGAAGGTGTTTCATTCCCACTGATATTGATGATGGAAAAATCTAGCTGATCATTTCCCTATCCATTGTGGGTAGTTGAGAATTCAGAGGTCTTACATTGACACTGAAAGGACTGCAGATGTAACAGCTGGTTGGATGTGGAATAGTGTTTTCTTCCAGCCTAAAATGTATTTATATAGCTCTTTCCTTTCTCCTTTTGGTACCCAGCATAGTTCAGTGTCAGTTCATAACCTCCTGGTCTAGATACTAAGAGATTTTATCTTTCTTTCTCTTTCCCAATGACTCACATGAGGAGTTATTTTCCTGTTGATTTCACTTTTAGTTTTTTTAGCTGGTTTTTACACAGTGGCCTCTATAGAAAGTGAAGTATTAGTTTGAAAAGCATGGCCAAACACTTTTCATCATTACTTCTGGCTTCTGAACAGAAACTTCCAGACTGTGCTACAAGAGAAGCTTCAAGTCTTCTATATCTATTGGATTGCTGCAACCTACCCATAATGAGGCATCAGCTGTGCAACAACATAAAGGGGAGAGATGGTTAGTTGTCCATCTAAGTATTGATCAGCAGGAGCAAGGCGGGGAGTGTCTGTACTTGGCTACACCAAGAATGGATCTATTTCAGAGACTCTCTGTGACATGAGAGAACTGATAAAATGTAGTCACTAGTCACTAGTACAATTCACAGTGCACCTTCCTGAGTAGTTTTCCTGTGGGTTTGTTTTTGGTTTTTTTTTCCTTGATTAATCCAGGAAGGAATCTATTTCCCTACTAAGTAATATTATCAAAAAGAAGGTCACCTTTTGTGATGGTTGCCTCTTGTAGACCAAGAAGCATGGCTGGTGATTTCAGTAGCTGCAGCGTTCATACACGGTTTCTTTATCAAGAACTCACAAACTGTCTGGGATCCAAGAGAGAACCTGGAAGCAAAGAAATTAAGATAAGAAATGGATTGTGACATGTCTGGTGGGAGCTTCAGTAGTTATTTTCATCTTGTTTATATTGTACAACTTCAACAAAACAAATGTAAAAAAGGCCTTAATCTTGATTCAGCAACACTGTCTGTGCAGCCTTAACTAAGCCCCTATTTAGATTCCCCTCTTAACTTGTGTAAAACCTACACTAAGCTCATTCTTTGCTTCTGGTTTTACACTGGCAGAAGAACTTGTCTCCTCAAAGTTCGTCTGCTATTTCCAACCATGTACTTTCCCCATAAACCTTATAGTGACACATCATGACATCAAACATTTACAATGAAGGCTCAGAAAGCAAGTCGAGGGGTTATTTCCATTTCTGAAAACAGTTAGGAAATTGCTGTAGTTCTAATCATCACTCAAAAAAAGACTGAATACTGTTCACTTATCTATGGGTGATTCCTCACTGGTTAGTTTGTTCCTTGGCGAGGAAGATCATCATCACCATCTGGGTTGGAACATTATGCTTCTTTTAGACCACAATGGTTCTTGTCCACAGCAGACATCTATGTATACTGGTCCAATATTTGATTCATGGGGTCCTCAAAGTATGGCTAAAGCCTGAATCCTTCAACTCTTTCATTCATTCATTGGATGTCTTCAAATTCTACTTAGCAGAATGGGTAGAACTACAGTCCAAAGCATCCGAAAAATAGTTGCTCATCCTTTAGACAAGCTCTGTTTACAGGAAAAAGAGAAATTTTTAGTGTTACTTCGATTCTTAGGATGAGAAATCTGTTGTAGTTTTCTATATCAGATTTTTACTTCTTTTCCTGTTTTTAGAAAAAGCTGGTCCTGATTAGGTGCCCTGATTCCAGATGTATGTATGAGTCAAAACCCTAGATCTGACCATGCAGTAATTTAAACTATCCACTTTCTAGCCTAATCTTGAATCTTAACCTTGTGCTTTCAATGTGAGTCATGACAACAATTTCTGTATGAAAAAAACCCAACCAGATTGTGAAAGAGTCATAGAAGGAAAAGTCCTTCTTGGCTTGAACCACCATATTCAGGGTCAGCATCTACAGCCCTCAACACTCTTCAGAGAAGTTACTGTTTCTCTGAGGCACTATCTGGAGAGCATCCAGCTGACAACACACAATAACAGAAACCACTTCTCTGCACATTCCAGCTCACACCGCCTCAATGTATAGAAGTAGTTTCATGCACAGGAAGACAGGAAGGTGACATAAGGAAGATGCTTGTGTATTTCAAGCTACCTTCTGCACTGGATGTTCTGACCTTTAGAGAAAGTTAATCATGCCATCTACTTTCACTCTTCATTTAATCTCCCCTTCCCATCTGTTCAGTTTCTCTCAGCTGGAAGCAAGATGAAGAACGAGTACCAGTCAGCTGTCTCAGTGGTCTGCAGCCCACACTTTGGGACCATTTATTATAAGGCATTAACATCAATTGTCACCTCTATCATGACTGTTTCTGCAGTCCATGCCAGATTAGTAGGCAAGAATGGATTTTCTAAATATCTGAAATGGGAAATCAACAATAGACAGGCAGACAGACAGATATGCAGTATCAGAAGGAACCATTCTGATCCTTTGGAGTGAACTCTGAAATAACATATGCCAGATACCTCAGCCCATGTGACAGGTTTATACGTTCTGCTTGAGTCATAGCATCCTTAGAAAATCTCTTAATCAAGATTTCATTTGATAGGCGCTCCACCCCTATTGCTAAACAAGATGTTCCAAAATAGTTAATTACCTTCACTATTTAAAAAATGCAGACTCAGGGTCTTATTTCCATTTTAAGTTTGTCAAATGTCTGCTTTCATGCAGAAGAAGCTCTTTTTTTTTTCTATATTAAAAAAACCCATGTTCTATTAAAAATTGTTTATAGACTATGGTCAGAAGACTGCTTAAGCTTCTCTTTGATAAACTGTGGCAACTCTCATTACTTTTTCAGACCTAGAATTTTTCTTGTAGTTTTGGGTAATTCTTAAAACTTATTTCTTGTAGAGAAATCACCAGAACTAAATGCAGAATTCCAGTAAGGATCTTTCCTGAGCCATACTCAGAGGTACCGTCACCTTGCTACTTCTAGAGGATATTTCCCAGTGATGGGCTTCATCCCAAGACTATACTGAGTCTTGGGACTTTGAGTATTTCAGCATAAACCTGAGAATTCATATATTTGGCTGTTATCATGGCACCCATGTCCTTCTTAGAAGCACTGTTTTCTAGTGAAGATTTCCCCTTTTCATGGGTGACCCACTTGCTTTTCCTGTGGATACTTGTTTTTACATTTGGTTGGATTAAAATGAACACTTTATAACTGAATTCAGCCTATACAGTGACCCAGGTCGACATGTCTTACTTCTGTCATTATTTACCACTTCACCATTTTTGATTGGCAAATTTTACTAGTAATTACTTCAGATGTCTTCCAGATAATGTTAGAGAAACTGAATAGCACAGAGCTTTCACAATGCTCCTGGAGGAGCCTACTAAAAAATCCTCAAAATTGGAAGTCACAATTTACAATTTTTTTGGTGGTCTATCTGTTATCCAATTTTTAAGAAGTTTGTTATGGGCTGCTTTCTTTTTCTGTAAATGGCTCTTTCAAATACTCTAGAAAAGTTTAAGTATACTCTATACTTTATTAACCAAACTTGCACTTTCATGCAGTTAGGTTCATTTGATAAGATGCTATTTTCCGTGAAACCATGATGATCAGTATTAACTGTATACCTTTTAATTCTTTGCCATATCATCTCAAACCAAAATTTTCATAATTTTGCTTAGGCTTATGAAAGATTAACTAAGTTTACCAGGTAATCTAGTTTACATACTTAAAAATTAATACTAGATTTTTTTTTTAAATCTGTGAAGGCTTTCTAATATTCCATAAATTTCTAAAATGAACATTAATGGTTCAGCAAATTTCTAAGCCAATTATTCGAATATTCTGAGGTTCCAATTATCTCATTCCAGATGTGAAATATTTAATAGTAGTTGTTTAGCATAGTTGTCAGTTACTGACTGTTCATACATTAAAAAAATGGGCAGATGGGTGGATGGATGGATGGATGGATTGATGGGATGGATAACTGGATACACAGATCTCACTTGAACATGATTAGACTTCAGTGGAAGGTTAAATATTCCAAAAAGTCATCCAACCCTATTAGACATTGGAAAACAGCTGAAGTTCTATGCCCTTGATCTGCAGACATATTCATTTATTGAGTATTCCAGTACCCATAAATCACCTTACAATACAATACCTTCCAATGCACACATACATTATAGAGCTACTTACATACAGATTGTGTCCTGAAATTCTTTACAGCACTGAAAAATTGCAAGACAGCAGCTAGTATGTCACGTAAAGAACATAGCAAGGTAAAAACCTTGCAAAGCGATTGGAGGAAAACCTCCATTCTCTGATAAGACTAATAAAGGTGGAGAAAGAGAAACTGAGCAGTCTTAGGAATGAAATGGACTGAAGTATCAGGGAAGTGCGGAGGCGTAGGTGGACAGGTCCCAGTGTGCATAGAAGAGCAGGAGTTCCTCTCCAGCATCCTTCCCACAGAGAAGACTCCTGTGATTTGAACAACTTAACATTGCCTTCCCAGCAGAAAATGCCTCCCTAACATTCCTAGATCTCACCCTTCACTGGTTAGTAACAAAAGAAAGGAAGCCATGTGCTAAGGGGACACTTATATTAATAACAAATTCTTTATTTATTAACTCAGGAAAGGAGAGGGGCCTCTGGTCTATCTAACCAATTGCCAGTGGATTCTGCAGCTTCCTCCATCTTAGTAGTCTGGCTGAGGCCCCCTCGTATTCTGGGTAGCAGCACTTTGCAAGCAAGTGAAGCAAGGGACATGGACTTCTGCTGTGCTAGTTCCCAGCCCAGGTGTATGGTATTTTCTGTTTCACCACATGGGAAACCTACCTTCCACAGGCTGAGAGGTAGTTCCTTGCTCTTCTGCTATTCATATTTCCCTCTAGTGAGGTGAACATGGTTTGAATGACAAGGCAAAAATGTTCAGAATGAGATCCTCTCCTTAGCTAGTGACTTTCATAACTGGAGGAACAAGAAGTGCCAAGAAAGATCCCTCATGGCAGTCAGACAACTACGCTGACAGCCAGAACCAGAAAAAAATTTATCTCTGGCCTAAAAAAAGCTAATAAGCACCGAAGTCTATTTGTTTCTGTTGCAATCTTTTGTAAAGTGCGTCTCTGAGATAGTAGTATTGTGCAGAAAGTATATGGAACATAGATCAAATAACTCAGTTTTAAGACAAGTTAAATATTTGTTTCTTTGAGGTTCCTCTTTTCCTTTCCATTTCCTGAGACCAGACTAGTTACACGAGTGGACCTGCTGTAGGACCATCTGCCCCCAGTTCAGGAGTCTGGATTAAAAGCTTGCATCTGGACCTGTCATTCACTGTGGTCTTGACTTCTGATTTAGTGGATGTTCAGTGTAGTTACCAATCATTGGGCTACATCCAGCGGAAAGCTTCTGCTGAAGAGAGGCAACATGTTATTCCAACCAGGTAGTAGATCCATCAAAAAGCTGTTTTGCACATTAACCACTAATTGTCCTCGCAGCATGCAAAGAGAAACACAAAACTCAGAAAGACCAATTAGGGATCCATAGGAACCTAATGATGTGGTCATTCAGGACTGCATTTAGTGCACAAACTAATTCATGGCCATGCAGAGACACAACTTACTATGATCAGAAAGTTTACAGTTGCAAAACAGTCTTCAAATGCACTCTGAGATAGATTGCTAATTCCCTTCCTTATCATCTCAGTTGATTAAAACAGAAAAACAGCCCTTGAGTAATATCAGTTACATAAAACCATTGGTGATCATGCTAGTGTCATGAAAAGGGCATGAAGCTCCCCCAGCATGCCCCACCACCAAGACTTCCTGTGGAAGAAATGGGGAGAAACCAGAGCGTTCTCCAAGCTGCTACCCCAGTTTCTGCCCACTAATCATTTACACAGTCATGCAGGTAAAGAGCAGGCCAGGAGAAGTCATGGACTCCAGTGTCAGTAGCTTCTTATAAGATGCTGTGCAGAATCAGGAAGATTAGATGCCCTGAGCTGCAGTCCTAGCAGATTTCTTCATTCTTTGTTGCTTTGATAAATCATTTATTAGAACAGCCTTTTTACATAATACCTGGGGGGAAAAAAAAAAGGAAAAAAAAAAAGGAAAAAAACCAACATCCCCCCATAAAATAGATTTATCACAAAATCCTGTCCTCCTACCAACTGCCTTTAGACCAGAACATATATTTCTCTGATTATTAATTAACTGATGCACAGAAACAGCTTCAAGTTTTTAACCTCTCCCATCCTCTTTTGTCCTTCAAGAGTGTAGATGACAATGCAGGAGTGATGTTCAAAACACAGATAGCTTCTTGAGCAATCGTAGTACTATCATCATGCTTTGAGCCCTATCGTGATGGGCTCACAATTTAAAGCCATTCAGAAATCAAGTATTTAAGCTATTTTCCCAGTACATACATTCTTTTCCTAGTCATACATGCTTAAATGTGGCATAGCACCATTAACACTGCTGACACTGACATGGAGAAATAAAGATCTGCCAATAGCGTACATAACAACAACAAAAAAGTCATATAATCTACCAGTAGTTATTTGACCTGAAAAGAGAAAGGAATATGATACTGTTAGCATAGTTTGTCTGCCTATCTGCCTATCCCTTAGCACTGTGACATCTCAACTCTCAGGATAAGCCACAGCATTTCTTCTTTTTGGATCCATCCAAATATCTTCAACAATACAAAATACAACTCCACATAAATAATAGGAAGGGGGAGAGCCAAATGCACCAGCAACTTCTGAACGTATCAAGCCCCCTTAAACTAAAACAGTGAAACGAAGGTAGAGGAATTAGCTGTTCTGTCCCTAGGATGTGCTCACAAGGAAAATGCATAATTATTGACATTTGCCCTCCTCCTTCTCTCTCCCCAGCCCATGCCCCCTCAGCAGCTAGCCAGTGGAGGCTTTTATATTACAGCAGTGGGTATCAGGACAACTGAGAAGAAAAAACTAAACAATCCAAATCTGGTCCAAATCTGTAGGTAGCTAATACCAATAGCATCAGAGTACAACTCCCAGTTTCATTATCTAGTCTAAGTGAAATATAGTGAGCAAATGCACTTCTGATCTCTCTTATTATTCCCATTGGTTAAAATGCTGTATTATTTACAGCTTTGCACAGAATGAGGAAATAGTATTAGAATTCCATCTCAAAAGCAGAGTGATGATAAAAACTAGTGTAGCTTTGTGAACTTAACTAAACGAAAGGTTCTTGCAGACATACAACTGTATCAGCATCCCAGCACCAGGCCTTATCACCCAACTAAAGGTCTAGTCTTGGCAAAAGTGGCCAAATAGTAGATGCCCATCATACTTGGCAGCATTTCTAGTAGGGTTTGCATTCATTAGGAGTTTGACTCAGCAATTAACATCACTTTGGGGAGTGACTCACCCAGGTACTAGCCAGTTAACATCTTACCTTGAGATGTCAGTCCCAACTATGGAACCAGGTAAATCCCACAATAGAGGTACCCTGATTTAAGCTAGGTGCCTGTCTTCATTGCAGTCAGCACTGGTCCCAGCTACACAGCCAGTGGGATTTGACTCATCTGAGCACAGCTAGGAGTGTCCTGCAAAAAGAGAGCAACCATGTCCTACACTCAGTTGACTATATTGTCTAGACCTCCACTGTTTATTTTAAGTTCCCAAGGTGATTTGCTCACAAACAGATGCATGTGTAAACACACTCTAGAAGTACACAGTAGTCAGTAGGAGACACATTGCAACAGGACCAGTTACAAGAGTAGAAATCAAAGTTCCCAGGCAAGCTAGGTTCTCTAAAGACTTGATATAAGCAACTATCCAGCTGCAGCCAACTCAGCTTTGATATTTGGTAGCTGTGTATATATTAGTAAAGTAAATATACCTGGCACTTCCCCCTAGCACTGGGGCCAGCTGGCACAGAATGACCCACACCCAAACTATTAAATTCTCTTACTTTCCAGAATATCATGGCCACATCTAGCTAACCACTGAAAACAGCCTCTGTTCTGTGCTAATGGTCAGACTTTGTCCAGGAATTGTTTGGAGTTAGGCACAAGCCAAAACTATGTCAAGGACCTTTCTAAAATTCAGTGGTATAGATGATTGGGTTCCAGTTTCTCTGAACATCCCTGGCACAGTTTTAGTTTACTGTTATAGATGTAGCTGATGGCCTTGGACAGGAGTATTAGCAATCCAGAGGTGATCTTAAAAAGAACTGTACATACTATATTCAAAGATGTGAGGTAGCTAGACAAATTTCAAGTTGAAGGTCATGTAAAGGATTTCCAAGGGAGCTTCCAGCAGTATTTAAAAACTGAATCAACTCAGGCAAAATCAGGAGGTGTTTAGTTTGTTCCTTTGCTGGGATCAAATCATAGGATGTTGTTGACTGATAGATTATTCAAGTAGTCAGATGTAAACTGGGAACATTACCAGGTGCTTACTGTTTAATAAGTGATTGCAAAAGCAGATCCATAGCCATTGAATAATACCCCAGCTCATTACTCACTATAACTCTCCAGTTTTCTGTCTAGAGATTGATGACTGCTGTGAGGCTTGAGCAACACTTTTACTCACATCTTCAAAGCTGCAGTGTTGGTACCTCCTCATCCAGGTGGTTGGCAGGAGAAGTGCGTGGACAGCCAGTTACTTGGAGTCTTGGCTTCAAGAGGAGAGGACGAAGAGGCATGCTTGTTTATTCCACGGGCCTCCCTCTTAAAACCACATCCGCCATACTCAGTAAACTTGTTGTCTCACTCTGAGGCTAAGACCATAGGTTTTATGACCTCTTATAAACTTACATTATTAGCCAAAGGCAGGGAGTACAGCTTTAATGCAAGAGTGAGAAGGTGTGCTTGCATGCATATGTATGTGTGTCTTGTTCAAATGCAAGCCACCCTGTATCATCTGGGAGACTTGCTCCTGAGGAGGAACTAGACCAGGGAGGAGGTGCTGCTGAATGCATTCACAGTACAGCCCAAGGCTGTAAGCCATTCATGGTGCTGTTGTCAGGAGCAGGTGTATACCTGGCAGCAAATGCTCAGCATTAGCTTTTTGAGGGGCACTCAAATTGTCTTTTCATTTCAGCCTGTCTGTTGAGAGGCACTGGGTTCCTAGGGTTGATTTGTGCTGCCAGAGCTTTGCAGGGGTGGGAAAACAGATGGCTTTGTCTGGAGTGCACACGGGTGCAGGCTACTCTTACCCAGGGTTTGTGCTCAGAAATGTTTTTGGCACACAGGGACATTTCTGACAAAGGCAGCAGAGGTAGTTCTTACACAATGTGATGGCCCCCTGCCTCACTAGTATCTCAGACCCATGGTCAGTCCAGCTAAAGTCATACACAGTCTGGGTAAATGAAGCCTTTTCCTGCAGCTAAAGTAAAACAAAACAAAAAAAAAAAAAAAAGGGAAAAAAAAATCCATACCAAAAACTCTACCCAAAATTGAATGCATTAGATGCATTGTACCCTGTGTGGTTCTGCCCTATCTTGGATCTTCTGATCCCCACAGAGCAAGGCTTCCATTGAGACAAAGAATGGCATTTTAGATGGCCTGTAGACACAAAATTCAGTCACTATAGGTGTTTCTACTGCTGGATGCACTCCATGGCTGATTGGATGATTTGCTGGCAAGGTATGAAACTACATACGGAAACCATGTTAGGAAAGCAGTAGTGTTCATCTTTCTTAACTGCAGAGTCAACATAAAGTCTGCAGAAATTGCCAGTTAATAAACCTCCTCATATTGCTCAAGGGGCCAACAATCAAACTATTCATGCCAATGAATACCATAATGGAGAACTTATTAAATTAACATTTAACTTGTATTGCCATAATAAAGAAGTAGCAGTAGGTATATCAGGTTCCTTTCTCCCTGACTATTAGAAAGCAAAGGAAAAGTTATGCTGGTGAGTGAAGGAGGGTCTAGAGAATTACCCAAGTCATGATGGAGGGAAAAAGAGCAAGACAGAGTGCCTTGAGACCATGCATCACATCTGCTGACACCCAGCTCAAAGGTGACCCAAATCTTGTGTGTGCCAGTACTGTGGCAACCACCATTTGGATCCCTGGGCTTTACATAATCTTGTGTCCAAACTGGCACTCAGACCAGGCACTGCGTCCTGGGACACTGATCTGTAACAAACCCTCCTGCCCTTCGTCCCCCATTGGCAAGCATCCTCTCCTCACTCTCCTGCCCACC
>JANZLQ010000079.1:73932430-73956179 GCA_026212715.1 Elanus axillaris | reverse complement strand
CCCTGCTTTGCCTCATGTTTTGACAGGTTTTGTGAGTTTTGACAATCCTGCCAGTGCCCAAGCTGCTATCCAGGCTATGAATGGCTTCCAGATTGGCATGAAGAGGCTGAAGGTGCAGCTGAAGAGGCCAAAGGATGCTAATCGTCCCTACTGAGGAGTTATGGGAACCACTGGATACAAAGCACTAGCACAGGTAACTGCATGGGAAAGAGGGTATCAGCTGTGGTTGTAGACTCTCTTTGTGTTTTAGACCCTCAAAAAGATTCAGCTCTGTGATTCTCTAGCTTCTGACTTTTTCACTTAGGCCTCTGGCTAGAACCACACTGCACAAATACACACCCACACACAAACCAGGAACTGTTTGTGTGTGCGTCTCTTTAGAAAAAAGGTGGAAGGATGCTTAACGAGGGATGAGCCAAGTTCCCCACCCCAGGGGCAACCTGCATCTCTAGAAAGTCTTCCTGGTCACTAGAGGAGAGCCAGCAGCTGTCCTGATTCCCCTTGCTCAGCCAAAGAGAATGTTATTGGTGGCTGAAGAAAATCTGCAATTAAGAGATGGGACTGGGTTGCAGTTTAATCCCAGGTGACTGGACTGGGACAGTGTCTGTCTCAATAGATCTGTCTTGCAAATGTTTCAAAGCATTCTTCATTCTTCATGTGGTATAGTCTGTATCCAATTTCATCCCAACATAATAACTTTATGTAAATATGTCTCCCTGACAACTAAATAACCCCTAATTTCTTTCTTCTCAAGCCCAAGAAATTAATAGAAGGATCTATGCTCACTTCTTTCTCAGTTACTATTAACTTCTCTGTGTAGACAAAACTCAACCAAAGCCAAGGAAGCTTTGCTTGAGTGAGGACCTAAACAAATCTCAATGAAGGTCTCATTGTTAGACTCATGTACTTTGTGTTATTGGAAAGGAGCCAGCTTGGCACTCCAAGGGAACTTCTAACACATGTAACACTGTCAAAAATATCAGAAGCAGCAACTTGTTTCATTGGAATCCCAACCTATCACCAATAATAAAAATGGAGATTTTTCAAAAAATGGAAATATTTTCCACCACTGGCTAGCTTTTCCATTAGATAATTCTTCGAGAAATGGAAATATAAAAACATATGTTTTTGTTACAGAGACAGGAAGTTTCCCTGTTGTTAAAACTGTTCCACATCAGATATTTCCCACTAAACCCAGAACCCAGTGTGGCCCTAAGCTGCAACAAGCTGTTTGCACTCCCAAATTAGTAACAGAGAGACAGGTTGGGTGACCTTTCCAGGCCATTATAGCCATAACGTCTAATATACAGTGATTTTGATTCAGGCCTTTTTGACTCATCTAAAGTACAGGCAGGAAATCCCTACCTTTAACATTCCCAAAGAACTATTAAGTGTTCTAATTTTTCACTGGTATGTCCAATATCTTTGAAAAATATATTGTTCCAGTCTTCAGAGCAGTATCCTTTCCACTGAGAATTAATGAATGGGAACAAAATGTCTTTGAAAGAGGTGCTGCACTGAAGACAACATGAAGTGGATTAAGAAACCTTTCAATAAACATGTTAGGTGCATGTGCAACATAGAGCCTTCATAGCTTAGACTCTCCTTTATATATAACTATATGAAGATAACTGTCAATGTATTTTCCCTCTTCAAATATCTCTTTTCTTTTCCTTGTTTATGACAAAGCCCCTTGGAAACTTGAAACCAAAAGATGTTTTCATATCCAAGTGCTTTTTTCTTCATCACACTGGCTTTTTACTGCAGATTTTGCTGGGGGGAGAGTGGGAGGTGCATGCATGAATTTTGTTAAAGCAGGGACTGTCTTTGTTGGGGAGATTTTCAAGAACACCTGCAAAGGGATCGACGAACATAAGTGTCTCCCTAGTTTGGCACCAAGCAACAGCTTTATAACACAGCATAGCTGTGATCACTGAGGATATGCTTGTTTCTTATGGTCTTTCTTTTCTATAAGAAACTGCAGGGCTGTAGACACCTGTGTTGATAAGGATTCACTGGTATGAGTCTACAGTGTTTTCATTATCACAGGTCATTATGAAGTGCTCTTCCTCTACCTTTTCACCATCAGGATGGTGTTGAGGTCTCAGTCTGTTTCCCATACAAAGATTACTCAGCAGTAGGACTAAGATTTGTTGTTTGGGGTTTTTTCTCCCCAATAAATTATATAAAAAGGAATCAGCTGGTAAAATGGCAATAAAATTCCACCTCTCTCTCTTAGAGCATTTTTTTCTTTCCTTTGCTTCTGCAAAGCAGGAGAACAGTCTTGGAACTGTTGCCTCTAAATAGGAAGTCCTTTAGCCCTCCTGGCTTTTACTTTGATTTTAATGCTCTGCTGTCCAGCAAAATCAGCTCAGTTGTTACCACCAGATCACTTCCATCCTCTGCTTATAGGAGCCTTTATTAGAGGTACAGACAGTCCCTATCAAAATGGAGTAAATGCAGCTCAGAGGTCCTTATTGTCTTGTAGACTCCCACCTTGGTAAGCCCGTTGCGGGAGCTGAAGATATACCTGCCTTTTAGCAGGAGAGTTCTCAGTGAAAAAAATTTGCATGTGTGGTTTTTGCACCTAACAAAAGGAATTGTTCAAGTGTGTGTGCTCCTAGGAGGACACTGAAGGAGTGTGTCCCAGGGAAGGATCTGATTTAGCACAGGGAGTACCATGACAGGTTAGACTGGAGAGGACACTTGGTGACAGCAAGGATACCCAGAAATCAGAAGGGGTTAGATCCAGCTCTTTCTTCAGCTCATCTGCTTTCCAGTGCTCAGAAACACCCATACCAGCACCCTAGAAGCAGACAGAGGATTTTTAGCCACGATGGCCACAAGTCAGCTTCCCATCAGGACTATGAAATAGCAAGCAGCACAGGGCTAAGCCCTCATCAACAAGCCTTACTTAGAGATAGGTCAGTTGTTCTTGGCTCAGCACGGTGTTATTGTACCCTCATGACTGGTTTGATGTGCAACTTCCAGTCAGCCTTCAAAATACCACTGGAATTCTCTGACTTGCCTACTCAGTAGACAGTGTCATTACTGCAACAAGAAGTTTCCTAAAAACAGCAGGACAGAAGCCAGCTAGGCCTATGGGTACGGCACAGATAGCTATTGCAAAGCTTGTGAGCAGGCAGCTCCCTTAACTGGCAGAAACACAGTAACTCCTGTGTGTTTTTATCTAGTTTTACTTTGGTCGCAGCTCTTCAGGGCCCTTAATTCCAATTTGAAGCATGTGCATAACCATATTGACATCAGGGCAATTAGTCATGTGCTTCAAGAGGATGTTCAAGAAACTTTTTAATTGGGATTTTTCTAAGGAAGAGCTTTGTTTTATTGAACTCCTTTCCAAAAATAAGAAGCTGCCAACAAGAAACACAAGCAGCACCCAGTTTGATGTAAACCACCAGAGAGTTTTTTGCTAACCAAGAAAGGAAGATATTCACTCATTTTTAATTCTGGATGCACTTTTTTTAAACTTATAGATCTCCCTTTTGGGACACAAGCAGTCTAGGCCACAGTGATTTAAGTCCTTTGTTTTTCTTGCAAGTGCTCTAAAGTTGTTGTTAAACACTGAAAGGGTCTCTGTGATGTGGCAGATAAGCCCACAAGCTGAGGCAAGCAAAGCCCTGAAGAATTCAGATGGCAAAATGTTTCTAAAATGGCTGCCTCTGTTATCTTTTTTTCTTTATAATTAAAGAGGTGGTTGTAGCAAAAAAAAAGGAGGGGAGGGCAGGGAAAAGGCAAAAGTAAGAGAAGAGGATCATTTGAGGCAACTCTGCCAAAATCAATATATTCTATTACAAATCCCCCCCCAAGGACTAGAAAGCAAGGATTTGGAGGCACTTCATGTGTCTTTCAGATAGTAAATGTACAAAATAAGGAAGAAAAAAGCACCCTGAAAGCCAGAGCGCCCTTGGGTGGCCGTTCCCAGGAGCCATTAAGTACCCTGTAATATAGCAAAGTTGCAGGTAGAACCTGCGGTCCCTCGGGGTGCATGGCCAGCACCATGGAGGACTGCTAGGACAGGCAGAAAGACAAGCTCCTCTGATACTCCCCGTGGGAGCAGAAGGGACTAGGGGGATTCCAGCCCTCTGCACTGGGTTTTGAAGCTTGTTCCCCAGTGCCCCATCCATGCTAAGTCAGTAGTAGCCCTGGCAGGACAATATTGCCTAGAAAACCCCATAATTCACAGCTCTTCCAGTATTAAGGACTTAACAGAGTAACACAGAAGCATCCAGCTGGTAGATCAATAAAAGACATTGTACAGAAGAGCAGTGAAAATCCTATCCATTCCCCTTCTGTGGCTTCATTTCAGTGACTAATCATTAGAAAAGTGTTATTTACCACCTTAGATAGATTGCTGTTTTATTTCAAGCTAAAGATGGAAAGACGTTTGGGTGCAACTAACCTGGAGCACTGACTGGCATGAAACTGAGACAAAGTAAGTGAGGCAAAAGTGAAGCAGAAGAGTGGGAAAAAAAATGGTCAGCAGTAAGGTTTCTTTTTCCAGCTGTGCTCCTAAGAGTAGTGACAAAAGCATGTATTGTCCAGGCACCCTGCTTCTCCTAAATACCAAGGACATAACATAGGCCAAAGTTTGAATGCAAAAAAAAAAGATGTTCAGGTCCTCCTTCAGAGCTTCTTCAACATGTGCTGATGTGTGGTGTATTGTAGAAGATGTGAGATGCTTGTTTTTGCAGCTGGCTGGAATAGGTGATATTTTTCCCCACAGAAAATGTCTTTGGTGTTTGGGTTTTTTTTCCCATTAGAATGTATAGGTTAACAAACCAGAAAACTTTGCACTTTCATTTTCCTGTGCTCTGATAAGAGGAAAAACCAAAACACCTCATTTTAAAGTGAGAAAACATTACCAGCCAAAACTAAAACATGCAAAATTCCAAATGTCTATAAACAAAAAGATGTTAATGGAAAAATTCTGGCTGTCTCTTGTCATTTTAGATTGCTTCAATGCAAAATCTCATGAAAGTGTATTTTCTACTGAATTTTTGGTTGCTTACACTTCTCAAATAGGCTTCTATTACCTCCAGTGAAAAGCTGTTCTGCAGTTGCATTGATCTCACTGTTGTCTATTAGGCTGTTCAGCTTGAGATTTGAACTAAATATCCTTTATCAGGTTCTAATCCCATTTCTTGTAGTTATGACTCCTACAATCATGCTAACCAATTCCTCTTCCTGGACATTGTCATTTCCCTTCTTTAGTCATCACTTAGATCATTTAGGACTTGCTTACATTATGGAAATTTGCACTAGTGTAATTACATCAAAACAGTACTCCAGCACAAGCTTTAATATGAGTGAATAAAGTGAGAACAAAATCAGCACAGCTTCATTTGGGCAAGTTTGTTTAGGTACTGGAAAAACAACAGCTCAGCCAATATATTTTTCTTTTCTTTGGATTACTTCTGCTTTTAATTTCCACTGACAACTGTGATTAAATTAAATGTCCCTCACTGTGTTTGTAACCCAAATGTTGCACTGTTGTGCTTGTTCATGACAGAATGGAAGTGAATGTTACTGGAGGAGGTGGAAACAGAACTACTGAAGGTGTTTGCAAAACTGAGAGGAAACCCTTTTCTTTCCTGGCTGACCATTTTTAACCTCTGTGCCCATTTAAATTACTCATAACTTTATTATGGTAAAATTCTCATGTCTGTACTATAAACCATAGTTTCAATACCAGAGCATACAAAATCCCATTTGCCAATTATTGTAGTTATTCTAAGATTGGCACACAATATAACTCACTGATGGAAAACGACAATAATTAATTACTGCATTTGCTCCAAAATTACAATCAGTAATTACTGCTCTGAGACTGAATTCCATTCAGCAATATTTGGAACTTGTTCCTCCTCAAAGCAGGGCAGCTTTTCAGGAGTATTGCTGTGTTTGCATCTAAATGAGTCCGTGTAGGTCACTAACAGATCCACACTATTTGTCATGGGAGTGATAGAGCAGCACAATGCAATACCATAACACTTTCCTTCCATTCAGAGCATGAATTCTTCGTTAAAACCCATGTCCATGTTTTTTCAAGATGTTAGATAATGCAGTTATTTCAGAATTAAATACTAGATATGAAAGCAGCCTCCCATTTCCCATCCCACTGTGATGCTGTTGGTCCTGATGTTCTAAAGTAAACTTTCAAAGGCTTGTGAGAACATTCCCCAGTGATTCAGCCAGCAGAGCCTGCTGAGTTGTCCCTACTGTGAAAAGACCAAGAGTTTAGTATGGTTGCGCCACCTTTGAAGGCTTCCAACAGCAAAACCCCCAAAGCCCCAGGGTTGACTGAAGGGCTGTAGTGTTATATTCAGCCACTTGACCAACAGGTTTACTATGGGAACTCATATGGACCTTGTCATGCAAATTACCTGAGGAGGTCAGGTTTAGAGACTGAGCTAAACCATGTAGGCTTTGATTATGTCAGTTAATGGGGAGTTGCAGTAACCTGCAAACAGTAGCCTTTGAAGGAACCTATTTATTAGGTTCATCCAGCACAGACATTTGCTGGGCCAGTGCATGAGGGACTAAAACTTGAAGAAAAACTGGGGAGTGTAAGAAAAGGAAAGGGTAATGTTTTAAGCAGCCATGATTTGAAATGAGAACCAAAGAGATTGAAAAACACAGGGGACACCCATAGCCAAAATGTTTGTTCCAGCAGCAGCAAATGCTGACAGGATACAATCTTCTGCTAAATAAAATAGGTACAAAGAGAATGAAAAAGGAGAAAGACCCACAATGAAAGAGGCTTGTGAAAATCCAGGATGAGGATTAAAAACAAGTGTGGTCACTCTCCTACAGGAACTTCACATAAGTGACAAGCCAGCAAAATCTTTTGATACTGGGGCACTGGGGAGAGCAGTACCCACTAATTAGCGGACAGGAAAGAGACATGTTATCAATTTGCAAATGCAAGGACTTGGGGAGGAGAGCAAAGGGCAAGTTCTTTGAAGCTCGGTGTATGAGAACATATAGGTATAGGACTGCAGGCAAGAGGTGTTCTTCTTAGATGGTCCTATGCCTCATAGGCTCAAAGGTTGATAGATCTGTCTCTGGTGTGTTTAGTCAAAAGAAAATATCAGCACCATTAACTCGCTTTTTTGTCCAGATAAAGATGATATGGACAGTATAGGCCAAAGGCAGGGCACAGCCCTCTAGTCCTAAGGAAAAGTGAATTAGCAGAGAAGGTTAATGCAGGAAACTGGAAACTCCCAATAAAGTCAAAGTTACAAGTCAGCTCCACACATGGTTCACAGGACTCAGGTCACTTGTGTAGCACTGATCAGTACCCTGAAAATAATCTGACCTTTTTGCCACTGACCTTTGAAAGCTACAGCAGAACCATGAATTGAAGCTGTATGGGGTACTGCTGGGCACTTACACTGTAGGTATAAAGAAAAGGGAGGCTAAAAACTCCATGAAATTTACTCTGCAGGGGAAAACTGCTACAGGAGTTGGCAAGAATCTTAATAAGGGGTTGTAGAGTGCTCCATCAATATGAGCACCTTAAATTGATGTCCTTATGGCTTGGAAGGCATATACAATCAGCTGCACTAGAACACTGTTTCTCATTCCCACAGTTATACTCAGTGATATATCAAATGCAATAATTGCATATTTGAATAATTCATGGGTACAGTAACTTTGGCCAGATACAAGTGAATATCAAAACTCTGGTCTCTGAAGTGTGTGATTCAGCTGCAGCAGAGAATTGAAGGTTTACAGTGCAAACCCTGTTTCTCAGGTGTCTTTCGTCCTGCCCTGTGACTGCGGTTAGAGAAAAGACAGCTTTTAGTTCAAATGGTTCATGTTTCCATTTAGCTGAGCTTCACCCAACCTTTTTGAAATATTGGGTAGAAGACTGAGCTGGAGGGGAAAGGAGAACAGCAGTCAAGTCATTTCCCACCTAAGAAGCACAGTAAATGAAAACTCAGTGCTCTGTCTGGAAAGGTACTAACCACAACCATGATCAGGTGAAGTTCTCAGGCAGTATCAATTACCAGCTCCTCTGAAGTCAGTGAAGTGACACTGATTTATGGCAGCCAAGGATTCAGGCTTCCTATTACTTATTTAACTCTAAATATTCTCCTAGCAGAGATGTTTCAATTATTTGCAATTCTAGAGCGAGATGCAATGTCACCATTCTGGCCATTCTGGTCTTTTTAGAGTAGAGAGACTTGGGAATGAATGTGCCTACCTCCATACAGACCCCTATGGCTTATTCTAAAAATCCTTTAAACAACAGTGACTTACAACAGAAGAAATTCTCTTGCATCCCTGGAAAGCTGCAGTTGCACGCTCAAGTGATCCTCTTTAGACAGCAGATTTCTCCCATTATTGGCAGAGATATTCTGTGTCTTCAGATGTCCCTTTTTTCCTCTGTAGGACAGATCCAGCAGCTGGTGTGTCCAAAGCACCCTTTCTGTGCAGAGCAGCATAACTGTTTAAAATCCTTGCAGCAATCAGATGTCTACCTTAGAGATTTCTGACTAGACAATGCCCAATCCTTGAAGCCAACAGACATCTTTTTGTTGATTTCGATGTGCTGTGGACCAGGGCCCTGGCTGTCATCATAGAGTACTGTAACGCAATTTCTGCCTTAAAAAACACTTGTTCCAAAAGAAAATAGGTTTTCATTATCTTGATTTTTAACAATTTGGAAATGATTGGGCCATGAAACCCATGGGCTGTGCAGTCAGCTACGAAATTGTCTTTGCTGGATAAGATTGTCTTTTTTCTCCTCTCTTGAAGCATCTCCACTCATCAGTAGAGGTTGCACCCCATCTCCTATGACATATGACAACGAATGCTTTCCATGTTCTTTATTTTCCTCTGTGCATTCTCCTTGCATGGCACACATTGCTCCACCATGGCAGACTGGGCACTGGGAAAGGGAGCTAGGCAGGCAGCTCAACCACACCTTTAGGAAACCAGGGTTTACATGTCTGTTCTTAAGAGATTTGGCGCTTTCAGAAAGGGGTGTGTTTGAGGGTTTTCTGTCTTCTGCTCTTAGCTTACAAGGACATTATTTGGTGCAGACCTTGTTAGAGAAAAATCCTATCAGGAATTCCCATAGATCTTTTTCCTGTTCCCCAGGAAGACCAGTGTAATGCAATTTAGAGAAAGGTGTACAGACCCTGATCAGGAGTGAAGGAATACCCTGCTCCTGGAGAAGCATTCCTAAGCTTAAACCTCAATGTAGGAATTAGCTTCTCAGTAGAAGGCTTTGTTGAGGAGCATGCTAAAGTGGTGTTAGTAAAGGCACATAGGCTAGTACCATGGTTGGCTTTGGAGTCTTTTCTCTTTCCGTACAGCCCCACTTCCTGACAGTCTGGCTTCTGGTACTGACCACTAATTCCTGGAAGTAACTCCAGGGTGCTGCTTAAGGTAAAAAAAGAAAATAATTTCTTCCTTCAGAAATGCTCTAGAATGAGTTGTCCTGAGGTTCACAGGTAGCTGGAGAAGTGCTGGGCCTGCCCTTCACCTGGCAAAAAAATAAGCTTTAATGGAGCGATGATGATTTGTCCCAGCTAAAGACTTGTTGTGGGATTTGGCCACTTATGCTCAGGGAACAGAAATCTGCTTTTTCTCTTCTGATCTTTCAAATTGCCGCTGTAATTTTTCCCCGAGTTATGTGTGCTCAGTGTGTTCTGTCGATGTGAGAAGTGGTAATGTCACTCTGCTAGGAGTTTTATGGTTCACAGAAGGTAGGATTTGTATTGAGAGAGACAGATAGATGGATATCTGGTGCCCGATCACAATATATTACAGCAATTGACCCAAAATTTTCAGCTCTAAAATCCCAAATGATAGACCGAGGAGATCTCTGTCTGGGAGATTTCAGATGGATTTTATCATTTTTCTCTGATTAATACAAGACTTCAAAAGCATATCATCCCTGTCCCTTTGCCCAAATAATTGGAGAAGATCAGAGTAAAGAAGGATCAATAGCAAATAAGTAGTCTACGTTTTCTCAGGTGTCAATGTGAAGGAGGTCAGACATGGCATGCTGGGAAGGGAAGGATACCCAGTTAGGGGGGTTTGTTTTAATTCAGCTAAGGACCATTTATCGTGACAAAGGACAAAGTGAATCCTCTTGCCCATGCAGCTGGTAAACACAGGAAAGGTAGCAGTGATGCTCATGTCCCGCCGACAAGGTAGGCTCAAGGCCACACTGAGGTCTGGGCTCTCTCTGTACGTGAGGGGGAAATGGGAAGGAGCAGAAGCACTGGCTGACGGGATCAGCAGGGACACCACCCTGCCAAGCTGCCTGCGGAGCTTGGAGCTGCCTCCTCATGAACGGGAGTGGCTAGTCACAACCTGAGGCGAGCTGTTTCCCATTTGTTTGTGCTTCTCAGAGTGGCAGGGATCCACTCTCCATCAGAATAATCCAATTGAACAAAATGATTCATATTAACAGGCACATCTGTCTGAGGCCAGAGCAGAACCCTGGTGTTAGTTTAATAAATGGCGTTCATTAAACTCAGCTGAAAATATAATCTGGAGAGACTGATGGAGTGAACAGAGCAAAGAATAAGCAAAAGGAGTTAGCAAATATCAGATGTCATTTGTCCTACTAGTACCATGGAATTGGGGCTTGTTTGCTGAAATCTTAACTTCATTTTGCTGAGGCAGAATCCATCAGAGAAGCTTATGCTGCAGCTATGGTTCCTGTCTGTCAGACCTTGGTAGGGAACGGGGCATTTTTCTTTCCCCTTTTTCTACCAAACAGAGCACTGGAGGAGCACAGAGCCCAACAGAGAGCCCAAGGACAGGAAAGATGGAGGCAGCAGCCTTGCTTTTGTCATGAAAAGACTTCTGAGTCAAGTTCCCTGTGCTGCAGTGCAGAGAGCATGGGCAGCACCTTAGGACAGGGACCTTTGATATTTCCAATGCAGCAGCAGTTGTGGATATTCCCAGATCCTCTGCCACTTTCCACCCATACCAGGGGGGTTTATAGACACACCTCAGTTGGCTTCAGGAGCATTTTACACTCTATAGGTGGCAGTGAAAAAGACTCTACAAAGGCTGGGACATTCTTGGCAGACAGGTCAGGGAAACTCCCAGCAGCTGTGCACTGAAGGCCATCTGTCCTGGTTTCAGCTGGGATAGAGTTAATTGTCTTCCTAGTGGCTGGTAGGGTGCTGTTTTGAGTTGTTTAGTTGCTGGCTGGGGTTAAACCACAACACCATCCAAGACAGCTCTGTGGTGTTTCATAGAGCACGGGGGAGGAGACACAGACACTGAGATGTTCCAGGTGGCTCAGACTTTCAGCCCGCAACCCTGATGGTCCTGGGCTGCCTCTTCAGACACAGCTCACACCCCATTGCCAGCTCAGCCAGTTGCTTGGCATTAGCATTCCTGGCCATAAGTCTTCACAGCAAACACTGAATCCAGAGGGCTTGCTCTTAGGAGGGAGAGCTGCCTTTCCCATTTCCCGCTGAGCAGAGACAAGCTTCTTGGGCCTGACTTACAGAAATTTATGGTCAGCACTTGAAGACTGGCTAGACAAGCTGGTTTTTGAGAGTTGCTTTGGTTTTGTTTAGTTTTTACTTCTCCATACAGGTATTCAAATGGTCTTTAGTGTGCTCCAGAGGAAGGCAGGAAAGGCTTTTGTATTTATAGACTTGCCAGGGCAACACTCAAGTCCCAGCCAGTCAGAAAGAATCAAAGGAATAATGGAAGAGAAGGGAAACCTTGACCTCATAAGCTTTCAGCGTTGATTAGTTTGTTGGTGTCGGGAACCTTTTCTTGTTCAGGGCAGACTAGCTGTGAAATGATTCTTTTTTTTCCTTTCTCTTTAATCTGTCTTCTGCATTCCTATGGGGAAGGAGGAGCCAGTACCTGCCTTCCTGGAGTTTTGCTTCAGAGGAAGCAAGTGAATGGACTTGCACACCAGCAGTGAGGGGCTGGTGTTTTTGTTTTTTTTCCAGAGACTCTTCATCTCAATGTGGCCTTTAGCAAGTGGCTAAGCACCTTCTATTTCCCTTGAAATTGTGTAAAAAATCAGTTGCAGACATGAGCTGCTCTGGAGATGGTCAGAATCAGTTGCAGAGCTGCTCTGGAGATGGTCAGAGATCGTTCTTTCCCTGGAGAGCACGGGAGAGGGAGAGTTGCAGAGATGAACAGCATCTTTCTGATATTTACCATGGAGTCCACCATCACCAGCAGGCTTCGTTCACAGCCATGGAAGTGGGTGAGACATGCACTCAATCCCACCTCTACCCCACCACCATTCCTCACTCAGGTAAAGCCCTAGGCTTAGGCAACCATGAGCCTATAATTTGTACAAGACTGGTGAGAAACTTGCTGAATTCAGTGCAGCACAGAAAGGCCTCATCTGACATCTCGCTGATGCTCCATGTGAGAAGAGCTCTTTGGTCTCACCTTCGTTCCTCCTAAACACTTCTCTATAACATGCAAGCCCTAATTGCTACCCAAGTTGGCAAGTGCACTTGAGAACTGAGGACTAGAAGAGTGAAGAGAGGTGAGAACCTGCTGCACCCCTGGCATAGCCTCTTTAGGCACATGGGCCCGTGAAAGCTCTCATTGCCAAAGTCTATTCAAGGGCACCTTTCATAATGTCTTTGTCATGTTGGTACTAAAAATGTAAAACAAATCAAATTTAGATCTATAGATTATAGCCTTAGAAATAATGAGGGTAGGTATTAATCCTTCTTGCATTTCTTTTGAGGTCCTTTTTGTGATAGTTTCCTGACATGTTTGAAGTCAGCTAGACCAGCAGTGACCTGTGGTCTTAGGCATTTAAGGTGAACAAGTTGATTTAGAGTAAAATGGGTTACAAAGCAAAGCTCAGCAGCAGAGCTGAAGGGGTCCAGCCTTGGGGTTCAGCTCTGGAGCTGGTGATGATAGCACTGCCATCCAGCACAGCTGCAAGCACAAGGGGACAGGCTTCATAAGTGCAGGCTGGCTCAGGTGACAATGAACCAGAAACGCAAGGGGCTGAGACTCATCAGACTCTTCACTGGATGCAAATGGAATTTGGGGTTTATTTTTGATACTTTTTTCAAAGTACATTGAAGTAATCTTACAAACTGGCCATCATGTGAATGAAAAATTCAGCACATTCACTTGCAGTGCTTTCAAAAAAAATCATTTTGTTTGGATTTCTTTTTAAATTCTCAGACAAAAAGTTTTGATTATTTTTTAAGCAATCATAATGTTTGACTGATCACCTGTGTTTTCCACAAGAAAGACTTTGAACAAAAATGTGATCCATCTCTAAATTAGAACCATATAAATACCTCAGCTATAGCAGTGAAATGAGTCACATACATAAGTCACATACATAAGTGTTTTCAGAATCAAATTCTGAGATACTAAAATTTGCCAAGAGCCGTGAATTCTTCAGATGGAAACTGCTCCAACTGTATGGAGGAATTCTTGTCTTCCTCAAACTCAGAAAGTTATCATCTCCTTAGTGAATGTATCTTGTTTCAGAAACATCATACAGAATGTGACTTCAGGAAGATGTTGGGTTTTTTCTTTTTTTTTTAACAAAAAAATAATAACATTTAATAATTAATAGAACTATGTAAGCTTGTTGAGTCAACCTGGGCTTTAATCAATTTGAAATATTTGGGGCACCATTTTCCACCTTACTGCTCCTTGCTGGAGGTACATTAGAGTTTTAGTGCAATTAAAACGAAGCAGGAAATATTTTTAGCTAATTGCCCTGTGCACCTTGAAGGTAATTTGAAGCTGCAGGCACAAAAAAATAATAAAATATCAGAAGGAGTAATTGAGTGTTGCAAGCTGGGAGTATGTGTTCCTGGTTGTATTCTGATTTAGAGGGGTACAGAGGCTAGGCAAGGTGCTGAACAGACTTGGCAGAAGAAGGGTGAAGTCTCACGCCTGAGGAATGGTCCCATTATATATCACAGGGAAGTAGACCCACAAGTGCAAGGCTTAACGTGGGAGATGCTGCAAGGTACAAGTCCTGACATGCAGGACAGTAATGTGTATGGATGAGTATCTGCTGCACTTGGGAAGTCTTGCATGGTCGTGGGGCACAGGGTGCCCCCAACACCCCAACTATGGGCAGGCCAGGTAGCTGCTGAGTCCAGCCCTGCCTCCTGCCACTGGCACAGGAGCAGGCTTGGGGGAGTCACTGGGGGCAGTGGGAGGAGGGCTGGGGTCCCCTCCTTTCCTGGATGCAACCCCACACAAGCACCACCCCAACAACTCCTTCCTGATCCCAGTGAGCAATTACAGCCCAGATTCCTCATCCCCAGCCTGGCAGAGAGCTGTGAGCTGTCACGTCTCGTGGCAGGCACTTGAGCCCCAGGTAGGGTGTATGAGGTAACCTACTTGGAGGTCACAGGCAGCATAACCCTACCTGCTGAGATCCATGACCTGGGCTTGATTAGTGGTCTTGAAATCATCCTAGGAGGTGCTGTTCTCTGGTGAGAAAAAGGAAGGAGGGAATGGGCATAGCATCTCTATCTAACCCTCAGCAACAAGTACAGGAGTGTGAAGCACTGGGTTCATCAGAATTTTTATAAGCTCCAGTCAATCTACAAAGAGAAAAAAGCAGAACCAGCAGAGACTGGGCACAGAGGCTTGTTTACAGCTTTCCAATTAGACTTGGTTCTCAACCATGTACATTTTTTTAATTAAACTGTTGGTACAATGCTCAGGAGATAGCAAACTCCTTGAGGCCCCCTTGTAATAAAGAACCTTTCATTATGTGCAGAAAGGTAGCTACTACACAGCTTAATTTCCTCTCCCACCTAATGTTCACCAGCAGCAAAAGCAGGAGTGAGCACTCTGTATGCGGCAGGACAAATACTCCTTGGGGCACAGAACCCACTGAGCTGGCCACTGGGAGTGGAAAAGGCTACAGGCTTTGCTGGAAAAGTAGCCATATAACATACATTTGACCTTTACCATCAATACCACCCTGCTTCCCAAAATGACCTGAGTTCATTGCACTGACCTTTGCCTGCAAAGCTCTTGGTTGGTAAAACACAGCTGAGAGAAGAATAGGGAGTCATGCCTATGTTTGCATGAGCGAGTAAATTCTGGATGTTGCTGAGGAGGGTGACCAGGGCTGTGACTGCTCAGCCCTTACCCATTGCTCCGCATCACAGCCTGGGTACTGGGCAGACCAGAGCCGTCTCTTGCACCAGCACACCCTGCATCCCTGCTTTATCCCAGCCCAGCCCAGCTCTTCCTCCTGCCACACACCTCCACATCTCCTCTGGGTTGTCTTCACTGCCCTGTGATCTCCATCACACTGTGACCACCTCTCCTGCCGCCGTTCACAGGCAGAGTGAGAAAAGGCAACACCGCACAGGGAACCAGTGACATTTTCTGACCATCCGGGCTGGCTTCTCCAGGAGCAGCCACTCTGTTGCGGTGCTTTTTCATCCACTGCTTGAGACTAATGGCTCTAGAAAAATAGATAAATCAGAGGTGACACAGCTATTGCCGCTTGACATTTTTTCATCAAACCAGCTGGGGGAGGAGGGGGTGACCAAAAATTGACATTTTGACCAAACTGGATGTTTCCACAGCAAATTTTCATCCTAGTAGATTAAAAAAGAAATGCCAACAGCACAAAAACCAAAACTGTCTTGATTAAAAATGTTGGTCTTCAAAACACTAAATTCCTATTAAAAATGGACAGGTTTTCAGATTGATTAAAAAAAGACAAAAATTAATCTATTCATCTTGCCACCTCCCCCACCCCAGATTTGTTTTGTTTTTTAACTAAAATATTCACAGGAAGGCAAGCCAAAATAATGACAATTTTCCCCTGAAAAATAATTGTCATTTTTCAACCAGCTCTTAATGTAACATAGTTAAATGAGACCAATCCTACTAACAACACTGCACAGCAAGTAAGTCATATGCTTACTTGAAAGAAGAGCATTACAATTTAAGAGCTAATTTTTATCATCACCTTTAATTTATAAATGGGAAAAATGAGGCAGTGTCATCAAGTATCTTAAAAGAAAAAAAGAACACACTGAAAACATTAGCATTCAAACTGCTGGACTCCTATCCTGTTAGATCACATTAGCTTCTCTGTCTGTATACGTGTAATTGTCTCTGTTGATATGTATGTATATATAGTACCTCTGTACGTATACATATGTATGATACGTATGTGTGCATATTCATGTATATAAAGATTCATATATACTATCTGCCTTTTTTTAACTTTTGGATGTTAGAACTGAAGCATCTGACAAAAAAAATTCTTTTTTTTTCTTTTCTTTGTTTTTTTTTCTTCTTAAAAATAGCACCCCAAGACTCCAGACAAATGCATTGAATTCCAGTGTCAATGATCGGTATTCATTTAATCCCAGCATGGCTGCAAAGTCCCTTTCACCACATTGGTCTTCCCAAAGACATTTGGGCTCACCCATGGCAGCCTTAGCAGCAGTTGTTGCAGGGATGAGCCCATTTTGGAGAACTCTGCCTCCTTCCTCCAACTCTGCCAGGCAGTCCAGGCCAGAGCCAGGAAAGGGGAGATCTGTGCGGGTTGGTATCAGGGTACAGTGAAGCGCAGGGTTCACTCAGCAGAGGGCTGAGGCCGAGGGAAAGCAGAGCCATCCAGCATTGGAAGAAGGTTGGACCAGAGGTATAAGACAGGGAGATTTGCTATAGAGAAAAGAAGCAAGAGATAAAAACACAGGTTGGAATTTTAATAATATTGATCAGCCTCAGAGGCAATAGCTGTAAAGGTCTGTCATCCATAGGAAAAATATCTCCACTGCCTTGCTATAGGTGTGCTTGGGCACAGGCTCCAGCAGATGGAAGGACAGGATCCTGCCTGCAGTTTTGGATGGGCTTGCAAACACACACCTGCGTGTGTGTGTGTATGTGTGTGTATGTGTGAGTAAACAGAGACTAATACGTATTGCATGAAGGTAACGAAGTCTACATATGCAGTGGGCACATGAGCAATGTTCACCCATGATCAGGGACTTAAGTGTGAGCACAGGAGGTAGCCACTGCTGGAAGAAGTGGTGGCCTTTGAGTTTCTTTGGTGAGAGGTTTCTTGCCTCCCAGACAGCACAGAAAAAGGGATAGAGAAGATGATCCATGGAGATTTGGCTAGGAAGGACTAGGGGGAAAGACACATTAGGAATAATGAGGAATAGGAGGCAGTAGATTTATGCAGTGGAAGAAGAACTTCAGCCTGGTAGCCCACCATGATGGAGGCAGTGTTGGGCCAATTCTGTTGTCCTGCAAAGACACAGAGCAATCCTGCACCTGTAGCTGGCTGCATTTGCAAGCTTAGCAGATACCTTCATACCCTGAAAACAGGCAGATGGCCTGAGAGGTATGTGCAAGATGCTGCACAAGCCTAGCAGTCCCTAGACTATATGATAAATGTCACAGAGCACAGGAGCTGTGTACGTTTAAAGAATATCATCTTCACTATCTTAGTTCATAAAGTCTTTGGGAAAGGGCTGTCCTTCTTCTCCTGCTTTCACAAGTTTTTTTGTACAGATGGACACAAATCTTGCACTGTGTAACAGTTTGATTTTGTCATACTAGCTAGCACAGCGATCTTTCTCCCATTGAAGCCAGGGCAGTTTGCCATTAGCATCAGCAAGAGACAGGGCAGAATCCTTCCTTCTATGCACAGACCTGGATTCAGGCCATAACTATGCAGCAGGATGGTGGTGTAAATGGGACCAAAGCTGCCTCAGCATTGTATTCTTGGTCCTCTGGTAAATCCATCCTTGGAAAATGATCCAGTGGTCTTGGCGGTACAGCCTAGTCTAACTCCAGAGCCCCACGTTACAGCTGTCAGGTCTCAGCAATGACTCAGCCCTATGGGTAGCAAAAGAAACATAGATGAAGAGGTGAAGAATTAGAGTCAGTTGCAAGGTACATCATTGCTCTTTAGCGGGGCCATGTGCATAGAAAGTAGGGGTGGAAGGTATGAACAGATTGTTATAGTGTCTTTTCTGGGGTAACCACGCATGCAATTAATTACTCATATGGAAACAGTGAAAGAAAGCAGCTACAGAGAAGCTTTCCATTTTTGGATTGCTCATTTGGCCTGAACTACTGAGTGGACTTTGATTTCCTTTCTAGTCTTTGGAGAGTAAAGGAGACACCTTCAAGTCTCATTCATACCCTAGCTAAGCAGAATCAGTGTTCCTCTTCACCTTCATGGACATTGCAGGGTTTAGGGTAAATGGACTCCTAAGTTGAGTCCGTATATCTGGCTGGGATAACTCCAAGCCAAAGACTCCTGGGGGAAGTAAATTTTGCTCTGGCTTAAACAAGGGCAATGAATGTTTCTCACAATGCAGACCTGATCCTTCCAGTTGCTTTAACAGCATTAGGACTACTGTGCTGATAGTACAGGTTACAAGGACATGACTAAAGTTATGTTTGCTCTAACTAAGGGTTTGACTGACTTTCATTTCCCCTGGCATTATAGACTTACACTGTAACTATCTCCTGCACAGCTAGTCATTCAAGGTCCTCATTATAACAACAAGAGAGACATGGGCTCCTTTTGCCATGGTTCACAGCCTCATCAGGAATGGTCCCTTAGGACAAGTGAATTGGACCTACAGCCCCTGTCTGTCCCGACTAAAACTGGCCTATAGTGATTTGCTCAGATGGAGATGTCTGCATCCTGAATCCCATCATTAGGGGTTTAACCCATTATCTCTATTCAGTGTCCAAGAACAGTCTCAGGTTCCATTTAGATGCTTCAAAGAAGAAGCTGGGTTGGAGGAATATTTGCATTTACCAGATGAGATGTATTTGGCTATGGTTTGTTCAGTGGAGCAAGTTCTTGGCCAGTTTTACTTGCAGCAAAGATACTTTGCATACTCTGTCCTTGTGCACAGACCCTAACTGCTTGGGAAGTATGCTCCTTCCTTATCTCCAAGGCACCAGTTCTGAACTAGGTTGTATATACTTGTCTTCATAACCTTAACACTTTTACTCACAAATTTACTTCAGCAATACCCAAAGTTTATACCTGTTCCCAGCAAAGTGAATTGCATTTCTTAAACAGATGACTTTGGCTGGTGTCCAGCCTATCTAATACAGATGCCTAACTTGCCTCTCAATTTCACACCACTGATGAAGCAGTCTTTATAAGATATGTATCTAACTCCTCTGCCTAGTCAACAGAGAAAGGCATTTGCCTCTGTAGCCCTCTAGAGGGAAAATCTGTCTGCCCAAGTTTAAGACCTGAAAAAGGCATTGTGCACTTGAAAGTCTGTTCACCTAACTCACTCAATTGACCTATAATATTACTGTTTATTACAAACATTGCCTAAACTTAGGTATATCAGCTGTGTGGGCAGGATATGTCCCTAAAGACTGTCAAAAGGTCTTCTCCTCTCCACTGACTAGGTAGGTGCTGTAGAACCATGTAGAACCCTGCTTTAGAAGGACAGCTTCATCTGGTGCTTGAAATACAGACCCAAGTTAGGCAGACAGGATGACCATACATGACTTTCATGTGAAAATACATTTTCTGGGTTTGTTTGGTTTGGTTTTTTAGACTCAGCAAGTCCTAATCCTTCACTTGTACATATATATGTTTGTGTGTGTGTGTGTGTGTGTGTGTATGTCGCATCCACAGTGTCTGAGGGTGTGTGGAGGACAGGCAGAGGGATGGTAGTACCTGCTCCAAAGCCAGTGGTGACTGGCAGACCAGTCTAGACCTTCCTACTCCACCCATAAGGGAAAATGTTTTCCCAAGACAGGATTATGTCAAAGAACCTCTCTTCAACATGGGAGTTGCCTGGGACTAGCATTCACATGTATACACATTGCCCATGGTGATGCCATCCCTGATCCTGCAGCCAGTGCCATCCCATAATCCAACCCCCGACAGGAGCTGTGTGTTGCTGCCACTTTCCGGGGATAGAGCAGGATATTATTTGTTCCATCAGATCTTTCCTATTCCAGCTTCCTCCTTGCTCCATTCAGGGGACCAAAGCCTGTTAGCCCTTTTCCTTGTAAAGCCCAACCCATGCTGCTGGCATGGCTGAGGTAAGGAAAGAGCCAGGTATTGCTATGATGGTGCTGCCAGCTGTCCTTCCTCCCCACCTGCTCTTTTTCTTGTTGTATGACATAGCCAGAAAGCCCTGAGGAGTAAGAGGGATGCTAGAGGCCTTTTTCTCTTCCACAAGCACAGCCTATACCTATACAACTGACACTACTTGTCCTTGGCTACCTGGGGACACAAGTAACAACAGCTCTACCCTGGGACATCTTCAAAAAGAGTTTTCTCCCTCTTGGCATGTGAAGTAACTGTAGACCCACATCTTGCATCTGCCTTGGGGGTACCAGTCTATTGCCTTCACTCAAAACCCAGGAAGCTCAGGTTGATGCTTCCAGCTCATCAAAGGGCAGGGCATTGGGGCCAGGCCATCAAGAAGGAGTCAGCTCCAACCAAGAGAGCAGCCAACTGTGGGGAAAGTGTGGAGCTGAAGCCAGTGCTCCAATCAGCGGCTTAGTTCAGCATCGTTTCTCGTCAGTCAAGCATAACTGCTGTAGCCAGAAAGCATGACTCAGCTCAGAAAAAACACAGAAACAGTAAAAAAAAAAATAAAAAGAAAGCCAGAGAAAGAATTTTCTCTAGCCAGTATGCATGATTTCAGGATGCCAACAATATTCCTGTGACACCCAAATGCAAGGTGAAATTTCAGTTGTGTGCAGTAACTTTTCAGAAATAGGCTGGGAGGAGATATGAGCCCTGCCAAGGGGACAGAAAGGCAATACCTGAAGACAGGGTGCAGAGCTGCTGACTGAGACAAGTGTATTGTTGTGTGCAGTGATTTTTGGTGTTTGCTGAGGCAAAACTCCCTGGGCCAATAAGGGGACATTTTCCTTTGTAGGAAAGGAACAGGATGTTTCTGGAGATTGTAGCAACCAGTTCTTGGCAGTTTCTTTTTCCTTTTCTCTTTTTTTATTTTTTTTCTTTTTTTCTTTTACTTTTTTCTTTTTCTTTTTCTTTTCCTTTTTCTTTTTCTCTTTTTCTTTTTCCTTTTTCTTTTTCTTTTTCATTTTCCTTTTCTTTCTTCTTTCTTCTTTCTCTTTTTCTTTTTCCTTTTTCTTTTTTTTTCTCTTTTCTTTTGCCTTTTTTCTTTTCCTCTCCTCTTCTCTTCTCATCCTCTTCCTCTTCCTCTTCATTTTTTTCTGTTATTTTTTAAATTCAGGCCAGAGCTAAATGCCAAAGGAGTAAATGTCCTTCTTTTAATGATGCTGATTTAGGGACCATCATCTCATCCAAGTCCTCCTACAAGTCTGCTTCCCACACCATACCAGCATTGCTGTGTTTTGGAGCCCACCGTCCTGTGAACTGCTAAATGGACATGCAGCAAACAGCAATAGTTGCTTTTCTTTTTTTCTTTTCCTTTTTCTTTTTCTTTTTCTTTTTTGTTTTTTTTTTTCCCTTTCCTTTTTCCTTTTTCAGTAGCCAAAGCAGCTCTTGGTCTATTACTCCCCCATGATTTTAAACTTGGGATGTAATTGAATTAGAGCGGTACCTGCTCCAGAGTCCATCCGAGGAAATGGAAAGGCTCCTGGAGGACTTTGGCTAGCCGTCCAGCAAAGCCCAGGATGCTGGGGGTGGTGCGGGAAAAGGCCGGTGCTAACAAAAGCATTCTGGTTGGCAGCAAATGTATTTATTTTCCAGACTGCAAACCGATCTGTGTCTGCGCTCATTCATTCAGTGCATGCTCTCCTCAACAGCCGCTGCATAACGTTCTGTTACTGTTCACTGTTGACTGTGTGTCTACATTTAAGTGTGTGTTTTATGTGTGTGTCTCTGGCTAGGCCTTCTCCATCCTTTTTTTTCTTCCTTTCTTTCTTTCCTTCTTCCTTTCTTTCTTTTCTTTCCATTCAGTTAGTTTGTTTTGCTCTCTTTCCTGTTTAATTTTCTATAGTTTAATGGCAAGTATTTCCATTAGATCCTTTTGACTGATGCTGTGTTTGTAACTTTTTAAAAATTATTATTTTTATATATATCTTCTTTCCCCACCTTTCCCTTTTTCCACACTATATATAAATATATATATATAAAAAATCTTTTCTTCTTTTGTCATTCAATCAAATTCCAACAAAACCAACCAAGAGCCAGTCAAATCCACCACAGTCTCGCGCTGAGCTAGGAAAAAAGTTCACGTAATGACATGAAAGTGGAGAATACAGTCCCCCAGGCCGTAAGTTCAAATCAACTCGAAGTTGAAAGTGTGACATGATGGCGTCATGTAACAAGCTAAGAATTGGTTGCATGACATGCCGTCAAGTTTCGTGCAGGTGCCGTGATTGAAGCATTTTTCTTGGATGTTGTATCAGTTGATGATTGGCCAGTCATGATCACATGTGCCTTTTTTGACTTTGTGCTGCCACAATTTTTTGCTGTGCTCATTTTCGTTTCGTTTTTGGTGCTTGCAGTGGTTTCTTTATTTGTCGTTTGATTTCTCGTCAGCGTTTTATGCTTCTTTAGATGTCACATAGAAGGAAAAAAAAAAAGATGGATTCCTAATTCTTTAGAAAAAAATGGGATTGTTATAACTACAGATAATTTGGAAAAAAAAAAGAGAGAGAAAAAAATGCGTGGTTAATTTTTTTGCACTGAAAATCTTGTGATTTTATTTTTTTTCCGGAGAATTGGGGGCCTTTTTCAATTGACACCTTTTTTTCCCCTTAGGATGTTTCAAATCACTCTCTAAAAATTTTTTTAAAAAATAAATAAATAAAACAAAAACCAAAAAGAGTAATGATAGTAACAGTAGTTTGAAAACTATAGCAATCCAAAAAAAGCAACCCCAAGAAAAGCCTTATTGTATGTCTTTTCAAGAATTCCTAATTCTAAGGTTCTGTATTGCAGCAACTCCAGCCAAAATTAATTGCTTAGAGGGAGGGAGGGATTGTTTTGAGTGGGAAAAAAACCCATCCAGATCAAAAAGCAAAATGCATCTTTTTGTTTACAACTGAAAAAGGGTCCTTGACGAGTGTTTTTTATTTTTTTATTCTATTATTATTTTTGGTGTTGTAATTGTTTAGACTGCTGTGTACGGTTTGCTGTTTGTTGAACCAACAGTGTGAAAACCTGCCAGCATGGATTGATATTCCGCATGACACTTTTCCACCAGAGTGGACCTTTTGCAGTTTCTAAGTTTCTTGATGTAATAAATCACCAAGTGTATAAGAAGAACCTGCTTGCTAGAAAGAGATAAGAGCTAATCCTTAATGATTAAGCATCCTACTTAAATGTCAAGCCTAGTCGGATCATGATTATATTTTTTTAAACAACTTTTTTATTTAAGAAATGTTAGCTTTACATTTTTTTTTGAAAAAAAAAGTTTATTCCAACAGTCTTTTTTTACTTAACCTCCTATAAATTGCCTGTTCAAAGTCTTACTTTCTGACATTCACAAAGGAGTAGATATTATTGGCAGCTATGTCTCCACAGAAAGCTCATACACTGTCATAGATGGCACCCCATTAAAATGTAGAACAATTCTTTCTCGATGCCTTTCACACTACAAACGCCTGCCAAGCAAGATTGTGATCTGGCATTGTAAAGTGGCACTTAAAAATAATTAAAATGCAGCTATCTGCACATACATAATGATATAGATTTATGTAGACATGCCCTACTATTATTTCGATCTATTATTATTATTATTATTATTATTATTATTATTATTATTATTATTATTATTATTATTATTATTATTATTATTAT
>JANZLQ010000079.1:73913846-73931991 GCA_026212715.1 Elanus axillaris | reverse complement strand
TCTCTTTGATTGTTTAGACTGTAACATTTCTTCAAGAAAAGTATCACATCTGCTGACTTCGAAGGACATGCGCTTGAAAACAAACAAACAAACACATAAGTAAAATCAGAACAGGAACAAGATCAACCAGGATTTCTGAAGAGACACTGATATCACCACAGCGGCTTTTCTTCAAACAGGAGATGCAAACCTGGATACTGACAAAGGAGTGCCTGTTTGCCACCAAGGATGCGGTTACCATGCGTGACCCATGGTAACAGTCACTGAGCATCTTTATCTGTCATTCCTTAGCTATATAGGGACCAAAGGACAAAACTTTTTACCGCAGACTTGTAGCTGTATGTAAAATATGGAAGTTCTTTCCTTTTCTCTGAGCTGTTCCTAAAACAGTTTTTGAGAGCGATTATATGAAATATGTAAAAATTAAAAAAAAAATGCTTAAATGCTTTTAAAACGGCAAGATAATAGTTCTTTGATACTTTGGGAGGTTCTTTGGTTATACATTAATTAGAGTCTATGAAGCTTTCATATGGTTTTCTGTATAATACGTAAGGATTGCGCTGTAAAAGGCAGGTAAGATGGATATCTATGAAAAGCAAAAAAGTAAATAAATAAATACATAAATAAATACATAAAAAGGCATAGAAAAGAGAAAGGAAAGATGGTTGATATTAAATGGAAAACAAAAAAGGTTTGTAAATGCTTCTAACTCTCCCCATTTAAAATCCTAATAGTTGTACAGAATTTAAAAAAAGAAAGTTTAAAATACCTATATAATAGAAAAAATTAGACAACATAAAAAAAAGAAAAAAAGCAAAAAAAAAAATACTACATAGAAGTTAGCGTTAATGCTAAAAACAAAGATGTTGTAGAACTGTAATTTTTGTAGAGTTTAGACTGAGCATAAATTCCTACTCTCTGCCAATTGCTGTTGGATGCTGTTATTTATCGAGGAGAAAAAGGAGAGAAATGGCTATTTTGGCAGCTTTTTTAACTGCAAGCATTCCAGCTATTAAAAAAAATAAACAAAACAAAACTCGATTCTGTAGACAATGCAAATGGGAAACAAAACAGCTGTCTTTTTATCAGACGTTAGTTCTAACTTGAACAACAAAACACAGCTAAACGCTTCATGTCTTCATGATCTGCTGTCCGCAAAATTCCCATCATCCTATGCTTCAGTAGCTTCCATATTTGCTCTAGAAACCTTCAGGGCAAGGGGTTAGCCTAGAACCTTAATCTTAAAAAAGAAAAAAAAAAATAAAAAAATAAAAACAAAAAAAAAATAAAATAAAAAAACAATCTCTTTGAAGAATTTCTGAAACTGTTTACAAGGAATTTTGAAAAACAGGGGGATGTTTAAAAAAAAAAAAGATGCTGGCTCTGTTTCTCTGTAAATAAATTTGCATATTTTGTAGGACTTTTAATTGTAATGATAGAGAAAAAACAAGGAAAACTATTTAATGAAAGCACGATATTTATCTTTGGTAAATGACTTTAGAGCAGTTAAAAAATAAGACATTGCTTTAAAAAATCTGACTCAGAAAAAACAATGAATTATTTAAGAACACATATATTTTAAAGTATATCATATTTATTATAATTTATTTTCACAGTCTTAAAACTTGATTTACATCATTCTCACACTTGTTTGCATCAACTGAGCAGTGTGATAATTGCTTCTGATTCTTGATTCGGTTTTACTCTGTTTTAATGTTCTTGTTTGTTTTTATTAGTATTTTTTATCTCAGTCTCGAACTTTCTTGCTTTCTCTTTCTTTCTTTTTTTTAAATGTTATTTTAATTTTAATTCCCTATTGGGCCTGATCTTACAGTCCTTACTCTGTCAGAACTCCCACTGGGATGTAGCGGGTGTTTTGTCCGAGTAAGGACAGCCAGACTGAGCCCACAGCTAGGAAGTACAGATGTGTAACACAGCTGCAGTTCCATACAACTGCTCTTTCACTCTCAATTCCCTAAAACTCCTTGTAATCTTCTGTAATTATTGAATGACGCTTTCCAGCTTAGCCCTAAATAAAGCACAGTTTAAAAAAAAAAATCGCCATGTTCTTTACTTCTTGATGGCTTCCCTTAATGTGTTTGCTTTGAGAACAAAATGAATCTATTTCAACTCTTTCATTAATATACATTGTTTGAGTATCAGAACAAATCCCTTTGTTATATAAAATGTATCATCTCATTGGATTGAATTAATGACACTGTTTCATTTAATGTCTGCTTGATATTCCACTGTGGTTTACCTTAAACCTAGTAGGTTAGAAGATCAAATAATGGTACATACAAATTAGAGTCATTGTAGCTCCCATTTGAAGCCTGTTGTTTGATTTCACGCTCATGGTTTTTTCATGCTGATAAGTATAGAGGCCAAAGCTCAGGACATTGCTTCTTTTGCTGCTTTGGGAAAACTCTGTGAAATTCAGCAGTCTCCAGAGAGGAGGTTCAGTTTCTTCCTGAGCATCCTTCACATCTTGTCTTTTGAATGATCATATTTTTCCCCCAAAAATGGCTGTACCAGATCAGCTGAGCTGAGGCTGGGGCTGAAATCAGGAGCCTTTGCATTTTTTTCCTGATTCTTGCAGCCACATCTGCATTTGAACAAGTTGCACCAGCTAAATCCATCTCTAAATGGGACTAATGGTGCTTGTCCATAATTTGAACTCCACAGATGGAAGGAGTTCTATTAGTAAAAACTCCTATTATTACTATTATGAGTTACTAATGCCTGTTCAGGGCTATAGAGATAAATGAAATGTAAATCAGGTGATGAATACAAGGAGGGAATATGGTCAGTATTGTCTTCTCATCTGAAGGTAAAGGCAAATACAGAAGAGCACATACACCAACCCCGTCTCTGCCTTTGGGCAGAAAAGATGCTCTGTAGAGGGCTGAGTAGGCAAAAGATGTGGGAATTGGCCTCAAATGTCACTGAGATAGAAAATGAGGACTATGTCTCCAGTAAGAAGAGGTTTCCGCTCCAAAGGCCATTTTGCGTCTTGCCCTGACCCATGGCAATGAAGAAGACAAGCAGAGACACATCCTCTGACCTGAGCCAGTTTGAGAATTAAGAGAGGACTGGTGAAGGCCTTTGAAGAAGGAAAACCTCACAACAAATAGGGAAGGCTCAATTTCCTACAGTGGCACAGTAAAGGTAGCACCAAATGGTGTCACCTGATTCCCTCCCCACTCCTCAGGCTGCCTTCCCCACTCTCCCTTGTGATCCTCAAGCTCCCCAGACCCCGCCCTTCCCCTCCTTGATGTAGATGCTATGTCTCTGCAGTGGATGTGCCATATGAACTGAGTAGGATGGGCTGCATCCCTGGGGCATCCACCTGGGGACACCTCTGGCCAGACACAGTTGAAGGCTGTTGCCTGATGACTGTGAGACAAGATTTCAGCCTTGTTTCAGACACCCTGCAATACATGGAAGATAAAAGAACTGGTGCTGGAGAGCAACCAGCTCCCAAGGGGAGGCTAGAAAACACTATTAAAGCTACCTCTATGGCCCAAGCCAATACCCCTAAAAATATTTGACTGTGCAGAGACACCATGGGGGTTACTGAATCGGGAAATCTGGCTATGAGGACCACCAGGGGACAACCAGCGGAACAGGAGGACCATGCATGGTCCCCACCTTTCTCCCTGCACTTCTTCATGCATTATACTGCAAGCTCTAAGAGTGGGCAAATCTCCAAGTTAAGTCCCCAAAAAGGAAGGAGGCACCACAATGCTGTCAGTCCACTGGAGGTTCATTTACATCAGTGTGCTGGGGAATAAAGCACTGCTGTGACACACGGTTGCCTGAGCTAAGTGATGTTTACTTGCCACATTCAAGTCTCTGGTTATGGTAGAGATATGGACTAAAATAGGATGGGCAGAAGCGCAAATGCAGATATGGTCTTATGGTTGATTTAAATACCCTTCTCTGGGCTATATGAACATACCAGTCCTGTTTCAAGATTTAACTGCTTGTCATACAGAGATTCCATGCTTGTTTCCAAAGGAAGTTCACCCCTTTACACTGTAGGTGCTGTGAAGCAAAACAAATAAAGCTTTGCAGTGTGGGCCTGTTTCAGCATGGGACTGAATTGCTGGGTCTGGCAGCCAAAGAAAAGCCCCACTCTGAAGAAATGAAAATGAAGAGAGAGACCAAGCCAACCTGGAAGCCTGTTGCTGCCTGCCCACTTGCACCAGGATACAGCAGATCAGGAACACTCTATTACAGAGGTTCAAAAGCCACTGGCTATTTGATGCTGGTTCCTCTCTCTTATTTGTAGCTGCTACACAGCTAAATCACATTATATGAAACTAAATGTTTATTAAAGGTTAAACATCCACCCTTCTCCAAGGTGCTGCTGGGCAGCAGTGTGATATAGTAAACTGCAATTCCATCCCCATGAATAGCCCTGGGCAACCTTTAGTACAAGTACAAGGCATGGTTTGCAGTCATTCTTTCTGGAGTCCCATGGAGACACCTCAACTACTAATCACATTTTTGTGTCTCTAAGAAAGCAGTAAATCCCTTCCTGGAGTCATTTTTTCCATATCAGCATTTCCTGACATAGCCACAGAGCCAATCTTCCTTTGTACACACAAAAGGAAATGATTCCTCTCCCCACTTCCACCACATCCCCAATCCAGGCAGATGTCCATTAGACAACCTTCTTTTATTAAAAGATGATCTGGGCATTTAATAAGGTTACAGAGCTCTGCCTGTTTTTCCTTCATGTAACTAACATTGTGATACCATTTGGAAACATCTTGCAAAGAAAGTTGAAGACTTCTCCACCTTGACTATTCCAGTTTCTAACAGCACATTTCCCTCAGTCCCAAATACACCAGGGCAGCAACCACCCCATGGGTCTAGAAGCATATGAAGTGTTTGTGTTTGTGGTCCCAGGAAGAACTCACACATCACTGGGGTTTGGCAGATGGGAAACACGTGTCACTGGATGCTTCAGTGCAATTTGCAAACACTGCCCAAACACCCTGCGCAAGCTTGTGCACAGCATCACTTAGAGAACGAAGCTGCTGATGCTGTTGCCTAGGAAGGTCCCTTTGCAAACTTCTTTTGAAACTACCTGGCTTGTCCTACCACTCCAGAGATAATGAACTAGGAATAGGCCACAATCACAAGTTAGCTGTGGAGTCTGAAAATGCCTTTTAGAATAGCACTGCTGTCCTACTTCTTGAGGAAACCCTTAAAATAGGTTTCAATCCCATAACTCCCCTCTCACTACAGTAAGCATGCACAACAAAGCAAACAGATCCCCGAAAAACATTTGGAAGGTACCAAATCAGAGCCCTTCTGCTCCATTTATTAAGGGAATGAAGTCGCTGTGTGGTGTCTCATAGAATTATAGAATAGTTTGGGTTGGAAGGGACCTTTAAAGGTCATCTAGTCCAATCCCCAGCAATGAGCAGGGCCATCTTCAACTAGATCAGGTTGTCCAGAGCCCCATCTCTTTGCACACCTGCACTCACCCCTGGTATTGAAAAAGCTTTTGTTAATGCCCACCCAACCTTAAACATTCCTACATTGCTGTTGAGGAACCTGTGTAGCACTATTATGGTAAACACACAATGGGTTCTGGTGGCAGGAAACACCTTGGTAGCAAACATCCTCTCACCATGGCATTCAGAAACCATCCTGAATTCCAGCTCTCATTCTGGTAAGTTCTGAACTTGGCATGGGCTACTTCCAGCGAGCTCAGACTGGGGAAGGAGGTTTTTTTGCACACATACAGGTAAGCATGTCCTTTTCCTGTAAGAAGCAGCCTCATGGTGTGCAGTGCATTCACGTGAGATAAGCACAGGTTCAGGTTCTTACTCTGTCTAGCTGGAGGCTGGGATTTGTCCCCTGAGACTCCCATGACACAAAAGATGGCCCTGATTATACAATCATAGAACAGTCCAGGGAGGTGTTCACAACTCCTCTCACTGATCTGCCTCATTTTGTTTAAAAGGTGGAAATAGAAATGAAAACAGGGAGCGAATGACTCCATAACCTCTCCTAGGAGACCCTAACACCGCTCCCATGAATGTGATGTGCATTGTACAGCACACAGGACACCTCACCAGGAGAAAGGGACATAGCATTCCCCTTGGAATACCTTAGTCTGCTGCTTGTGACCCTCTCCTGGGGTGTATGCATTGTTGGGTCGCAGCTATTGCTTTCAGCTCTTAAAAAGAAGCGATACAAACACACAAGTTTGCAGGCAGCTGGTGAGTGGGTGGGTTAACTCCCCTCAGTGGGGAGTCACAGCATGGCATCCCAAAAATGGGCTCCTTTCCCCCTCAGAGGCAGAGGCCCTAAACTTCTCCTCACCCTTTCAGGCAGATAGGATCACATGTTTTACTTTTTCCATAGCAGCACAGAGGCAATTGCCTAATTCAGTGTTCTGAGTCCTACCAGATAGCAAAGCACCCACAAATTAAGCATCATGACTGTGATGCCTCCTTTGTGAGTCCCTCCTCCAGAGGCTAAGAGAGATGATTCCACTTCAGTAAGCTACAGAACATGCTCCAAAACTGGAACAGTTGTCAGAAGGCACATTGTGCACAGATCCTCCTACCAACTCCTACAAAAAAAAATTACCTTCTTTCAGCTAGAACAAAGAGCTATTAAGTGAGACAATGTACCTAGCAGTATTGGTGAACCACCTGTCATCAAGTGTTAGACATTAGCAATATCTTTTTTAAGCCAAGCCAATAGAAGCTCCCAGCCACTGTTACAACGGCATATAAGCACAGATGAAAAGTGTCAGCCCAATTTTTAGCTTGTCTTAACTCCTTCCACTCCATCTGTTCTGTTATTGGTGCTTTCTGTAGCAACCCCAGAGCATGACAGACCACATGAATTTCATACAATAATCATCAAACTAACACTTTGCATCACTTTTCATGCAAGTTGGCTTTGTGGAGCAGCCTCGTTTGGTTTGAGGGCAGGCAACTAGGAGACTGATGACAAAGAGATACTTGCCCCTCTGGACCCAACTCTCCCAAACCAAAGGGACAGCTACCCAGAACATCTGCATTAGAGTTCCACAGCCCAAATGCCCAAGATGAAGGAGGTCTGTGTTCCTATGCATACCTCTGCTAGCTGATAAGCAGCAAGAAGCCAAGTTTAGGATACAAGAAGAAACATGAGATTAGACAGACACATAGCAACCCGAGAAGAGCAGGCTGGACCTATGTGTGGGACAGTTATTAGCCTCCTCTGCCCAGCCTGAGCACCCCACCCAGGAGATGGTTTGGTGGGAGAATGTCAAAGCTCCTGTTCTGATGATTGGGTTGCACAGCAGTCCAAGCCAAAAGAGGATAAAGAGCTAGAGAGCTACCTGGCTCTGCAGATTAAGCTCTGCAGTTTAAGCAGGACTTGTCCTATATCTGGCTTATTTATACCTTTCAGTTTCCAGCCCAAAAGTCTGATCTTAAAGGTTTACTAAGTAAATATTTTTTCCGCCTGACCACCAAGCCTTTGCAGTGCTAGGAGAGAGCTGATTTGGGGTGAAATACTGGACATTTAAGGTGTTTTATTTTCCTACAGGTAGGGTATCTATGTAAAGCAACACACTTGCCTGCAAGACTTACAGTCCAGACCCAGTTTAATCAGAGACTGGGGAATTTTTCCTTCCATGAAGGGGCTGATACCACCAATGCCAAGTTTTAGGAAGGGTTTTCATCCATCAAATGTAAGCTACCCTCTCTCCCTGCTAACTGCAAATGGTGAAGAAAAGTCAGCAGAGGTCTATGCAGCTGGCGTGAGGGGACAAACTTGGCCTGACTGGACCTCGCTTTGCCTCTATACCAGGGCACTAGTGGTAGCTACTTGCCATCCAGCTGGTCAGTAAGGCTTCCTATGTGAAATCTTTTGATGGTCCTAGATCAGAGGTGTCTGTATCACTGCTTATGAGCCCAGCTGGTGCTTTGTTGCATTTTTAGCAGAAAAGCCAAGAAGCGAGTAAGATTTCCCTTCTCAGGGACTAGTCCTCCAGGGCTTGAGTGTGCAGATTCCCCTTGTCTGTCCCACAGTTGATAGATGGATGGTCATGGCCAAGCATTACACCTGGCTGAATTAGGAAACACTTTCCGTGCAGATGGAAACCACTACCATCTCAGCTGGGAGACAGTAACTGAGAGAAGCCAAATGCAGCAGGAAATAAAACAGATTAGCCATGGTTTGTACTTACCATTTGAAATATCCTCAGAGAGTGCACTCGTGGTCAGGTTCTGTGTACTGAAGAGAAGTGCAGGAGTTTCTGTGCACCTCTTCCCTGAGGTGAGCAGCAGTGACTTCTAGCCAACAGGCTTGAGGTGTGTGTTAAGGCAAAGAGACCATAGGTTCACGGAAAGCAGGTTTCAGGGCTATCAGTCCAGCTTCTCTCACTGTCTGGAAATGTAAATTCAAAGACAAAGACAAATATAGATCAGTTCAGTAAAACAAAATTGAAATACATGCCAGAGAGGCAGTTAGTGGTTGTCATCACCTGGCAGGAACAGAAATTACATGGAACAGGGACTTTTTGAACTTCAGCCATTGGACTGCATGACTAAACTGTACAACATGACTGATGTGGAGACTGAGTAGGTGTGACGGTGGCATGGATCATTGTGCGTGCAAAATAGATAACGAAGCTTTTATGTGACCTGCCCTGTTAACTGTGAAGTTGCACAATTTTCATGGTAAATAGAAATGCAAATTAAGAAGGCACTCTGCTTCTCAAATTTTTCCAGTGGCTGGTCCCTTGCAAAGCTCCTCCCAGATTTTTGCAAGTGATGTTGTCAAAAGCATTCAGCAATGGCCTCTTTCTGCAGAAAAAAAGTTAATAGGAACATTTACAACTGCTTTCAGTGAACACCTTACAAAAGTTAACAGGAAACTGCAATTTCTTTCTAATGTAAAAGTCATTTAGCATTGGATACAGGCATTTTAGTGTGTCAAAGAAGCCAGAATTTCCTGTTGCAACATGCCCATCTTTTACCCAATGAAAACCATGACTGGTGTGACAAGTTGTAATAGACAAACAGCTATGCTTTGCCATTCTTCCCTGTGAAAGCCCCTTTAACCCCTTACCTCACCAGGCCTAAAGTCATTCCTTTGGCAATAAGATCAACAGAAACCTCTGCATTTTTCTTCCAATAGTTAAATTATTTGTGAGCTTTGAAAATAATCCCACTTTGTCTTCTAACCCTAGTTTTGCATATATACATGTCTTTTTCCATGTCAAACCCTGTGAATTCTTCAGCTAAAATATGCATTCATTAGAAAAACATTTCAGGGTATTTTTTTCTCTCTTCTTTATCTACTTGTTTGAATATGTTGTAAACTTGATTAATGTTGCCTTCTAATCTCTTTTTTTCTAGAGAGAACACCTGGAGCTCTTTTAACCTGTCTCAAATAAAAAATAAAACCCAAAAGCCAAACAACCCAAGATGCAATGTCATACCTTCACAACCCTTTCCTTTCCCTGGCCATGCATTGCTCCTGTTCTAAGAGAATGGACACATGGGTAAAACTTGTGTCAATGAACCTACAGAGACATTGGTTTCTTCTAAAGCCCCCTTGCTTATGGTCCCAGTAACCTGCTGCTTAGGTTTTAGCCTCTTTCTGACTAGAATAGTTTGTGGAGATTTATGACAGCAATTCTGGTTCCTTTCACAATGTGTTTTCCGCTATTCTCATCTATCGCTTTGCCAACATGCATCATTTATTTAATACCAGTCAGCCACATTAAACTTTCTTTTTTTTTGAGGACATTTCCTCCTGTACCTGGAGAAGTTGTGCAGGTAAATAAAGTCTGAGCCAACAGTTTTGGACCTGACTTTTCTGCCTCCATCCAAAGCTTTCCATGGGCATCAATCATCCTTGAACAGGATTCTTCTCATTTTAATTACACTAATATCACCATAATTTCATTCTCATTAACAACAATTGAGTTTCAGTCTCTGCAGATGGTGGAGCTGGACAGTTACCAAGCAACATGCCATCTTGAGAGGAGTGTATGGACCAGTGCTTAGCCTGTTGCAGTGTTACTCACCACTGTTTCTGGGTTGCGTCACTTCACTTTACCCATTTGTGAAATGACATATGCCTTTGCCTCATATTGGTTTTAAGGTTTACAAAGAAGACTTTTAAAAATACAAAAGAAAGTCCATTGCCCAACTAGCTCATTCTCGTTAAAATACAACCTTGCCTGATTTGATAACTTCAGGTGAAGGCTATAGAGGAAAGATGTTATCTATTTAAAGTGCAGCTACAAAGAGGACAGCCATTCTCTCTTCAGAAGGAGCCACATGGAGAAAACAAGGGACAATGAGTACAACTTGTACTGTGGGAGGTTTCATCTCAGTATAAGAAAGAAATATTTTACAGTGAGAACAATCAGTCACTGGAACAACTTTCCCATGGACCTGGCAGAGTCCCCATTGCTGGAGGTTTTCAAGACGCAGTTGGACAGGGTACTAGCTAATCTCATCTAGGCTACCTTTCTCATGAAAGGTTGGACCAGGTGATCTTTTGATGTCCTTTCCAGCATGGGATGTTCCATGATTGTATGGTTCTATGACAGCTGTAGATGGGCATAGATCTAGGGGTATGTTACTTCTATAGACACAACCCCTCCCCAACAGAGCAGGTGTAAAACCCAAATCACAGCAAAAACTGATGGGAAGGGACTTTTGTGGTTTTCTACTCAAAGCAGGTCTGCCTTCTGGACATGTCCTTTGTTATTCTCATGAAATGGAACTGTCAAAGCCTATACAGGTAGATTTGCACAATTGCAATTATACTTATGTTGCAGGACAGGCACCCAGTGCAGCCTTCTCCTCACCATTGTCCAACCTGGTATATCTACCAGGGTTTGCTGTATCTCCTTTCCAGACTGGGTTTCTTTTTGAGGAAAACCAATGTGGGTAGGGAGAAGAAAAGCATTTACCCAAAGATATGTTGGGGTGTACAGAGGGACAAGGACTTCAGTGAACATTGTGGGGAACTACTCTGTCCCACACAGTAGTTCCAGTTCCACACAGTGAATACATGATTTCCCACATATCCACTGGATGGCTTATCACTGGCTGCCCTCATCAGGCCAGGTCCAGCCTTACTACCTGTGAATTGAAGCAGGACATGTTACATGTACAGCCGTGATACTAGAACTCATCTCTAAGCTGAGAGAAGGGTGATTTGAGGAACTGTCACTACCCCTTGGCTCATACGTAGAGGAAGCTTCAACTTAGACCTGGCTACAGGTAAAAAATCAGTACAGCATAAACCAAACTGCACCAGTCCTGCAGGAAGGGCCTGACATTGTGACTGCAAGTGTGAAGAATGATATTACATGGATATGATGGGTTTTTTTTACACTGAGTACAAAGTCTGGTACAGCTGCTAGAAATTATGATGGACTATTGCAGCCTTCTGGGCTGGAGAACACATTAAAATCTCTTCAGGAGATGACATCTGACCAGCTTCTGATGCAAATGTTGTCTCCTCCTACCCCAGTTGACAGCTGACCTCCCTGATAATCCAGTAAGACACAGATGGTGGCTGCACAGCTGAGGTAAACACAAAATGGTCACTGTGACAGCCCAGAAGAGTCACTGTTTTCCCATCCCTCTATGCTTAGAACTCCCTAAATCAGATGGCAGTCTAGGATCCCAGCCAGATCTATCTTCCCCAAGCATTTAAAACACACAAGGAACAAAGGGGCACCATAGTTGGAAGGGTGAGAAACAGTTTCACTCAGATTTTGTGTTGCAGCGGATCTTCTGCAGACACCTTTAAGATATATTTTTAATCCATAACAAGGACTTTGATTTTTAATTGAATATATTTTGTAAATGGAAAGAACTAATTCAGGTACAACCATAGGCAATAATAGAGAATAATTGTTCTACTATTGCGGAAAAGCTGGGAAAGGTGTGACATGAAGAGCAGCACAAAACCAACTGTCTTTATGTCAGGTATAAACCAGTGCAATGCCTGCACTTTGGGGAAGTGAATTTGGTGGGAAATGAATTAAAACATGAGAAAGAGTCACCTTTTAAGGGCAAGAGGTCTTGATTTCTGCTTGCTGACGAGGATGACACCAGTATTTATGCTGATAGCCAATAAGGGCATTCCTCACTCCAATTTCATTTCCAGAAAACATTAATGTTACCTCACAGTGCGTTATTTGAATCAGCACACGTCGCCAGAGGTTGAATAAGATGGTTTCTCCACACTCCACAACAGAGTACTGACACTTACTAAATTATGCTGTTAAATACTGTAGTATGGCTATAAAATACAATGAAGGCCTGTGGAAAGATGCCAGCCCTTTTCTGAGAAAGAGAGAGCACTTTTTGGAACCCTGCCTTTGGCCCGTAATTTTCACTTCCATCCACTACAGTGTGAAATGACATGAAAGGACTTGTAAAGTCAAGTCCAGGAGACTGGTGGGGATTTGAAGGAGTAAGCTAAAGTTAGATCATTGATGGTGGTGTTTGACCTACTTGAACTTTGTGGGGAAAGAAGGAGGGAGCCAAACCTCCCACACATCTCCCTAGCAGACTTCACTGGAAAAAAAAAAATAGAATTTCAGCCCAGATGGGGCCAAAACATTCAAAATATAGAAACTCTTAATGGACAAAACTGTTGATTCACAAGCAATAAAACTTAGCAGAGAAGTTGCCAACTAGCAAGATATTTCAGTATTTCATGGGAAATAGCATTCAGTGAAGGAGAAGGACCAGTGGCAGGGATGGAAGCACTTACACAAACTGAGTCTCCTGTCAGGTACTACAGTAATTCACATGGGCCCTGACACATGCAACCAATAACAAAGTCCTTTAAGCCCAGCAGACTCAAAATGATTTTTTTTTTTCTTGTTAGTAATTACCAAGGAGGTGAAGGATGGAGGAAGACTCAAGACTGACCTTTCTTTGTGGAAAATATTTCAGCAGGAAATATTTGTCCTTCTCCAGTTGCCATAATCTGACTTGTCACACTATATGGCTGCCTAAGACCCTTCACTGCAGGAACACAGACCAAATGATGGTGCCTGACCCACAAAGCTTAAAATCTAACTGGGGAACAACAACAAAACCAATAAATGCCAACTATGAAGGCCAAGAGAGAAAAAGACCTGTGGCAGTGCCTGACAAACAAGAGATACAATATGCTGCCCACCTGTTTGCTACCACATTTCTACAGAGGATGGTTAGTTTATTAGAGGAAGGATGAATCAGACTAACAGAATTATAAGGTAGAGATGGATGAGCAAAATTCCACAGGACTTGTCTTCCTAGGTCTACACATTAGCTTAGTGTATTTCTTATATCCTGTACCTACAAATTTATACACAAATCCAGCACCTGGTCAGTCTCTGGAAATAGAATGACTCAGCTTAAAATGTGTGTTCGTAGTTGCCTTGGGTGTACACTTCTTGCAGATGGTCAAAACTGGAGAGCAGCAGAACTTTCTTAGTGACAATGTTTAAACAGAGAACTTGGACTTAGCCAAAGTGCCCTATATTCATTTGCTGGCCCTGGTCTTAGCTGGAGTTGACTCCTCATTACACACTGTCTCTAAAGCAGACCGTCCTTGAGGCATGATTTTTAAATCCATTGCAAATTCAGAACAGCTCTGGTGGCTGCAGAAACTCTTCACAGGGTTCCTAGGGATAACTCTGTCAGCAAAGCTCAGAGCTACCTTATTCCAGCCAATCTGCTTCCTAAAACTGTCCAGTCCAGGCACATGTGGACAGTGATTGGCAGAAGTACTTCTTGGGAAAAGGATTTGAAAGGAGTTATTAAGGTTACTGACATAGGGCAGCCTGGAGAGCTCATGCCCAGCCCCTCCTGACACTACAATGGAGGAAAATAGCACTAGAAAGTGTTTTGCCTTAGTGCCAGGATCCCTGATGCATTCCCAAAATGTGCACATACCACGCAGGGAAACACCACCAGCTTCCAGAGAGTGCAAGCTCTGATGGGTGGACCTGAAAAGCAGGAAATGGCATTAAGGAAGTTGTTAAGCCTTGTCACCTGAAATAAAGGTTATGTCAAACAAAATCGCCCATGCTAGCAGAGTAGGAGTTACTGTGTCTCTCTCTCTTTAGCTTTTTCCTCACCTCTACTGCACTTGTGGAGCAAAATTCTCTGAGCAATTGGTCACAGCAGTTCAGCTGGGGACAGAAGCAAGTTATCAGGAGAGGAACAAAGTAGGCAGGAGGGTTGCTTTCATATTTTCAGGGATACAGACTGTATTTTCCCCTTTCCCTCAGGCTCTGTCACTTCACTTTCCACTCCTACAAGTAGCACTTGGAGAGCAAAGAAAATGAGGGAGAGGTGTGAGAAAGCTGAGCCATATGTGTGGAGGAGAACAGGGATTTGGGGCACTGACAGATGAGCTCTGCAAATACTGCCATGGAACCCGCAGGTCCTGCCATGTGTTCCTGTATCCCCATCCCCTGCCATGGGATCCCTCAGACATCAAGGGTGGTGGAGGAGGGTTCTGGAGTGCTGACCAAGGCAAATTAGTAAGATGCCAGACTGCCAGAAATAGGCAGAGGTTTCCCTCTCTGCTGCAGAAACAAAGGTTTGGTAATAAACTGCTGGGGATAAATAGCAGCACCTTCCATCACTGCTGCTGTCTACTCCATGAGCAGCTGTTAGACCGTGACAGAAAGGGCAGAGAGAGGGATTTAGTGAACAGCTATGGCCTCTCTGACAGCATGCATCAAAAACACTCCCCTACACCAGCTGTCTCCAGACAGGACTGGTCTTGGTCCATGGTTTGCTGGTTGTAGGATGTCATTTATTTCTCCACCTCATACTTCCCAACGCAACAATTTCCTTGTAGCACGAATCTCTTTCCTCCACCTCCTTCTCCCCTTTATAAATATATGAGTATGTGTGTTTCTTATTTTTTATGTGATCTCTCAAAACTGCCAAAAAAAAAAAATCTCTTGACATAAATCCTTTTGGCTCAGGCTTCCTGACAATATATGCTAGTTTTTCTTTATCCCTCACACACCTCTCCCCTCCACAAACCTTCAGCAAGAGTTTCTGCACACTCTCAGCTCTCAAGTCCTCTTCTGCAAGCACCTCTGGAGAAGTCACTGTGCTGAAGCTAGGACAGGGGAACCCTTTCTTTGCCTGTGGTGAGTGCACAGGACAGGGAGTGGGCATCTGCCCAGGACACTGCTGCATAGTCTGTCTCTGTAGATACTCTGTTTTCCTCCGTTGCATGCATCCCTCCAAGCATATTTATGGTGGAAATGGTCTCATATAGCTTTCAGTGCCTACATCTGAGCCTGAGGTCTACACCACTATTTGGGTCAGCAGAGCTTTAGTCAACAGACCTAGTTGTGTCATCCAGTGGCATGCACAAAACCTATGGCAAAGAGCAGAACCAAGCTCCAAACCCCAAACCTTCACATCCTCCTTGAGTGCTGCAGCCATGAGACTGCTCCTTTCTGCTCTTCTTGGCTGCAGGCTGAGATGCAATGTTGAACTGTCCATCTGAACTGACCCTTTCTCGTAGGATTTGGTACCAAGCCTGCCCGTGTAAGTCTGTGTAAAGTCTGCATCCAAGCACTTCCCTCTACATGCTAGAGTTTGCAGTAAAGCAGAGGAAAGGCAGAGCAAGTACAACATACAGAGAGAGAAAAGGAGGTCCTTGCCCCTGGCATCAAGGACTTAACAGAATTGCTCGGGGTCCAAGTTGATCCAGTCAACAGCTTTAAATCTGCTACTGAAATTCAGACTGAACTTACAGATCTCACTGGTGCAGAGGAAGGACGCAGAGAAAGGGCTTTGCTGGGACTCACCTGTACCTAAGTTCCATGCAGTGAATGAAGGAAATGCCTAAATTTCCTGCCTAGTCAATGGGGAGAGACAGGTGTTTTCCAAGGCTTCAGAGAGACTTCTGCTGCTTAAGCTGGCAGACAGGATCTTGAAAAAACACCCTCTCAGATTGCTGGCTAGCAAATGTCAATGCCTCAACCATGGCAATGGCTTCACTAGCTACCAAAAATACAGATGTAAGCCTGGTGCCTAAGCCAGACAGACCTGTTAATACTAAGCTTTTGTATTTTAACCTCGCTAGAAGCTGCTGTTATGGTGAAATATATGGGGCAGCAGAGCATGGCAGCAGAGCTAAAGCCCATAGATCATGGAGTTAAATATCCTACTGTGGGCTAAAAGTGAGTGCACACAGTTTCAGCCCATGTGTTGGCTGAAGTTATGAGCATGCAAGAAAAGGGGATTTATAATGAGAATGGCAATTCAACCTCAATTACAGCACGCAACTGTCTGCACACTATAAACCGGAGTTTTAATAATGAGGCAAGTAGGCTGAGGGAGGGAATTTCATTGTGTCTGTTTTACAGCCTGGGATTCTTACTAAATTCATCAGATCACCTGAGTTCTCCTGACAACTGTAGCAGTATAACTAATTTTAAGGGGGTTTATTGTACATTAAGACTGCAACAAAAGATACAGGCAGAGAAAACCTCATAGCGAAAGAGAACTCCAGATTGAGGACTATAATGTATATGAGATTTGAAAGAAGTAAGTCCTAAAAGATGTAGACAGCAGTTTTTCAGGGTCCTTAACCTTGATGAATAAATGAATAAAATCCCCTAAAAAATTGCAGTGTTTCTTTCAAGTGATTTCCAGCATGTTAATGATCAAGAGAAGCTGAGAAAATTGCTGGGAAAGGAGATGACTTTCCTCAATATGCTCTTACACAGAGACTATGAGACAGACCTGAATTGTAAGCAAATAATATGCATTGCAAAATTTGACAGAGAAAGAGAAGAACAGAGGCTCTTTATCTGTCCGTAATGCATTTGCATACAGGTGTGTTGACTGCAGGACTTAGCGATGTTGCCAAATCAAGGCTTTAATGGAGACTTGGAGCCTTCCATATCCAGGTACTTTGACAGGGCTCTCCTGTATCGTATTTACCTACCTTACTATGCCAAAAGACAGAAAAGAGGATCTAGATTGAAAAAGGGCACAGAGAACACATAGAAGCCTTTATCTACCACCATGTACAACACCCCACCAGCTAATACTGAATGCCAAAGGGGCCTGAGTTGCTCACTTCCCTCATTTCTATGAGCAGTCTCCTAGGCATTGCTGGAAAAGTTAAAGGCACAGTAGCTCACCCCTCAGTGCAGTCCACAAGGAGGCATCTCCCCATCTTCTGCAAGACAGGAAGGGAACATCTTTTTGTTGTCCTGGCATGGCCTTGCCACAGGAGGCACTGAGGACTGGAAGAAGGTGCAGCTGAGACAGGGAGCATCAGGCACTGATGGGCAACTTGGCTGAAAATGTGGGTGCTCCCAGATTTAAGCTGTCAAAGGAATGGCAAATGAGAAAAGGGTGCTGAAGACTGAAATTTTGAAGGTATCATCTCCAGCAATGTTTTCACCTGTCAATTTTACTAGCTGACAGTGGTTGTAAACAATGTTCTTGTCTCTCCCTGTCTTTGAACCCTCCACAGCACCTACATCACCCACCCAGCCCTTTTCTCTCCTGGCCCCACCAACATCTAGCTAATAATGCAGCTGATTAGATCTTTCATCATTTTTATTGTTATCCACCCGCAGATTAATAAAACAGCGCTCTGGCTGTTTCTGGCTGACCACATTCCCTAATTTATCATAAAGGCTTCGCCTGAAATACTTCTGTGTGACATGCGGGGAGAGCTGCAGTCCCTCCCAGCCAAGCGTATCTGCAAGAGAGTGCAGCACAATGGTCCGCAGTGATATCGCCTGTATTCTCACCACACAGAGCAGAAGTTAACACTCCGCAACCAAGCCGCTAAAGCAAAATTACCAGAGATTGGTACCAGAGGCACAGAGGTGGAAAAATGGAGAGTTAACTCCAGCTCACTGGAGCACACTGCTTCATACCTGTACCATCTCTTAATACAAGGGAATCTGCTTTTAAAGCACTCCAAATTTTCTTTTTAAAGACAGTAATTACAAGGGTGACTTAACATGGCCTCAGGGACTATCCTGTAAGAACTTTAAGACTTGATCCCTTAAAAGTCAAAAAGCTGGAGGAATCATGAAACAAACAATGGATTCCCCGCCCCGCTTTCTCCTTCCCTTCCCTTCCCTTCCCTTCCC
>JANZLQ010000079.1:73900487-73913655 GCA_026212715.1 Elanus axillaris | reverse complement strand
GTACTGATTTAAACTGAGAAGAAATGCAAAGCTCAAATGTCTTGCAGTCCAAGGGAGGATTTGAGCCCGCAAATTCAAAACCAATCCCCTTAAAATCACACAGCCCTCTATTGAACTAGGGTTTTCATCCATTTACTTTGAGTGCATGACATTCACTTGATGAAGATAAGTTCATCTTTGTGTGGCCAGTGTTATACTGGGGGCAACAGAGATCTATTCGCTATTTACCAACCCGAAGTGAGAAAAAAGTGAAAAACTTCTGCCAGGTAGACATTTTTGGTAAGATTTTTCCTGTTTTAAACTGAACAACATAAACCATTTTCAAAAAAAACAACAAAGAAAACCAAAAATGCAAGCACCTTTTTATTAAATAAAATCCGAAAATTTCTACAGAACGGGTAAAGTTTTATAGAAAGATTCCATTTAAAGCAAAAGTCCATTTTCTGCTGAGAACTATTTTCAGGAGATACACTTCAGTCAGGACTGTCACCTATTACTTGCCTTTCAATCACCAACCGATGCCCTAGCTCACGTCCCCCGTGCTAGATGCTGTGCAAAGACACAATAAGCAATCTTTGGCTTACAGAGCTGGGGTCTCATTCTGGGGAGAGCTGAGTGTTATAAGTAATGGGGTGGAGGTGCAATAGCAAGATCCCACAGATACAGCAGCCAACATGGGAGAACAACCCAAGGGCAGAGCACTGTTTGAAAACAAATAGCTGCCTCCCAGCCAGCTATGCCTTGACTGACACCATGTAGGTAACTCAAAGATACCTAGCACAGTCTTCAGTGGGATCTTAAGAAAAGATTGAACCAAGAAGGGGTCTGTGACCTTTCAAGGCAGTGCAGTGCCAGCAATGTAGATAAGGGTGTAGTAGGATATAGGTAGATAGGGGAGATGTGAGCTGCCTCCTCCTCCCAGACACACATCCAGCTGACTTGCACTGCTTCTTGGTAATGCCAAGCATGTTTATCCCCTGTAAGACAAGGCCATGGAGAACGGCCATGATTGCTATTCTCATTAGGACAAGGTGAATGTAGCTCTGTGTAAGCTGAGAACAAGCAGGAAAAGCCTAGAGCTGTCAGTCCATTCCAAGGAAAACATTTTTCCTGCTCCAATATCCAAAACATTCTCCTCACTTGGATCAGTTTCTGGTGGTTATACTTTCCTTCCTTCTCTCTTTCATTTTTCCCTGTTCTTGTGTCTCCTCCTCATTTTCATCTGAACCACCAAAAATAAGATATTCTGTGAACTGAGGAACAAAGACTGATTTCCTATGACTCAAAGCAGTCCCTTTTGTGTGTGTGTGTGTGTCTTTCATTGTCTTACAGAAATTCTGCGCTTACTATGGCCTGTCCATCAGCAGGAAGAGACAGAGGGATAATATTTGTGAATATCAGTAGCAGTTTAGAGGACACCTTTTCTCCATGCAGATGGCTATCTTTACAAAACGTGCAGGAGCTTACTAATTTTGAGATTTCTTTCTCCTCTACCTAAAACTTTTTCAAGGGGGTCAAAAGTTAACACGAGAGGTGCACCAAGCAGCAGACCAGCACATGCAGTACAATTGCAGTAACCCTTCCATCCTTAAGAAGCCAGACCTTGGTGACACACATCCTCTCCTCCGTCTGCCTGTCAGTCAGTTCATGCATCCTGCCTGGCTGCCTTCAGACCTGGGTTATCTTACACCTACCTCAGGTGAGGCAACATCAGCCTCACCTCTTCCTCCCTTCCCCTTTGCCCCTCCAAAAGCCACCTGAGACAGAAAACAGCAGTTAAAAGATTATCAGGAGACAGTTTCTGGAACAGAGGTCTAAGCAACAAGTCCCTCATGAACAAGTGATACTCAGCCCAACTAAGACCAAAGCAAATCCTGACAAAGTCATCCTGCAATGAACAAAATGCAGCTTCACTTTGCTTCTCCAGGCCAAGGAGCACATGGGTCTAATTTGCAGCTCACAGCCCAGCTCTGCAGTGACAGATGCTGCCTGGAACTGAAGGAGAAATGATGATGCAGGGCCGTTTCCTTTGAGATGCCGTTCTGTCACCATGGAGGCAAACAGTGCGCTCTCAACAAGTTTATCTGCAAAGTAACATGAAAATTCCTCACAGCAGGAGAGATTTGATGGTACGTGCCTAGCACAGCTTTATAAAGAGGTTTCTTTAAATGCTTCCAAATCCCATGCATCTATTTCTTGCTTTATCATCCTTTTCAACATCCTTCTTTCTCTCTCTTTTTCTTTTTTTCTAACGCCTCCACAAGGCACGTTTATCAACATCAAAGCACATTCTCATACAGCTCAGTTTTTTCCTCTGAATCCACTCTTGCAAAGTCCAAACCTACTAGTACTCTCCATGCCCAGCAACTTCACCAGGAGCAAAACTTGCATCTGTGCATGAAATCTCCTTCCAAGTCTGGGCAGTATCAATGTCCTAATGTAGGGACCAAGATCCTTTACGCCTAGGTGAATTCCTCTGAGACAGAGCATTTGGTTTTGATACTCCTGCAGACTTTGTTTTGCCTGGGTTAAATCTTGATGACTGTCCCCTCCACGGATTTTTCCTTCCTTCCCAACCAAACCAGAGGTGCACACCAGATTATATTTGTAGGCTGCATTCAGGATGCTCAGCCCAGACAAACAAGTGCTCTAGCTCTGGGGTGTTATCACCAGACAGATGCCTAAGGCTTGGTCCTGTGGCCACCACACTGCCTGAGCTTGGGTAACCTGCAGGTCCGCTCTGCCGTAATGGCAAGCAATGGTCAATTCCTTCCAGACCTGTTTCATGACCCAGCAGACCACACCTAGCCTACCCACACACCAGGGCATGGACGAGTGAGTGCTGAAGGTGTTGCAGCCATGTGTTTCCTTCCCACATGGTCCTCAGGCTTCCTCGGGTGACAGTTACTGTAGGAATATGTGTCTGCCCAGCTGATGTGAAGGCAAACTTGGACCCAAGGACAGGTCTCAGCCCCTAGTTCCATGCCCTCAAAGCTGAGTATCTGCGGTTAAAACTACTCTTCCTCTTCCTGATTTCTTCCGTATTAAGGAAGAGCTCAGCCATGCTCCGTCAAGCTCTAGAAACATGAATGTGTTTGCATGGCATAGGTAGGAAGATTTTTGAAGCCCAGTGCTGATCTGCAACTGTATTGCAGACAAAACTGTTTCATACAGGTCTGCTTTCCTAGTGTGTTTTTATCATTAAAAACATCAAGACAAGACCTACAGGATCTTTTCACTATCTTCAAATTCCAAACCTGGATCCTAGCTGGATGGTAAAAGAGCCTTCATGCCCAAACCCTTCTCCTCTGTCCTGCTTACAGCACATGACTTGGCTTTGTCACTCTGGTGTCTTCATCCCAGGAATACAGGTTTCTCCTCCTCCCACCCTCACCTACAAGAGCCTTATATCTCCTCTCCTTGGCACTGGCACTGCCGTGGGGATAGGCGGGGCACAGGAGCAGCCTTGACAGAGATGTCTACACCTTTTGGCAAATTCCAATTGCCAATTGGCATGGGAAAGATGGAAAATGAGCTAAAGGATGGATATTCACTTTCCACAGTGTGTAAAGGGCTCTGTGTGTTGGGGTGGTGATGGGAGGAAAGAAGGTGAAAGGGGAGTTGGAACTGTAAAGTTTGAAGGTGAAAAAAGTCTTTATATCTGGATTAGTGGAGTCCTGGGGCCTTCAAAAATAGTTAAAATTCCCTTTTTTGAGTAATGGAGAAGTAGTTTGCATTGATCTTAAGAATTTGCTTATAGTTTTCCCTGGAGTTCAATATACTGGGGAGTGCAAAGCTGACACAGCTCAAAAGTTTTATGAACCTCAGGTAACAGCGTGAAAGGAAATTTTAATAAATATTACATTTATTTAAATTTAATTTTTTTTCCTTGTTAATAATAAAAGCCAACCTTGGTCTTCTGGGCTTTTCTCATATGCCTGCTTAATACAGCAGCTGAATCGTGGAATTATTTATATTTTAACTTCGTTTTCAGTAAATCGTCAATCATTCACCTTTCAAAAGCATTAAATTCAGAGATGAACAGCAGGGGAGAGGGAGCCTGAAAAATAAATATTGACTTTCAGGGGTTTGTTTTGTGTTTTTTTAAACACGGGGCTAGAAATAGAAGCTGTTGCGGGTGATGAGTAAAAGCACAGAAAAAGGAAAAGACATTTGTGCCCATAGATTTCTTCCCATTATAGAACTTCAGCTCTATTTTTGCTTCATTTCCAGGAATCCACGGCAGTACCAATGGGTACTGGCCCCTGTTGACTTAAAGAGGCACTTGGCTGAAAATCTGGGTTTTGGTCATCATTGAGTGAATGGTCTTCTTTACAGAGGACAGCTGCTACTAACCATGGATGCTGGTATTGTGAGCAATAGCTGAGATCCCAAGAAAACCCAAGCAAAAGAGGCATTATGGAGTTGAGAAATCCACCAGGATTGCCATATAGTAACCTTTATGCTACGAAAAGACTCCAAAGATTCTTCCTTTTAAGTTCAGCAGTCCAATCAATGCCTAAAGATGAGGGAATCTTGCTACTGGTCTCTCCTGTACCCTGGGACAGAAGGACCACAGCTAGCCAACTGTCCCGTTGGGTGGTCTAGAGGCTTTCTGCAGGGTTCTTGCGTTCCTGTGAATGAAAGCACCTTTTTAATCCCCAAGTAACATCTGCAATATCCACCTTCTGCACCAATCTCCCCTGCTACTCCACACTCGGACCTACCTGAAATCCTAGCCCATGCAGGCTAAAATGCATCAAGGGAGGCTACCCCACAGCCTGTCAGCTACACATAGAGCAGGCATATATCATACATCATGTGTTCTGCTCATGGCCACTCTAGTCAGAGCTAAAGACTACAGCGAGAAGAGCCCAGTCTGCAATCTGGAAATCACAGGTCACAACACCACAGCGAGTCACCTGACAAGTCTGGTTCAACTGCAGTTGCACAGTCTTGATTCAAAGACATCAGGAGACGAAATCTCTACCCAGACCTTTGGCAGTTTTTTCCCAGAGATAATGACCAACAAAACAGGCACCCAGATGCCAGCCCATGTCTATTTGTGTTCGGTTTGCAGGCACTGGTCTGTCTTGTGCCTTTCTTTTTCTTTTAGATTTAAGAGTCCTTTTATAGCAGGTGCATACACACAGCAAGCCACCACTTGAGCTTGTTGATGAGCTGAACAAATTGGTCTCTTGGAAACATTTTCTCTAGCCCAGATTTGTGGAGGCCAGAGATTTCTCATTGTCCCTGACAAAGCACAAGCCCCCACATTGAAGATGGGTTTCTGTTATCTGTCCCCTTGTGACTTACACTGAGCTAAAATTAGTCCTGTCCTTTCACCAGTCTCCTTCAAGGTTGGTCTCACCACCATACTGAGGACACAGGTCCAGATGGAAGACCTTCCTTTAGGACCTCTCAATATTCTTCAGAGTCATTGCCTTCCAGAGGGACTCCCACAGCCCACTGCACAGTGGGGGCTGGCCAGCTGGAAAGCAGTTTTGCTGAGAAGGTCCTGAGGGTCCTGGTGGATGCCAAGTTTACTGTGAGCCAGTAAAGCCAGTAAAGTGCACTTGTCACAAACAAGGCCAACAGCTTCCTGGGCTTCATTAGGCAGATCATTGACAGCAGGTGGAGAGAGGTGATCCTTCTCCTTTACTCAGCACTGGTGAGACACATCTGGAGTAATGTGTCCTGTTCTGGGCTCCCCAGTACAAGACAGTACAAGACACATTGGAGCAAGTCCAACAAAGGGCCACAAAGACAATAAATGAACCAGAGCATCTGACATGGGAGGAAAGACTGAGAGCTGTAACTAGCCAGCATGTTGAAGGGAAGGCTCAAGGGGATCTTATTAATATGTATAAATACCTGGTGAGGGGAGTAAAGAAGACAGAACCAGACTCTTCTCAGTGGTGCCAGTGAAAAGACAAGAGGCACAAAATGAAATACAGGAAACCCCATTTAAATGCAAGAAAAAGCTTTTTTACTGTGAGAGTGCTAAAACACTGCAACAAGTTGCCCAGAGTGGTTGTAGAGTCCTCATCCTTAGAAATACTCAAAACACAACTGGATATGTTCTTGAGCAACCTGCTCTGGCTGACCCTATTCTGAGCAGAAGGGGTTGGAGTGGATGATTTCCAGAGATGCCTTCCCACTTCAGTTGTTCTGTGACTCTGCTCTTTACCACTCCATAGCTTCAATCTGTCCTCCTGGTTCCTATTCTCTCTCCCAGTTTGATGCTGTGAAAATGTATGCTTTACATGCCTGGACTACTGATGGATCCAGAGTCCTATCCATACATTCCCAAGCCACATTAAGCACTCCTCCAAACTTTAGGTTATCTGTACATTTTAGCCAGCTGCACTTTTTTTATTTATTTCCGGACCATTGATGAAAACATTAAATTGCATCTAAGCTATGACTGCCTTCTCACGAATGCCACAGAAAAGTGCTCATTAAACAGATTTCCTGTTCATAATTTCTGTCCAAGGTCTGTCAACTACTGATTGCTTAATCTATTTAATATTAGCACATAAAACCCCATAGATTTCCAGTCCGTATAGTCTCTATGTCCTTTCTTTACCCATTAACAGCAACAAATGCCCAGGAAAAGCTGCAAAAACTGGGACACATCCAGCCATCCTGCACATATTTTCCCAGCTTCTGATACCTGGAGGTTTAGGAGTTCTTGTAGCAATGGTAGCGTCCACACCATGGTGTCCTATGGCCAGCAGTGGACCTGAATTAGTCTACTTCTTTTTAACCTGTTTGCACTTTAGTTGTTCATTGTCATGTTGAATTGTCTAACAGGATTGTATGCCCTGAGGAACACTACTTTCCATCTTTTGTTCTAAACTTGTGTGACATTTTCACTGGATGTCCTTTCCTCCCTGTGGTATGGGAAGCAGTGGGTCATCTTCCATTCTTTATGTAATCTCTAGCACTCAAGATTTCATAGCTTTCCATTCAGGCCACCTTGTTGAGACTTGTCAACCACATTGTAATAGACTTGTTCTAAGAGACTACAGTCTGTCCTTCCCACTGCTTCCTCAAAGCTGGCGTTAAGACCTCTGCAGATAGGCAAGCAGGGCTTTGTCCTTTGCAGCCAGGGCTGCTACCCCACCCCACTGCCCTTCTAGCTCCAGTTGGTCTGAAACCACCTCTCTCTGTCTTGCATCCAGTTAGAATAACACATTTCCTTTGGAAGCAGGACAAGGAACATCTCTGGTTCACAAGGAAACAGGGGCTACAGTGCTTACAACTTCTGCCCTTTGCCAAAAAGCAATCTCCTTCCCTGCTGCCCTCCCCAGGCAGCATGTGAGCAAGCAAGTGAAAGGAGAAACAAAAGCTAAACAGAGGTTAAAGGAATAGGAGAAGAAAACAGATGACCCCCCCACCCTGGGAGTCTAGGGCCAAGTGGCACGAACACTAGGATCCCCTGGAAGCCAGCTCATCCATGTGCACTGGCCTTGCTGCCTTCCAGTTCCCAGGATGGGGTCTAATAAATTTTAAAAAACAGCAAACAGCTTAAAAATGCTAGTATTTAAAAATATATTGAGCAAATTTGCATGTTGTTCCCTTTTGTGTGGGGATGGCATTTATACACCCGGTGTTTCAGCGGTACTGCATCTCAGAGCACTTTACATAGCAATTAATTACACACTGGTAGTGGAGTGACTGTCTACAGGCAACCTCATCAACCATTATCCACTCTGCAACATCCAGCATACAGCTGTGAACATTTGCATTAGCAGAAAGTTTTCTTGGCTGCCATTAGCAGGGTGCAAGAATGTCAAGGAAGATGCTAGGGGTCGGCTCACTCCCTGCTCCTTCCCAAAAAGCCTTTAACAGCTACCATCACAGCTTGCACAGTCAAGCTTGTGACCCTTCCCTCATTTCACCCCAGCTCTGGACCATGGAGATGTCATCAGCTTACAGCACACTGCAGTCCAGATCTTGCACCATAATGCCATCTTTTCCTACAACATGGAAACACTCTTGGATGGGAGACTTCTGAGATAGCACATAGAAGTGCAAAACCAAAATCTGTACAAGGGATAGTTTTACAGTACAAATTTTGTTCATAGCCTGTGCAAATTTCTGGTTTATATCCTTGGTGCAGCTAGCCACAGCGCAGCCCCTGTGCCCCAGGATTACTGTCAGCACTTCCTAGGCCTCTCCATAAATCACCCTGGAAAGACACTGCACACCTGAGTGACCAGCTTCTGACAACTCCCATGGCCTCAATGCTATTGTGAAGTACTTTGCAATGCCAGATTCTATCCTGAGTCCCTTTTTGCCTCTGCTTTGTCCACACCACAGCAAAACCATATATGTCACTGCCATCAAGAGATTAGAGGAAGCCTGATGGCAATGGGCTATGGGAAGAATCCCAGCAGTGCACTGACCTTCAGAGGGGACCTGAGGACAAGAGACTGATCAGCAGTACTCACAAAGAACCTTGAGGTTTTCTTGCTAGAGCTATGACATAAACTCCCAGACTGTGTCTTTACCACCACAATGAACCATTGCAAAAATGTCCCTGGACATTAGAACTTGATTTTCTGTGTTGTAAGTTGTTAAAACACTACCTGGCATGTTTTTGGCACAGTCTAACTAGCATTTTCCCAAATGATGCCTAGACACAGCCTGGGAATTAGCACAGACTAGTGCCCATTCTCAGTAGGCAATTTGGATGCAACCCCCCTTTTTTGGAGGGTGAGAGAATTTAATAGTACAGATGCAGGATACCCTGTGCCAGCTGGCCTCTGCACAAGAGAGCAGACCCAGCTACAGTTAATTTACAGGTATAGATGCAGCATCAGAGTCCTGGACAACATCCAGCCGATGACTGCATCCTCCTCCTTTCAATTCCACCAACCTGAAATGCAAAACAAAGCCACAATGCTTCTAATCTTTAATTGGTACTCTGTAGCACTGAAATGTTTCTGTCTTTTGAACCTAGATAAGGTGATCTTTGAATTTCTGCAAGTTAAGGAGCGCATGAAGTCTTTGGGGTCCCTTTGAAGGGCCACAGGAGATGTGATTGCAGCACAAACCACCCAGGTCTCTTTTCTTTCTATCTTGTTTTTGTTTCATGTATGCTAAAATATTCAAAACAATACTTCATTCTGCAAGACTGGCATGCCTTTCTTGCTGAGCCCACCAAGCCAGCTCTAGTCACCAGAAGACCACAAAGAACCAACAATGGGAATCATTATTGTCATTTGGCAAATAACAACTCTTATCCAAGCTGGAGATATAAGAACAACCTACAGACCTGTGTCATGGTAGCACAGATCTCTTCCAGTTTATGACTTAAAAGAACACAAGTTGGGTGGATGGGAAAATAACTAATGGACTTCTGAGGATAAATATGGTCTTCCTGCAAGTACTGTCTTCAGTGTGCAAACCCAGCTCTCCAGCTGGGTGCTGGCAGCATAGGCCCATTGCCTGAATACAGAATGGGCCCTCCCTCCTCAACCCTCCTGTCTACACACTCCACAGCCTGCATTTGCTGTCTGGAACTGCAGGACCTGTGGCACCAACACTGAGCAGACACGAACTCATCCCAGACCCTTTTGCAAAGAGGAGAAGGGAATCAATGTTTCAGTGACTGGAGAGGGGGGAGATTATTCCAAGTTACAGCAAAAGCACAAAGTCTTTGGAAACAGAATAAGATAATTTCTCTGGGGTTTCCTTTATCTTGTCTTTGCTGCTAGAGGTAATTTCTTGATTTCTAACCCTTCTTTGAGATATGCACAGAGACATTTTAATGAGCTTTGGGGAGATAGGGTGTTTATCCCACTCTTTAGGGCAGGCTGGATCCCATTCTGTGCTTGCCTACTATTAAGCTCACCTGCCTTTAATTACTCACTGGTTTCCTGAGTGACTTCCCAACCTCTTCCCCAAACACACGCCAAACCCTAAGCCCCTTCAAAAACCCTGGCAACCCACAGAAATTGCTAACTGCCATTTGGGGTTTCAGTGGTGTGTGTTCATGGACTTCAATACAGGCAGTGAAACAAGTCAGGAAAATGAAAACAATTTTCCTGAAGAGATGGAGGAAATGGAAACATTAAAGCCTACAGCTATCTGTCCTCAAATCAGATGTCCATGCAGACTTCCCCTGAGTAACAAGCCACCAAGCTTGGCTTGGCAGGGCTCACCTTGGCTTGGGGGGTTCACTTTCCATGGGCTCCTGGAACAGTTTCTGCAGCTGAAGCAATGTTTTTCATGTTAGCACTATAGAAGTTTATATTACACTCATGTATTTTCCTGTTAAAGCATTTATATGAGAATAAGCCTGTATCCCACAGCTATAGGGAAGGGTGGCTGATCTCCTGGCCCTTACCTGCTGGTGGTAGCCCTCTCCACAGTTCTTTTCCAGATAGAGGATGAGAGCTGAAGCTGCATTTTCTGTGCTGCACGGCCATGTAATGGGAAGCAGAGCTGCAAACCACTGGGCAATTTCACAGATTCCACTAGAGAGTATTTCAGACAAGTCACTGGGCTTGATCATGCTGATTTACATAGTGGTAAATCTTCCCCCACCATGGGAATTGCCCGGTGGCATTCTCTGGCCTGTGCGATGCTGGAGGTCAGGCTGCTGATCAGAATGGTCCCATCTGGCCTGAAAATCTATAAATTCAGATCTGGATGAAACTGGGCAATTTTGGATTTGGATAAGCATTCATGAATTTAAATGAATAAATAATAATATAATAAATCATTCATCTCACTGTCTAGCGTGCGAGTCCCCTTGAAGACCTGCAGTTCAGATGCAGCCAAAGTTTGACTACCTCTGCAATTAGAGCCAATGAATTTCAAATGAGAGGGAGGGAGGGGGAAAAAAAACAAGAGAAATGAAATGTTTGGGGGGAACATTTATCCAAAATTACTCCCCTGCTCCCTGCAGGCCATACAAAGACTTGATGTTAACAAAATCATCCCACTGTTGTCTCAGGGTAGTGGCACCAGTGAGAGCTTCCATCTCCCACCATGTATACTGTCAAGACAAGCAGAACCCATAAACCCAGCTAACCCTAGATTTGCCATGCCAATAGAAAGCTTGCTGTCTTCACAGCTAGCTTCACTGGGCCAGACTCACGAGTCCCTGATTCAATTCCAGGCGATGATGTTGGGCAAATACATTTCCTTTGGTTAGTTATTGTTGAAAAGAGCTTTGAGTGGTGATTTATGTTGCTGCAGAAGCTGTAACAAAAGAGTCTCCTCACTAAGCTAGAGAAATGCTGTGCACTGCTCAGATTCAGGCTCTTTCCAGTGAGCCAGAGGTAAATTTATAGGCAGTCACCACAATGGAGAGGAAACAACAGACTGGACTACACTTATCATGAGCAACCTGCACTCCTGATCTCTCTCTACCAAGAGCTGTCTCTTTACTCCTACTGACAGGCCTTTGCCAGCCACTCACTGCACTCCCAATGCCTGGCAGTGTTTTATCCTCCTTCTCCTCACCACCCCGCCCCCTCCCCATTATATCCCCTTGAACCATCCCAAAACAAATTCTGTCCTGATTCTCCCTGGTATGTTTCTTCCCCCCTCAAACTTTTGTATTTTATTTTCTCTCTAAACCAGCTCTTGCAGCTTTTCCCAGTTTAGCTCATCCATTCATTTCATTAACATGCTGTTTACTTCTGCTTGTAGATCATTAGCAACAATATTAAACAACTGGCAATTTGCCCAGGAGGCTGCTATCTCTGGGGTTGATGACTTGTTTTATTTTCCCTCCCTGACAGAGCAGCAGAAGCAGCAGAGGTAGGTGGATGTGGAAAGGCCTGAGCCATGAGCAAAGGTGAGAGAGGCAGCTTGCTTGCCTTTACTAGTAAATTTCCTGATTTGCTTTGTCTTTAAACTCCTCACTCAGTCCCTCCTCTCATGGACACGTTCTGATACCTTTATGTCGACTTTTCATTTGAAATAAGCCCCTGCCACCCCTTCAGCCCCTTAAAATCCCTCTGTTTGGAGTCAATGAGTCCATATCTAGGACTGAATTTTAGGGCAATCTCTTTCCAGGTTCCTTGTATCACAAATCCCTTCTGCTTTTCAGCTGAGAGCTGAGCCAACAAACTTGTTAGTCGATTTCAGCCCATCATCTAACCTGCTCTTGGCTCAAGGATTTAACTCCTTGAAGGAAAACCCACCTCCACGACTCGAGACTCTTGAGGTTTCCATATCCTTCCCTCAGGGAAATTCCTGCAAGGAACTTTGTAGAGTTGCAAGAAAAGTTTAGGTTCAACTCAGGAACTCAGAAAATATTTTAGTATCACAGACCGAGTATGAAATGAACCCAAGGCAATCTGTGGAGCAAGGATGAAACTCAGACAAGGGCAAAGGGGCATGCTATCCTGCAATGGTTCTTCTGTTTTGAACAGAGCAGAGAACTGGCTGCAAATTTTCATTAAATATTCATCCCTTTTCTTTCTAATATGATTTTTTTTTTTCCCCCAGGAAAAGCTGGAGGGAAGGATAGGTGAGGGGAAATTGACATATTCAAAATCTTCCAAAATCTGGCAAAAATGTCAACAGAAAAGTCACTGGAAAATTCTAATTCAGATTATTTTGACCATCTCTGCTGTATTTCCAGTGCTGCCACACTGGCCCCTTGGGCTGTTGGCCATCTTCTCTTTGCACACCTAGACTAAAAGTACTATCCACACAGGACTTGCAGGGACCTGCTGTTGAACCCATCCAGCCTCTGTTATTACTGTAATAACTTCCAATGCTAATTCTGAGCCATCTTCAGTACATGCTCCTTCTTCACTCTTCTCTTTCCAAGATGAGGCTGATGCCAGTCATCACCACAAAAGGGCTGGAAAACTACATCTAGGTTCCTCACTCAACTCAAGACCAGTTTACACCAGCTTGTTTCTGCTCTAGCATTGCTATAAAACCTTTTCTCCTCCCCTCTGCCTACAAGGGTACTTATGGGGAACTACTGGATCTCCTCTTGGCACACAATTAGCTAGGACAAACAAGCCAAACACTTTAGACCCTCTCTACCTGAAGTACGATGACTCTCCTAATAGCCCATGGTCCCTGTCCTGGTTTCAGCTGGGATAGAGTAAAGTGTCTTCCTAGTAGCTGGTACAGTGCTGTGTTTTGAGTTCAGTATGAGAAGAATGTTGATAACACTCTGATG
>JANZLQ010000079.1:73877205-73900387 GCA_026212715.1 Elanus axillaris | reverse complement strand
ACTTCTTTTCCCTATTTTCTCCCCCATCCCGCTGGGTGGAGGAAGGGGTGAGCGGCTGTGTGGTGTTTAGTTACTCACTGGTATTAAACCACGACGGTTCAGCAGATCCTGTCATTAGGAACTGACATGGTACATTCAAGTAAAATGCCTACTTTCCCAATTTTGTGCAGCTGCTTCTAAATGTTCCCTTTCTGTTCAAGTAGCTCTCCCCACGATGCACTGCAATTTCAAGCATGTTTGGCAGTATTTTTCACTGAAGGGCCTTCCATCAAAGGCCACTCATGTGGGGCACAGACATTTTTGCAGTGGTTTTGGCCTTACTTAAGATTTTTCTTCTCCTCCACCTTGCTGCCAGCCTTCCCAACACCTTCATGACCAAAGGCAGCACACACCATTCCAGATGTGTGCTCCTGTGTCCATCACTGTGGACACAGACTGCTGTCTCCCCACTTTCAGAAGTTTACAGCTGAGCTGTATGACACATAGAAGTTGAATTTGCTCTTCACATCCACCTCTAGGCACCTACTGTCCTAACATGGCCTTTTATCTCTGCTCCCCTGCCCGCTTGTATTCCTTCAAATTATTCCCAAGCCAAACATCAAGCTGTAATTGCCTGCTTGTCTTTCCAACCTCCCCAAAACCTTTCTTTTATTTCCTCTGTCCAAAGCAGCCCCTCTAGCTCCTCCCAGTTTAACTTCACCCACACATTTCACTAATGTGCTGTTTATTTCCACTTCTAGATGATTAGCGAAGATATTAAGTGACTGGCCACCTGCCCAGAGAGGCCATTACTTTTGGGATTGATGACTTGGTTTACACTTCTCTCAGAATGGTGAGAGCAGCAGAGATGGGCAGGTCCAGAAGGTCCCAAGTTGCAGGTGGAAGATCCAGAGGAAGCTCCACATCTTGACGTGTTCACATTTTCAGTGCACTGGTTCATTGGGGCTTTCACCCCACCAGCATGCAGAGAGACCATGTGCCCTGGGAAAGACCCAAGCAGTGGCCTTTTCAGTGGGGGTAAGTGGACATGAAGAAGAGAGCTGGGAGAGAGTGCTACTCTGTCAGTGATTTCTCTGCACCCCAAAATGGGGGGGAAAGGAGGGTGGCAACTAAACAAAAACATAGAGGACATCCTCTGGCAATGGCACAGAGTGCTCTTATCACCTGTAACAGGTGGGTAGCCATGCAATAGCATGATGTTTATAAAACAAGTAAAGCTCCACATTTCCTCCTGGACCCACAAAAGGGTGGCAGGTTCCCTCAGGCTATGAGCAAGGAGGGTGTTTCAACTCTGAGCTGAAATTAGTTCTTTTGACAAAATACCAACAGGGCACCAATGTCTACCTGAGTACCGGGGAATTGGGTAAAATTCCTTCATAGAGTCTCTCAGCCTCGTGAGTCCAAGTTTCAGCAGGACCAAGAGCTATCACATACATATTGTGAAGGGCATGGTTTTACCAAGCATTCTGGTGGATCCTAGGACAAACATGGGAGCTGACACCTTGACCCCTTCTAAGCTGCAAACTGGGATCTCTGCTTCCAGGCCACTTCTCCTCCAGAGGGAAAGATGCTTTTCCCTGGAAGAGCTCACCTTGCCAAAGCATCTTTCAGCACAGAAAACCCTCCAGAAGGCAACTTACAGCTGGGCAACCTGTCTCCTGATGGTAACCTCACTTGATTCAGTGGTCTTTGGAGCCTCTCAGCCTGCAAGATTAGTCTGCATTATCACTGGAGTGTCTCAGAACAATGGCTTTGATCAGCAGCTCTGAGTACAACAGTGGTTCCAGGCCAGAGCCCTTCCACACATTAGTCGTCACATTTCTACCAGCCAGGCTGCTTCAGCACAAAGAAGATACTGGTCGCCCTTCCAGAAAAGCACTCTCTTTGGGGGCTTTTAGAAAAACAGATCTTACCTGCCTTTTACACTCCTTTAAAGAACGAGATGTAAAGCAATCTCTTCCCCAATGAATTAAATCACTGAATTGAGAAAGGAAATGTACCAGGTGGCTCCCACTCTTTCCCACCTTTAAAAAAAAAAAAAAAGAAAGAAAGAAAGAAAAAAAGGCTTTGAGCTGTTCTTCAAAGGCTGTCTGATTTGCTTTGAATAATATAAAATGATGATGGAGGGAAAAAAGAGAATATTAAACTCAAGGCTGTAAAAGCTCTGTGCTCAGCCTCAGCCACTGAAAAAGATCCACGTACACTTTTTATGAAATAACCACAATGATCCCTTCTTTTCTCTGTAACAGCTGGGGGATCAGCAGCAATGCAGAGCTGGGTCCAAACACAGCATGAATAACAAGAGCCAGGGTGCTTCTTCCTAGGAGATGTTTCCTCTCACAGTTACATCCAAGTGCCCTTAATCTTGCTGTGGGTTTCTCCACCAGCCAGCATCCCCAGTGTGGACCCTTCCTGGGGCAGAGCTCCCAGAGATGGGAGGGCAGATGCAAAGAAGAGAGAAAGGAGAGACACACAGAAAGAAGAGGAAAATGAGAAAAAAAGTATTTTTTTCTGAGCTCCCCCGAGAAAATTAGTGCAAAGCATAAAAGAGCTGATTGCTGTCAAGGCCTGCCAGACCCAGATAGTCGCTGCAGTCCCCAGGCACAAATGTGATAATGGCCAACAAGCTAAAATCATTAACAGTAACAATTGCCTCTGAAAAGACCCCAACACCTAGGAGGAAAAACCAGTGACAGGAGAGGAAATAAAAAAAATAATAAAAAGGGAAGTGAACAATTATAATTTTCTCTTAGCATTTCTAGTTTTCCATAACACTCTGATCTAAATAGATACTGCCTCACTCAGTTATGGCTCAGTCCAGCTTTCCCCAGCTAGGCTCCTATGAGAATTTCTTCTCCCTTTATTTGCTGGTGGGAGAGCAGAAGGAATGAGGGTGAGGGAGGAGAAGGAAATATTTGGTGAAAATAGCCATCACATTTAGCTGGCTCTTGAGGATGCTAGCTGATTAAAAAAAGGGATCTTCTAGCTCTTGGCTGGATGAGCTTAGCCCACATGATAAGTATCTGGGTTGTCCCCATAGCCCATGGCATATGACACAGAGAGAGAGGGTGAAAACTAGGTTCTCCAGCAGATACCTAAGATTGCTTTGAAGGCTTTGCAGGTAGTCCTGCTCAAACTCAGATCTGCCTGCCTGGAGAGCAGATGAGCTCAAGACTCAGCATAGCTCCCTTTATCACCACTGAACTCCACCACCCAGAGAGCAGTAGATGACATTTACATCAATATTCTTGGATCCAGGCTAGGACATAGAGATTGGATGGGTGCACAACCAGACAGGTAAAAAGATGGTTGAACAGCTGGACTTAGAGTGTCACAGCGAACGGGTCATGCTCTGTGTGGAACCCAGTGATAAATGGCATACGGCACTTGTCTATTCTGCAACCCATTCTGTTTCACTTCTTCAGCAATGACTTGCAGGAGACAACAGACTTTGCAGATGATGCAAGATTAGGGTGGCCAGTCTGAGGTAAGATGAGACAAGAGAGGTTCAGGCTGGATATAAGGAAAAACTTCTTGCCCATGAAGACAGTCAAGCATTGGAGAAGGCTGCCCAGACAGTCTCTCCATCCCAGAGTCTATGTCATCGCCATCCCTGGAGGTTTACAAGACTCAACTGGATAAAGCCCTGAGCAACCTGGTCCGATCTCATAGCTGATCCTGCTTTTAGCAGGCAGTTGGACTGGACACCTCCTGATGTCACTCCCAACCTGAATTATCCTGTGAGCTGGATTAGATGCTGATGCCTCTCCTCTTGGGTAGCTCTCTGGGTCACACAGCCAGCTTCACCACTCTTGCTCAGCCAGGGCATCTCTATCCACTCCAAGATCCTGATGCTCCTGGGAATGGTTCTTTCCTACTGAGGAATTCTTCTGTGATAACCAAAGTCAGGAAGGAGTCCATAATTAGTCTGTATGCTCTTCCTACTCTGTGTCAAAATGAAATGTTCTCAGATTAGCCCCTTGTTTGCATAGTCCCCTTAAATCTTTAGCAATTCATATACCAATCTGCAAAGGCTCAAAAAATTTCTTCTTGCTTCTCATCTCCTTACTCTGTCCAGGCCTTCTCTTTTTTCATTTTTCTCTCAAAGCAAACTCCATATGAGAAGCCTTTGGTCCATCAACTGCTTCTACAAAGGAAAAGAAAATAATACTAGCTTTTAAAAGCAAAACCAACAGACTTTGGCTCCAGTTTAATTTGTGAGAACATTTATCTGGTGCTGAGGTATAGGATTTCATGCTTTATCTTGGTACAGTCCCATGTACCAAGTGGCTGTATCCCATCCAGGGGTAGATGTGCCTGGTGATGGGAAGAAAGAAAGTTATGAGGCTGCTCCTAAAGCATATCGCCCAGAGCACACTCTGCACAAAGCAGAGCTAATATTAGGGGGAGGGGATTACATTCACCCTAAAAACCTCCAGTATAAGGCAAGGCTACATTTACCATGCTGTCTTTGGACCCATTTGCCTTTTTGCAAACAACAATTCTCTTCTAAGTCATGGCCGACATTCAGGAAAGAGCAATGAAGTGGAGCACCAGGAGCTTTTTGCACCAGCCAGTGAGCCCATTGCTAAGCTGCTTTGTGCAGACGTAGAAATCGCATCCCACACTGATGCTCACCTTCTTGGGGAGCTGGCAGGGAGGACTGGGTTCCCTTTCCAAAGATTGTCAGGGCTCAGAAAAGCATTTAGCAAAGCCACACTGAACCAGTTTGGATGTAGTTGGAGTTTGTAAAATGGGGAACCCTCCTTCAAAAATTAATTCCTGGCTTTGGATTTGCCTCATGTAGAGTTTAATTTTCCAGCTCAGATAACTCTGTACTGTTCCTTTAGTGAAGTGATAGGAAAGGTCCCCAGTATCCTTGCCCAGGACAAGCAAAAACACCAATTCCCAGGCTGTTCCTGGGAGATTTTCTCCTGCAGCTCTTCTGCCCCATAGAACACCTCCAAGTGACCTTTGATCCCAGGCTTAGTCTTGGGCTGGGAAGACATTGTACCAGTAGCAACTGGTGTTGGAGGAATGACAAAGTGAGAGACCTTGTGACTTAGTAACAGAGAAAATGGGAATGACCTGCAGGATTTGTCCTACTCCTCCACGACCTGCTAAATGACGTTTAGCACATCACACTGGATGGCAGCCCCTCACAGAACTTGTCTGTACAGCACACCCCTCTCAGGGCTTTCAGAGACCCTGCCAGCCCCCATAATCCGCTTGGCTCCCCAGTGGCCTTGGTGCAGCCTACCTCAGGTGCCCAAGCTCTCCAAATGACCACAAACACTGGCCTAGACCCATTCTTGGCATTTTCCAGGGGTTCCACAAGGGGCTTAGGAAGCTTTTCAGCAAGGCAACCCACCTGGTGTCTTACACTGGCTTCTGGACTATTGATCAGGAGATATGCAAGTGGGTTTTGGGGTGGCAGGGTGCTTTGTGGAACCTGTCCTTCCCCAGCTGGACTTTACACTGAGGTTCTGAAGGCCCACTGACAGGTTCACGACATAGGTGGAGCTTGAGCTCTATGCCACAGGATGTTCCTCAGATACCTTACATGCACTCGAACTCAAGAACTTAATAGCTTTGTTTGGATATTGGGAAAATCCTACAGGAAAATGAGTTGGTACAATGCTTGAAGGAACAATCTTATGAGCTTCCTCTACTCTCACTACACACTGAAATCTTCTGCCCCAGAAAAGTGAATTGGCCAGTTCTCCTCTTAAAAAGAAGTGTTCATGGATACTTTACAGATTGCCTTCAAGACGTTGAGAGTCAATCATGTCTCAGATCCTTAGTTTGAAGAAAAGAGAAAGGGGAAAGAAAAAGATAAAAGTAAACAGAAAACTTCTTGTATCTTGAAATGGGAACCAAAAGGTGAAGAAATCCCACACCAACAACTCTATTCAGAAATCTTGGCAAGGTTTCAGACATCAGACTTCACAGCCAAGTAACTGATGGAAGTGATAAGAACAAGAAACTGTCAGAAGTGTATATAGTGCATACATCAACCTGTTATCTAATTAGCTAAATGACTCAGAGTCTTCAGTCAAAAGAACACTTTTCCCAATATTCAAAAAAGCTGACTAACTTTAAAAAAAAACAACAAAAAAACCCCCCAAGAGACTCCAATCAAAGTGATATGGGACAAAACTTGGTCAGAAGAGCAAACATTTTGGGACTACTAACTCCAGTTTACTTTTTCTCTTGAGATTTCTCATCCTTGATGAAAAACCTGCAATTTTTATCTTTTAAGAGTATGTTTGGGCATTTGCTCAACCTGTGAATGCTCCACGCCATCACTGTGCCTTTGTCCAGACTAGGATTTGTTGTGTCATTTTACAAAGCAACTTGCTTCTTACCTTCTTCTATTCCCTCACAAAACAGTTGGGAAGGCAGATATTCCCAGTACAATCACACCCAGTCTCAACATCTCAGGGCTTGTCTACACTAGGTCATTCAGTCTGAATTAAATAAGGCATAATGTAAAACAGATTAGTTAAACCACACCAGCAGCTCCTCAGACACCTTCATTTGATGTCACAGAGGTGTCTCACCTCTTTCAGTTAATTAAAGGGGTCTTACTTAAACTTATCTTAATTCTGAGTGTTGAAAGAGGGTCCTGATGCAGTTTAATTAATCCCCTTTAAAAGTGAATTTGAGTTGGGTCTCAAAGTAGACAAGTGCCCAGACATGGCTTAATGTTTAGCATGAGATGAAATTTTTTCAAGGTGAGCTACTAAACCCCACCTGAAGATTTTGTTTTCCTTATTGCTGGATGTTGGAGGAAATGTTTTAATTCAGAAAGCAATTATGGGCGGTAGTGTCATGCTCATGGTTTGATTGTAGGCTTGATGATGAAGTGGAAATGTCACAGTTCTTGGATTCCAGTGGTAGGATAATATTCCCACCTGCCCCAGCAGTTTACAGCAATAACAAACACTGAAAAAAATCTTCAAAGTGTGATCATAAAAGCAAAAACAAGATCTCAAATGTATTAGTATTTTTCTAAATCACACATTCTTTTCATACTTGTGGTTGGCAATGTAACATACAATAACATCTGCAAAACACTAAGTACTAGCTGAATAGACCAAATGCTTCGGAAGGCAGCCAGCAAAATGTTCATAGCAAAATTTACCAGCCCTTAAATTTAATTACAAATCCAGAACTAAAACTCTGTTCAATGAAAATTTTACTGGGGTGGTTATAGTAAAGATGGGGCTGAGCCAAAAGGTAGCAAAGAAGCAAATCTACCCCTTGGGAGCCTGGACATTGCTCTGAAGTTCACAACTGCGTAACAACACTGAAAAACCTGGAACTGAGCACCGCCCAGTTTGTAGAACTCAAAAGCTCTGACAGTCCCGAAGTTCCTTCACTGAATAAACCTAACTTGCTTTCGCATGAAGTGGGGCCACAGTATGAGAAATTCAGATGACACTCATCAGCTTTGGCTGCTTTCCACATCATCTCTCTGCTTTCCAGAAGAATCAGCTAAACAGCAAAAACTCTTCCTTCACCCAAATTCACGAACACCACATCCATAAGTCATGCTGGTTGACATGGGTCCATACCATAATGTACTTACTCACCTTTAACTTGGATGGGAAAAGTGTTATTTTTTTTGTATGCCTGATGGAAGTGAATAGGCGTCCCAGCTTTGCCTGTGTTTGGTCACCAGGGGTAGCCAAAGAGCATTTTCAGAGCTGCGGGACACACTGCAAACCCAGGTGCACCGCCTGCACCACCCTTCCTTCCCACACATGCCACCACCATCTCCGATGGGGATTGCCAGGGCCACTGCAAATTTAAAATTCAGCACCACTACACACACAGAGTAGGCTGACAAGTGAGAACTGGTACATACCAACAAATCCACACTGACAAACATTTTTGAACCAGTCCATGCCATCAATAATCTGACTTTTTTTGGCTCTTTCTTTTTCAGTCTCTCCAGTTCCTGCCCACCTCCCACCCAGTGGCCAAATCCACAACACCTTCAGTGACTTTAAGAAGAAGACTTTTTCTTCTTTTTTTTTTCTTTTTTTTTCTTTTTCTTTTTCTCTTTTTCTTTCTGTTATTTCTCACTCTACCAGATCTCATGGGGGTTTGAATTCCCAGTGTCTCTGTTCAGGGAAATTAAACCAAGAAAATGAAAAATCAGGGACAAGCCCCTCTACCCATGGCTGCCAGTGAGCCTCAGCTGAGCATAACACTGGGTGCTGGGCCACGTGCAGTCTGGTTATGCAGAAATTGTCTAGCAGAGTAGATGGTCTTGTAGGTCTGCAAGACTGTCTACATCTATTAAGTGAAATCACTGCTTGTTTTCTGCAGCATTAAAAGTGAGCTGGAGTACAATAAGTTTATTGATCACTACTAAACAGGTCCTGGACCTTCCTCCAGCTCTCTCTCTCTCCTGTTTATTCAAGCAGAGCCCAGAGCACACACAGACACCTACATCCCCAGGATGGGCTCTCCCCTGGAGAAGACCCAAAACTGTCACCCAAACCTCTGTGGTTCATCTCTCAGCAGCGGTGGACTTCCACAGACAGGGACTGGGGACATGGAATCACAGTGCAGGAGAGGGAGAGATGAGGTGGTGATGAGACCACTGGGCTGGTGATGGGACCACTGGGCAGGCAGGACACATCTGCTAGAACCAGCAAGGAGGAGGCAATGGGTATTAGACCCCTGGGATTAAAAGGAGAAGCACAAGTGAGGAGGAACCAGCAGAGAGGCTGATGGCGGTATCTCCACAGCTTTCCCTGGGCTGGGTATCAGGAGCAAGAGCCAGGCTGGACTGAGCCTGCAGCAGAAACAGATGCCAGAAAGGACATCCAGCATTGCACAGGGTGGAGGGGACAAAGCAGAGAAGCCCAGGTCTGGGCACAGCTAGTAAGGCAGTGATCCCCATTTTGTTACTGTTCCCTGATGCCCTGGGGACCCATGGCAGAGAAACGAGCCCCTGGATTTATCCCCCTTTACCAATTAGCTTTGTTCCCCCTGCTCCTCTCCCTCCACCCTGCTGGAATCAATCCTCGTCCCGGCATTTTAAAGGGCAATGTGCACGTTTTATGGCCATCCCCTATAAAACCATTCTACATAACACATCCAGCCCTTTATTAGGGACGTTTGGCAAGTTTATTGGCCAGACATTTTTCTGCGCTGACAGATGAGGTCCTGCCATCACTTTTGTGAATGCATGGGGCCCTTTCCCATCCCCTCCTCCCCTCTCCCATGTCCAGCCATGTGGTGCAGGCAGCCCACGGCCATCCTCTGTGCACTGCCAGTCCCATCCCTGGGCAGCTAAAGTCCTCAGGTATCCTACATCTCACCTGCAGCCAGGTGAGGAGCAGCAGCAGGGCTACCCCACTGCCCCTACCAGAGAACCAGCAGCATTTCATTACCCATTGCTGCAGCCACATCCACCAAAGTCCCATTAACCCTTTAGAGCCAGGGAAGTGCTCTTGTCCCCTTGCAAGGGCATCCTGGGGGGGCAGATTTTCACTTCCCGGCAGGATGGCTCTGCACAACTCCTCATTTCTCTACAGCTTGGCTGTGCCTTGGGGAGCTGGAAGGCTTTTACATACCTTGGTGGGGTAATCACTCTCATTAGATACTAGGGAACCAACTGGTGTTGGCCATTTTGGGCACTGTGATGATGATTTGCCCCACTCAACCCTGATCCCAAGATCACCACAAACATGAGACCCCATTCCTGCAGCACTCTGTGACCAGACGAAGCAGGCTGGGACACAAGTGCTCAGCAGAGGCTTACACAGGGCAGAGGGGCTCTACCTTCCAAGAAAGCCACAACCGCGCTGCCGAAGATTTGTCTCAGACCTGGGATGCTGGCATCACCAAGGCTGCCTCTGTGCCCAGCTCCTCCTCCAGCTGCCCACAAGGAACCTGTGAAGCCAGGAGGACTTGACATAAAGCCAGCTGTGGGTTTTATTGTCTCGAGTTCACAGCTGTCCACATGCATAATGGCGAGTGGCATGGCCAGCAGAGGTTTAATGAGGGGTCAAGGATTAACAAGAGACCAAAATTTATCTAAGTGCTTACCTGGCACCTCCTGGCTGCACTTCAGGGGCACTGGTGGCTGCTGAGGGATCTGCTCCCCAGGCACCATCGTAGCAGGGGTGGACGAGGTCCCTGGAAAAAGGCAGCGGTGGGTGCCCGAGGTCAGGAAGGGGAGGGGGACCCTGGGCTGGGAAGCAAACATCTGGCTCAGGTCCCACTCCAGCAAGGCAGCAGCTCAGCAGCTGCCCTCCCAGGTCACGACAGACGGTCCGTGTCACCTTTCGGGTGTTTTGCTGGCACGTCGCACAGTAAAACAGAGGTGAATATAAGGCTGCGTTGTGATTCCTACCCTGCAGGGAGCTTTCCACCCAGCTATTGGTTTTGCTTGCTGATCTTGACCCGTTGTCACTCGTTTAGCTCTTGGCCATGCACTGGGAGTGGTGGTGGGCTCCCTGCGCTTTCCAGCCCCCTGCCCACTGTTGGTTCACATGTCACATTCCCAGGCTGTGTTATTCTTAAGTACTGTAAATCTCTCATTATTATTCTTCTGCTTGATATAGTGAGCTGTGTCATTTTGAAAGGAAATACATAACAGTGTATTAAAGAAATCATGGATCTCCTCATTCATGTTTAAAACAAATTTATTACAATGTAAGAAACCCTGAATAGCGTGAATCTATTATAATGATTTAAGGCTCCTGGCACTTGAGTTAAAAATGTCTCTCAATAAATAACTTTCCCTTGAAAACACAGCAAATTAATATAGTTTACCATTTCCAAAGTTATGTAAATCCAAGAGGCTTAAATCAACAGTATGCTGGATAAGATTACTGTTGCTGAGCCAGAGACTGGCATCACAGCTCAGAAATATGGAAAAAGTAGTGAAAAATTGATGGCTTTTTTTTTTTTTTTGGTCACCTTTCTCTCCCTTCCACCACCCTAGGCTATGTCTGTTCTGTGAAAGTCAGACTAATGTGAAATGGATGAAAGCAGCTGTGGCCTTTGCACACAGGTATCATTAAAACAGAGAGGCTACTCTGCCATCAGACTCAACAAACACCGCTCTGATATTTCCCCAAAGTGCCTGTATCAGGCACCACCCCGTTGCTTTTGGTAGCAGTGTTTTAATTTGACTGCAAACCCAGGAACCAAGATGTTTCTAGCTTGGCTGACTCTGCCTCTGCTGTGGTCTCTCAAGTTCAGAGCAAACCTGAGGCTCTCTCCTCTGCAGTGCTGGGGAGCATGTGAGACCGCTGCGGTCTCAGTCAAGGTTTTAAATAACCCTCATTGTAAGGCTGCCATGTATTCAGATGGGCCACCTTCCCTCTTCTCAGGGGTGTCCAGCTCAAGAAAACCATAATGAAATGGCTGCTCATGCTTGGTAGCATTTGTGTAAAAATATTTATTTAGCGGGTTTGTGCAAAACTATAGGGGAACTATACGCATGAAAAAACTATGCACAAACACCCACCCATACCCAGGTGCTGGAATCCCCGTGGGTGAGGCAGCGAGTCAGGCCATGCTAAGGGGAGAGCACACCTGTCCCCCAGGGCTGGATCCCATTGTACTGTAGGGGCAGTAGGAAGGGAAGTGAAACCCCACGCATGGCCATAGCCATCGGTGGGACCGGCAGGGTTGTGGCTGACACAGAGCTTGCCTCAAGAGCTGTCCATGGAGCTCAGCCCTCTCGGGGAAAACAGCCTATGCACATCAGCGTGTACTGGAAAGCAGCAGTTTTGCTCAGCTGCAGGCACAGCTGGGTGCCACCAGCACCCACCTTGCAGAGAAGGCATCTCACACTTGCTGCCTCTGCATGAACCTTCCCACTTGGCTGGCCATTGTGCAGGCAGCAAGAAGGGCTCAGCACCATCATTTGAACAACATGGGAGACCTTCCCAATCAGCCCTGCTCTCAGCAACGTCTTCAATGGCTTTTTATTTTTTGAAGTTCTATCTCCCTTTACTGTCAGTATGTCAGTTTTTTTTCACAATGTGGCTGATAACTAATTTTTTAAACAAACTACAGTACCAGTGACATTCTGACAGTGTCAATACAGCCAGAGTACACCCACCTGAGCTTTTCAACATGGGAAGTTAGGGCTGTTAAGAGTCAGACTGACAGCCTCAGTAAATTCAAGTCCTCTGTACAGCAGATGACGAGAAGTTATTAGAAACAGACAAGGCTTTCAGGTCACCCAGTCCATCTCCCACCCCACCTTTTAATTGTCTCTCTCACCCAAGCTATAAATATCTGACTCCTCATCTTGTTTCCTCATTATGTCAATTCTAGCAGTCCCTGATCATTTTTATTACTCCTCACTGAAATCCCTCCAATCTGCCAATAAACTCTCTGGTAATGAGATCCCTGAGCTGAAGGCACTAGTGCAAATAGAGGGGCACCAGACCTACTGACAAGGAGCCATTTCCTCTGCAATTTGGAGATGTCATCGCCTCCTCACCTGCAGCTCAAAAGGTCTCTTGTCTGTTTCTGTTGCTATCAGATATCATCGCCTCATGCTTTGTTCACTCTTTCCCTTTTGAGAATTTCTGCTGTCTGGGTCTCCCCCATCCCATCAAACGTGTCTTTCAGATTGTTTTCAAGGTGGCTGAGTTCACAGATGCTGCACCCCCAGGTTCATGCTCCATCCCAAATTGAATTCTGCAATCTTTTTTTCCCTGCTTGGTATTTCTAATTCACATTATTTCTTCCTCCTCAACTCTTCTAAGTTCTAGCAGGGTCTCACAGTTTCACTCACAGACTTTCTGTTTCCAAGACATGGAGTCATGATGTGAAGTGCAGCAAGACCAGGTACCCAGCCCAACAACTCCAAACAAGTCCCCTCAAAGTGTCAAAAAGGAAATATTTCATAGAATGAGGCCATGCTGTCAACACTGACAGCAACAGCACTTGGAATTGGGCATTCTGCTCTAGTCTAAAACCTTCAAGATGCATAAATGCTGGAGAAAGTTCAGAAACAGGCCCCACAGGTCATCCAAGAACTGGAAAACAGACATTAGGACACAAGGCATAAAGAACTCCATCTCGCCAAAGAGATGGCTGAACCAGGAGCTTATCACTGTGTACAGGGTACTTACTGTCTGACAACATGGGAACTTTGCAATCCTGCTTCTGAAGGCACAACTAAGTCCAGCAGCTGGAAATTAAAGTTAGACAAACTCCAAGTAAGGCAGTTTCATAGCAGCAAGGATAATTAAATACTGGAAGATTTTGACGAGGTGCTTTCAAAATCTCAATGCAAATTCCTCACAGTCAGCTCTAGCTTGAGAAAGAAACAGTTTTTGTGTCTGTGAATTCATCTTGTCCTTTCCACCCTTACAAGGTCTAGCAGAGGAGAGGAGTTCTCACATTGTCCTTAATGCTTACAACATCGACACTGTTTTTGAACAACGGCTTTAATCAAATCCACACTTCAAGATTTTAAGGTAGTTGCCAGTAAGCAACTAGGAAAAATAACTTTTTCCAATTTTTCACTTTCCTCGTTTCTGCAGACAGGAGACCAGAAGGAATGAACTTACACTCCAAGACTGGTTATTGAATGCTAGGAGTGAATAAAGTGTTTTTTCCTAGGTACTCAGAATGACTCCTGAATTAAGGAAACTAGAAATTTATGGCTTTTGCTATAGCTTGTGGATTGGTTTGTCTTCTGGGACTGTCTGGGCATGTCACCTCACATATGTCAGGGCCTCACCTGTTGGTGACATCCAAGTTTCTCCAGTTTAGTAACTCAGTGCCTGAAATGACCCCTCCAAGCCTCAAATTATATGAAGTCTGAGAGCTTCGGCTCCTCTTAGATGGGAATGATTGGCCAATACGCTTCTGCTCTTAACAGCTTACAGATCACAGGCAGATTGTTGGTGGATATGTCCAGCGCCTTCTGCTCCGGGCGCTGATGTAAGTCACAGCCCCTCAGAGATGAGGTAGTAAACACACTTCACCAGCAGAACATAAAGCATGCTGCAAAGGCAAAGTGGCCTCCCCAGAGCTGGGAATCCAATCCACTTCCGCCACAGCCCCAACCTCTTGCAGGGATCTTGTTGGGATGCAGTAGCATCCCCTGTGAACAACTGTGAGAACTGTCAAGCACCAACACTGACCACGTCAAGGTGGGTTTCTTGATTGTTTTTAGCCCACTTCTGCTTCCAAACACCCTCCCAAGCATCACGGCAAAAGCTTTGCTACAACCATGCCTCAGATGCTCAAGGTAGCCTTTTCTCTCACAGCTACATGGAGATACAATACTGTGAAAGGTTTATTATCATTGTGAGCAGATAAGCCTTCAAGAAGTGCAGGGAGCAGCTAAGGATCAGGAAGGGCATTTTTCAGAGGAGAGCTACCCAGTCAGAGCATACTTCTCTGCTTCTGCTGGTTTAAATCACCTCATTCAATATTCTGTGTTGTCTTATGTAGCATGCAGTTATGTAAATTTATAAATCATACGCTAATTAGCACACAATTTCATAAATTTAGTAACAGTGAAAAAGGAGGTTTCTAACTAATGAGGCTGTGCTCTCTCCCCCTCAGATGGTACAAATTCAAACATCGCCTGGAGGTTGTATTTCAGAAAAGCTCTGCTGCAACTTTTAGAGTTTAACCCCAGGGCTCATGTGTGCTTTCAAGGGATATCTTTTAGATATCTCAGGCTCAATCTCTCTCAAGCACAGCTAAGCCCTTTCCACTCCTTTCTTAACACCAAACCTCCACAGCTCATTGGATCACTGCAGATTTTGGTTTGCTTGTTTCTTCCTAGTCTCACATTCTTCTGTCATCTAAGTCCACACCACCATCCCTTGCTAGCAATTAAATTCAGTCCATGCTAGAGTTTTACCTGTGTTCCACCCTACTGGCCTCCTTCTGCTCTGGCCTCCCTGTCCACCTACTGTAAAGGGGAACAGCTGAAGTTAAGTCATGTCCTTCTCTCCCTCATTTGCCAGGTATACTTTGGACAGTAGCTCCCCAAATGCAGGAGCATCATCTGGAAAAGGAGTGGGGAGTCATAAGCCTGTTATGGGAACTGGTGCTTGAAGACATTTCTCACTCCAGGATATAAGCACAAAATTCTCCTTCATCAACTTACTATAACAGCTTGTCTCTACTGTCTGGCTCATCTCCACTCAACCTATACTTTCTGTCATCTTTGGTACAGTTGTCTGCCTTGTATCCTTGTCCTTTCATGCCTTTACCTCCATCCTTTCTTCCTCACTCTTTAATTCCACCTTTTTGTCCCAAAGCATGGTGCCGGCTGTCTCTTTCTCTTTTGTACTCTGAGACCATTCCCCCACTTTGTGCTCCAAAACAGGTCTTGCTCCTTCTCACAGCAAAACCCACGTCCTGGAGAGAAAGAGAAGGCTTAAAATGAGTTCATCTAAGCAAACTGGAGATTCACAATATATATGACATGATGTAGAATGTAGAACATATTGTCAATGGCAGAACTGACATCTGAGCTGGACAAAACAAACCAGAAGACAATCAAGTGAAAGTCTGGAAGAAAAAACAAAGCCCCCAGATAATTTATTAGATTAAGACTTCACATACATATATAAATATATGATCAGGATGAGATTCAGCAGTGAGACTGGAGAGGCTAGAAGTGGAAAGTGTGTGATTACTAAAGGTCCATGGCGGGCAAGGTGCACAAAAGCAATGACTACACATGGCAAGTGTGTGTGCATGAGCCACTTGGGGAACAACACAAAGTGAAGGCATGGGTGGGAGCCCTAGCAGAAGTCATGTTACTCCACAAAGCTTCATGTAAAACACAGTCTGATGTGTAGCTGAAGCATATTAACTGGGAACACTCTGGACAAACAATCTGTGGCTGGATTAACTCCCCAGTGGCAGCTTCCTAATATAGGAGTTTAAACTTAAAAGGACACTGTCAAGTGATTGCTTTTGCTAGTTTAATTTTTGTATTTCCTCTACTGTTTTAGCAGATGGAAAACAATTCCCCTCCCAGTCCCAACTACTGATTTTGTCCTTTCCTATTTGACAATCATTGATTTTTTTTCTAAGGCTATAAATGTTTTAATAACTTCAACTTTGTAGTGCCTCATGGCAAAATATCTTTGCTTACGCTGACTGCTAAACACTATTCCTAATGTACTGCTAATAACTAGAGCAAGAGCCAGCATTATAAAAAATGATTTTCACGGGTTCTACCGAATTAATAGCTTTTGTTTCTTTGTCCACATCTCACAGACAGTTAAAACATGCAGGTCTTCACTCATCAGACATTTCAATCATCTTAACTCTAGAAATCTTTGCTTCATAATGGTATGCCTTCTATCTAGCTCTGACTCATGGACAGCACCTCAAGTGTAGAGCCCACAACCCTGACAATGTCCTCTTAAAAAGAGCTAAAAGAGCTACTACCAAAATATAGATTCAGGTTAAAAGTCACCATCAGAATTAGAATTGTTAATGGACAAAATGGATCATAAAGAATCCTAAAGTAGTTAAATACTGGCACCCACAAAGAACCAAAGAACAGAATGCTCCCATGCAGTGTTCTCAACTGGGTACACAAAGGCACCTTTCGAGAGATACACATGTATTTTTTGCTGTCTCAAAAGGTCAGTTAGCACTTATTAGAAAAGGCAATTAAAGTTTCAGTCAAACTGGAAAAGAGAAGCAATTGGACTGAAATCATAGAACTGTTTCTTTATAAATGCCAAACCTTCAAAAAAGAAACCAACAAAACTAAAAAACACCATAAACCTACCCCAAAACCCAAGATCTATGTGATGGTAATTTCTTCATGGTTTTCCACAGTTTTCCTGCTGCTCCTTGTACATTTTTCTCTTCTTTCCCCTCCTTTTCATTGCCCTCTTAAAGAAGCAGACTATTCAACCAGCAGAACAAGAAAACCAATTTTCCCACCTGCTATACTTGGGTCAGGGCACTGAATATGATTTTGGGGCTTTAAGCACAAACCTGTGCCTTTGCAGGCTCAGAAAGTAGCACAAGAGGGACATTGAACAGCAGATGGACATACTGAAAAGAACTGTAATACTTCACTGACAGCAGGACAGACCAAGCAGGGTCTTTCCATAGGGGTCATTTTCTCATCCAGTAGTGCTGCTTCCCTCCTTTAAAATCCTCCAAACTGCTTTTAAAATTCAGCTGAGATACACAAAAACGATATAATCTGATTTGTGACTAAGACTGGGCCTGAGAGTAACCTGAGGTTCATCTTCCCCTTCACTCTCCTTTCGTTTCTTTGCTATAGGAGCACGGTGCTGCCACTGCCAGGGGCATGTGCTAGATATCCTTCACTGATGGTCTCATCAGAGATGCATGGCAGGCCTTATGCCAAGCCTTGCTAGCTCCTCGCAGAGCACCAAACCTTGCCCAGGAGTGAGCATGTGGGAGGCTGGCAGCAGTGATACCCCAAGGATCGGTACAGCAACTCGCTACCATTAAAGATAAAAGGGTTGCCTAAAGAGACTGTCAGAAAAGGTGTAGTAGCCCATGAAGTGGTATTTGGGAGCAAATGGCCTAGAATTTGCCCATACAGGCTCAATTCTACCTTTCCCTCACTGCAATTCTACTGTACAAAATGAGTATTTTAGCCTCATAATTCTAGGAACACATGCCGGTGGCTACTGTTACAATAAAATATGAACACTGCATTGTGGAGAAAATGACCATTAATCCTGTAATCTGCAGTCATTTTTACCAATTCGGCACATTTCTTTAAATAACCAAGTACATGCAGTAGATGGAAGTGCATTTAAATAAACCGAAATAGATACTGCATGAATAATTAAAGCCGGCAGGGAAATGTGCATTGTGAGCCTGTAGTGGAAATAATTACTGATTTGTCTTATTTACAATGGATCCTGGATACAGGATCAAAATAGTGCAAGTTAGTGAAAATGTCTTAAGACTGTTCTTACACTACCACTACCATATATTTCATCTTGAAAAGTACATCAAATAGATTTGGACTACTACAATGTCTGTGTTCTGCTATTTCAGGGTTAGGTTACCCAGCATATATACTGTCAAATGGCACTGATTTAGAGAGGAATATATTTCAAATGGATGCCTAGTACCTCAATCTGCAACATCATCTATTAATGTTATTAGACACTGTATAGTTGACCTTATGATATAGCCCCTAAAAACCCGGCATGTTAAATATCAGAATACTGAAGAAAAAAGTAGATCATAAAATCACTGAAAAAAGTACTAAAGTGCTTGTACCTTTTTAATATGCCAGGTTTTAAACAGACTTGTTTAATTAGAAAATAATCTACTTTGAATGTGGTGGTTCTTGAATGTTAGGTAGTTCTTGCAAACTGCTTTAGAGATAAAAATCAATAATGAAATATACTTCCGATAAGAGGCTGGCAAAACTGTGACTTCAATCTATTAGAAAATGTTGTAGATCAAAAAATAATAATTCTATTTTAGAACGATTACTTGGCACATGAAAAGTTTAGAAAATAAAGTTAATGCTTTATGATTGGTCTACCCCAACAACTTTCTCCCACCATGATCACTAAATCCAGAATGAAACTGGATGCTAATTGGCTATGCTTTGGAAGACGGAAGACAAGCAGTTGTTACTCAAATAATTTAAATATGGCACTTTAACACAAACAAATCAGCAACAAAAAGGTCCTAAAAATTCTACAGAAGGGCTGTAGACCAATGAGGCATGTCAAATGAAGAAAATCTCTTCGAGGAGCCGGCTCTCCTCTAGCTCATCTGCTCTGCTTCTGGAGCTGCGAGGGGTCTGGTACCAGGATGACGGCCTGTGGCTCACATGATGAGGCATGTGCATTTTGTTCCTGTCACAAGATTCTCTGCAGAGGTGTCCTGGGGCAGATACTGGACTCATAGCTTCAACCAGGTCAAGAAGACAGGCTTCGTACCTACAGAAACACGCAAAGAAAATGGAGCGCCATTAAGCATCATGCAGGAATTGAATTCAGTCTTCCTGCCTTCATAAGTCACACTAGACCTAGACTTGTCTGATAGGGGCCACCAGCACAGAACAAATTTTTGCTGCATGGGCCCCTATGAGGAATACCAACACAAAGGTAGTGAAAAAGAGGTGAGCAAAACATGGGTGCTCAGGTTATTTTAAACTGTTTCATCAGCTTTTCTATTTGAGGTGTGTAATGCCTTAGTCACACTCCAGAGGCTGAGGACAGACTTCAGAGATATGACAGCCAAATATACTGTACAGGTACCAGGCAGACCCACACAGGTAATGGTAAAGTGACTTATACACATGCTGTGCTTTTTTGAATAGAGCTCTACACTTGATTTAGCTTCCCAGGGATTTGAAAACAGCAGGAGACTTTATTATTATTGCCACAAACTACACATGCTTCCTGTAAATTTCTATGCACTATATGGAGTCTGGCTTAAGCAAATAATCTAAGCAAAGCAATACAAAACCAACACTTGAAGCATCAACAGAAGAAACAAAGGTGCTAAACATTACTCAGGCTGTCCTTTAAGTATGAGTACAGATGTGGGGGAAGGTTGCAAGCCAATGTTAGCTGGTTACATACACTGAATAATGGCACTTACTTCAGACAGAGACTTCCTATTAATATTCACCAAGACAAGAGCTGATCTAAATACCAGCACAGGATTGATCATTATAATATATATTCTCCTGTCCAATTTTAAATGTCTTAAACAATACCATTTCCACTGCTTCCCCTGGGAGGCTCTTCTCCAGTCAAAGAGATGTTACTCAAAAGTTTTACCCCAAAGTCCCCTTTGTTCCATCCTGTTGTTAGCACCAACCTGCCTGATGCTCCCAACACTGAAATAATTCACACATTCAATGAGTTATGCGCACAGAACATTATTCACAGCACTCAACCTAAGGTATCAGCGTAGCTCTTTGGTTTCCATATGGTCTCTGTCTTGTAAGCAGGAGGAGTTCATCCACAGTGTGAGGAAACATCTCAAGCTTTGAGTCCTGGTGGAAAAGCCTCTGTTTTTCCATTCCGGACAGTGGGAGCCTAGGAAGATTAAGCAACTGAGACAGCTGGGGCAGGTTCCTCAACTCAGATGGGATAAAAAATTCTGAAGTACAAATATTCAGAACAGTTTACTGATGTGAAAGATTAGCAGTGGCCGATGTATCGTGCAGAGGCAGACTAACACTTGTGCCATCCAATAGCATCAAGCAGCTGCAGCATCAGGTAAAAAGACTTCTTTCCCTAAACCAGCAACATCATGCAAAATATCCTTCATTAACTCCAGCAGTGACTGTTGTGTCCTAACCATCATCAGAAAACTGACCATAACAAGGTAACTCATAGTTATGTCTGAGACACAGAAATACTTCCTCAGCTCAAAGCAGTTAACGGTGGTACTGATGTGTTAATACTGATGTTAATGGCAGCCACTGGAGTTATGCTATGATTGCTTGGAAGAGTCAGCTCTTTCATTTCCTTCAATTTTTATTGTTTCTTCCGATCTGATGGTTGCCATCATTTCTAGCACAGTCTGACTTGACGTTACTACCTCATGGGGCTCTCTCCTCTATTTGACTATCTATAGATTGTTTTATTTTCCTTCAGATGTACTAGCTTGCATTTTACCCATTCAGAAACCAATTTTTCAAATTTCTTTTTCACATTTTAAGCTTGTCCATGTGTCTTACTATTATCTGTTTGTTTAAATCACCCCTAACAGCCAAAAATGAATGACTCAAACCAAAAAAAGACAGCTTTAGTTTTGATTCAATTGGACCACATAAGTGCCTAAGCCTACACAAATGTGATGCCTTACAGTTACCCTAACCAAAAATTTCAGAAGGACACTGGGGTTTTGGGTAGCCAAGCAAGACTATTTCAGAAAGGTCTGTTGTTTGTATTAGCATTCAGAAAGTACCCTCTAAAAACTGAGACTCCTTAAAGATATCTCCAATGTAAGATGGAATAAGTTGCACTGATAGTGAGAACTAGCACATAGCTGTATTAGACTTCTCATGCAGAGAGTTTTAGACTAGACTCTATATAGATATACACAGATGCTTTGAACCCCAAAGAAACCCAGTTAACACATACAGTGGTTTCATTAGCCACACCTAAAACTTTTTAGATTAATCTAGTCTAGCATACAAATGTTTATCTCCTCTGACTGTAGTGCTATCAAAAAATTTCAGTATCTCCAGCAGCCACATTCAGTCACAGATTAGGTAGGGGGAAACCAAACCAGCTGGTGCATTTACAGCAAACGTGCAGGCCCTAGATTTCAGCTGTACCTTTGAGTTCATTTTTTCTGCACGTTTATCTAAGTTTTACAGCATTTCTGCTATCAGGAAGGCTAAATGATTTGGCAGATTACAAGTGCAGCAAATAGCAAAGATTATGTAAAAGACCAGGTATTGTAAATCAGTCTATTTGACACCACAGTTATATATGCAATAAAGTGAATGAACTCTGCTAACAGAGCACTATCTGATAAAGAGAATGCTCCTTGCAGGTATTTAGTGTTTAATCCCATGGTAATTGTTTGCCCTGGTTTGTCTAGGCAACATCAGACAGCATCTGGCTGGAGGCAACAGAGTAGACCTAGAATGGTTTGAAACTTGTAAAGACAATTTTCTCACCATTTATTTGTATCTTAATATTTAAAGAGACACAGTCAGAATGCTCAAATCCTGAAGTGCAACTTTCTCTGAAACAAGGATATGTATTCCTTGCACAATATGAATAAATGCATAAGTAAAGACACGCTTTGTTATTATTATTATTATTATTAATATGACACTTAATGGCTTCAGTGAAGTCAAAGCTGCAGGATCAGGCACCCAAGAGTCAGAACATTTCAAAGAGGAAAACTGATTTGGCAAACCTGGCTTGTGAATATTGAATGTTATTTTAATGCAAATTAACAGCCAAGGGTGCCTTCATATTGTTCATGCTTCCCAATGAAAAAAAATTCCCAAATGTTCTGCGGAAGTACTAGCACTGTACATTAAGCCATACACAGAAATTCTTCATGTATAGATGTTCAACCAAGCAATCAAACATCTCATCAGTGCTAGATGCTTACACACATTCTTTGATGGGTTTTGCCCTCTCAACAGAAGGAAAATGAGGTGGGAAACTGTCCCTTTATGGACAGTGATAATTCAGTCTGTCTTCACTTTTTTGGTGTATTTGCCAACATGCTGGAAAGTCAATGAGCACCTCTGCAACAGACTGGAAAACAATCTCTTTTCTAAGCCTGGTTTTGACACTTCCCCCCCATATATTTTTTTCAACTAACTTTCACGAGCTTTAAAGTCAGCATGTTTCATCATGGAAGAAGAAAATTTGTAAAGTCTGCAAGTCTGGATTAGCAGCCTAACTATGCAGACAGCTAAAGTTTGGTGTAAGTAAGCTTATCATAAAGTCTCAAAAAACTCCATCAGGAGAGGGAACACAAAGAATTAGTGTACAAAGCATAAGGAAGGCAGGGCCACGCTCAAGAGGACAGAGATGGGAGTAGAGAGAACAGACCAAAGTAAGCTTTGAAGCTCTTCTTTCAATGAAAAAGCATTGAAAAAGCCTTTGCTTTTAATGTAGAAGGTAAAACTCCAAATATGGCTTTGAGATTAGCATGAAGATGCCCAAACTATCTGAGGTAGGTACCACCAGGATCAAGCCTGTATAGCTGGGTCAGCGCAAAACTGCAACCTGTGACCTAGGCAGCTAAATCCATTCTGGTCAGGCATTGCACAGTGCTGTGACAGTATTCCCTTAATCTCCTCTGTACAATCAACACGTTGCTGGAAAATTGGCTCCTAGGCCGCTAAAGAGCTTTTGGAAATTTTATTACAAACTTTCAGGCCTGGCACTGTTGTAGTTTAAGCCCAGCTGGCAACAAAGCACCACAAAAACACCCACTCACTCCTACCTTCCCCTGGTGGGACAGGGAGGAGAAAATTTAACAAAAAGCTCGTGGGCTGAGACAAGGACAGGGAGGGATCACTCACCAATTATGGTCATCAGCAAAAAACAGACTCAACTTGGGGAAAAAAACAAAATCATTTTAGTATGTTACCAATCAAATCACAACAAGGATACTGAGAAGTAACCCCAAATCTTAAACCACCTTCCCCCCACCCCTCCTCCTTCCCGGCTCAGCCCCACTCCCGGTTCTCTCT
>JANZLQ010000079.1:73838911-73876675 GCA_026212715.1 Elanus axillaris | reverse complement strand
AGGCACTCCTGCCGTCGCGGAGGGGCTCGGCCTGGGCCCGCGGCGGGTCCCGCTTGGAGCCGGGGAAGCTTCTGGCACCTTCTCACAGGAGCCGGCCCTGCGGCCCCTCCCCCGCTACCAAAACCCATCCACACAAACCCAAACCGGGATCCTAAGTATCTAGTAAAGTTTACTAACTCTTAACGTAAAAGAGTTTTGTAGTCCATCACTAAGATAACAGGAAACATCATAAAGCATTATGATTCAGAAAAGCTCACTAAACACTCATGTTTTACAGAGGAAACAGTACAAAAATAAACACAAGTTGGCACAGAGCCAAATCCTTCTTTCCACATTTTTTCTGTTTCACTGCCTGTGCAGCAGGAATACAACTTTCTGAACATCTACAGGTGCATCTTACTTTGCACTGTGTTTCCAAATTGAATGGGAAGGGAGGGTCTCACATTTTTATGACAAACATGCAAATGTGGTGGCTGCTGCTTTGGGAACCATAAGACCATTTATTCCCAGGATGGTTGCTGAGAAATCACCTGAAACCACTTGGTATTCTGTCTAATAAAACCTGCTGGGCACTCAAGAGTTCAGACAATCCCACAATATTCAGTACCTAAAAAATGGTCAGATTATGCAAAAGTGATACACTGAACTCATTACTGCGCAGGGTATTAGACAGAACAGTGCTCTTGAAGGTAACCACAGAGCATCCTTGCATCAATTGGATGAACAGTGATATTTGTTTATTTACTTATTTAGACATTTGGGATATGTCATTGAATTTTTAATGTTTGCCTATTTCCCATTGCTGGTAAAATATATTTCTTATACCCTGTTCAATTTTTATACTATGCTATTGTATTTTCCTATTGTGCAGTCCCATTTAACTAATAATATCATTTGTTCCTTCCTGAAGAAACAGCATAACCCCAAACGAGTTTGATATTTGCAGAAGCAGGAATTTCCCCATGAGGCAAAATAACTAAACTTATTAGAGTAATAAATACTCTGGCAGTAAGATATATGTATATTTCTTTAAACAAGCAGTGCCAGATATTATTTGATCACTATGTTCAGAGGTATCTTTTCATTTAGAGTCTCTGAAAATTTATTCTTTGACCATAAATGTGTACAAAACACCCAGAATGTCTCTTCTGCAAGCCGATGGCATTTCAACACTGTACACTGGCAACATGGTTTTGGAGATTAGTAGCTGTATAGGCTTACTTTATTTAACTGTATATACCATAGGAAATAAAAAGGTTTATTTTTATACTACTGCTTATAGTTTCAACAAAAAGTTCAAAGTGATTTACTAATGTTACATGAATAGCCTTTGAATTATGGTACAGTATTGTGCCTAAGTACAAAGCCTAACATTATTTTGTATTCATAGAACACGGCCTGCCTCCAAGCACTTTAGAAAAGTCAAATACAGCTAAAAACACATTCAAGGGGTAGGGAACAGACCCATTTTACAGAAAATGAAAGGGAGCTTATTGTTATTATAAAGCAAATATCAAATCCCTAATTGACTGAAACAAACAGGGCAAACAAAAGCAGAGAAAAAACAGATGCAGATATGAAGTGGCCTCAGCACTTGAACTACCCCAAACCTGAAGACACCACACCAGTGACATAGCGTGAAGTTACCTAGAAAAACCAGCTGTGATGATTGATCATCCACCCCCAAGTTAACCCAGGCTCTGTGGGTGAAGGGCAGAACTCTACCCAAATTAGAGTCCTAGCCACTATCCATCATCTTTATTATTGCATCCACAATTGTTGCATCAGGGATGCCAGAGGTATCTCCATGGCTTGACCTTTAAACATCCATGTACCAGCCTGTTGTCCATAAATTTGCCTAATTCCTTTTCAACCTGCTGCTTCCACAATGTCCTGTGACAGCAAGCTGAGGAGCTTCACTGCTATTGAAAGACATACTTTGTTTTCTGTTTTAATCAGATATCCTGGTGCTTTTTAAGAATTGACTTTAGTTAGTCTCTGTCATGTAGTGGGTTCTGGTGAAAAACAGTTCCAGCATTCAACTACCCACCACCTTCATGATTTTGCAAACCCTGGTCATTTTCTCGTTCAGTTTTTTCCTATCCAAAGTCATACCTTTTTGTCTCTCCTTATATGGCAGCTGCTTCATCTCCTTGATCAAAGTTATTGTCCTGTGCACCTTTTCTAGTTTCCACTACATCTTTCTTGAAAGGCAAAGACCAAAAAGTACACATCCAAATCAAAACATAGGTACACCAAGGCTTGTGTATCCACAAGCTTTTGTGAAGCTCTAGGAAGCTTTGAACTTCACAAATCCTAATCACCTGCTCTGAGTTCAGTATCATGTAGATATGGTGTTGATGACTCTTTCCTAGGTAAATTACATTTTTGTCCACTCAGTTTTAATGCCTTTTGTGGAGTTTCTTGCTATTATTGAGATGACATTTCACTGTCTGAAAGAACTTGGTATCATCCACAAACTTATTAGGTCACCCAAGAGATTTTGCTGCTGTTCACTTCTTTCTGCAGGTCAGATTTCAGGGTTCAGGTTCCATTGGGCTGAGCTGATGTCTCAGATTCTCTTCTTTCCCTCCCTGCTGTATGAGTATAAGCCAGGATTTAACCAGCATGCTTTTGGCCCAGCAAGCCTGAGATGAACATGCCAATAAACATGAGAGACCAGTTCAATAGGAAATGAAAGCTGAGAAAGAGAAGCTGACTTTGCAGCTTCCCTGAAAGGCTACAAGTCAGGACAGGGGACACCTTGCCTTTCATGTGTGAACTGCATCTTCAGTGACCAAAACCCACCCTCAGGTGGTATTCCCATGTACTGACTTTCAAGATGCCAAAACAAACAAACAAAAAGAACAAAGAGAAGCACAATTCTTGAGGCTGGAAAAAATCAAGAGAATGAACAAGATTAAACTGAGAATCAAAAACAAAGGGAGCGTGCCAGTTAGCCTGAGATTCCGATTTTACATTCATGTAGGTTGGGACTCTGAGCAGACACTTCACTATGGGTTACAGGAGGAGGAGGCAAATTCAACAGTGCTATATATGTATTTAAACCAACTCCAGGTTGGGACGTATTTCTTGCCTCTAACTGGTCTGTATTTTCCAAAGGCATCTCAAAGTTTCTTAATTCTTAAAGAAAAAGATCAGAATGCAGAATATTTCAGAGAAATTAAAAAAAGATCTGAGCTTTTTATTTAAAATACATCACACAATGTAAAACAGAATATATTTACACAGTGTCCTCAGCAAGAGCCTCCCAGAGTGCTGTAAAACCCACACCCACATAATAGAGGGCTTACAGTATCAGAGACTTTTAGAGAACTCTCTGAGGCGGTATTCACAGAATCATAACCTAGAGAAGGAAAAGACTTATGAGATCATCCAGCCATCTCCCTGCTGACAGTGAACTGTTCCCTACAGCATGCTTCCTCACATTTGTTGCTAAAAATCAGCCTTTCACTATTCTCCTTGGGAAGCCATTCCACAGCCAAATACATCTCATGCTATCATTACCATTATGACTTATTTATAGGCTACAGTCTAACCTAAGGGGCCTTGATCAGGATTGAGGGGGGGACCAACTCTACTACCCCTTGTAAGAGCTTATCTTTCTCCAAAAGAGCACACAGTCTAAATAGGTAAGTTGAAGTCCAGTGGGAAAGATACAACATACAATTAAGGAGAACAGAATAGCATGGGAAGTGCCACAAATGTTCTATGAATTTCTGCTTCAGAGTTTGGTAGGAGGAAAAGGTATGTGTCAAAAACACGAATGTGTTTCTGATCGTCAACTAGAGATAAACAAAGAGGATTTTCTTCCTCCACGCTATTAGTTATAGCTCAAGATCTGGCATGGTACTGAGAAATCCATCTCCTTTTTTGGTGCAAATACTCCTTAGGTATTTGAACAATATTACATTTCTCCCTTCTGCTCCAGTCTCGGTCAACATTTATCTGAACCACACATATTTTAATCTTCTTTCATAAATCAATACCTCTAGCACAGCCAACAAATTTTGCCACTCTCCTCTCATCTTTGACAATATCTTTCCAGTAAGCAATCACCCAGAAATGAGCACCATATTCCCCTCGTGGGGTTACACAAAAACAGAGGGGAGATCAGCTCCCTCCAGTACACACGCAACACTTGTCTGTGCCGACTCAGATGACAACTGCCTTTTTGCTGACGCTTCATCGCTCTGCAGGTCCCTCTCTCGTGTATGTATTGATACACTGCACTGCAACACATCCCTGTATACTGCAAGATCTACAACACTAATGAACTGAATGCCTTGTTTTCTGGGGTTACTAACAATTATCACTAAATCTTGTGGAAAATGACATCAGAGATTACAGCCTTTGCATAGGAGAATTTGGAGAGAAGCAGCAGAATTGAGTAAGAACATCATACCTTTGCTAATTGAAATGAGATGTGCTTGGCAGCATTGTGGGACAATCCTCCTTCCCCAGTATGACAAACACTAGTAAAAAGCTAAATAGGACTTGGTATTGAAAGGGGCTGAGCACTGCTGCTTTGACCCTGACCTTTTGTATACCAAGCAGAGCCAGTGCACTAAAGGACACTGGATCCAGCAACAGCATCTCAAAAAAGTTATGCCCTAAGGCAGGGCTGATAAGAGACTTTTCTTCCTCGGTTTTCACCCTGGCTTCACCTATGATAGCATCCAACCGGCTGCCATTACTGAAATAACAGTTACTGCTGCTCTCATTCCTCCTTTCTACACAAACAGGCCATTTTCACTTATCCAGTAGTCAGAGGCCAACACCTGCTTTCCTCACCTTTCCACACTCCTGTGTCAATACTCCCAGTCCTCAGTTAGCCTATGTCTTTGCTCTTGGTAACTCAGCCTTTTCCATTATTTACTCATTGGACTTTTGCTTAGACCCTGCTGCCATGTTACCAACCTGTCAAATACAACTGAAAGTGCTTCTTCATTGTTTTTGTCTTTGTGTGCTTTCAGTAGCTAAAAAACAAGAAAAAAGGCTCCAGATTGTTTCCTTTAAGGTACATCTATAGGCAGCTGAATCAGCATAACTGAGGTTGTAATAATTCTGGGAGGGGAAGAGTGAACAAAGACATGAGTGCTGGGAAATAAGGAAACCTTTTAAATCAGATCTGCCAGTGACAGAAGAAAAACTCAGAATGAGGTTTTAGTATACAAGAAAGAAATTACAGAACCATGGAACTACCATGGAGTTTAACAACCACCTCTGCAATCACTCTCTTTGTATTGTCCTCTCCCCTCCCACACACCTATTTCTGTCTCATCATGTCTGAAAGCTCTTCAGATCAGAAAATGAACCTCAGTATACATACAGCACTGGGATCCCTGATTCTGCTGTGACATTACATAATAACTTTTCACTTCAGAGCATGCTTAGCTTTTATTCCCTTTAAGCACTCTGTCATCACAGTGTATCTTCAGCAAGATCTTCACCCTTTATTGTTCTGGGCCAAAACTAAGCTGTCATCATCTTTTCTGCCATACCTCATCCCCCTACCTCTCGTGCCTTAACAGCCTTTCTTCTTGATTTTTTGCTCTTACAAGTTTGTCCCCAAGCATCTTTCCCCTTAAAGCAAACTCTAATTCAATGAATCACCTTTAAAATTGACTGTTGCTTTTACAATGTACTAAAGCCTCTGATAAAGTGTTGCATATGTAAGTCACAGTGCAATTCTGCACCTCCTTTCTGCCAGTCTCAGTGTTGCCCCTTAGTTTTGATTTCTTTTCCACATTACCTCTTTTTCCTAGTGTGCTTTTTGGCAAATCTGGGACCACCTTACACCCTGTACACTGCCTGAAACATTGTGGGTGGTAAATATGTACAAAACAATTTTAAGGAGCATTTTGGCTTAGGGAAAAAAAAAACCCACCACATACAGCTTGCAAAGCCATCACTATTTACATGGATTAGCAATCTGCCTCTTTTTACAAGCTCAGTCCAAATTCCCAGCCTGCCAGATAATAAATCAACTTTTGATTCAATTGTATAGTCACTGGGAGATCCGCACAGTTTTAGGTCAAGCACTTATAACCATTTTATGATTCCAAAGTTTCTTAACTTGTCATTTAGTTACTGAACTGTGAGCTTTCATTGACTTTCTAACCATTGTGGCAAGAACTGCTACTAGCTGTGCAAGATTTAAAACCTCATTGAGCAGAGGAGCAAAATCAGACTGCCGTAGTTTTAAGTACATATGGGGGTAGAACTGTGACCCAATGGAAGCCAATGGAAGTTCTGCTACTGCTTCACTGGGGCTGGGTTTCTTCCTTGCGTGCTACCATTTGTTGTGTTGGGGTGAATAAGTATTGCAAGCTCACTATTTTACACCCTGGAAATGAGATGCCTCAGTGGTTGCTTGGAAATTATCTACTTTACCTTTTTCTTTTCTTCTTTTTTTTCTATCATGGTGAAATATTTTACATACAGTCAATTGCTGTACCTAAATACCATCTCTTCCTTTAGATCTGTACGATCCTTCTGCTCCTGCTTGTCAGCTTAATTTCTTCTCCTGTGGCATGGAGTGTTTAATAGCCAAACCTAGCACTCAAATTCTTCTGTTTCTTAATTATCTGTGCCCTGTCAGCTATATCAGTGAAAACAAGTTACCAGTAGACAATTCAGATAACCAGTAAACACCAAGTTGTGATAATATAGAGTCCTGTATTACTGTCATTACAAAAAAAGCTGTTTCAGGGAGGTTTAAAAAAAAATTACATAACCCCAGCACTTCTAAATGGCCAAAAACCTAAAGATATCTTAATTATTCTTCAATATCTTAATCATTCTGTAGAATCATGATCTTGTATAATGGCCATTTTAATGAAAGGTTTGCTGCTCTGCACAGTTGCCACTTCCTTCTAATTGTGAATTAAAGCATAATTTAACATGGCTGTATGCCAGCATGACTAGAAAAAATTTACAGATGCTAACTCTGGTTGAAAGACTGGGAAAAAGTGGCTAGATTTCTTTAAGTAATAGAAAATCACTCACCAAGTTGTACTTTAAAACAAAACACTAGAGCTTTAAGTTGACACACTGACTTGAATTAAACCACATAAAAAAGTGCTTGCACTGTAAATCTTACAGGGCAAAAGTGATGGTAGGTTATCGTTCTGTTTATTAGCATGCACTTTGGAGAGTTCAGGGCAAGTATGGATACACATTCATTCCATTTTATGCTGCACATTACTGAAAACACATTTGCCATAAATAATTCATAAATGCATTGTCTGAAATTTCAGATTCCAAAAATACAACACAGTTTCAACTTTATTGTTGTTTGGTCTTCAAAACAGAAATAGACAATTGGATGTATGGACTTGGCAAACCTGGTAAAAACCTATCAGTCAGAATTACACTCCAGAGGTAAATGCAAACATCTCCCAGCTCCTGATCCTTGGAACCGCAAGGCTATGATGATAGACCCTGTGCTTGTGCTAGCCATCCCTTGGTAGGGAACAGGGAGAAAAAGAGAAAGGGAAGAAGTAACCAAGTTGTCAGAAGGAAGTGTTCAGTCAGATGCTTGACTTTAAAAGAACTTTTATTAGGAAAAAAAACAGTGCTTTGCTGTTCTCTGTTCATGAGCTGGGTGCATATCAGGAGAGTTCAGACAGAAAAGGATGTTTTACAGGATGATGTTGTGGGGAGCTAATAGGTTGAACCTGCCTAGAAATCACAAGGAATTTAAATTTAAGGTGTAGTGACAGTCAAAATACAGAGAATGGACATACTTTGCCTGGCAAAAAGCCCATTTTTCTGGCCAGTCTGCACCACAAACTTGAGCTCTGCTCGTTGCTCTCAGCTTTTAACTTGTATCACTTTGTTAATGCTAATGACGTAGTAACCGGCATCATCTTTTATGCCAGCTATGCTAGCATAAGAGAGGTGAATAGGATCTTTCAGTTGCCTAAAGTCTATTTTCTGCCGGGAGCAGAGTGACCACAACACCCACTGAAGAAACTGAAGTATGCTTCATAGGATAGAGTGCTTAAGCTTTATATGCCTTGGGATTCTGTATCTTGCTGACATTATATATGTAGTTTATGCTCAGTTGCTTCTTTTCCCTTCATAACGTACTCAGAAGCCTCACATCAGATAGCAACTGCTTTTCAGCCAGATTTACATTCACTTGCTCTGTTATACTCACCCCCCTGTGAGAGGTGCACACAATTTCAGGTACCTTACCTAGTGAAACCTTGGTACCTAGCCCTTAACAGAACAGCCCATGATCTCCCTATTCACCAGCTCTTTATTTAAACTTATTCACTCAACTGAGCTCAAATACTTGGCATCCCAATGTATTGATTGGTCGGGTGCAGATCATATGTGAAGAAACAACACTCTCATAAAAATTGTATTCCAGTACCCAACTGCTGTAAAACTTCCTACTTGGCACTTGCTGCGGAAGGGTTGAGACTATCTGTCGCTCCATTCATTTCCAGGTGTGTTGAAGTCTCTGGGGTAATCTTTAAATCAGCTGAGATTTCATATATCAAAGATAAGGATACATAATTCAAGACAAGCCACTGAGATAAAACAGTAGCTGTAAAAAATACAGCGTGTTGGTGGTGCCTGGTTTAGCATGTCAAAGAGGGGGGACTTCTGGTTAGGAGTTACACGCAGTTGGCACAAGAGCATGACGTGTGGCAAAGCAGTAGAGTTGTTGTAAGCTTCATAGGGACACAGGCACTGAATAGGCTTGATGCTGCGCAAGTACCAAGTTAGAAGGCGCCCTACAGAAAAAAAAAGCAGTAAAGGATGGAGTACAGGCACTCAGGCCTGGTGTCCCTTGGCTGTAGTCATTGCACGCTAACAACCTCTTTCAAAAACTTTACACAGGTGGTAGGTGTCCCACTGAGATAAATTACCTACTTTCAGCGGCTGAACAGATGGGCAGAGAAGTGAAATTTTAGTTTGTTCATTCCCAGCAGCAACTAGCAAAGATGATCTCGGGCTCTGCAGGATTACTTTTCGATAACCATACACCAGTGGACAGTTCATGTTTCTGTTAGAAACTACATAAGGTCATTGATATGCTACAAAATAAGGCAGGGCATTTAATGGCTCAAGAGTCTGATGCTACGTCTCTCATTGCCATATTCTTCTGAATATATTATAGGCTGGGAGAGGCCAGAAAGCATACAGAGAGGGACCTCAACAGGCAGGAGAAATGGGCCCACAAGAATCTTACAACATTCAACAATGGAATATGTAGAGTCCTACACTTGGGGATGAATAACCCCAGGTACCAGCACATGCCAGGTTTGACTAGCTGGAAAGCAGCTTTGCAGAGAAGGACCTGGATACTTGCTGTCCTGGCAAACCAAAAACTGAACAGAAGCCAGCAAAGGCCAGGACTGCCAGCAGGTTGAGGGAGGTGACCCTTCCTCTCAACTCAGCTCTGGTGGGACACAGCTGGACTGCTGTGTCCAGTGCTGGATTCTCCAGTACAAAAGAGACATGGACACACTCAAGGTAGTCCAGTGAAGGGCAACAAAGATGATTAAGGAACTGAAGTATCTGACATGCAAGGAAAATCTGAGAGCTGGGACTGTTCAGCCTGAAGCAAAGGCAGCTCAGGGTGATCTTATCCAGGTGTATAAACACTTTATTAGGGGAGGAAAGAAGACGGAGTCAGGCTCTTTTTAGTGGTGCCCAGTGAAATGACAAGAGGTAATGGGCACAAACTGAAATACAATAAATTCCATTCAAATGGAAGTAAAAAAAAGGCTTTCTTACTATGTAGGTGGTTGAACACTGACAGAGGTTGCCCAGAGGGATTGTGGAGTCTCCTTGGAGATATTCACAACCTAACCCAACACAGTCCTGAGCAACCTGCTCTAGCTGACCCTGCTATGGGCAGGGGCTTGGAATAGATGATCTCCAGAGATTCCTTTCAACCTCAGCTATTCAGTGCCTTCATAGTGGGTTATTTCTCTTCATCAACACACTAAACCTCACAGACAGCATATGACAAAAGGGCTAGGACTGACCAGCAAGGACAGACTCTGACTTACCCATACAGTATAGGCATTGTGCAACCAGGGAAGCTTAACATGCCAATGTGTGCAAACCAGGAAGCTCCATAAACCAATCCAAACATTAGCCAAGGCCTTCTGTCCAGGAAGGTTTGCAACTCATTAAAACCAGGTTGTATGGGAAACCTGATGACATACTTAAACAAGGGGTTTCCCTCCCTTCCCCACATACTTTACCAAATTATTTGCCTTTATTCATGTACAAATATATCGTAGTGTAGTACACAGCCCCATACATATTTTTTTTTCTTTTTGAATAAAATAGTCATAGCCATACTGTAAGAAACTTAGTAAACATTTTTTAGTGCCTTCCCTTTAAGCTTGCAAATATTTTTTTGGCAGAGGTCCTTAGCTAACTTTACAGCAAGATCTCTCAAAGGAAACAGAACTCTTAAAAAAAACCAACAAAAACCACACAACAAAATGAATGTGACCCAGGGATTTACCCTTCTATGCAACAAGACCAGCAGAGAGCACAGAAAGAGTGAAGTCCGCAGGGCGTGAAATTAAAATTTTCACACAGATACAATGAAGTAATGATACAATGTTAGAAACTTGGCACAAAACTCTTCTGGTTTGAGTAAAGTCAATATCATGTGATGCTATGGTTTGTGCACTGGTAGAAATGGTCTGCTACTAAGAAGTTCATAACAAAACAGAAGGACCAAAAGCAAGAAAATTGTATGTATAAGTACAATAGGCCTATACATTCTAGTGATCTAGACATGCCTTAGGATACTCATCACTGTAATATCTAGCTGTCACTGCAGGCTGAGTTAAGAAAGCAGACTTTTCTTTCACATCTAGAAATCTAGATGATGAGATGCCATTAAGAGATAGCAAAAAGAAGATTGAAAGAGATTTGAACTTGGCAAGGAAGGGGGAGGGAGAGGACATCTCTCTTATTAGGTCGGTTTATTGGCTATGAAGGACGTGGATATGCAGGTTCCAAATTCCAAGCATATGGATAAGAACAGGGATGCACAGAGCAATTAACAGAGTCAGGCAGAAGCTGGGAGGAGCAGCAGCTGGAGCACTGTTGAAGTCCTTCTAGGAATTGCTTCACCTGTTACAGTAAAAAGAAAAGGCAGTGCTGGAAGAACATAAGCTCCTCAAGCAAGTACAAGGTCATCGGAACAAAAGTGGAGCTTGAAAAATTCTGGGCAGATCCACATACAGGGTCACAGACACTATTACAAGAACATGCCATATCAGACTTCAGTCTTGCAAAGCAAGTTACAGACAGCACCCTTTATACTACAAATATACCTGCACAGAGCAACACTGAATTATGAGATAATCTGCACGGAACAGGAAGCATTTTTTTTCTAAGAGTATGAAAAAGTCTGCAAACTCATAAATCATAAAGCTGCTTGTTGATGATGTTTCACAGATACCTGATGGACTGACAGATCTGCATGTATTCTACAAAACATATTTATAGCTCTGAACTATGGGGTGGGGATGGAAAATCTGAATTCAGTACTACTGCTCATCTCAAACCACAGTTTTGTGATCACAGGCACAGAAGTTAACACAGACAAGAACTATTGGTAATATGTTTCCAGTAACCCTTCTGGAAATGTAACAGAAAAAGTCAGTCTATAAAAGTGCAAAGGTTGTTCCTTACAAGCCATGTTTCTCACCCTACTGATCCAAGATGGTACACACAGAGAAACATACAGCCAAATGTGATTTAAGAAAATCTTCAAGTCTTCAGCTTATTAATTTTTAAAAATTTTTCTCATTTCATTGCAGTGATTTCATTAGGTTAGACTTCTTCATCTTTATTAAAAAATAATCAGAACTGAAATGTTTCAATAAACTCAATTTCTTTTTTAAGTAGTAAAAGATGATTCAATGCAGATGAAGCAAAAGTGAAAGTTAAAAGTACAAATGGCATTAAAGGCTTTGAGAATCTCTTTTAAAAGATTTTAAATACATAAATTATATATTAGTACTCTAGAATGTTTTTGGTTGTTTTTTACAGTAAAAAGAACTTTAAAAGAAATTTTTTCATAGAATCATAGAATGGTTTGGGTTGGAAGAGACCTTTAAAGGTCATCTAGTCCAACCCCCTGCAATGAGCAGTGACATCTTCAACTAGATGATTTTCACCATGTTCTCCAGCTGTATGTATCAAACCAAAATCCTTCAAAACTTATAGGTGGGAAGAACCAAAGGAGAAAAACAATACCTAAACGCACCACTACTAAAACAGACAGAGCTAACTTTGTACAGGGCAGAAAACAAAGATACAATATCATTTTCAGCAAAAGGTTTATTTTGTCATTACATTTTCAAATTATTTCCCTCCCAACACATTCAGACTAAAGGAAGTAATTTAACTTTTTTTTCTCCCCCCCCCTCCCCCACAGAGAGCCATAAATGATGTACCATCTCATAACACAGAACAGATCAAAATTATCATTCATGACCCTGAATTACTTGGGATCTAGAAGCACATTGCACTGAGAAAATTAAATGCTAAAAATAATCAGTATCTACAATAAAATAAATGGTGAAAAAACCCCAAGATACTGATTTCCTTTAAGATTATCTAAATGTTGAGGAGATAAATTTAGTGCTCTAGTCACAGCTCATCACAAAGCCAAACTTAACAATGTTCAACAGCATGGGTTTTTGAAAAGGAAATCTGGTCTAGGAAAAGAAAAAAGTCACACCTACAGTAAAAACTGGTGCACTCAGCTCTAACAAAGACCTGTAACCAGGGAGTACACCATCACCTCTTTGTTTCCTTCAAACCTGTATCAGAAATCTAGAAGGTACGATCCCAAAAGTAATGCTGGAAAGCCTAACAAAACAAAAACGTACTTGACAGTGCAATATTCTTCACAGTGAAACACTGCCATGACTTTCCCTACCCAAATGTGGAAGATACCTTGGTTATTTCATTACCCTGCCCAGGAAAAATCGCGGCCCGTATCTTCTGTTGCTATGTCCTATTGAACTAACTCCAGATATGTTACATTATGAGATTGAGACTTAAACCCAGATTCTGGGTTTTTCCACATCAGAAATGTCTTAACAAGGACATAAAGAGATGAACATGTAGTTATTTAAAAATCATTATTATAATCTATATATTATGGATTACTTTATCTAAAATGCTGTATAAGTTAGAGAAAACTACAATTACTATCTTGGAGTATGTGGAGTTGAGAACACAGTAAGAAGTCAGGATATGAGCCAGCTGGACCTGTGGTCTAAATGTTGCACACTCTGAATGTACCATCTCACAATTCCATCTGATAACCACCAATTTCTCCAATAGACCAGACAATAAAGTTCCCTACTCATTTTCTGCATGTCACTTTTGATTTTAGAAACTTTTAATAGTATCCTAAACTTACCCACCCCTTTTTCAAGCTGAAGAGTCCTAGTCTGTTGTGTTGTTTGTTCCATAAAATCTCTCTCACATCTGGGAGAAGTCCATTGCACTGCTCAGATGTGTTGACCAAAGAGGAACAACACACATTACTTACTTAGATTCATTCAACTGTCTATGTAACAAAAATTCCCTACAGCAGCCTTTCACTTCAGAAGTGGAAACAATATAAAAATGAGAAAATTTGTTAAAAAATATTAAAAGGGGCAGTTAAAAGGGTAAAAATGTTTGCAAATGGCTCACGTTTGTCTAACAGTCATACTAGAGCTCCAAAAAAGGACACAGAACCTAAGGAGAAAGAGTTTAGAAGGATGAAATGGAAGCATACTAGTTAAGTGGAACAGTAAGAGAGACAGTTATGTCCAGTCAGGTCCAAATGAAGAAAATAGCAAAGAACAAACTAATAGTTCAAAAAAAACCCCACACAACAAACAAACAAGAAAACAAAACAAAAAACCCCACAACAAAAAAAAAAAAACCACAAAACCAAACCCCATAATAAATTCCAGCCAAAGACTAAGGGTTAACCTGTTAAAAGCATAAGGTCTAATAACAAATCCCACTTTAAATATATAAAAAGTAGGAAGTCTGAATATCTGTTAAAGCCAAGAGGAGATAAAGTTATAAGGGAGCACATAAGGATGATAAGGCCATAGCAGAAAAGCTCAATAAGCTTACACATATTCACCATGCAGGAATTTGGGAAGTTTCTGAAGCCACAGAGGACACAATAGAAGACCTGACTCAAGTTGAAGTATCATAGAAATACATTACAGAACAAATCAATATGCATGAACAACAATAAATTGCCGGGATCATCTGGTACTCACTCAAACTTCGAAAAGACCTCAGGTATGAAATAGGTAGAATATTATTAGCTGTAGCATATAACTAATTGCCTAAAACTGCCTCAGTTCTGGGGCAAATGTAGGGTATTTTTAAAGTGACCTGGAATGATGCAGAACTCTACAAATGAAGAGGTCTGATGTTTAGAACAAGATTGGTAGAAACTATAATAAAGAATCAATAAACTTGACATATTGGCAGAGTCTTTATATTAAGTCTTAATTCACTAGGGACCTCTACAAGATTTGTAGAATTATTATGCATCTGAAAAAGGAAAATATAGTCTAAATGGTCTATCTGGAGTTCCAAAAGCTTTTCAGCAAATCTATCACCAAAGACTTAAAAGTTGCCATAAACTAAGAGGAAAATCCATTAATGGATAGATACCTGGTTAAAAGGCAGGAAACAAAGAGAAGACATTAAAATCGGTCCTCTATAAAGTGGCCATGGAGGTCACCAGTGAAGCCTCACAGAAATCTGTTAGGGCCTGAACTCTTTAATGCATTCATAAGTGGCCTACAGAAAGGACAAATAATGAGAGGACATTTGCTGCTGATACTATGCTATTCATGGTAGTAAAACCAAAAGCTGGACGTCTTTACTGAGGTGAAGAATTAGAATACCATGAAGGAAAAAAAAGTACATTACAAACTGGAAATGGGGCAAATCAAATAGTATAAAGTGCTGGTTAATGTCCTTAAGTGACAGAGAGGCAAGAATTTCTTTGGTAAGTAGGCAACTTATCAGCTGGATATGATTGAGAAGACAGAGCTGTGTCTGTCTGTTGAGACCATCCCCTGGTATACAGTATGTTTGACTAGCAGAGATGGGGCATAAGTGGTGCAAGGCCCTGCTCAGACCTCAGAAACACTGCAGTATCCTGGTCACCTATGTTTGAGTTACAGGGCATCACCACTTCATGCCATTTCTAAAAGGGATTCTCCAAAGCAGTCAAACTTCCATCCTCCCCAGCCTTCCATCACCACAATTTTATTAAACATGTTACACATCACAAGCTCACGTTCTACTAAGGAAATGCTGTATGTTCACAATCATACATATCTACTCCCTCTCCCAGAGCATTCAGTACCTAAGCCCTTTGATTTATAATGCGAGCATTAAAACTGTGTTAATAATCAAGGCACTGACCATGCAGCAGACAGGTTAACCCTGCATTGCCCCCAATCCTTAATCAAAATATGAATGACAAACAACTTATTTTTAGTTCCACATATTCATTACAAGAGGGATAAGGTGTCAGTGCACATTACTCCAGCCCACAGGATGACAGGATTCACCAAATGGTGATTTAGCGGATCCTAAAATAAGTTATCGACCATAAAAGGAGCTGAGGGTAACTAGCTCAGTGGTCTCAAGATAAGCAAGATGAATTCCACCCTAACTATACTAGCATCACAGTTAATCATTATTATATGGACGAACCAAGCATGGAGGTGTACTGTGCCAGGACCCCACCCTGAAGAGCTGACAGCCTGAGAAGTCCAGGCAGGTGAAGAAGAGAGAAAAACTGGAATATATTAACACATAAGCAACATGGTGGAAGTATGACAGAGCCATCTTTTGGGAGAATGGCTTTTTAAAGTAAGTTGTGATTATTCTGTATATATTATTAATCAATTCCTCCTTTCTTAAAAAAACCCAACCAAAAACCAAAACCAAACACCCTGAAAATCCTCTGAAAGAGTGGAAGCAGAGAAGTGACTACAGTGCCATCATGCAGAACAGTTCCTTAGAGAACCATCAAGAGAGAAACCAAGACTGGTACTAATTTCCTAAGCTCCATAGCAATTGTCATCACAGTAATTCCAAGAAAATGTTTTAAAGCTACAATGCAGAGCACTCAGTGTTAGTGGAGGAAGAAAAGACAGATAAATCAGATTTTTTGACAAAGGAGTAAAGCACAGAAGGAACCTGAAAATATTTTTTAAAAAAATATTTTCTCAAAAAAATGTTTTGAGACTAAGTTTTTCATTGCTGTGATTAGAAGTGCAAACATGAATCACATCCAATGAACCAACATTCACTTAAGATTTAACGTGATATTTGAGAATGTGCAAAAGCACAGGGAAGGGAGAATGCAAAAAAGTAATTAAGGTAACAACAGAAATGATGGTAAGAAGCAGATGTAAAGAGTTAAGTCAGCTTCATAATATGATTTGTACTCTTACCTTCTTTGCTTACTCTTACTTTCAAACTACAATCAAATTATTGTCATACTACTGAATGATAGAAATCTTGCCAACTACTTCAAAACTGACATGTTTTCTGTTGCACTGAACATTCCCAAAAGACATTTCCCCTCATTTTAATACAAAATCCTGTCAGATCCACAGACCTGAATACAAAAATGTGTAAAGGATATGTAGCTGTAATAGACCTCCCCCAACTAGTCAACTTTGGAATAACAGACGATCAAAAAAGACTCAAAGATCCAGTGCTAGATTAATGCAAATATCTGCCTGTTTGCAAGTGTACTTTTTGATTAAACTGGCATACATCAAGTACAATTAGAAAGGTTATTTATAACTAAGAAATACATAATTCTGCATTTTAATGAGGGTGACAATTACAGCCAACAGTTGCTAATTAACATTAATCCTTTTGCACTGCAAGTCAGAATTTCCCAATATGATTTTCATTGTCAGCAATGGACACACCAAAGCTGTTATCGCCAAGCAGGTATTAAGTAGGCTGCTTTGGCACAAAAAGGTGTTCCTGTTACACACAGTAAAGAAAAAGAAGCTGATGTGTTAAATTTTATAACATCAGATGTAAATACAGAATACAAATGTAAATACATTCATTTCAAATGTAATGTAAATACAGTCATTTCAAAATTTACTTGATGTCTACAACATGAAATATAATCAAGGCTTATCATTTTCATGGCTGAACCCAATTCCAAGTTTCCCAAGAGCCGGGCTTCACAGGTTAAATCTGATTTCAACACAAGCTTGAAATCTCCCATTGTTATATTTAGTTTTGATCTCAGTCCTGGGTTCACATCTGCATTTCACCCGAGACTTCAAAGCTTTTAGCGGTTGTAACCAAACAGCATAAATAAGGAGTAGTGTTTGCCCAGTCTCTATCAGTTTCTGAAGCTGAACTCTGGAGCAAGTACTGAAGATAGGAATTATTACTACTGATTTATTTGCTACTGTAGTATAGCCTTACTGCAAATTTTTTTCTTACACAGATTATCAAGAAAATTTAGGTTCTCAAAACCACTGAATTTTAAATCCTAATATTCCAAAATTTCTCTAATGTATTCTATTCATTGATTAAAAATTTCTCTGTAAATAAATGCCATCTCTATAACAACTGTTGACCTAATTAAACACTTCTATTTCTGATATGCATGATCCTCTAGAAGATCCATGATTTAGATTTGGTATGCATGTCTTTCCAAAAGAGAAGTTATCGCTGTTTTAGCCTCTCAGACATTGTCTTTTCAGACAGAAGCACTAGAAAACTATCTAACCATTTCTTTTGATACTGGTCTTTAACAGGAAGAAAGACCTGGTCCAAACATCATCAGAGGCACAAGATCATAATGCAGTCAGTAAATAAAGCCTCTCACTATCTAGGTCAGGCAATTGGAGTGGGATCAATGTCAGCTATAAGTAAATGAGGAGCAGAAAAGGAGAATTGTGAGCACTAAGCAGAGACCTACAATGCACTTCTTACAAAGTGCTGTAAAATTCACGTTTATTTTGTAAGTATGAGATAGATGGGTTATTTCTACATACAGAGGTGCCCAACTAAAATCAAGATAAGTGATATTAATGTCCTATGGTCAGTATTATTGAACCTCGAAAGCAATAAACTATGAGTCAATAAATATTACATTTGCAACATAGTTAACATTCTTCTACTGTCTCTGGCACTTATTACACATTGTAACCGCAAGTCTACAATACATTATTCATATTTGGGGTGTCACTGAGTGATGGATTGCTGTAAGAGAGGCTGTCCTTTAAATAAATCAACAAATAAAAATGCAAATGTTAACATTTTCAGCCACAACTTTTTCCATCTTGAATGGGGAATGAAAATTTCACATTATATCGACAGCCAGCAGAGAGAACAATTAACAACCTACACTGTGAATAAGAGAGATTAATTTGCCAACATCTGGTTTTATCACTTGCATATGGAACTATATTGGACTTTTTGTGCTGCTGGCTTTCTCAGGGAGTAGGCAAAACTTGCATCTCCTACCACGTTCAATACCTAACTCACCACCCCACTCCAAACACACTTAATCCCTTCAAATATTCCTAAGTTAGATAGATCTGGAATGAAAGTTTTCTCCTCCTCATCCTCCTTTTGAATCTTGAATGGCATCTGATCGTAAGGGGAAAAAAACCAAACCTATTTCTTTGGCAGTGCCTGCTTAGGGTCTACAGAAGAAGGAACTTGATAGTATCATCTTAAGAGCAGAACCACATTTAAGCACCCAACATGCACAGACCTGAAAGGCAACTACCGCATAAGTAACGCAAAAGCTTACATCTCATCACTGTCATATTTTCTAACACAGCATAACAGATCTACTCTAGACTATTCCAGTATGCATTATTAAGTATACAACTCTGCACATTATATTTTACATCAGATATTAATTTGCTTAAATGTCCCTGAATACACATTCACCTGAGATGTGCTGGGCAATTGGGTAAATAGTTTTGTTTTTAAAATGTCCCTAAACACAAATTTACACAATACAATCTGTTTATAAAAGCTCCAATAGGCCACTGTAGTCTAACAGATAATAATATAGCATGAATATAGTATTCACACTGCAGGAACTTCTAAATCACTTATTTTAATGGCTACAAGAAACTTCACTCCAAAACAATACATTCAGCTCGTATTAAAGCTCTGATTTAAAACTGCAACAAGAAAACATAATGCTGAAATCCCAGACTATTACTCAATCCCTTAATTTACCTAACTGTTCTTAAATTCACTTCTTAGATGCCCAAAGTGAAAAATGTTACAGAAGAATTATCTGTTTCCATGGTGAGCAGAACAACCTTTGCTGGTATTTTTTTAAGTGCTTGATCATCTGCAGTGTTATAGGATTTACCTTGCCAAACTCGGCACTACTACTCCCCACTTCTGCGTGGGGAGAGCCCGACAATTGCACCAGGGCTGTAATCAAATTAAATGGTCTTTCACGAGGCACAATTTACAGCATTTTTTTTTAAAGAATAGCTTAATACTTTGATTTAGAGCAGTTTCACTTCTGTTTTGCAACACGCTTGTTTTGCTGAAATCAGTACCTGATTACACTTGAGGTAAGATCTAGTTTATGTAAAAGTTCATTTAGTAGTGAAATAAAAGCATACAAATGCCACTACCTCCCCTTTCCAGCTCCCACCTCACAGCCAAAACCCAGAGTCTTTCTTCTAGGCAGACAACAGTTATGAAAGGCGTCCATGATTACCAAAAAGGCAATATTTAAGATAGTCAGAAGAGCTATGCTTTAGGGGTAAGGAACAAGCCTTCTTTTCCAAATTTGCCCTGCCGCAAACTTGCCTATGATTTTTTTTTTTTCCCCAAATATATCAGCTTTGGTCTAGATAAATAAGCACATGGAGTAGAAAAGCTTTCCAGACCTGCTGTGAATGTAATTACAAGGGGCTCATGCAGGTGTAGGCACTTGACTTAAGAACACTGGATAACCAAACATGCAACGCTTGGCTATATTATGAAAAGCAGTGACAGGCATGCGTGGAAGCATGATGGCAAACAAATCCACTGTTAGCCCAACTCAGGATGCCAGATAAGGAAATGCTATTTTTCTTCCAGAGGTACCACTGAAACCACCTTGCGCACATTCATTCTGCAAGTCTGGTCTTTCTACAGGTCTAGCACTAAGACTCTCAAAGCACACACCTTTACCTTCCAGGGACACTTATTTCTTGTCCCAGACGTGATTCATTCCGAGAGAGAGAAGAAAGTAGGACTGCAGCAAATCTTCCTCAAGCAGGAGGTAGCTGTAACACACTGAAGCCTCCAGTCAAGCCCTGCCAAGACAAGCTATCAAGCCAACACATCTTCTACCTGCCATGCCTGCTTACCCAGCCAGCTCTCCCCAGAAGCTGTGCTAGCACCCTGGTGCCTCGCGCTGGCACGGAGCTTCTGTCGCCTTCCAACACCTCCCTGGCAGGCTTTCCACTGCTGCTACTGCCGGGTGCCAGGGTTTGTTTTAGTTAAAGCTGGCACAAACACGAGTTGAATCTAGTCCTATAAATTGAAATAGTCAAAAGTAATTAGGTTTACACGTACTGCCGAATAAATAAATTTGCTCTTAGGCTAGGGCTTTGTGCTGCAAGTTTCAGGCCTGTGCCAACTGTTGCGGTTAAGCTGTTAACCCCCCCAAATCACAGATTATAATGAACGTGCTGACAAACCCTAACTTTAGTGGCACAAAAGCAGCAATAATTCTCAATATTGATTAATTTAGTTAGTTAAACCTGCAGTCTAAGCTTATAACCATTCAGTGATAAATTAAGACTGACCTGCTGCCCAAGCAGCTTTTTCGATGAAGAATAGGAACAGCTTTAGTTCTCCACAGAAATACTTGTCCATTTACCATTTTCAATTAGAGGAGGCCATGAGTAAGGGAAAGCACAACATGGCTGCTTAAACTGGTCAATTATACTTAGAACACCAAGGGAGAGAAAGAAAGTGAGGAAGCGTGGGAGAGAGCACCACAGAAATACAGGATTTTTCAAAATTTGTCAACTGGTAAAATAAACATTTAAGGATGACAGCTAATCAGACTCCTTTTACTGATCACTTTATCTGATATGATTTCTAACAACATATTTCAACAAAAATTTTACTCCCCTCTGTGGAAAAGAATGGACCATCAATCCTCTTGAATAAAATTCCTTTTTCTGAGCCGTTGTTTTGTGATGTGAATAATTATCTCTCCTCCTCAGTGCTTGAATGGTATCTCAACTTATGGCTATTAGACAGTATCAAGCAGTATCTTTACACATCTTTATCTGATATTACCAGCTTGCAAAGGTAACCCTTGCTTCCAAGAGAAATGCTTAGGCAATCTTGTGGTTTCTGTTTGTTTAAACATACAGTTACTTGTGGGTAACAGAGCCCAATCTATTTCAGTTCTTAAGTCCTCCCAGAATTATCATCCCTTTCTTCAGAAGAAAAAAAGGAAGTGTTTCCATAGCAAGGAAGTACAAATTTGTCAATATTGATAGTGGTTTTGCACCTATTATACATCACAAGTTCTCTCAGAAGATAGAAATAAACTGCCAGCTGCTGCCAAGAATACAGGGATGATGTCAAGCATACATTTTCCTAGTCCACTGGGCCAAGAGAAGATTAAATCTGACTCAAGCCCTCTTGTTCTCCAAGAAACTTTTAACTCTTCTTATGAACAGTCATATATTCTTGTCATCCCACGGCACAAAGTCATCTAACTAGTGGTGTAAAATACAGCAAATTCATACTATATTCTGCATTTACCTTGTTGCTTGACTAAAGATTTTACTATGAGAAAATGTGGTATATGATAAAGAAAGGCAAGGATTGTATGCTGTTTTTCTAGGCACTTACTGCTAGAACTGTAAAATTGTCTAAAGGCAGCAAGTTGGTTTTAGACTTTTAAGTGTAACAACAATGCTGCTTTCTGTTTCTTCATTGGAGCAGAAGTGATAATGCTGCTTTTCCAGTGCATTTAGTGCAGATATATAGTATAATCAGGAATTGCTGACTTACTGTGATTTTGTTGCTTCTCATTAAACATAAAATAATTCTGATATAAAACATTTTAAAAGAAATGCCATTTGATAAAATACGGGGGGGTGCCAAATACGCGGGTATTAAAATCTTCAAGTGCCTGTAAACCTAACAGGGGTTAACACCATCCATTCAAATTATTTACAATTGCATTTAATGTGTCAGGACTTGAAACATAAAATACTTTCTGTTCAAAATCTAAGTAAAATTAAAATACTAGAACTTGGCATATTCCTGCTTTTCTTACTCTAACAAGCAATTTAAGGCTTATTATAAATGTCAAAAGGACACGGCAGTTTTTAGTTTATATTAGCCAGCTCATGCTAACATGAAGTATCATATAAATTCAGCCATTTCCCTGCATCTAGGAGAATGTGACGGTTGCGTTTGCAGAATCTTAAACCAAAGATTACCTAGTGACTTACCGTGAAGTGTCATGCTGGATTGGTGATGTGGCTGTGGTTGCAAGCTCTTTGCTGCTGCCTACCAGCACAAGAGATGTGCCTGCATCCTTCCTAGGTCCTGAAGTTGTCCCTGTGGAACGAAGTGAAGACAAGCCAGATGTCAGAGGCTAGTAAGTTCTGGACAGACGTTTCATGATTCTGCATTATTAGAGAACACTGGCACTAGAAGTTGCAACATTTTTGGAGCGCCATATATACAATGAAATGGCAAATAAAGAACTCCTCAGCTGGCAGTACTGTGCACAGCATGAATTTAAAGATCATGTAGAATCAAATCTGTAGAATAAGTCACAATGCTACAGCCTCCATCTTACTGCCCAAAGTTTGGCAGACTTGAACTGTTATAATTTCTTATAGTGGTCCACAGGATCCATCTTGTTTCACAGATACAGTTCTCGGGACATGATAAAAGATGTTAGTTTTCCATGTGTAAATATCACTATTACAGTATTTTGCTTTCAATAAAACTGTTAGTCCATTCCTTCTTTCCCCCTCCCAGTAACTCTTGAATTCCAAAATAATCTAGGTTGAAAGGTGAAGTCTGAAGGTCCTCCATTCAAAGCAGGGCCAACAAGATCAGGTTTAAGGCACTTGTCCATTTAGGTTTTGAATGTCTCCACTGATAGTGAACCAACCTCTCTGGACAACTTCTCTGGCTCCAGTGTTTAACCACCCTCACAGTGAAAAATGCTTTCTGTACAGCTAATCAGAGTTTCATGAGTTTTAACTTTTTCCTATTGTCTCTTGCCCTGCTGCTGATGACTTCCAAGAAGTGTCTCATTCCCTCTTCTCTACACTGTCTCCTTGGAAAGAAGGAAGATCTGAGGTGAGTCATCTCTTTTTAAGGCAGAACACACCCAGCTTTCTCTGTCTCTCCCATTAGGTCATATGCTCCATCCCCCTGACTGTCCTGGTTGCCTCTGCTAGACTTCCTACAGTTTGTTGATGTTCTCCTTGCACTGTGGAGCCCCAAACTGGACACAGTGCACTACAGATACAGTCTCACCAGAGCTGATCAGAGGATAAGTGTCACTTCATCAACCTGATGACCACAGTTTGCTATTACGGCCCAGTATGAGGTTTGGTTACTCCATCATCACACAGGTACACTGCTGACTTGTGTTCAACTTGCTGTTCAGCAGGACACCCAGTTCTTTTCTAGAAAAACTACTTTCTAGGTTGTCAGCACCCAGTTGGTCCTGTTACATGAGATTGGTCGAACGCAGCTGAGGGAACTGGCATTTCCCTTTGTTGAACCTAAACAGGTTTCTGTCAAAATATTTTCCCAGGCTGTTAAGGTCCCTTGAATACAGGGCCCTACCGTCAAGCATACTGACCACTTCCTCAGTTGGTGGTGTCTGCAGACTTGCTGAAGGTGCATCCTACCCCAGTGTACAGGTTGTTGATGTTAAGCAGTTAAGCACTAGCAACTGGCCATCAGTTGGACTGATGACAACACTTTGAGGCTGGTGGTCCAGCCAATTTTCCACCCATCTTCCACCTTTCACCCACTCACCTGAGAACTGGGATTTGTAGATAGGATTTAGTTAGACAACTTGCATACACAGTCAGAGGTAAGTGGAATACACAAATTAGGTGTAATCTGATCTATAACAAAAGCCTGTGGGTTTGCATTTTTTAAATCTAGCCTAATTAGCTCTGTCCTGCTAACATCATTTAACTGAACAGTAAGTATAGGGAAAACTGTAAGTCTCAGCAAAATTAAAGTCAAAACAGTGGTTAGCTCTTTAAATAATTCTGTCAAGCCTAAATATTTCTCAACTCTATGAACAGCAACATTATCTACCAACCATGCTGAAACACGAAGCAACACAACAAGGCTGTAATTCCAGCTCAGTGCAAAATTTACAGATGTCCAAGGGATTAAGATTATTTAAAATGTATACAAAAATACAGAGTATAGTAAACCCACATATTTTAAGGTGTATTCCAGGGAGACTAACAAAAAGAAAAGGGTTCTTATTACCGTGCTATAATGCACTGTGCTTCAGTACCATGCGGTGAAAAAATCTCGCTTAACAAAGAGTTAATTATCAGTGAAGGAACTCTTAGAAATACCATGGGGATATATGTTGATTATGTGTCCCTGGTAACTTGAGAGTGTGCCAATCCATGATGAGAAGAGTGGGTATCCATATAAAGACTGGAAGTCTCTCGCTTAGACTTTTGGGTTTATGATTGAATAAGAGATGTTTAGAAATCATTTCACATGACAGTGGAATGAGGCAGCTGGATTTTAGGAAACTAACACCAAAGTAATATTCAATTCCTAATATGAGAGAAGCCTGGCAACTGTCAACATACTACATTCATAGCAAAGTAGATGTATTTCTCTGAAAAAGAAAATATATGGGCTCAGAAGTGTCCGATATAGCCTCAAGGGGACTGTTCAAAGACCCAAGGTTGAAAATATTACCAGGGCTAGGAATGGAAAACAAGAAAAGGAACTAAGCAGGAATATACTGAGGCTGTTAGGCTGCACAGACATAAAAAAGGGGTAGCAAGAAATCCTGAATAAGTGCATACCTAAACAAAAAAATGTTTAAAAATACATCTTGAAAAAGACATGCAAGTCAATTGAGGGAAAGGAAACACCAAAGAGCAAGCAGGTCTATGAATATATGAAGAAGATAAAATCAATAATGATCCTAAAATGGCCAATCTACTAATAATTTTTAAATATACTATGAGAAAAAAATAAAGAAAAGTAATACTGGCAAGTAGGAGATAATGAAACCATGTTGATGTATAACAGTCACCTATATAAAGCTGTTGAAATTAATGGGGAGGGGGGGAGATAAAAATTCTTTAGTCTGAAGGATATATATTTCAGGGCTAAAGGGAATTGGTTAATGAATTTATGAAATGACTGGTAAATATTTATGAAAAGTCATAGAGAACTGGGGTGATACAAGTGACAGCAAATTAATTAGATTTGCAGGTGTTAGAAGAGACTATGAGACTGGAGACCTTGCAATGATCTAGAGAACAAGAAATGTAGAAAAAGAATAGACACATTCACCCCTGAAAAAAGAAGAAAAGCTCATATACGGTGTGTTAATCTAAATCCTGTTAGAAAGAACCTCAAGTAGCAAAGCAAAAAACCAAACCAGATGTAAGCTTGCAAGGCAAGCTACCCCCAAAGCAATTATAGATGTCTTCTAAATGGTAATGTTAAGAATACTAGTTTCAATTTGGTTAACTTGATATAAGAATGATTTAAAGTAGATTAAACACTCATTTGAGAATATTCAAATAGCAGTATATTTCTGCTTGAGAAACAGACAAGTAAAACATGAAAAAAGTAAGGAAATAGTCTACATTTTGAAAGTGTAAACACTAAGAATGAAGAAATACAGTTGAGGCTGGTTCAAGCAGTAATGGGATAAAAGTAAGCAAAGGGAAATCTAGGTTGATAATCATGGAAGAAATCTTTATGAATTGAATAATACTAATATTCATAATACTTAACATTTATATAGTACTTCACATCTTCAAAGCGCTTCACTAATATTAACTAATTGCTCTATTTGATTGTAGGGAAGAGTCTTCCCTCAAGAGAAGAAATTCCAGATCCTGAATCCCTAAGAAGCTACATTAGAAAACCTACTAAAAAACAAACACTGTACAGAAAAATGAAAAGCATAGATTCTATGAGCTAAAATAATTTTCCTTCTCTGGCTTTTTCTTTTACATATGGAAAGGAAAGCTATGCATGCTATACAATATCATGCAGATGCTATGTCCCCCAAAGAGATACAAAGGGGAAGATAGTTCTTTCTTTGTTTCAATGCAGAGATATTTCAGGAAGGGTGTGAAAAGGAAGACTTTACACAGAAGAGTAGAGTTACAATATTGCAGAATGCAATGGATAGAACCTAATTTAGTTTCCCAGCCAAAAGCAAAATTTTCCAGGGCAGAAAGGAGGAGAAACACACATTTCTGTACTCCAGTGCTTTTTTAAATAGACAAGTTGTTAGATTTTAGTACAAATTGACATAGATGCTGGTGACACCAATAAAAACAATTTACTGCTGAAAAGATCTAAGACTTGAGGATTGCTTTGTCTGCTTAATGTTTTGCTGGTAAGACTAAAAAAGTTTGGCTACAAGACACAAACACCTGCTAAAGCACAGGAATAAAAATTGAAGGAGCAAACAGAAATAGGAGACAAAAAGCAACAGCGAGAGAATAAAAGCTGATTGACTAAACTAATCCAGTAAGCTTCTACCCTGAAAAGAGAGCAGAAGTGCCCCTTTCATTCTATGAGGTGATGGGATCAGGTTAATATTACTCTTGTCCCCATTACTAAACATCTACAGGGAGAAAGGAGAAGTGGTTTTACTAGGAAATCACCCTTTCCAAACTCACTGCACTCACAGTAAGTGAGCAGTCCTGTAGGCAGTAAAGCCTTCCACCATTCCAGCACTGGTTTCATGATCAATCATTTTATCTTCTAAAAAAAAAAAAAAAAAAAGTTGCTGGGAAGGGACACTATCATGAGTTGCACTGTCCCTAAGATACACCCACCATTCCCAGTGGCACAGGAAGATTATACTGTGAGCCCAAAGGCCCACATCATCACTGGCACTGCACTAAGGTGTGCTTGGAGAGTCCCCATCCTGAAGAATATCCAATTAAAATAGACAAAACCTCTGTAGCAATAGGTTAACATCTGACTGTTAAGATTTTTCAGTGGACAGACATGTTTCTGTACACAGTATCCAGCACTGCTGTTTTCTGACCAAAAGGCCACCTTAAGGTATTGTGGCTAAATAACGTCAGGTTTCATGCCTCAGGATGTCATCTTGCTGATTTTATTCCCCTTTCCCACATCGCATGGCTTAGCTAGAGCTTGGGTGAACACACTGCTTTAAAGAGATCACTTCATATTGACACAACAGGTACTGAACAGTTTCCAAGACAGACCTCCAGGCTTGCTGGCTCAGCACTCTGGTTCAAAAAAGCAAATGCCATATTTTTATAAGTTTCACCACAGAAAACAATGTTAGCATCCCTCATTTTATTTTTGCAATATACTACATAATTGCTTCCTAATAAAAAAGTAAATTCTGAAGCAGAAATCCCCAGTCAGCAACAGATGGGAAGATCCAGCAGAAGCAAGGACAGAGACAGCTAAGTCCAGAGCTAACTAGAATTAAGAAATTTGAGATTGTGCCCTGGGTGATCCCCAAAGATGGAAAAAACACTTTACAAGTATGTGTGTATGCTTGTTAAAGGAGTCCAAACATATAACAGAGGGAAGCCAATTAAAAAGGTACTAAATACAGAAGACTCCAACTTCAGTGATTAGTGCTAGGTAATTTGCCTTGTGATAAACAAGTCATTCAAATCAGTAATAGACCTGAGGTTGTTCCACAGCTTGAAAGCATTCCTCTGAACTTTATTTGGTATCACAGCAAGTGCCAATGTTTATAAGTTAAATTTTGCCATGCAGTGCTACATCTTCAAAGCCAGCAATCCCAGTAAGTGTTTGTGAAAGATACCCACCATCTTCAGACATTATGCTGACCACTACGATTACTAAATCAGCATAGGTGCAGCTCATCTGCTATGTACAATAGCCAGGTGCAGCTTCTCTTAAGTACTACAAACTGACATGAATGAATGAAGAAGCAGCCAAGTTAGATTTTTTCCCCCAAACCTATGGAAAATAAATTACTTTTGGGAGACTATCCCTATCCAAGGAACAAAACCCATCATCCAACTGTGAAAAATCTCAATTTCATCACTACTGTATTGAGAATGAGGGGGGAGATGGAAAAGGAAAAAAGAAGAAAAAATAATGATAGCTGAAAAAACATAAAAGAAAACCATCAGTGAAAATTGCCCCTGAAACTTTGCAGAATTGTAACGGCTTTCTCTTGCTTAAATTGATTGGTGTAGCAATGTTATAAAATGACTATTAGGATTCATTGTGCACAACAGAAAGTGTGAAATGTCAGCAGACTATACAGCAAAAGTAATGGGTCCTGAACCCCTGTTAGTCAAAAATGATTTTGTTTCAAATTAGAAATTGATTTTTTTGGACACAAGCCTTTTACAGGCTTCCAACTTTTGTAGCTGTGCCTTGGAAGAGATTAACCTCAGCCACTGTTTGGGTCCAGGCTGATGATACCCTTTTGAAAGTTTCTTCACAGGGGCTGCTTTTAAATGTTGGTCCGGTCTTAACCAATAACACAAGTTATTTGTTCCTTTGAGAACTGCACCACATTTCTTCTCATTTTGCCATTTTCTTTATTTTTATGCTGACATATACGGCAAACTGGCTGACAAGTTAAAAAAAAAAAAAAAAAGCTAGCTCATAATTGAACCAAGGATTATGTTCAAGGTTCAGCAGTGAAACATCCAAGCTGCTTTTGTTCCCAACCCTTCCTAAGAAAGACTGCTTCTCTGCTCCTTAAGTGGAGGTAGTAAGCTAAGAGCAGGATAGATTCTAGCCATACAGACATCCCCGTGTGGCAAAATATTAGGTTGCGATGGTGGAGCCATTAGCTGGGGAGGAAAAGGATGTGACAGAGACTACAATTCAAGAGCAAGCCCCACTGCACATATTCTCTCTGCTTGCTGGGAAACAAAGAAGAATTGTTGAAGTAGCTTTTGAGAGTAAAGGGCTAATTTTTCCCTTCCATCAGGAACACCAGCCAAGAAGATCAATTTTATTTATATTGCTCCCTATACTTTTTATTATTTTAAATGTAGCTACCTTCTCTTGGGTTGTTTTAAGCAACTTGCAACCCTCTCCCTCTAATTGCTCATTTTACTGATACACTCCTGAACACATATATACAATTTCTAAATGTTATCAGCACACTCATGACCCTGCAATACAGTATGCTTCCCCTTACCTTTCCTTGACTTGGTGCCTTCCCTCTTGGTTTGCATCAGAAGGGTTTGCCCATCTTCCACATTTGCACCAAAACCAACCATTTTCTTCCCTGAACTGCTCCCATCACTTCTGCCTGGTGTTCTGGAGGTTTTGTTCACTGCAGGTGTCCTCGGAAAATAATCTTCAAGTTTCAACACTGGTACTCTGGGAGGGAGGAAAGAAAGATCATGCTATTAGATGGTGCATTCAGCCCTTTTAACACTGCATCCAGCCCTCTCCCTGACTTTCACTTTCCAGAAGTGCAACCATCATGCTGCTGGTTGAGCTCTTGTTGAATCCATTTACAATGTCTGAAAGCAGGATGCCTAAGGATTGAGGAGTTACCAACCTACTTTATCAAGAGTATTTGGTTCTCAGCAGCTGGCAGCACTCTGACAATTATATTTGGAGTTTTGTGGCATTTGGCATATTCCCTAAAGTATTAGGTCCTGGATTTCCAAAGTGGTTAGGACAGCACAAGTGGGATGAAGATACAGAAAGTACTTTGTCCAGCACAGTGGAGCGAGGTTGGAAGAAAAAGTAATTAAAAAAATGCTCACTTTGCTAGGGTAAAGGGGAAACAGAGAAGATTACAAGAAGAAAAAACTGGAGTCATGGTTTGCGAAAAGGAAAAAGATCATAGAATCATTTAGATTGGAAAGGACCTTTAAGATCATGGAGTCCAACCATTAATCTAACACTGCCAAGTCCATCACTAAACAGTGTCCCTAAGCACCCCATCTACACATCTTTTAAATACCTCTAGGGATGGCGATACTTTGATTCAAGAAGAAAAGGGATGAGAGACAAAAAGAGCCAAGAATGAACCGAGGTACTTGTAAGCAGGACAGAGAACGTATGAGTAAACTGGTGGGAGAGTATCTGTTGCAGAAAGTGCAGCAGTTTGAGTAGAGTAAGAAAAGAGAAAGCTAACCAGAACCATTATGGCTCAAGATCATAAACACTGTGCAGATAGAGCCAGGAGACAAAACCGGTGATGTGGAGCAAGCGTGACTTCAGTCTCTGTAGACACAGGCAATCACAAAACATTTTGGGAAGACGGGACGCTATGGAGACCCATTTTTCTCTCAGTAAAGACAATGTACTGCTTTGAAATTTTTGCTCTCTGGGAAACTAGTGCTGCTTTAAATGAGGAGTCCCAACATGTATATAACATTAGCCCCATCATCATTAGAAAAAGCAATTAAAAACATAAAAAAATCTTTGGATTACCCACATGAAGGAATACAATTCATGCCAAGATTATACTGCTCTATTTGCAATCATGGGAATGACGTACAGCTTTCCTGAGTTAACAGAAGATTAAATGAATCTTTTTCCTATTTAAGTAGCAATTTTACATGGGCAACCCAGAGACTGTCACTAACTGTATTATTTGCGATACGATACAGCTTTGTGGAGGTTGATTCACAAGAATCTTTTACCTAAATGCTTACAATACTGAAGTTACATCTGAGGAATGAGCAGATATCTGATATTCCTATCAGAGAATTATAGTTAAATTAAAAGTTTCAAATCAATGTGCTGTATAAGCCATTGTTTAATACAGCCCACTGCACCTGTTGGACAATTAGTATTACTCATGTATTATTAATGCAGAACATTATATAATGGCTTATGACCTGTAATAACTGGCTGAAGTGTTGGATAAAACTTCTTTGAATAACCTCCATCTACTTTAGGGTTTCAAACTGTGCAGCCACTAGTAATACTGCAAAGTGTTACTAAAATTTATGGTGTACTAAAGTAATATCTTATTTGAAATATATGAAATTATTAACCTACTAATTCCTGCAACCCAGACTTCCTGCAACAGCAAGAGGTGGGTTTGAACCCTAATAACTGTTTGAAGACGCTTAAGGTGTAACACTTGACCAGTTTTCTCTGATAATATAGGACTTGATATTACATTTGCTTGCACTTGGATGATTAACAGCTTTTAAAAAACAGTGAGGTTGTCATTATTTGGATGCTCTCTGAGTTTTTAAAGTACATTTAAATACGACCCACAGATCTTCTGTGAAGACAGTGACCTTTGGCATGTAGACAAGGAGGCAATTACTCGACTGGCTCACTACCATACCTTTTACGTGGTGTGGTTACTTCCAGAATACCGAGTTCTGGTTTAAATAACACTCTGGCAGAGGCAATTCAAACAGAAACAGACACCAAGAAGTTACAAAGCTAATTTACGAGGAAATAACAAAAGCAAGTGTATTTGCATTTATACCTCACTAAACAAATAATTAGAGCCTGGTTCTTTAGTATTTAATAAAAGAAAGCTCACACTAAAGTTTTGCTAAAGTAAGGATAGAGAGTCTGATCTTAAAATGACAAACACTTAATCTGAGAGTTGTGCAGACCAAGGAGGGAAAGGGATAATGCAGAGATACAAAAATTCAATAATTAACAATGTACCAAAATTGAACAAAGAAAACAATGTGGGGGAATATCTATTTCAGAACACAGTTACTCATCTACCTGCAGAATAATTAGTAAAATGAATGATATGACTATTACAACCTGGAAAATTTAAAACTAATATGTGATCCAAAGGGATCAGTTATGTATAGTTAGAGAGACTAAGCGACAAAACAGGTCATTCTCTGTTTTCAAATCCAGCAATCCGTCATATCACTCAAATCCAGCATGGTTAGTAGGACTTCCTGCAGAGTACCACAATAGCCAATGAATTTTCATGCTATTCCCTAAAAACACACAACAGAGAAGATTGTCTAAGTAAAGACCTTGTTAACCTACCTAACGTACATAGTAAGGCAGGAGTTGTAGAGTAGCATCACCAGAAAAGAAGGCAGTCTCAGCACAGCTGCCGCCTTATGAATATCGAAGTGCTCCACCAACAAAGGAAAACACACCTTGAATGTTTTTCCCATCTTGTCTAAGCCTTATATCGCGATATCCCTGCTGAGCATGAATGGCAAATTTTAAATGTCATTCAGGACCCATTGAATACTGCTAGTATTAGCATTCCTTAAAAAGCAGAAAAACATTAACCTTTTGTTTTATTGAATTAAAATGCCATGGAAATGCTGATGTAGTCTTCAGAGACTGAAATACTTTTACAAAGAAGAATAGCTGTCATTTATTAGACACAAAGAACAATTACTTGATAGGATGCTTTCTGACAATAAGCAGATTGGTATTCTCATCATAGAAAAGGCATTGTAAAAAAACCCAGCACAGACCTCTGAGACTTGAATAATTTAAAGCTGCATTTGGTGCAATTTGAATTTTTCTTTAGGGAGGCAAAGTTAAATACCTTTAATTTGTTCTAATTATTTCAAATTTGCAAGTTAATTATGGCTGATCATTAAATAACAAAAAGGACTATCGTCTCCATAGAGTTTTACCTCCTACCCTCTGCATTACTTAAGCTAGATTTTAGTATGCATGAATTAACTTTCTAAATAATCACACGGTTTGACTAAATGGCTCAGTAAAATGAGCTCTGATCCTCAGAATAAGCATTAATGGACATTAGAAAGGCTATTGGGACCCATGTTACTTACATTATAAGTATTTTTAATGGGGTCTTATTTACTAATCTTTATGTACTGTTCAAGTTAGGGCACGATATAGATACATTATTCTGCTTTAATAGAGGAAAGTCAGTTCTTCAAGATACTAAAACAAATGTCCATTTAGAGCCAACTAAATTCATTTTTAAATTAATGCAGGAAAAGTCTGATAGAATTTAACTTGTTTTAGCTGCTCATCCTGATGAATCAATGCAACATAATGGTAGCTGTGGTCTGCAAATGGAGTTTTACAGATCTATTAAATCACTATGCGACTCAAGCAGCTAAGACTCTTGCCACAGAGTAGCATTTACTATCAGCATGTGTACATGCACGAGGTTTCATCTCTTCCCTCCTCCATATCTAGCACTCACCTGATGGATTCCAGTCATCGATCGCAAATTTGGATACTCACCTTTCACTGAACTCCGATCTTTCCATGGATTTTTCAGTGCAGATCAGTGGCACCCACATAACATGACTACATTTTAACTAATCAGAAACCCAAAACACAAGGCAATTCATGCCTCCAGTATACATGCTCAACAGATGGCTGCCTTAATGGTACCCTTCTGTATCCCGTTGAGGCAAGGGCTTGTGAGTTTAACCATTATCAAACTAACAGATTGCTGTGGTAGGTTAGCTCCAAAAGCAAACGTTGGAATGTGATTTTCCTGCTCCGCAATTTCTGTTTTAAAAATAAAATAATTAACAGTTCATGTGTGCAATCTGCTGCAATTATATCAGGCCAAGAATGCATAACACTTAATGATGCAAAACTGGTGATAAGTAGACAACCCAAGCAATACGTTTTTGTAGCTGGAACCTGTATTGCCATTTCAGATGCAGTTTGACAAACAGGCTGAAAATTGTTTCATCACCACCACTTTGGCTGGGAGATTTTTCAGCCAGATCAGCTTTCAGAGTAAGCTCAGTATAAAGCAGCAGTATCACAAGTGGTCGGACAAAGAAAGTGATGTCAATATATCACAAGATCTTCTTTTTGGCAGAGGGCTGAATGTAGATTGGTTTAAATCAAGTTATCAAACCACACTTTTGAAAACCACCCATTCCAAAGTGGGACTGTTTGGGAAGTTGGTTGTCTGCAAGGCAAATAAAAAAATATTTGTGGGTCCAAAAGAAGGACTGTAGACTTTGAATGAGTGGATCTAAGAAGCAACAACAGTGGTCTCCTGAACAACTACAACTTTGTCAGTCCTGTAAAGTATACTGTGTTACTTTTTGTAAGCCCCTACTTCCAGAACTGTCAAGTGCCTCAGATTTTTCAAGTGTTTTGTTCTAACAGCGTGTCAGGTAGCGCGGTGTGATTAACCTAATCTGCAAGGCAAAGAAGGTAAGAAACTGATGCAATAAAGAATCTGGGCCCCTGGATAGCAAGCCGGTCAGCAGAGGTGGAAAAGGACTGGAACCAACTCCCAAACACTTGACTCACTGAGAAAAGGAGATACCTGAAACTACTGCATAAACCTGTGATGGTCTGACAAATTACAGCCAATGTCTCAAACATTCGTTAAGGAACTTTGGTGGAGAAGACGGCCTCTGTAAAAGCGCTGGAGTTGTGGGAACAGGAAAATGTGGCTGGAGGAGAGGGCCCCATGGAGGGTGGGACCGTGCTTCTCCAAGGCCGCAGTTCCTTATCTTAAGTGACCAGAAGAAGAAGCACAATGTATGTGACTGGAGGAAAGGCCAGAGAGTGGTCATGCCTGCAAGAGAGAGAGAAGCAACTCCCCAATGACCTCCCAAGCCCATCAGCCCATTTCCAGAGAATCCTGGGAACGTGAACTGCACATGTCGAGACCACCGACTCATTTCTGAACACTCCTGAGCTCACGCTGTGCTTTCTCAGTGATGGCAAATCCCCACCTACAGTGGCAGACCTTTTAGGTATAAAAGAAGGAAAGACGAGTTCTCAGCACTCACCCTCCAGAACCTGATGTCTAGACTGGCTGGATCAATGCTGGGCCCAGGACTGGTGAAATCCTTTTCTTCTCTCTTTCTTCCTCTCTTTTTTTTCCCCAGAGCCCCTACACCTCATGCTTTTAAGTATAAAATGTTGACCAAGTCTGGGACAGGAGTGGATCCAGCTGCCCCTGGGCTCCTCTTTGAGAAGGAGTCTAGAAAGCAAGGGCATCCACTCTGAACCTCATGACTCAAAGGGAGGGCTCTCCATATTTTCTTCTTTGAATTGATCTCCAAAAAAGTAAGGCTTACATATGGTTAGCATGTGTTGTACAGTTCACTGACACAGTTTCATGTTCTTTTTTCCATTTCTTTTTCTACGCCTCCCTTCTCTTTTCAAATGGCGGCTTATTGACACGATGCAAGGTTCATATTGATAAGTTCACTTCTACTTGGACAAGGTTAGCTTGGTTGAATAAATGTTGATAGTTGTTTGAACTCCCCTGGTGTCGTTTCACCTCAATTCTGACAAAGGAAATCCACAAACCTGAGTCACTCCAGCCTTGGGCTGCGACAATACCAGGTCTGTCTGCTTAGAGCTAATCATGAGAAAAACCCTGACAACAGAGGTAGAGCTTCTGGCCTTGCTTAGTACATCTCCATCTACAATTTGGAGTCCTCTTCTGAGGAGACACAGTCTGCTCCTTCTTTCCAGCAGAGCTGGGGAGAAACACATGAAGATGTACAAACCAGCAGGGTAGGACATGGGCAAGAGGAGGAAGATAGTCCACTCACTGCTGCTTTATAGGGTGTGCAAATCTACAGGACAGCTGAGTCAAGCTGGAAGGGAGGTAGAAGGGTTGCAGGTGAGAAGGAGAAGCACAGTGTGAACTTCAAGGCAATCTCTCATCCTGGAATGCCATCATTATTCCATTCCTTGCTACAAAACCAATCTGCTCATATCAGGAGATCAACAACCTTAAAAACACACTGTTAAAAGTCTAAAGCCTATCATACTGAAACAGAATGCTTGAAAAAAAGCTAAACTTAACATTTCCCCCCCCTCCTTTAAAAAGCATGAAAAATATCCTATTCTAATATGGACCTTGAAGGACATATTCAAGCCTGGAGTGAGATTTCATGGCCCAATTATGAAACCTGGCATTTTGAGGCTTAGGTTAGATGTACCAGCATGTTAATGACACTGCTGGGATCCAGTGCATGTTAATAAGAAACATCTGTTTTCCCTTCTAGAGAGCATGTTCATTTATAGTTTTGAGATCATAGAATAGTTTGGGTTGGAAGGGACCTTTAAAAGCCATCTGGTCCAACCCTCTGCAGTAAGCAGAACCATCTTCAACTAGATGAGGTTGCTCAGGGCCCAGTCCAACTTGACCATGAATGTTTGCAGGGATGGGGCATCTACCACCTCTCTGGGCAACCTGTGCCAGTTTTTCAGCACCCTCATGGTAGGAAAAGTCTTCCTTAAATCTAGTCTGAATCTACCTTCTTTTAGTTTAGAACCATTCCCCCTTGTCTTATTGCTACAGGCCCCATTAAAAAAAAATCTATCCCCATCTTTCTCCTAAGCCTCCTTTAAGTATTGAAAGGCTGCAATAAGGTGTCCTGAAGCCTTCTCTTCTCCAGGCTGAAAAACACCAACTTCCTCAGCCTTTCTTCATAGGAGACATGTTCCATCCCTCTGATCATTTTTGTGGCCCTCCTCTGGACCTGCTCCAACAGGTCTATGATCTTTGGACCACATCCATCTCATTTGTCACTCCTATTTTTCTAGGCAAAAGGCAGGAGGGCAGGGACTGGTAGGGGAACATCTCAGCAGCCAGTGAGGGTTCTAGAATTGAAATATAATCAACTCTGCTTGTAATGAAAGGATTTTTCGTCACAGAAAATAGATTGTTTGCCTAACATCTAGATGTTATTATGCACACATTATATTGCTGGGGATTGATGCAGTTTTCATCTTACAGTCCTCTTCAGGCTCAGCGCCCTCAAATCCAGTAAAACCTGTGGCTGTAACAGGTTCTTCTGGTTTTGTTTGTGTTTTTATTTGTGTTGAACTGTCTCTCTTGGACCTACTACATTTAGTTTACTTTTCTCTCATCTTGGAGGAGTTATAACGGCCACTGTACTAAAAACATGTATATATAGCAAGCTGTTCCAAGGTGCAGTATTCCATAGCATGGCTTCTCCAGACCACTCTTTCAGAGACCAGTTCCTTTCTCATTCCCTCAGTGACTGGTGCTCAGATATTTAATTCCACCAGCAAAAACTGAGGCCACATACGCTCTTAACTAGCAATGACCTATTAGATCATACCAGCCATAGGTGAAACCCTGGCGTCCTTGAATAAATCAGAATACTGCCTTTAACTTCAATGCAATCAGGACTTCACTTAATATACACAGTTAGAGGTCCATTTGTAGCAAGTACTGAGCTAAATTCCACCTAAAATTATATTCATGCCTTCCCTTTGAAGCCCTGTCCTCATTCTGCTTTAAGTTAGCTATATTTCAACTCTCTACCATCATCTTTCCCACATATCTTAGTTTTCCTAACAGCAAATTGAGTTCTGATTATTTTTCTCTCTTCGGTTCTGAATCCAAAGAAAAATCCAACATAAAGATTTTCAGACAGTGTCCTGGTTTCAGCTGGGATAGAGTTAAGTGACTTCCTAGTACCTGGTACAGTGCTGTGTTTTGAGTTCAGTATGAGAAGAATGCTGATAACACTCTGATGTTTTCAGTTGCTGCTGGGT
>JANZLQ010000079.1:73823483-73833799 GCA_026212715.1 Elanus axillaris | reverse complement strand
GGGTTTGTCTTTAAGCAGAACTTGCCCCACCACAATGTTTGAGACATTAACTCTTTCAGTCTCTCACATTGTCACATAACATGACTTGGAGGTTCCAAAAGCCAGAAAGAATTAGGGAATGTTGTAGGAGTACATGGCCAAAAATTCATGCAACACCCAACAAAACAGAGTCCCACATAACTGAACTAATAAAGAGAAGGTGGCAGTAAAAATAAAACAAGAAACAACTTTGTGACTTTCAACAGAGCCCTATAGACTGATACTGTAGACAACCGGCCTTCGAAAGAGAGTTTCAGAGAAGCAGTGCTGACAAGATCTGAATAAGGATCCAAGATACCCATTTGGAAAACTTATTTTGAAGCATGGGAATGAATATTGGGCAGTCAGAGAAAACTTTACAGTAGTCAAGATGCAAGATGAAGGACTAAAGCACGGGGTGCTGTTTTAACTGTTGACACACTGAACGCATGGGTTTGCTGTCAAGGAGAAAGAAGCTGCAATAGCTGTCAGCAGCCCAGATACATTTGGAGAAGGACAGTGACCCCGAGGTTACAAGTCTGAGTGACAGGGAGGATGTGGCGTTATCAAAATCAGAAGTGAAGAGAGATTCAGAAGAAAAAGTAAGAAGTTCCATTTTGGCCAGATTAGGAATGATCTGAAGGCAAAACAACCAGGATTATATATCAGGAAGGCAGTCAGATATGCAAGACTAGACGGAACAGAGCAGAGGGTTTAAGAGTTATTGGCAGAGAGATGATAGCCAAATTCGTGTAACTGGATGTTGTCATCCAGGGACACAGCTATAGAAATCTTGAGGCAAATCAAGGAGTGACTAAATCCCCTTCCCTGCCACCTCACAGAGGTTCCTATCTAGTTCTAAAAGGAATTATCTAAAGTAGTGCTGCAAAAACATGCATAAAAAACCCTGTGTCTCCATAAAATCTAAAGATCATACTGTTTCTAAAACTAGGGCAACCACTAAATGAAAGTTAACCCGAACAATAACTTTAGCTAAACTTCAGGTCACATGCATTTAATATAATGAGATGAAGAATATGAAAAGGCCATTCATAATGGAATTCATCAAGTTAGGAATGCCATGCTTAGCTGCCTTATAACATATAATTAATGATCCTATAAAAACTCAGCAGTACAAACTCTCCCGACTGCCCGCAGAACTGTTCTTTATGCAGGGTAGGGCAAGCAAGCATCTGCTTCCACAAATACTGCCCTTTGAGAAGCTGAAAAGCTTTTTTTCCCCTGCTCCATCAGGGACCACACTGCCATTTCCATGATGTGCTGAGTTTTGAACCATTACCCAAATCAGACTATAGCATTTGGCAACCCAGTACACATCTGTCATGATAGGTGGGTTAATGGTGAAATGTTAAAGAAAAAGGCATTAAATCTTTTTCATTGCTTCTAATACCCACCTTCCTCTAGATTATTTATAAACCCCACTAAACCCACCCTCTGTTGCAGTTTTTTAACACAACAGAGAAATATATACTATCTGGAGAGTTGTCTTGCCTTAGACCACTCCCAACCATTTGGTACCACAAAAAATGCTCTTTCTTCATCAAAAGGCCTGATCCCTCCTGAAGCCTTGATGCTCAGATTCAAGGTTAAAGGATTAAGGCCTGAAACACTGAGTACCAGAGGAAAGGAAGCCAAATATCAAAAGAAACACAAAAATCAATCCTCTTCACCACAGGAACAGTGTGAAGAGCAAATCAGCTAGGCTGAATCTAAAATTTTCTCTGGGTGGCTTTCAAAAATTAGCACTGTTATCAACGCAATGAGTAGTTCTGCAAACCTCAGCACCCATGTAAAGCCACGGAGTTCAGCTCAAGTTCAGCTCAAGATACCAGTACAGTTTGGAAAGTTTTATGTCAGAATAATCCAGTGGCAAATATATAAAGTCCACTTCAGAGAAAGTGAGAGCTGAAGAGCAAGTGAGAGCACATGTGCCGTTATCTTTATATGTAGTCTCTATATCTGCAAGAGGCAGAATCTAATATTTACTGGAGTTTGCCTTTTGCTTCAATTCTCTGTGTGCTGAAGTGCAGCCAAGGTCACAAGAGGGGTGAGGGAGTGGGGTTTAGCTTAGTGCAGCTGTGATCATGGCCAGAACAGCAGGGTACAGAGGATTTCTTGCTTAACTTTGTAATACCAATAGTTTTTGTTCTTAGCTCTGCCTCATCAGTTCTGATATAAGCTTTTAAATCATGTGAAAGTTGTGCGGGTGGGTTTAAAATCTCCTAAATTAAAACTACCTTCCAGAACATTTTGTGTTACATGATTTTTTTCTTAACTTTTCCAACTTACAAATTTCTGGGACACATGAATATCTAGATTAAACATTTCCTCTTCATCAAGTTTACATATAAAAATAAAAAGTAAAAAAATTATATGTCTGAAAAAGTAATCCACTCCAATTTATAAAAATAGAATTCAGGTTTTCAAAATTCAATTCAGGCAGTAAACTAACAGTATCTACATTTTCCTGTAAAGCAGGCATCTGCAAATGACTTGCAAAAATGTCTCTCACTGTCTGCAAGTGTTGGCAAGGCACAAGCTCCTTCAGGAGATGCATGAATTTTAAATATTTCAACCCAAAGAAGAAAAAAAGTCTTAGACGATTTTCAGTTCTGATACACGATGTTACAGAACTATAACCATGCAGAACACTGGCAGGAAATGCAAGTTTTGTGAAAATACCAAAGGACTCGAATTCTAGCAAGCCTATTTTCATTGATTGCCATTCTACACTTAGCGGTGTTTCTAACACCAGTGTTCCTGTGCTTTTTGAAGACCTCATCTACAGGTTGGCTACATCTGCCTATGGAAACTACTTGTGGTATCTCCTACTTACATCTTATACCTCAGTTCTATCAGTAGGCTTCCTGCTCAAGGTTACTTCAGACTGTAATGGAAATGATGTAATGCTGCTGTGTGCAGCACACATAAGCATGAGAACAGAATCAGCATAATTCAGGTAAATATAAAACAGGCAGCTTCAAAACTTCGTCGCAGTTAAAAGTAAACCTGAAAATGCGATTAGTAAAGCAACTAGGTCAGTGGAAATGAAATCATGTCCCAGTCTGTTAAGGATCACTGCCTATCTTAAAAAATAAATTAAAAAAAAAAGCATGTGTAGATATATGTAAAAAATGGTTACACATCCCCATTCAGCAATAAACTTATAGTTACCACATCAGAACAAAAGCCTTTACTCAGTGCAAGAAAACCTGCTACCTTCAGAGTCTGCATGTGGCACTAATGAAGCAAAAATGTATATCTAACTCCAACTATACTCTCCCATTACATCACAACAGACTCCAGCAGCCATCTGTTGAAGGGATGCTGTGCCTATATATAGCCAGACAACACCATGAGAGAAAGAAAAACTTGCATCTGCACCTAATTCAGCATTTGTACTATTGGCAGACCTGCAAACACTTTTTTTACCCACCTAACAAGTGTTTGCTCCACAAATACCCTATCTAAAAATGATACAAACTTCAATGTAAAATTATATGGAACAAGAAAGTACCTTGAGTGTTAAAAAGAGCACTAACAAGTGGGTAAGTGGCTTCCAGATACACAGATTTTACAGGCCATTTACAATCACAGTTGATTTCAGCCTGATTTAATGTGCCAGTCTGCCAAAATGGCAACTAGATGAAAAATAGCCCAACTAACTGTATTCAGTACATTCCTAAAAGTTGTCTAAGTACTATATAGACTCACCTGAAGAGACCAAGGACAACTCATAGATGAACTGAAGCCTGGGAGCTCATGGACAACAAGCCAGTTGTGGCACTGGTGGCAGTTTCTCCTTCAGAGGCTTGGGATGTGAGTAATGGGAGGTAACACATGCTGTCATGAAGAATAACTGATAAGAAAACTCCAAATAGGAAACAAAATGGGTGCTACCATTGACACCACTTTTTAAATATCAGTTCCCTTAAAAAACGGGAGTAATGGGGCTACACAACTCAGGTCGGAGGTGGCAGAGCCATGTGATTGCATGTGATTTTAATTTTATTTTTAAATTAGTTCGAGAGGGGGGATTGTGTGAACAAACCTGGGTACGCCTGGGACAGCAGGGGGAGCTGCAAGTCTGCGTTCCTCTGCAGGTCTGTTTAACAGTGTTGAGTATTTGGACAAAAGTGCAGAAGTATGCTTGCACATCACCATAGAAAGATGCCTGCATGTCTAACAAGCCACAAAAAAAATCGAGTTCATAACACAGCATTAAACAAAGAGCAAAAAATAATTGTCACCTTCTCTCACAAGGTAATAAAAATAGTTACAGTATAAACATAAAAATCTTTTAAAAAGACCCCTGACAGCATTGTCTCCTGGAACTATCAGCACAGCAATGAGCATTCAAACAGGGGAAAAGTACTGCTGAATTCTGTGTTTGATATTTTCAAATAACTGAAAATACAAACTGGAAAAATACACACAAGTGATATAGAATGAAGCACACAAACATAAAAAGCCTTCAACAAAATTTTACCCGCAAATCTTTAATACTGCAGGAAAGAAATCCTTTAACGAGGTAAAATACACTGAAAGAGTGCCTGCAGATAACTGTAAACCTATCCGATAGATGCTGTATCCAACAATTCCTATTTATAACATTTTGCACAGGTCTGTGTAAAGGTGTAATGGCAGTATTGTGTGAAATCTGAGGAAGAGATGCATGTTAGAGAGAAGGCAGTAGAAAGCTGTACTGGTAGAGCCACAGAGGAAACCTAAGAACTGGAAAAGCAGGGTACCTCGTATGTTAAGATTTAGGCACACAGCACAACTCTGGGGAGGAGTGCTTGCAAAGTAAAAAATTTTATCTTCTGGAGCTGGTACTATTAAATAGGTCTTATTTCCATGACATTCAGATCCAAAGTTAAGATTAAATAAAGGACAGAAGAGTGGATTGTTTTAAAATTCCTCTCCCAGATGCAGACGTCAGAAGCGCACACAAAAGCAGGTGCGGGCTGTATTGATCCTACTAAATACTCATGGAGTGGGTACTTGAGCATGTACCAAGCATCTGTGTCTGGGAGATGGAAAGCACTTTGTAAAAGGCTGTTTTGTTCTAAACAAATGCATCAGGTTATGTTTTTAGTTTGAATATTTTAAAGCCTCTTGCACACTGGGGCAGACTTGAAAAGAAACTATACAGACAACCAGACAACTTGCCATTAATTGTACAAGTTACTATCTCCATAGCTGAAAATTGGCTGTGGACTCACTTAGGAGCACTTCAAGCTACTGAAAAACATCCTCAATAAAACCTGCTCCGACTGCTGCACCTTAGAGAACTGGGTTCCTGCATCTGAAGACTCTTCAGGTCCCACACACCGGCCCAGCTGCAAACAAGCAGGCAAAGGGACAGACACATTTCTTCCCAACAGCTCCTCAACACACCCAGCAGGGAAGTGACAAGTTCAACACTGCAAATTCAAACTGGGACCATCGAAAGAGGCTGAGATGGACAATGCTTGCTGACTTTGATACTGAAAAAAATATAATGGCACATTCAGAAGACAAAATGTAACAGGCATCCATTAAAAAAATTTGGATATAGTTTGTAGTAGTCCTCAAGGTAAGTTTTCCTTTTCACAGACTATGACCAAAATCTGTACCAGAAATCAAACAGTATACTGTATTTGCTTATGGAATCTTTTTTCCTTTTCAAGGAGGGAAAAAAATTAATCCCTACAGGAGATGACAAGATGCCTTTTAAAGTACATATCTCATTTCTGACTACAATTACCTTTCAATAGCCTGGCACAGCTGCATGGTCCTATTTGATTTTTGTTTTTCATTAAGGGCTCCTCTATTATTTGTACCCATTCTATAGCATTTATGTCTGGCAGTGATGCACATTCCCTTGCCTACGATTCTTCCCACAGATAGTAGAGAATAAATTGCAATTAGATTTTCGTAATTGTAGATAATTAACTCAAAATGAGCTGTTAATTATAAAAAAAAACTATGTTCTTCAGTTCTTGATTATATTATATATTTCACTTCTAAACTCCAGTATCTCACTACAGCAAGTTTAGTATTTCAAAGGACTTTCACCATTACCAGAATATTTTTAAGCTAAGTTTTGCTTATTTGAAGACTCAAACCAAGTTTCATGCTGTGAGGTTTGCTAAAGGAGCTCTCGTATGAACTGGAAGTCAGAGAGGTCTGGTTTTCCATTAGGGTTCTGACAGCATTTGCTGTAACAAGAACCATTTGGCAGGTCAATTGGAAAACAAGTAACAACAATAACAACCCAAACCAAAACACAACAAAAAACAAAAAAAAAGAGACTGTTAAAAAAAAGGATGTATTCCTACCAGCCTTTCCACCTTTCTAAGCTTTAGCCGCAGACTTGCATACTCTCTCAATATTGAAGAAAACATCACTTACATATTAAAATGCATAAAAGAGACAAATGGACTTGTCTTCCATACTCTCTTTCAGCCTTACATTATAGTATTTGGGGACCATTCATCTGGTAACCTTTGCAAAACTGAAGATGGCATATAGGAAGAAAAACTTCCAAGTGTTTTGCTGCCAAACTTTGGAACCAGCTGGTATGGCAACTTGAGACTGCACAAACACACATTAACTTTGAAAAATTACAGTAAATTAAACTAGGGGAATGAAGAGAGGGTAGGGAACCTTTTGAAATCTGGAACTCTCATTTGTTATGGCACAGGTTTTCCTCATTTTCCCAGCTAGGCTACGTAGAATTTTGCAAGTTTTTCGTGAACTGTTGCCAAGAAGCCCTACAGATGTTCTTGGTTACATTTTTCCTCCAAGGGGCTTAATGCTACTGCATATTTAACATATCATGACGCTATATGTCTTTTGTTACAGTGATCACACTTTGATCACTTCAGTCTGTGTGAAAACAAAACAAAAAAGCATCAGAATGCAACAATGATATGCCAGTAACTCAGAGCAGCCAAACACCTGGTTAAGCAGTGAAGTATTCCAAGAAAACTAACTCCTGTTGTTCTGGAGACAAAATCTTATCCCTTTTCAGTGAAGAGGGATCTCAAAAAAAAAAAAAAAAAAAAAAAAAAAAAAGAGTAACACCTAATGTTAAAAAAATAAGAAAAAAGCAAGTATTGGAGCCTTAGTTTATAAATAAATTAAAAGTTCTTCCAGTATTCTCATAGTGGAAGGAAAAGCTTTTTATTTTAGTATTCTCTTGTCACTAAAGAAGGGGCCACTCAAAGGACAGCTGCTCATCTTGTCCACCAAACAGGGGATACTTTGGTCAAAAGAACATCTATAGTTCAAGCATACAACAGGAAGCTGTTACATTTTGAGAAAGGTAGAAAAACCCTGTCAAATCTACAGGTTTTATTTGCTGGTTTTCTGATAAGCCTGAATCTTATTCCAGTGTTAATAGGAAATGCAACAAGGTAGGACAGAAAGAAAACACAATAATGTATTGAATAAAGTTTTAAGTAGCATGCAAAATTGAGATAAAGAGCTAAATTCTTATCTCTACTTCCAGTTATTTTAGTGGTAGTTTGCTCTGATCGCACTGAAGCAGAGGTGCAACATAGCATTGTTTAAAAAACAAGTAACCGTCACCAGTTCTATCACTACAGAAATTCATTTCTATCTGGGAGTTAAAGAATAATGTATTTTTTACATCAGGTCCAAATCAAGACCGAAGAGATGTTCTGCTCTTAATTGAAAAAATAACAAGCAGTACCTAGAACAGAGAACAAAAGCTAAGATTTTGTGAAAACTCTATTTTGCACTTGGCTGGGTTAGTGTCTTTAAGAGATGACACACAAAACCTGAGACCTCTACAGGAAATCAACCCTTAAACCTTGAGTAATAACAGGTCAGCATAACTATTGAGTTGACTCATAAAATGCAGCAGCCAATGTATTTTACCTTTCCCCCCAAAAAAAGCTCTTATCCTGAAACAGACACGTGAACAAATACACTTGGCAGCCAACAGCACACTGTCGAGAAGATATACCAACACTGTGCAGTACTTAGAAATGAAGACAGAAATTACCTTAGCCCCACATTGCTGCCGTTCATCATCAGAGCAAGTTCTCCAGGTGCTTCATCAATGTGCACATCTTCTGAATCAGGTACATGGCTTCTAAACCTGAAAAAGCAGAGTGATTTCGCAATTGGTTCTGCAGCTGGTCAAGTCATCACACAAGGAACTTGCCACAAAAAGGTGAGTCGTGTGTCTACAAACAGGGCATTTAATCATGTTAAGTGCAGAAGCTTTCATGACTGTTTTCACACTTTCAAATATACTTTTGTATTGGAAGGCTGACTTATGTCCAATGCCTTTGCTTCTAAGGGTTGCCACTGGGAAAAAGCTCAGAAAAATTTCATTTACTGATTTCCAGTACTGAATCCAGTACTGATTTCCAGAACCAGCTCACTTAAGAAAATGGTCACAGTATCCAATAATAAACATCCCTGTTGGGCTCAGATTACAGCTCCAGCAGCACTGGAGCTCAAAGGCATTGTGTGTAAACTGCATAAAATGTAGAATTCATTGGAGACGGTTGTGTCCTCTGAAACTATGGGCCCACAGATGATGCTCCATTTTTGAATACATTACCCCACCTTCTTCCTTCTCTCCAGTGAAGGCAGAAAAGTCAATACAGGTACTTCTCCATATTTATTTGAATAAAAGCCCTGTTTCCAGGCTTTACCCATATTTGTCTACTCTGGCTGGTATGGCTGGCATCAGGAGTCATCACTGAACTGCCCCTTTCCCTGCACACACACCATTATTGACAGCTGAGTAACTATTTCACAGAGAGAAACTGCAAACTGAAAGTACTATGCTCACTTGAGGCTAAATAGGGAAATGTGAGAAATTAAAATGCAGTTATGATGCAGCACGGCCAAAAAAATGATCATTCATACTTTTAGTAAAAGAGCAGAAAAGTTAATAGCCAATAATTACAAATAGTCAGACCTTTTACTTGTCATTCAATGACAATACTTTCAGGAGCTCAGAATGGACCTTAACCAACATTCCACCCATGCAGAAGGACAGATAAGAATAAACACTATCCAGGAATGGATTTTTGTTGTATTTTTTTTTAAACTGTCATGATGTTAAGAGATGAACTAGGTTAGAGCCTCCTGACAATGAAGCAAAGGGTATTTGAGCTTAGCTAAACAAATTATTATTTTTTGTAGTATATAAAATTACCCTGTTATCAAGTGCAAAAGTGAGTTATGTACCTAGAACTGAAACAGAACTGTGATGCCTCAGAGATTTACCTGTAAATATCAAACATTTAATTCTAAAAGGACTGAATATGTTTTGAGAGTAAGCACGTTATATTCTAGTTGCTTTTCTTAGAGAGAATATGGCAAAAGTGCTTCCACCTGCACCTCTGAAAAGACATCACAAAAATAGTGAGTCCTCAGATTGATCATAGCTGATTTGCTTTCACAGAATTATTTTAGGTGACTAGACATAAAGATTGGGTGGGTTTTTTTCAGAAAAAAAATGGCTAAAACAGGCATAATGGCATTAAAAAGCACATCATTACAAATATATTTAAGGTCCATTTTTTTCTCGGTCTATGATGCCACAAATGCTGAAAAATACCCATTAGAAAAAAAAACCACCAACAAATTCAGTCTGTATGTCCTTCATATTCTACTTGTTTTTCATTAGGGGGATTCAGGTATTTGATGTTTAAGAATCCATCTGTTCCTACTTAATTCTTACCTGGAGTCATAATCTATTATTTGTGATCTCAGTCATTTTCAACATACACAGTTGTGGTTGCCTTTAAAACAGGTATTTTTAAAGCCATTTAAACACATTATTTTAAATGTAAGCCACAATCCAAGACAACAACAAAAAAGACCACCTAAATTACAGTATTTTTTGTAAAAGCCTGAAAAGTAACTAGGGGGCTGGGATTAAGAAAAGAAAGTGATATATTCCTACATTGTGGCCATAGTATGTGAATGGAGGAAGTGGGTCATGTAATGCAGACTCTCATGGGATGCTGCCAGCGGTTGCCATGTTAAAGCAGTATTGAAATAAGCATCCTTGTGAAACTCTCCTATTGCTTCTTCTAAGACTGCTAGATTTTTATCCATTGCTTTCCCTACCTAAAGCTGAAATGCTAGTACTCAACTGAGTTACACTGGCTAGTCCAACTTTCTTTAACCTGCTCTCTTTCACTGTTCCTCTCCACTCTAGTAATGTGACAATGTGAGAGACTGAAAGAGTTAATGTCTCAAACATTGTGGTGGGGCAAGTTCTGCTTAAAGACAAACCC
>JANZLQ010000079.1:73806295-73823383 GCA_026212715.1 Elanus axillaris | reverse complement strand
ACCCTGGGTTACAGAAGTAGTCTTATGCCAATTCCTGTTGTGAGAAACCCTGCCACTTACTACCACGCCTCCCCAGTCATGAATAAAATGTTTAACTGATCCTTTCATGTCCTTTCACCTTAATTTAGCCCGAGGGAATTTTGAATTAAACAGGACTCCCTGGTCTGTCCAGTCTGGGTTGTGACAGACACCAATAAATCAGTTTCTCCCTCTTTCCCAGAAAGCCCATTTACATTGTTAGGAAGGTGTTATCTCACCTGCAACCAGCTCATGGCCCTTTTAAGCCACATCCAATGTTTCTATGTTTTTGTCTTTCCCTTCTTCTAGTTTGAAGCATGTATTGTGCCTCAGTCTTGGCATCCTCCCTTTCACAAATATCACTGGAAAGAAAATGTCCTTGCTAAGCAGAGCTCCCTTCCTTTTTCATATACATATATGGAAAAAAAATTACATATATATAAAATGATCTCCATCTTTTCTGTAAAACACACTTCCTCCTGTCCCTACCTATGAAGGTGCCATACTTCAGACTGACCTCTCCAAGGAAGGAAGGGGCAACGGCACATCTGCGTCATCCACATTCACACTCTTCCCAAATGGCTGCATATCTTCAAGTGCCTTCACTAAGATCAGCCTCATTTTGTTCTACTGCTCCTCTTTTCCTGCCTAGTCTTTTAACACTGCTTTTCTTGTGCCTTTCTTTCTACCACATACTGTTTTCTTCTGCTTTCCACAGCTGTCATGCTGCTTCCCAATAGTATATGCTAATATACTAAAAAGTTTCTTCTCCTCTAATTCACTGTAAGAGAGAATTTATGCCACAGGTATTGTCTATCTTATCAGTTCCATTCTCCCACTTAATTAACTATTGCCCATGTGTTCACTAGAAATTTTAGAAATTTTTTTTAATTATAAATCTCAAAATCACCTGTTATAATCCATACAGGACTGCTGTAGTTGCTGTTGTTTTAGGAGCAGTTTTGCTTCTTGCTTAGCCAATAAATTCTGGAGTCGTTCCTTTTCAACTTCCAGCTCCATTCTCTGCAGAAGCAACTTCTGCCTTCTTTCTTCATACAACCTTTTAGCCTGCTCTGTTTCTGTAGGCCCTAAGTACACACTATCATTCAGCCCAGAAACTTGAAAGCATGTAGAATAATCACAGGGTTTATGAACTGGCCCAGAGTGTCTTTTAAGTACCTGGTTGACACTGTGGCTCTCTTGCACCTTCCCCGAGCTCCCTACAGGCCTGCAGGCACAACCATGACTCACTTGCTGAGGGCACATGCACTGAAATTCATTTGCTTTCTGGTCCATCTCCTGAGCTGGTTTTACATGGTGAGGGCTCCTCTGCTTGGCTGGGGAAATCATATTGTTACACTTTCTGTGCAATCCATTTTCTACCAGATATTCCTTCAGACATTCCTGATGGTTGTAATGGATTTCAGTCCCATAATCATGATTATTCCTGCTAGGCTGAGAGAATGCAACACAGGCTGGGCTTCCAACCTTTGATGCTCTACTGTTCTTATAAAAAGTTTGAGGTCCCCGAATACCCAAGTAGGAACCATCTAGCTCCAGAGATGACGGTTGGCATGAGCTCTTCTTACTGGATACCTGCAATAAGAGAAATAATTTCCTGTGAATTACCAAAATTTGTCTTTGTTCATTAATTTCACTTGGTCAACGTGCTCTCTCGGAAATAGACTTGCTGCATCATACTGATGGACACACAGCCAAATACCCCAAAATGTTTATCAGAAGACAGACACAAATCTGCTATCAAATCTACATTTCATTCCATCTACACAAGTGTAATATATGTAAAACTACTGTCTGCAGGATCCTCAGCATAAAATGAGTCGCTTCAGAGTATCAAGTAGATGTGAGCATCTAGGGTTACATAAAATCAACTTGAAGAGTGGCAAAAAACATTAAATGTTAAGGTTTGAAAATGTTTAATTTTGAATACCGAGCCAAAAAGCCATTCAGCCACTATAAATACTCTTTGATTGACCATTACACAGCAGGATATTTTATGTAAAACATTTTACCTTACACTGAATGGGATATTACTTACCGCTGAAAATTTGATGAGAGTTTTTGAAATATCTTTACAGAAACACAGATAAAAACCAACTACTTTCTGTAAAAAATGGTTGTACATCAAAAGCTGTCATTTAAATACAAAACATGTTTAAATTCAGCTATAAACATAAGTGATTTTTCAATTAAGCTGGGCAAGCGATTATCCTCTGATAAAACTCTGAAAAAAGCAAGTAACTGTAATTTACATTTGTCAACTGAGTGCAAGCAAATTCTAGTGGTTTTGTTATACTTGTGGATATTATGTAACAGACATCAAAATCCTACTTACATCCTGGAGTATCTTTGCACTATGGTTCATCTAGGCAGTTAAGCATTTGAGATTTTATGCACATCAGAACACCAGTGAATCAGGCACTTGCATTTTTTTTGCTAGACCTGTGCATTAATTTCGATAACATACTGAATTTAAACTCCTCCAGCCTTTGGGACCTTTCACAAATATCTGATTTTTTTAATTACAGAAGCCGGGTTTGTAAAAAGATAACAAAACCACTGCAGTGAAAGTGGTTTAGCAGGGAAATTTGGTATCCACTGAAGGAAAGAAAAGTATTATTTTAACTCTGGCAATGCTTACAGTAGATAGGTATTGTCCATATAGAGTGGAAGGCAGTCAGCAACCCCCAAAATACTAGAACTTACGAATGCAAGCAAGCGACCAGTGATGATTAGAAGAGAGATATAATCCAAATCTATGTAGTTTTTATATGTAAAATTTAACTTTTTTTATAAATAAACAAAAAATACCAAACATACTCTGCTGCCCTTCAAGACCCAATTACAAGTTTTTTGTAGACTTCACGGAATGTAAATTAACATGGATTATCACCTAAATACTTATATATTATTATTTCCAATTCTGTGGATACAAATATATCCTCTGTGCCATGTGATTGAAAGCCAAGGATGTCATGTTTTGCCCCAAAGGGTCCAGTGAGTTGGAGGCATTTGCATTAACGTCAGTGCTACATGTCTGAGGAAAGTGTGGTGCTTGGACTGGGTGAAAAGTGCAGGACATTAAAATATTTTAAAGTCAAAGGGGCTGGCCGGGCAACTGAGCAGAAATGCAACAAGCTACAAAAAAAGTCAAGAGTTTTGTTATTTATTATTCGTAGCATGCCATCTTTGCCTGCAATATTTTCTAGGCAAATAAAGGCTACAAAGCCTTTTAATCTAAATTAGACAACACATAAACGAATGATCAGCAACAGGAAGAAATATAACAGAAAAGGGAATGTAAGAGAATCCTGTGGTTACGTGCTCTTGTTTCCCACCTCACCTGCTTCTGTTAATAAAGCATTTAGGGCACCAACAGAAAAGGTTTTCAAGGTGGCCAGTTTCCATGCCCCCAAGGACAGTAGAAGGTGGCAGACCTGAAGGTATTCTTAGAGGATCCTACCAGAACTGGCAGCTTAGGGTGGTCTACAGAAAGCATACACCTACCATTCTCCAGCTCATAAACAGAAGTAAAAAGGAACAAAAAACCCGAAGACTCAAAAGATGAAATAACTGAGAATTTCTTTATTTTAGCAGTTTGTTTTATTGACTGAAGAGACAAGAGAATGTTAAGAAATCTAAGCACACGAATGAAGATGGTACAAAATAATCATCAGGAGCAGGTTTAAGAATAAAGGTCCACATCGCAAATTAACTTCATGGCTGAGACTCTATTAAGAGTCCCTGAAGGCCCTAAAAGAGAGGTACCAGTTAGCATTTGTTGACCTTGGCTGCCATTAAATCTGCCCTGATGGTCTCAGAAATGGCATTGACATTTAAAGACTTCATAACAAGGCAGAGAAATTTTAATGTTATTTCACAGTTACAATATGTTTGCAGGGGGGAAAATTCTCATTAATGTCATTGAATGTGAGTGAGATTTTTTTATTCCTTTAGAAGAAGGAGGTCATGTTGGGCAGAAGACCGAGTTCCAACATACCTTTGACAGCTACTCAGCACTTTGCAGGGTCTAACCCCAAATAAAAATTAACTATTGAGAGTTAGAAGCTAGTCGACAACTTCTTTAGCCATTTGTGGTTTTGTGCTAATGCTTTAATTGAAAACTACAGCTGGATAGTAGAGGCTGAAGGGAAAACAGACTGACATTTACACTTCTGAGGGATCAGATGAGACCAGTGCATGCCATGAAAGGTCTGTAGGATGTAGGCCAGATGAAGCGGAAAAGAAAAAAAAAAATTTAAAAAATTCCAAAGACCTATCTACCACCATGAGTCTAAAGATGCACAAGCATAAGGAATTGGGTAATTTTACAAGATGAGTTTAAGAAAGATACTGCCTATGGGACACATGGAAACCATGATGGAACAGCTGTGCTTTCCCCTCTGTGAAGCTCTTCCAGGCTTGCTGTGCGGTATTAAAAGATACAACTTCCTTTAACTGAGGCTAAAGGAAAACAAACTAAACAAACAAAATCAGACTGTTCCTTGCAACACACAGAGTTAATAAGACTCGATCAGATGTGAAACTCTTGCATGGAAGCAAGCAGATATTGAAAACATTTCAAATAATCTTTAAAAGGGTTTAAAGAGAAAGACGTGTGGGGAGGTCTACAAAATTACTGCAACACCAGTTATTTTTGCTCAGGGATTCAGAACAGAGTTTAAACAAACATCCAGTCCTCAAACTTCCTACACACAGGCAAATAGTGCACCAGTTTTATGCATGCAGCATTATGATCTCTGCAAATTCTTAAATGCAACTTGTATGCTCGGCAGTGTTAATTCACAGCGCTGGCAGAGGAAACACATTTACAGAGTAACTCCAGCACACAGGGCTTTTTACTGTAAGGGATGAACTAATAACTGATAAGATCTTACAATCTCAACCCAGGCAAGGTCTTGACAGATTTTACTGGTAGCTCTGCATGTACAAAACATGTTTAAGAAACAGCCCAGAATCATTGCCTCCATAAGTCTTGCACTCTGAGGACAAAAACTAGGGTCCTATTAAAATACAATGCTGTTACAGTGAACAGCAAAATTCCTATAGATGTTAACAGTGTTAGAGTTTAACCCACAGCACCTGGGTTTGTGAGCTTGTAGCTGAAATTTATTTGAATACAGAAGAAGAGATAATGAACCAAAATTGTTCTCAATTGTATCTTGAGAACATTTCTCTAACCTGGATTTTCAGCTCCAGGATTTCTTTAGATGGGGTAGAAACAGAGAGAGGGAGGAACATACAGGTTCAGAACCAGTCCATTGTGCTGATCTGAGCAGGGACTCTGGGGAGGAAGCCAAGAAGAATGAACTGAAGCAGCAACCAGAGAAGAAATACAGAGATTTAAAGAAGAAGCAAAAATTTCTAAATGGACAAATGAGAGTCTACCATACATAGGGACACCTTAAAGAGCACCAAGGGCATGTATTAGTGACCTAGCAAGCACACTCACTAAGGTATACATCCAAAACCTTGAGCTCTGTTGCCACTGTGCATTGTTTATGTAAGGGCCTCATGTGAGTAAAGCTTGCCTTTGGGTTGGCAGCAATATCGACAGTATAAGCACTTGCTCTTGTCAGTGGAATGAGGAGAATATATTATAAATAAGCTCAAGTAGGATAACAGGGCAACAGAAATGCCAGTTTAAGAACAATTATTTCAAATGATAGGACTATTTAAAGTGCATTACTAGTGATTAAGGAACAAGTCTTTCCAAGTGTATGTAATAATTTATCAAGGAGAATGTATTAAAAGGTAAAGATTTTAAAGTAAATTAATAGGGTCTACTGAAGTATACAATATTTTTTTCTTTAACTCATATAATCCTTTATTAAAATCTCTACCATAAAGTAACCTAGTATCAGTCATTACAAAGTGCCCACATAATTGTTCAGCAACTGTCTGTCAGTACCGAAGATAAATACAGTAGATAATTCAGAAGGTAGAGCTGACCATTTTTCAAGAAAGAAATAAAGCACCACTTTCTGTACAAATTATCTATAGCTATGATTGCCACATACCACGGAATAAAAAAGTGGTCTCAAATCAAAGAAACTACATGAATGACAGTCATAAGCCTGTATTTTTCCTGTAAAAGTCTACTGAACTCAATATACTGAACAGGTGTAGCAAAAAAAAAATAAAATAAAATAGGATCACATCACAAAAAAGTGAATTTATAGCTGCTAGCTGACAGCAGAGGAACACCTCCTATGTTTGTGTTGCCTTCAGTTTTTTTCTCCTCTTTGTTAAGAGGGTTTGAGCTGGGATGCCAGGTGCACAAAAAAACCTGCATTCAAAGTGGCATGTGAGCATTTGCTGGCACTCAGCTTTAAGTGTGTATTTTGCATTCATAAACATGCCACCCTTCTTCTCCAGCTACACAAATATTGTAGATAATCTCTAACAAATGCTTCCATTTCAGGTCAGCAAACTGGTTTTATGCTGGCTGATAAAGCAGTTATTAATAACACAGTGCTCCAAGAAAACTAAAGCAAGGCGCCTGTATGTTGAGTCTTGGAAGTCACTGTAAGCAGAATGACCATTAAACCCAAAGAGTACCTACATATGGCAATGCAATAACTGACCACTAAAATTAAGCAAATGTGTTTGCTTTCCAAAACAAAACTATACCATTCCTGTTTCCACTATAGAAAAATGCCACTATACTAGTCTTGCAGCACCAGGTCTAACTATTAACATTCAATGTGCTGCCAAAATTTTAAAAGTGAAAAATCACATCTTCAATTTTTTACTTCTGCCCTTTATTTTACTGAAGATTCAGTAGTTCAAGACCTAGATAAATATTTCAAAAACTATACTATTTGTGAGCAGAGCAGGTCACTACGATTTCCCAGTGCATTTGGAGTTCATGTGAAATAAGGGCAGAAGAGTGATGAGCTGCATTTTTAACATGGGCATACACAGAATAGTTGTCTAGCTGATAGAGAATGCGTAATGCAACATCTGCACAATACACCTTGCCAAAGCCCATCCCAAATAAATGTAGTGCATTCTCCCTAGTGCAATTAACTTTCATACTCTGGCAGGTTTTGCTAGAAGATTATCAAGGTAGATTACCTTCCAGCATATGAACTAAATACTTACAGGTGTTATATCATCAGTTATTACTTACAAACTTCTGCATTTAACAAGACATCCAGGCAAATGAATGATCTAATTTATGAATTATTTATAAGAATTTCACAGCATGCTCCTGGCGTCATCCATGGCCTTTTCCAGGTCATATGACACCAATTAGAGCTGAATTTTAAATTATTCAATAACCTGAACTCTCTTGTCATTTAACATATAGATATCAATGCAGTAAACAAGTTAAGTCTAATGGGCCCTGGAGGTTTGCGTTCCTCCGCCCATCAGCAGCAGAGGCTGTATGCTACCACTGGAATAGAAAATAATAGAATGCAGCAGTCAAAAACATTTGCAAGGTTTTAATAAGTTATTTTGGCTCCCTTAGGGATTTTAGTATAACTTACAAGCACTGAATCTGAAACATATTAAAGTCCTTAGCTATGTGCTTTTAAAACAAAATTAGGACATAACAAAAGAACAAGTCTGACACTAACCCTAATTTAGGGCCTTAATTTGAAATGTAGTGGAAATTATGGAGTAAGCAAGATTTACTATGCACAAATCATTACCTTCAGGCTCTCGTACAGTATAGCCAAAAATAGCCCCTCTCCCAACACATATGCACCTGTCTGTAAAGATAAGGCTACACACAGGGAAATGGAAATGTTAACTTACCAGCTATCAGTTGATAGGTGTACTTTGCACACCTTAGCAATTGCATGGAGAAGGGACCTCCAACATTCTTCTATCCTCACAGCACTGGGAATACCAGTGCTCTAGAAACCCATTCAGATTTGGGTATCAGCTTGAAGATGTACCACTTCAGAGGAGAGGTTTAGGGACCTCTGTGGCACATTATAAAAATGAGAGGGAATGTAATAGCCTCTGAAGCACAGATGCAATAAAAGACATCTTAAAACCATTGTTTTCCACGATGACTACAAGAAGAAAAAGAAGATACCATCAGCAAAGGTGCCTGAGCTGAACAGCACAATTAGTTATCTGATTCTGCCTCAGTGTAAAGTCTGCAAGAAAGACACAGCAAGCATGCCACATCCTGGCTCCGAACCAATTGCCCTCTAACATCTCATGAACCTGTCAGCATGGCTTCATGACTGAAGGGAGGCACACAGATGCCATACCTAGTACTGATCTACTGTAAGTAGTACAAGACATGGTGGAAAACTTCTGAGATTGAATGCAGCTCAGTACAAGCCTAAACTGTGCCTAGCACCAACAGACTTATTTTTATAGTATCTGTGCCTCAGCTTTCTGAATGCTGCTGTAATAAATCCCAGACCCACTTCCACAGATGAGTCACTTGCAGACCCCTATTTTGGTTGGAGTACCCAGTAATCCCACTCACGTGCACACACGTTTCCTTTGCATTCTTACTGCTTTGCAAAGATCAAAAGGTTTCTTGAGCTCTGTCCAAAAGCAAGAGGAAAAGATGGAAAGAGAGATGTTCAGTTTATCCTTTTAAACACTAGCAAGAAGTTCTCTAGCTACTGCAGTCAAGATGAATGCCAAAAAACCAATAAGCTTGATACAACATCATGCCAAGTAAGTAAAAACACACCTATCCAAAATGTCTAGACAGATAAGAAGAAGAAGGATTTAGATTAAAGAACATAACAATGGATTTTCTGCCCCCCAAATTTATCATAGGATGGGGCTTCAACTGAGTTTTTTTAAAAAAAACTTTTAAAGAAAAATAGCAGAGGGGGAAAAAAAAAAGATAACTGCCTAATCTCATAGCACACAATTTAAGAACATACAAAAATAGCTATAAGGGATTTTATTTTGTTTACCAGCCAGATTTAGTGTAATTCCTATGCTGGGCAGCATTTGATTATTTTCCATTAAGGGTAGTAACCTGTTGGATGATAAGAGGGAAGTTCATATTGGTTTTCATTAAAGAGTAATATCCACCATGTATTTGGTCCTTCAAGGTAACTTTTTCAAAGTTATTTGAAAAAGCAAATAGTTTTCTACTTGGAATCACAAGTTTAGCATACCAGGGGCTACACATGTTCCTGACTACTGCCAGTCTTTTTAGAATTCAATCAACATCTGCTCCAAAGTCATGCTTTCATAGCTCCAGACACAAGACAAAGGGCAAATATACTGTGACCCTTCTAAATAGCCCTAATTACTATGATCAAACAGAAGCCTGATACTTATGTGGATAAGAACTTGTAGAGTTTGATGTGTGAAGACTACCGCAGGAATAGACATTGAATCAGCATTTACCAACATGTACCTCACCATGACAGCCAATATCACCTTTCCCCTGTATTTACAGTAGGGATAACTGTAGCACCCATTGGCCAGCGATGAATTTTAAGTAATAGCCACTGCTCACTCAGATTCCCAGAAAGTTTTACTTCCTTCAGGAGGTGACTCCTACAGATGCCCTGGAGTATAGACATAAGCTTTACCACACAAAGAAAGAAAAGAAATGGACAACATCTAAGAATTAAAAGCATCTTCATAAATAGGGACAGTGTTTTAGGGAAAAGCAACCAGAAAGTTATTTAAATAATACAGAAATCCCAAAAAAGCAGAAACAGAAAATCTTTTGACTTTAACAGCAGAAAGGTGTGCCCAAGTGAGTGTGTTCTGTCAGGAGTGTCCTTGCACTAAGAGCCAGTCGGCATTTAGATTCTGCTAATGATGCCATCTCTGGGAAATAATTCATAAAAAGTAAACAGTAATTTTCATGTGCCTGCCCTTTTGATCTTACATTTGTAGGGAGTATCCTGAGGCTAGCTGTGGGTGCCCCCATGGCTCTGGCTGATTGACCTCTAATCTGCCCCTCAAGTAATGATCATGCCAAGGAATAACAACAAGAGTTGCAGACATTTCAATGCAATCCCATTAAAGACAGGCTGATTCACTTCATCTTGTCAAAGAAGAAGTTTCACATAAGAAATAAAAGCTTTTTAGGACTCTTTTATTTTGTAATGATGCTGTTCTTCAGAACAAAGACTGGAACAAGACTAATGAAGTAGCATCTGACTGGTACATAGCTTTACATTAACTGGCCAAATGCTAGTGCAAGACATAACGACAGGCAGACCCATGATTATGTGTTAAATAATCTTGGTAGCAGAAAATTAAGAAAATCCCCTAGAAGAATCAAGTCAAAACCATGGTACTTGACCTCTTCCATATTTCAAAAAAGTATATATGCCATTTATTAGAAAGCAGGTGTCTAAAGGCTTAGACACCAAATCCTCATGGTCTCATCAGCTTTGAGATCACAGCTTGCATGCTTTTACCCCACACTAACCCACAGTAAACACAAGATGGTATATATGGGATAACTTATGTCTCTATCACTAGGAATGAAGCTAAGAGATAAAACAGCCAGTCCAGAGCAGGTGACATGCAGAAACTTACTGTCATGCCAAGGTGGCTAAATTACCAAGAGCAAATTCTTTAAATAAGGGTGTGAGGAAACTACAAATTAACCTGTTAGACTGCTTAGAAATGGGAGCACAAACTATTTCTATTTTACATACTGAAAAAACATGCACAATCCCAATGAACTGATGGGCACAATGCAACAGATGGATGAACTGTTAGATAGGCAGCATTGGAGTTGCTACCAAGGTACTTGAAATGCTGAGTCTTCTCTGAATGGTGGCAAAATTCCATCATGGGCAGATATTACATACATATTAAGCTTCTAGGTCGTGCTTCAGTCTTTCCACAGTTAGTTCGTATACCTATTTAATGAGACTTTTGTCAGATTCTCTTGCATTAGCAAGTGCTCCATTTCTTATTGGATGTCAACATCTTAGTTTACAGCTACATAAAAAGTCCATTGAAGTGCAAATGGCACTCCGCAAATTGAAAGGACATGATGAACATTTTTGACTAAGAACACACTAGCTGGAAGTTTTGTGCAAAATACAACCACCCCTGGAGAAGTTCCACCTAAGCAGATTCCCAGCATATCCCATAATCTGTTACTTAATCTGACAGTCTCCGTATTGGACAGGTATCCCCTGAGTCTTCTGAGCAACACAAGCAAACTATCTCACTTGAGTCTGGAAGGTTCAGCTCCCTGAACATAAAAATTCAAGGTCCTCTTGGCATACAGGCTGTGATTTCAGTAAGAAATAAAATGTCTTCTACTTGGCAGTCTTGCAGTATCTCAAAGGGGTACATAAATTAACTAATGAAAGATCACAGGAAAAACTGTATCAAGGAATAAGAGCAGGCATGGAGCAAATAGCAATCTCTCATTCTCCTGAAGTAAGCCAGCTGTTACCTTTTGAAGCTCACCACAAAGATGCTGACTTCAGAATACTCTCGCCACACTTGAAATGCCACTGAGGATATCCCAGCAGACCTTTTGTCTGTGGCTGAGATTCCTTAAGAGCTGAGGTCATTCTGCAGTGGGTTTAGTACTGCTGAAGGTAGCAACAGCTGACAGAGGGAAATGACCTCTGATATATCAAGCCACAAAGATCAACTTCCTCTTGACCCATGAAAATGATCTTTTACAGTCCTGCTTGACACCATAAAGTATAGCAATGGTATCACAGCTATTATTTGCATAAAATGGTCCTAGATGTGGTAAAGAGCAGTTTGACAGTCCATCTTGATGGGTCTCAGCTGCAGAATATTTATATAAAGGCTCTTCTATAGTTACCATAGGCCATTAGGTTGTCTGAATGGACATCCATCACTACCAGCTTGTGTGAAGGAGAACATTAAGTTAAAAGGGCATGACCAAGCATAAATTGAAAGGCCCTCCGCTACTCCAGGGCAGCAGTGACCTTGTGCGGCAATCGCCTTCACTCTGAGACACTGCCACCTGGAGAGATAGACCAAGTAAAACCCACCTACAGGTTTATTAATGCAAGTTTAGTTTAGAAAAGCTCACGAGTTTAAGCATGTGCAACAGCCTGAAAGAAGTCCTTGCACAAAGCTGGGCCTTTGTCATAAGCACACAAAAATATGCAAAAGAAATATGTGTTTACAGTCTTACATTAATAGTTAGCAAAACACTATGCCCTGCTTACAAGCTGAAGGACAAGGGACACTTTCCAACTATGAACACCTACAGTAGAGACTCTCCAAGTTAGAATGGAGATGTAGAACTTCCTTTCAATAGAGAACCATTATTTTATTGGGCTGTGCCAATCTAAGAGCACTGGCTCTATAGCTATGAGCAAGCGTTACATAGCTCTTTTGTGCTCTTTCCAACCTGTACCCTCACAGCTGTGCATTTTAAAAAAAAATAAGTATGTTGATTCCAATTAATCACTTGATAGCAATTAATGTAGTAGATATATGACATCCAAAATTTGACATTAGTTATTCTCAAGGAACCAATTTTTGAAGGGAAATTTTTTCCCAGGGAACACTGTAGAGTTTGTATTTTTATATTTCACCTTTGCTCTGGTTTATCATTCCCCAATTTGTGAAATTAATCTGTGTGATAAGTCTGCACAAATGCAGAAAGCAGAAACAGCTCATGATGGAGAAAGAGACAGGCCATGATGCCAAAAGGTATGAATTTTTTAAATTCTGACAAAATTCTAATGCAGTGTGGAAGGTTCCTCTATCTGGGTTCCCAGGCCACTTCTTTGGATAGAGTCAGTTAACAAATGTGTTCTGACTACCAGGCTTAAGCTTTCCTTATTCTATCTGAAAGAGTTGCACTTCAGCTCTCCTTCTTAAACTCTGGATTCAACAAAGAATAGTAATGCTTTGAGGCTGAAAATCTCTAAAACCACTTGGTGCCAACTTTAACAGGAGGTGAATTAGGTCAACAGTAAAATTCACTTCCTCCAGGAACAGAGTTGAACCACCCAGTTGAGCACAGAAGAAATTCTCACTACACATTTCTGTATCTGTAAAGTCCCTTGGGATTTCTAAACACTAAAATAAAATAAAATAAAATTTAAAAAAATTCCAAATACTGTTGTATTTGGAGAGATTGAGCCTTTCTCACAGTTACATATTAAATAAGTGAACCTCTTCAAGTGCCACAAACTTGATGGGAGAGAAGGTAAGAATTTGCAAGTATTCAGAACTGAGTGTGGAAAAAAAAGGAAGAAGGGCAGATAGTAAAGAAAAGAAGAAAAGCCAAATCACATTGGTTCAGTCAGGTATTTAAAATGGGTTTTTCTTTTAATTAGCTGAACTGTAATACAAATTAAAACTGAATTTCTTGTTCATAATATATTCACTGGAGGGCAGGGGATGCAGCTGGCTGTTTCTGGAGCAGTTCAAGCTAAAACAGACTCAGTTCTGTGGGACTAAACAGGAGCCAGTTTCCATCCTTCTCAAAAGACCAAAAAGCAACTTGGCAGCAGCAAGTCTGACTGCAAGCTCCATCTCAGAAATACTTATGAAGAATGACAAACCTGTGGCAATTGTGACTGAAGTCATTAAAATCACTACAGATTATTTAAAGCCCTCATGCCTGACATTAAGGTCTTTTATTATGCTTTAAATGCCTAGGAAAAGAAGCTGTAGACATAGGGCAGAAGTGAGGGCTTTAATACTGCAGCTGATCGCTAAGTGACCAGTAAAAGGAGTTTGGTGCCACACAGTATTTTTGGCATGAAATGTTAAATGGGATTGATTGTAGAATTTCACTTTGTTTTTGAAATCTTTTGCTTTCTGATGACAGAACTGTTGGTGATGCAAATACCCAAGCCCAGCTTTCAGTCTGGATAATGACCAGAAGCAAAGTAATCAGATCTCTTGGATCAGTGTCTGTTTCATGATACGAGGTAAGATTAATAGTTTCATGCTGATTTGCCATTTGCTAAAATGGAGTTAAATTACAAATTTACGGGGGGTGGGCGGTATGTGTACTGTATGAAACTCATAGAAAAGGGCAAAACCAAAGCAGAGTTATCATAAGATAAAACCATAAAACAATCACAGCCCTTGGGGAACCAGAAGCTCTGTGCAGCCTCTCATGTGTCAGATCATCACAGGGTGCCTGGTTATTTCATGATAAGATTATCTAATGTTAATCTCACCACTAGAACTGCCTGCAATAAAAATGTTACCAACTTTCTAATTTTAATTACTGGGTTCCTGAAGATAACTACTTCAATTCTGTTTAAAAAAAACACTCCCCATGGTTTCTCTGAAGCTGGGAGTACTTCAAATGTCAAACTTGTGGATTGGATGACTTTCAATGTCTTTAATTCTGTGATTATTAACTCCTTTCTCCCCTCCTATTTTCACCTAGTCATCCTGACACAGGGCAGTATTATAGGCATATAGGATAACACAAATTCTTACATTTCATTTCACAAACTATACCAAAAAAATGCCGAATACCTCAAAAGAAATTCATAATGCACCTATAAGTAGGCATTCTTGAAATAATGCAGAAGGGGAAAAAAAATTCGTAACCCAAAATTGTCAGCATAATGACCTTATGATTAGCTGGCAGAGGCAGCAACCACCACTGTAACAACTTCAACAGCAGAAGCCTACAATCTGATTCCCTGGACGAGGTTTCTGTTGAGCAGTCTCTTCAGAATCCACCACTAACTTAGCGAAGACATAATCTCAGGTATTAGTTACATCAATCGGTGTTATAACACACACACACACACACCCTCCTTGCATTATAATTCTCATACCTGTAAAGCTTTTTCAGCAAATATTTTTCTCCTGCTACTCAATGCACATTAGCAAATGACTGCAGAGCCATACAAGCTATTTATTGTCATAGGATTCCAACTGCAGACAAAAAATTTCAAAAGGAGGTATTATGCAAAAACCCTTTATGGAAACAGTTTTCAGGGACAGTGGGCTTCCTCAGGAACAAAAAGGAAGTGCAATATTAAATAGGAGAAAAAAAAGCCAAGCAGGAGAACTTGGGCAATTTCAAGAACCTCCTATTGTATCACAGAACAACTTGACCTGGTCCCAAGCCACACTCTCACCAGGGACCCAAGTTAACTCATTGATAGTCAACAGTTTGGGTCTGATTGTGTTTTTAATCAAACTTTATTACAATCAAAGGACTTCACCTTACAACAGAGGGATACAGAACAAGTCTCTTGAAAGAGTTGCAACATGGTAAAAACCAAATAACTATGTCTTAATCACACTGTCACTGGGCATTATCCTACAATTGTAATTTTCTGTAGATTAAACTACAGAATAAGAACAGTTGAAGTCAATTTAAAGAATAGATTTGTCATGTTACTCACTAGTACGATACAATTTGCTTATATATCAGTTATTTCATATATGCATACATAATCTCTTGTCCACATTTCTCTTGTGCTTTCAGCATAAAAACAGTTAGAGAAAAATCTAGATGTGTATTTCTCCTGAGTTCACCAGTTCCTGCTGTTTCTTTCTCACCTGAAGTCATAATCCTGTTTTTGACATCATAATCATTTGCACAGCCACCAATTGAGATGTCACAAACCGAGGATTATGGCCAGGCAGGGAATAAGCAGCAGGAGCAGATGAACTCTTAAGAAACAACAATCTTGTTTTCATGCAAATGTCCTTCATAATAGAGAACAAATGAACAAAGGATGAAAAATACAATAGAGAGAAAATACTAGAAGCTGGACTGTTTCTAAATAGATGATCTCCCTGAAGTTTCCTCTGAGGTGTCAAGTGCTGATTAACAAGTGCATAAATCATTACAAAAGTAAAACAAAACTTGACATCTGATGATTGAACACCCCACCCCCCACCACCACCCATATGCACAGTTTTCTACTTAACATGAAATCAGAAGAAATATGAGGCACTTTGAAAGAACTTGTAACCTTTAGAGGTATTTATATACATTATGCCTGAATGTTCCTTGCAGTAACTAAACACTGTTATCCTTGTTCTATAGACAAAGACACTGAGGTCAAGGAATACACAGAACTGCTCTGAATCTTAGTCACAATCAGATTGCTCAGGACGTTGACATTAAAAAAATTCAATGCTGAAGCGGCCCAAATTTTGGAGGAAAAGAAAACCCATAGCTCCGGTTCCAATTCTATGGGAGTCTGTTACAAAAGAGCTACCCTGGGTTAGCAGTTCCAAAGACTTAAGAGAATTATGAACAATTTTTATATTTAAAAAAATCATTCATAAATTAATCTGCCTCAAATTGATTCTAGCTATCAATCTGAATGCCAATATGCAGTCACTAAAAAAAATAATTTAAAAAAATAATCAAAACTGCAATCCAGATCCAAAACAACAGAAACTTTACACTCTAAAGAGAAATCCAATCACCTACACTGATATCACTCACACTATCACATTGCTGCAAAAAAATATCCACCAGAAATTCTTCTGGTTCCATTTCTAGTCTCTTCTTTTATTCAGCTTTGGGTATACAGTGCCCAATTTTAAATTGGTTAAATTACCATTTTCTTTGCACTGATGCTATGCCCATATCAGCAAAATCAGTGTTTCTGCACCAGTCTAATTAACAAATACAAGAAATTCATTTTTAGAAAGAGTAAAAAACTGTGGTGCTTCACATACTTGTGTTCTGCCTCACTATTGCCTGTGACGATGCTGAAGGCATGCCATTAAATGTGACAGCATAGATAGCCTACAGCTCAAGCAATTCCATCATCTGCCTGTATTCTAGTTCCCATACAGTCTTCTGGACATATCCTGTCCAGATCTTGTCACAGCATAGCAGATGTGGCAGCTCATTTCCTCAGCAGTACAGTAGAGGAGGAAACCTAGCATGAAAATTGTGACTTCTGTACACTTATTTTCCCTTCTCTGATTTACAGTGCTGAAGTATCAGGACTATCTCAAGTTCATTTGAAATGTCCAAATAGCCTCCCTGTAAATAAATGTGCCATTTGACAAAGGAGTTAATTCAGCAGAAAAAAATTCTTGGCTTTGCCAGTAATCACCTTGTCTTGTGCAAGCACCACACACACCACACACACTTCCCCCCTCACC
>JANZLQ010000079.1:73793761-73804990 GCA_026212715.1 Elanus axillaris | reverse complement strand
ACAGGCTCTGCTCCTCTTTCGTCCGGGCTCACTCCCGGTCGGACAAAAGGTCGCGGCCTGGTGCTAAGGCCTCGGTCAAGCCTGCACCAAACCGTGGGTTGTCCACTACGTGGCCTCTCTGTACGAGCCATTCCTCCACAGGGAACACGGTTTGGAATCAATTCTGCACTAAATATACATCCAAAACCTGTATTTCCTTAACACCTTTGTAAGGCGAGTAGCACCGATGCCGAGAATTACCCACTAAGAATACCAAGACACCACCTCTAGATAATGTACTGCAGCAATGGATAATGGATACTATAGGAGGAGCCTGATAGAAAAACAGCAGTTAAAATATTTCAACACCAGGGAGACACAAAACCTTTAAGAATTAAAAAGTCTCCTGTTAGAAACGTAAGTAACTAACTACATTGCACTTTCTTCAAGGTAAAAAGAACAGAGGATGCAAAACCATACTTGTGAAACCAAGGACAGAAGGCCAGTCCAACCATACCTGTACATAGTCTGAAGTATCAGCATTTCATTCCTGGAGGCCATCAGAGTCTGCTGTTACAGGGAAAACGTCTTGCTAGGTAACAGTATAACTGATGTGCCTCCCAGCCAAAAATCCTTACTATTACAAAACTGATTGCTAAGCAGAGCTTTAAATAAAGTTTGGAAGTGAAATGCTCTCAAATGTTACTCTGTGATTTCTGAAATTAGAGGTCAAGTCTATTACCCCTTGATGCTTGACTTCTGAAATTCCTTAAAATATGGCACTTGCTTCCCATTTTCAGGAATGTACCTTGTGCAGTCAAACATATGGAGTCAGTAAAGGTGTCTCTTCATTTGCCATCTGAAGCTTTATTTTTCTCAATTATAAATTACAACTGGTTTTAGTAATAGCAATCCCTGCACACATTTGAAATGCACTTCCATTTTCTACATTGCAGAGCTATATGGCTTAGTAAATACATGCAATTTAGGTTCAAAACCATAGCTCCCGGCACTACATATCGAGAATTTTATATTACTGAAAATTAATGTCTTTTTTGCATATGCTTGAGCAATAAATTAAAAAGCTACGTCTTATATATATCAATTGGGATTTTCTTAGCTTTCATTTTAAAAAAGAATCATGCATACAGAGTTGCATTTCAGTTTCTTCTCTGGGCTTTTAATAAGAGAATTTGAATTTATTTCAATTCATCAAAAGCAACTAACTAGAACTCTAGGAGTCTTATATTTTGTACTGAAATTTGTATGTGTTCAACTGCATCAGTATCAACCTCTGAATTAAATTCTCCAACTAAAAAAATTGGCACCTGTGTGTACTGTACTTGTGCAGTACAAAAGTAGAATTATCAAAGTAATAGTCATAATTTCTTTTAGCACAGAAAACTACAGTCCCTATATCAGAGTTGGGTGGAAAATAAATGAGGTTATGATAATTGCTGGAAGGGGGGGCACAAGGGCTAAATAATGGTTCAAAGCTGTTCTCTCTTGGAGAGCTCTATTACATCCCAAAAATCTCCTTTCTCCTGTATACATGGACCTGGCACTGCCTGCTCAAGGCAGCAGGAGACTAAGGAGGTGTGCAGGATTTTCCTAGGCCACATGAAGAGGGAACTCAGATAGGTAATTGGAATTGAGCTTCTCCTTCAAAGTTTAACTTTCAGGCTGCTTGACTGCTCTTGCCTTACCTCACCTTGCTCCCAAAATCACCCCTCTGCTTACTTTTACCCCATCTGTGACAAGCAGCAAAATAGCATAAAATGGGTGAGTTTCATCTAAGCTTCAACGACTGTGCCTGTTTAGCAGCTATATTTTAACACTTACTCCCCTTGGCTTTTATCCAGTGTATGTTCTGAAAGACTGTGCTACATATTTACTATCTGGCTCCCTACAGCAATGCTCATGCACATCTATTGATTCCCTAATCTTTATATGTGGATTCCTGCCATTGTCTGGAGCTATTCCATCACACAAGTGACATTTGTTCTAGGCATTGGGTTTATTTTCACAATTAATCCTGCCTGACTTTGCTGAATGAAAGGCCTTTGTTTATTAGTCTTTCACCATCACCCAGTATTACTCAACATTATTCTTCCTGTTTAAAACCCTCTGAAATACATTAGTTTCTCTGCAGTTGCTAAGTCTAACACCGCTTAGGTTCACACCTACCACTAATCCTTCAAAACACATGCAGATCCCTAGCTGTTTGTGACCTGAACCTTTGGACAAGCCAAGGATAATCTGGGTCGACAGTTTGTTCAGGAATATAAGACTGCCATACCAGGTCAGAGCAAGCATCGGTCCAACTGAGTAGCTCATCTCTAGCCTGGTGCCTCGCAGCAGCCCCAATGATGACAAGGAGGAACCTCTTGGGGTAGAGATGCCACCATGCAGAGGCCACAGTTCTCACGTGGCCTGCCAGCTACCCCAAAAGAATGCTGCTGGGATGAACCATGGGGCCTCACAGATATCACATGGTTTATATAATTGAAGAGGGAAAAGAAGATATAAACCCCAAATTCAGTGGGGCTTGGGACTCTGGAGAAATAGTTACATTTCCTGCACAGATGACAAACTGCACACAAAATCTTACGCAAGTCATTTAATTTCAACCGGTCAATTTTTTATTTTTTACTTATAGACAAAACTATGGCTATTACTGAATGCTTATTGATGATGCATAAGAAATAGGACAAGAGTTTTGCTCTCTGCTTGCTAACATAACCTGACAGCTTCTGTAGCTTTCTCTTTCCCACACCAGGCTGACCAGTTACTGAGGTTTGAATGCTCCAGTAAGGCTTACCTTAGGGATCCCTTAAAATTAAGGCTACAGTGGAAATGGCCCAACAGATGGCCAAAGGAAAGAGCTTTGAAAAAACTATTGGTTTTTACTCCTCTTGCATCCCCTTAGGTATCACATACACTTCCCCACAATACAGAAGCAAAAGCCTACAGCCAATTTAACCTAGCTTGCTGGGATGCCAGGCCACAGAATACTCAGGGATAGAAAGGCTTCATCCTGAAATCAGCAAGCCGTCTCAGAAATCACTTACAATAAATACCTCAAACAGACCTAATCCGGGAAATGCCTTTCACTTTTGCCATCCATTAACCATAAAGATGACAGAATTGGAAATTAAGGTTTTTTCTTCTTCTATATCTCACTGCACTCAGAATATGCCTCTGCTCCAAATTCAGATTTAAACTTGGGGACGTTATGCTTCAGAAGGTAAAACTAATGTGATAAATATCACAAAGAACTTTCAACATGCATTCTAATACAACAGTTTTTGCCTCTCAAGTAGAGACAGAAGAAGAAGTGATTCAATAAGGCAGTGGTGAGAGGAATCTATTAGCTTGTTTGCTGCAAATTTTAGGAGTTTGCATGTATTATCAGGAATTACACCATGTGATTTCAGGGAATTTTGCTAAATTTAAAATGTCTTATTTCATAAAGGACACAAAAATAATTACATAAATGGGAAGAATTTGAAAATAAGTATCACCTACCACTTCATAAGGGTAATGAGTGAGGCAGGTTGCCTGCTTGTAAAAGAGAAACCTAAAAAATTACAAATGTTTTTAGAAAGAAAACATTAATCCACTAGTGCTTGAAAGGAGCACATACCACTTGTATAAAAGCCAATTTCAAATTAAAAGTTCTGGGGTTGGGTTGGGGTTTATTGAAACCTTCAGACTACAAAATTCATAGAGATGTATTTTGCTTGTGTTTTTCCAGCAGTGGAATCTCCCTGGAAATGGAGCAGTGCCAAAATCTGCCATTTCCACAAAGCTTGATCTAAGCAATGGAAGCCTTCCCACAGCCACTTTTTGAAGGTAACTTTCAAAGTCTTTCCTATATTATAATAAATGCACCAAAATATAATTTTCTCTAAATAAAATGGTATTCATCAAATCTCTTATCTCTTATCCCACATTCTCTTTTGGAACAGACATGTCAATAGAACAGCACTGTCAATCAATCCAATAGATTTTGAGTGTATCCATAATGAATCTACCCTGCAATAAATTGGCTTGAGTAATTTAAGAACTCCCATCTTAATGTTAGGAAAAGAAAAATTATTATTTTGATCTATTCCTCCCCCCCTTAAAGTACCTTGGGCAAGGGCTTAGCATTAGAAAGAAGAATAACCAACAGCTCTATTACAGCAACTAAGCCTAAGTAAAAATGACTGTTCAATTCAGAGGAGAAAATATAAAAGACATCATTCCATGCAAAATACACACAAAGATTTTGACTCAAAAGTTTTCAACTGTGTCAAATGTGTTACTGTAATTAAACAAGCAGACAGGGTGCCAAAAGTGTAGGTAGTTATAATACCCACATTCCCCCCCTCTCTAGATTACCAAAGCATTTAAAATTGTATCCTTTTACAAACATGGTTCTATTAAGGTACTTAGCAAGAGCACCATAGCATATGATAACCCAGAAACTAGAATGTGGATTTCTCTGCTAGTATCTACAGCACCACAAGAAAAGAGCCCAGGATTTTCTCCTCCCTCCTTTCATTAGGCAGGAATTTGCAATTCCTTTTCAGAAGCTATGCCCATTACACTGCCTTCTCAAAGCATGTTGCATTACCTCTCTTGGATGAATCCCAGCTATGTTGTACTGCATCTCAGACTCCTATCACCTCATTTTAAATGCTTGTTTTCCTTCATGAAATGGTTGTGCCTGAAAATACAGTTGCCACTTAAAAAACATCATAATTCACTACAATTTGATCAAATGGCCAATTGCTTAGCTCAAATTATAAAGAAGAAGTTTTGCCAAGAGACAGTTTCTGCCAGACATATAAAATACATGACTGACATTAAAGTAACTTAGTACTTTTGAAAGATTCTAAGGAGCTGAGCGATCTCAGCTTTCACCGATTTCAAAGAGTCAGGAACACTCAGCATCAGCAGTATTATTCAAGGCATGTAAAATCACTTTATCTGAATATATATTTAAACATGTAAAGTAAGCTACAAATATAACTAAAAACAGCAATGTGCACAGAACAGAATTAAGAGGGCCAGTTACCAAAGGCAGAGGATCGCCTGCAAGGCAGTAGCAAATCACCCTTCCCAGGGCTAACCAAGAAGTCAACCAGAAAAATCCCAAGCCAGTATTCCCTTACACATGAAGGCACACAAACCTGTCTCTAACCCTTCTGATACTGTAAGATGACCCTAAGAAGTTTCCCCAAAGTAACTTTTAGACTACATCTATCATTCTGTTCAAATCAATTCTCTTCAATGCACTGCACTAAGGAAGACTGGCTGACATATGGCTGGCATCAATGACAGCACCATGAAAACTGAAAAATTACCTCTAAAAGGGTTGGAAAAGAACATGCTCAACACTGAAACAGAGCATGCTGTTCTATAATGCTCTTTCAAAGTACTACCACTAAAAAAAAAATTAAGATGTATTAATGATAGATGGTAACTTACAACACCAGTGAGCTGGTTAAAAGACAAACACTTAAGAAGCAAAACATCATAGTATACACAAACAGGTTAACACCAAATAATAGGCAACAGTTATACAGGATACTGAAAATGGATGTAATATGATAAAACAGGAAATAAGGGCTATAAAAATGCTTTCTGATAGCAAACCACAGAAGAAGACTTCCATGGGAAGTAACGGAAGCCAATTTCCTATTGCTATTTAGGCTGGACAAAAATGTTTAAAAAAAGATGTGGAAGGAGTAAAATCCTGCAGTGGAAGCAATGAGGGTAAGATGAAAAGTTTGGTTACACACACAGATTGAGAATGCAAGGATTGGATGAATTATCAAAAGTAAAACTGGAAATCTGGGAGAAACCCAGAAAATTGGGCGGGGTGGGAAGGCTAGAGAAGGAAAAGGGTAGAGAAGTTCTTTGTCTCCAACATTTCTGATTTTTCTGTCATTTCTCAATTTTACAAAAGACAGCAACAATCTCCAAGTAGAATTAACAACCACACACAGAGGCAATAAATATGGATTAAAAGTGGAACACCTAATAAGAAAAGAAAGTCTTTCTCTTCCCTGCAAATGGAAGATGAGGACTATTCAAATGGAAAAAAACATAGCAAAAAATTTTCATAATATATGGTTTCTGCAGGCTACAGAAATCATTGCGAGGTGCTGGATACTGCAGAGTTTTATGACATTTTTTGGCTGAGTTCATGATTAGGAGATTACATAAGCTGTTTATTACTTGCTGCAGCCTATGGAGCGCAAAAAATGAACTGGTCATTTAATTTACACTAAATTTGTACCAGATAGCAGAAAAAAAGCAAAGTAACTCACTGAAGACAGAACAAGCATTAGAATGCTGTGACTGAGGAAACAGCAAATTCTCCAATATTGCGTTGTATAGAAAAAAAGAAATAGTTTGGTAAAAGACAATTAGTATAAAAAAGGCCCTTGAATTCTGCCTGGACCCATGGATTAATGCCTAGCAACAGAAAAGTCTGCATGTGTATTCACATGCACGCATGCATGAGCATAGTAGTTGTGGATGGACAAGGGAAGAGCTTGAGAATGATGTGGGGAAGGGAGGAAAAGAATACCAATTCAGTTTTCATGTTCCCCCAAAGTCTCAACTAGATCTAATCAAAATTAATTCATCTGAATGTCTGTGATGGCCAAAAATTTAGTCACATACAGTCTGGCTGTCCAAATGAATGGTGAGGAAAGGGCTCACATCAATCAGCTTCATCTAAGAAGATTGGCACAACTTCAATAGGAATTGACAGAGTTCAGTGCCTGCCAGACAGATGAGCCAAGCACCAAGCCGAAAATGTTCTGACTATTCATGATGACATTGCAGTCTAGGGTCTTTGATTAATTAATTCAGGAACTAAAGCTTTCAGTTACTGTAAGAAGAGTATTTGAGGTGGCTGCTTCTCACCCTTTAGAGTATATGAAATCCATATTCCACGGCTCCGCACTCAAGCCTGCACTGGTACCATTACTGGAACACCTTTGACTGCTGCTACACAGGGTCTAATGCACACTCCAGTTCCTCTCCTCTCTCAAACAATTTACTTTGCTACAAAATAAATGAAACAGTGTAAACGTTCAGTGCCTTGCCTTTGAGAGGTTTTGCTAAATGAGCCTTCTTCAAGCCACAAAAGAAACATTTGTCTTAATTGTTACTAATAACATTATCTTTCAGCACTCTTCAAAAATCTCTGACCAACAGCAGGGCCTTCGCACAGCACTGCTAGAAATGTTGCTAGGTAGCATTACACACGCAGACAATTAACAGCTTAAAAAAATAAGGTTGATCATTTTATTGCATTATTGTTCAGACAGAAGAAAATTCATTTTCATTAAGATAACACCTTTCTACTCATTCTCAGTCCTAAATCTGGTTAGAGGAAGGCAAGGTGTCTGATATATTAATGTATTCCAATTAAACAAAATTGGGTAACACAAACAGGAAACTTGAACATGTTGCACTGAAGTTAGGGAGCCGCTGCTACACTTCCTTGGGCATGCAGTCAGTCACATGAACTATGTTTAACAGAAAACTTGAAGGATAGAAGACATACAGAAGTCAGACTGAAAAAAAATCCCTATTCTAGGGCCTCCCCAACCTAAGTTATCTCACCAATACTGTCCATGTATTTGAATAGAGTACCTGATACAGACTCGGTCCCAAAGTAGTTGCCAATTCTTTCTTCCAGTGTACGTCATTTTTCTGTTTAGTAATGCTGCTTTCTGTAGCATGATACTTTAATAAAGCTGCAAATAAAGCATTTTAAAGGGAAGCAACAAGCTTGACATAAGCAGAAGTGAGATCCCAGATAAACTGCAGCAAGGAAAAAAACAACAATTAAAGTTGGAAGAGGTTATTAAATCACTTTACTTCTCCCATATTCACTTTGTACCCAGCATGCATTTATTTTTTTAATTTCTACTTGTTCAAAAATGAAGACTTGCATGCTTCTTGCTGGAACAAAGTCAATCATCAACAAGATTGTGGCCCATGTAAAAGGAGAAATTTAGCTAGAGTCAGACCTGTCATGCTTTGATATGATATTTCAGAGCCTCTTAAGCGGCCTTTTTGTTTTAGAGTAAGTCTCACCTGGCAGACGACCATTAAGCCCTAAAGCACAGACGATTCACAATACAGTGGCATGAAGGGCCCCTACAGGCCACATACAATGAATGCCTAATGGAAATACACGTGGCAACAGAGAATGCAGCAAACTCACTGGATTCACAAATAACGTGATTCTCCAAATTACAATCTATTTGTAAGGCACACACAAAGACTATGAGGCCTATTATAACCCAAAAGGCATATTTATTGGCTTGCGGCTGTTCAGAGCTTTCAATTTAGATTTAGAAAGTTTCAGTTTCACCCCTGTTGTGAACAAAATATTCCATACAGAGACTATTTTCTTCTCCTTAGCACTGGGAACTATGACCTTTAGGACATTCTGGCTCAGCTGAAGTGATTTGGCTGCATTTCTCCCTTCCCTCATTCCTTCTCAGCTGAAGGTTATGTAATTCATCTTCATCTGCAAAGCCTAGGGAAGCCTACAGATAGAAAACAGTGTACTAATCTATTACAAAGCAACAATGGGTAAAGAACTATTAATTTCCTCTTAAACACATACTTCCTAAACAAGTGGTCTGCAGTAGTTTCTTGTAGGAAATGAGGGTCTGTAATGCCAGTACCTAATTCTGAAATCAACTTTTAAAAAAAATATGAATCTGAGCAGCAGTTATTCCAAAGCACGAGACACTCAAGGAAACAAAGACTGCTAATTTAAACTGAGTTACTGAGATTTAGCAAGTCTCAATGCAAATGAGACCATTAGTGACTAAAGCAAAGTCATCCCATCAAAAATGTCTATACACAAACCAGTACTCCTTTCATTTCAACCATACATAGAGTGACACCCTCCATTAAACTGGTAACAGTTGACATGGAGAGGAGACTTTAAAATCTTTACTCCCTTCTATTACACTGCTGACACTGCTGTGCATTTCAGCCTCCCTGCCTCTTGGTACAGCCACCTCTATGAAAGCTATAGAAGTATTGCAAATTGACTAACAAGATTAGCAAATCTGCGCTTGACTTGTTCAATAAATTGTTGATGCATGCAGATATATTTGCTGAAATTGCTTCATCCAAGAGGCATCAAATCTCACTGGAGCCCCTTCTGTTTTCAGTCCCTAATCCCTAAACCTTTCTAACCTGCATATAACAAAAAAAAAAGAGCTGAAAAGGAAGGAGAGGAGACAATGATGCCCGTCTCGAAGGCAGCAGATCAGGCAGTGCCTCCCCCAGCCCCTGCACACACAATCAGCACCAGCTGTAGGCCAATTAAACCCAGCCGCTCACAGGTGTTCACAGAAATCACTAACACAAAAGAAATCCGCACTTCAGAACTGCAATATTTAAAAGCTTTGAGGTGGAACCAAGAAAGATAAAAGCCCGAATTAAGTTTATTACCACCTTGTGCTTCACTCTAATGCAGGTTTTGAACAGGGTCTCCCATTGGTATTAAAAGCTGGATGAACATCTGCATTTAAAATACAGGAAACCTAGCACGTGAAGTGCTTTTAAAATGCCAGTTGCCATAGTAGATAGGGGATCTTTACTCTATGTTCATTTATTATTATAGTTGTACGGCAATATGGTAAAATATATTTGCCAAGTGGGCAATACAAGCTTGACTCTAAGTCAACATAATATGCTAGATTGCTTAGATTTTCATAAATATTTTTGGTGCTTATTCTCCCTAAACATAACTCTCATTTCCCAAAATAACAATTTCTTTAATTTTTAATGAGAACAAAACCATGGTAAGATCTTATCATGCTCTCTTACGTTCAGATTAAAAACCACAAGAGGGAAGAAAAAGGAAAAGAGAGGCAGCCCCCTGACAACTCTCCATGTTCTCTTAAGCGGTCGAATGACAAGGAACTATCCAGTAAGTGAATTCTTTCCCTCTCTCTACAGAGCAGCAAACTAGGTGTCTGTAAAATGAATTTCTCTTTATGGTCCTATACAAAAAATATGTATACAAATTAACATCCAAATGTCTTTAATTCCCATGATATGTCTATTAAGCAGCAATTCGCCATAAGACTGTTTAGCTATCCAAACAGCAGACTAAAATTATTACCTCTATAAACTTTCCATAACTTATCACTCAGTTCCTATGAAAAGCCATTAATTTTGGCCTCTCTCTATCTTGGTCTCACAGGAAATATTCTGCAAAGGGATGTAATAAAAGTGTGATTTCTGCCATCATTTCATTAAAATTCCCTGTTAAATTTCTATCTGAACAGTGTACATAATATAAAAAAAACTCAGGGCTCTTATTAATGGTGCTGTTCCTTATGATACAGACTTTAAAAAATAATGAAGACCATTTCTTACTTGTAAGGATATTGTTCATTTTTCATTCCTATTAAAATTTAATCTGGAAGTTGTTTAAAAATGTTTAAGTTTCATTACATTTCAACATCTTAAGAAGGGAAAGAGCTAGTGAGTTCATGAGCAGAAATGCTGTCACTCATCTGCCTCTTCCACTGGTACCTCTAAAGTAAATCACTCAACCTATCTATGACTCAACATACCCATTTGCAACAGTTTACTACTTACTCATCTCATGAAAGCACTAGCAGACAATGTTTTTTGAAGACCTTCAGCTCCATGGGTGGAAGACAATGGACAACAGAGGACTAGGTTACCTCCTCTACTTCACAGTACCTTTGAAGTTTCAGGAGACGGGTTTTGGAGGTTTTGTTTGGGGTTGGAGGTTTTGGTGGGTTTTGTTGTGTTTTGAATTGTTTTTTGGGGGAGCAGTGGGTATTTTTGCAGGATTTAAACAAGCTGAAATCAATGCAGAAAACTGTCATCAATACATTAAAAAGCCACTGAGTCTTCAATATGAGAACATTCTTGGCAACCACGCTAGTGAGATGCAAACTGGAATTGCCTTTTTGAAATTGGAGAGCCAAGTTGTGTAGAAGCATAACCTAGTTCTCAAAAGTGGAAACCAGGCAGCTCTCCCCATGTTGCCGAAATCCAGAATAAAACTCCTTAACAGTAATGAGAAGTTAAGGAGCAGGCACTCCTTTATTGCAGCGCTGGGCACAGGGGGGATCGCTCCACCTAGCGTGTGCATCTGGCTAGTTTAACTGTGCAGGTTAAATACACACCTGTTATACATATTCATTAATTATGCAAATGTCCTTAACACAG
>JANZLQ010000079.1:73775035-73793661 GCA_026212715.1 Elanus axillaris | reverse complement strand
CTGGTGTCCATAACGGTCTCCTTGGCCTCCTGAAACAAAACACTATAGATCAATTAATCTCTGCCAAAGTCACTGTATTCAACTGATTTTAAGCAATGCTTGAATCTTTATGGTTACACATAGTACATTTAGTAATGTTCCTAAATTTCTATAACTACATTACAAATATCACATGCCTATTTCACAATCAAACTTTTATCAAAGTACTTGCAACACCCACAGCCTTTCATAGCAACACCAGGTTATTTCACATTTTAAGAGCTTTTTAGATTGTTCCAGTTGTCTACCTTTAAACGGTCTTCTTTCTACTTGCTTACCCCTAAACACTCAGTGGTGAGACAAAGGTCCACACAGGTACTATGGAGTTCCACCTACATCACTGGCTCTGCTGCAAGGACACATCGCACGGGGCACATTCCTGTACTCACTTCAGTAGTGCTCAACACATTTAACCCAAGAGAATTAGATGGTTTGTGCCAACACTGAGTTAAATGAACTGACAGTAACCCACCAAGAAAACTAAAATTAAGCTATCAGAACTAGGACATGCATCTATCTACAAACATTGTGCTTAAGCACTTTCTACAATCAGGTCTTTTATTCAGGGGTTTAATTTTAGACATCTAACTATAAAAATTCTGGCCCATACATTTAATGGAAGCGTGCAATTGCCAAGCTGAGAATGTTAAATCTAATTTTAGTTTTTCTTTGCGTACTTGTTTTTTCGCACAATTTCTGCAACTGAATAGAAAAATATCTGTGATATTTTCTGGACCATATTCACAATACTTGTTTTAGTCATTGCATTTTGTGTAGTTATAAAGCCTACTCCGATAAATTGGAGCTTTTTCATTATTGCCAGCAAGACTAAAATTTCATTCTCAGCAAAGTACTTTCTGGTAAATTTTTTTAGTCGTGAAAATATTTCTATTAAAATGAATGTTAATACATTGTGATCTGCACACATTCTAAATTAGAAACTAAAACTTCCCCGAAAGTCTTCCTTTTAGATCTTTTTATGCAATTATCATCCAGCTATTGTGCTGCAGGCAAATTTTTGAATTTTCTTCTCACATAGATGGTTTTTTAACAGGGATATATTGATTTAAACTAGTTTCATTACTACTAATGCTCTGCTAAATTTTAAAGACAATGCAATATTGAACAGAATAATGTGTTCTATTAATAAGCATGCTATTGAAATACTGAGCAGATTTATTGCATTTGGATGTTCAAATAAACACTAAGATCATTTTCTATAAATCATCTCCTACCTAAAAAGATGACTGAAATAGGATTTGATTTTTTAAAAAAAGTAATAAAAACAATGAAAACTCAATTGAAAAATTAACCAATGGATTTTAATCAAAAAGTGTATTCTCTAATCAGACATGAGATTAGAGAATCTTAATTAGAGGCTTTTAGGGCCTCTAAAAGCACTGGTTGTAGCAACGTATTGAGGAAAGAAGCTTAAAAAGAGATTCAACCTCTGTTTTGTAAATGAAATAAAGCAGAGATGGCAAAACTTTAAGTCCACACTGCACAGTGCTTGGCTCTTGCACACATACTTAAGCTGGCTCAGGAACCAGGAGTTAAGTATCCATGTCAGTGCAGTATCTGCTTGAGCCTGCTAATTAAGCTTGCTGAGAAGAACTAATTACTGATGCAGCTCTACTGCTTCTGGGAGCTGAGCTAATACCACTATGTGGTACAACATATCAGCCCATTTGAAGCAGGCTCAGGTACCTAACCAAAGCAAGGCACAAGCACAACCTTAATTAATTAATTTCTAATATCAAACAACAAATAAAGACTCTGTTTCTTCAGCAGTGACCCAGCATGTGATCTCCCACAGGCACCCCCCCTCCATGCCTCATCTGCCACATACAGAAAAGGATCTCGCAAGTGTGCATGAGCAGAGGACTTATTTGAAAACAGGAAAACAAGCACCTTCTGAACGCTAGTGTAACTGCAACCAAGGGTTTCCACACACTGCAATCTTCTTCATTAACTCTGCAACAATGCATCCTCATTTCCCACATTTTTGATTGCCACAAATATCATACTAAGTGCTCAAGTTAAAAGAAAATGCTTTAAGCCATTTTCCAGCACAGATTTCAGCTGCCATAAAACATTAGCTGCCTATCTTGCTCTAACAGTTCTCCATGAGAATACTGCTAAAATTACATGGGAATCCAAGCTGAGGGAAAAAAGCAAGATTGTAATCAGAATAGCAAGCCCTGCTAGGGATAACAACAACTGCTGGTTACTACTGCTAGAAGATAACAGCAAGGCAGGCACAGAGCACTGCTGTGCACTCAGCAAGCTCATATGGCAATATGGTTCTGTGGTCACCCTGTCTTTCCATTTCTGCTATCATCACTACATATTTTCTTTCCTTTCTCTGTGCCTGTACCCCAAATTGTAAGCTTTACAGCACAGGAACTGTGTTTTATTTACATGTGTAGCATCTGCCTAAATGGCTCCAAGACTGATGATCGTGGTCCCTCTATCTCCCAGCATCCCTGCAGTGACACAAATAAACTAGAAAATCTCTAAATTTTGTTTCTAGTTTATTACACCAGTTCACAAACCCTGGCAGCTCTTACAGTAGTTTGTACATATTTCCAGGCTCAGGATCCAGTTGCCCAGAATGGCACCGTGCTTAGCAGCAGACCACTACCGGCTCCTGTGCCAAAGTGCTAGATGTCACTGCTGGACTGCCTAGTACAGAGTCTATATGCTGGTGCAAGCATCAGACTGTGGGGTTCTGCAAAATTGCAGCATGGGCCAGAAGTCTCTATCTTTCTTTAATTTCATGCTATACCTGAAAGAATGGAGCTTGAGCTTCAAAGCACTATCACAATACAAACAACTACAATAATTTTTTACAACCTGCCATTTCTGCTTGCACATGATGTATGGTCTACAAAAGGTTATGCATATAAAATTGTTAGGTTACAGTTATTATCTTGTTAGAGCATTTTAAGTGTGCTTGAGGAATGAAAGGACTTCTTTTTATTAATATTTCAGTAAAACTATGAGTGTGTAGTACTTGCTTCTGATGTAGGAAAAACTCATTTCAACTCAGTAATCCAGCATAACTACAGCCTCAAATCCCAAGATGCCTCCAAAATCTTAAAGACATAAAATCGGGCTATGGTCAAACTCTAACCTAACCTTCACTACTTCAGCAGAGACCTTCTACTGCCTAAACAAGCTTTCTAATTACAGTGATGTGGAAATCTCTGCCTGTCAGATATTAAAACTTTATAATCCCAATACTGATTAAGTAATTTTAGAACATTCCTAACAATTATTGTCATTACAGAGGATGTCTCATTGACCTGTGCTGCAAACTTTCTACTGTTCTTGCAATCATTTCACTCCCCTCCCACATCCCCTCTACAGCCTACCACAAAAGCATAAAAAGCCTTTTTTTAATTAAATGCTCTCATCTTCGATGGGCAGTTGAACTTGGCATACTCATGACTGACACTGGCTGCATAGGAAAGGCATATACTTACCATTACTTACTAAGTAAACATCAGAGTTTCTTCCAAGTTTGAGAGAAATATCAACTCTGGATCTCCACAAAGCCCTCTTACCGACACTAGATGCATTTATAGATAATCTTCACAATGCTTATCAGAGAAGATTACCCTCTCAAGAAACAATAACCTGGATGAATTCTTCTCCTAGGAGTATCTACTGAGATAGTATTATCATAGTCCATAAATATCAACAGAGCATGGCTATGTCATCTCCCTGTTCCTCTGCTTGAACGCATCTCCCCGTTTCTACCTTTAGTCTTTTTCTCATTCTAATCTTATATTCCCATTTCCCTTATTTACTGTTAATCTCCGATAATGAATTCTGTAACAAACAAGTTACAACGAGTGCTCTAGGTAAACATTATGTAAATGTCAGAGGTGGTCTGCTTATCTTCAATCATTCTCTATCTATACTGGCTTATCGAGTAAATTATTTTTGGCTACATTCGCCTTCCTCTCACTTATGCCCTAAAAAAACCTTTAAAAATTAAGTTAATAAAAGCAATGAGGATTAAGCATCTCAGGTCTCACTAACATACTGAGTCTTTAGGAAGTCACTCAAGATTATTCCATGCACTCTTCTTTAAGGCAGACACCCCTCTCAGATGGCATGCTTCAGGATTACTTCCTCTGCTCCTAGCCTCTCCGAACAACTGACTGGAACTGATGGAGTGGACCTCACGAAGTACTCACCAGTCATTAGCTCACTACCTAGCCAGCACCACTACTTAGTGCTAATACGTTGATTGCCTTGAACAGGCACAATTCAGGCACATTACTGCACAATCAGTATACTGAGATGTGAGAACTCAGGTTCTCACCTGAGGTTCTTGGGCTTATTTCTGACCAAAAGGAAAAGCAACATTCAAAAGCAAAAATCTGAGGAGAATAATGACCCTGCTGGCATTTAAATGGTTTGCCATTTTGCAGGATCACTTCTTATGGCTATTTTATATCTCAGAAGTAGAAAAAAATTAACAGACTTGATTCACTACTCTTACTCCAGCACGACTGTGCTTATTTCAATAGAGAGCTTTCGTGCAAAGAAGTAACGCCATTATGAATCATGAAAATGCTTTATACTTGTGCTCTTCATGCACGGAACTTGAAAAGCTTTACAAGCATTGGCAGGAAGCACTGTTAACTTCACTGTACAAATACTGAACTTAAAGAAAGCTGAAGTAATTATCCAAAGGTCAGAGAGTAAGTCAGTAGTAGATGCAGGACAAGAACCCACTTAACATTCACTCCCAAATTCTCTAATAGAGCATCCCCCCCTTACTGCAATGAAGTTTTAAGCATAAATCAATTATTGAAGTCACTGAAACCTTCTGCATGCAGATTGTAGTGAAGTCACCCTCTAGGAAAGCATTAACAAAAAAGAAGGCGCTTCAGGAATTTTTCAGTGGTCCTTATGTAAGGATACAGCATTCCAGGAATAAGCGAGAGGAGAGGGCACTTGCTCAGGAAACCCTGTACCAGGGCTTCAGTGACAAATCATTATTCCCAGAACACTGCTCAAAGAAATGTAATGCTGCTGTTTTCCAAATGCTAGGTTATAAAACCTTTCACACACACAATATTTAAAACCATGAATTACCTTTGAGATGTATCCAAACATCTAACAGTATCAAGTCATGCTAACAGTTACCTGTTTATAGGTCAGAAGGACAGTAAATTATTGCAATGGAAAGTAGTAAAGCCTGTATTGTATCTAGTTGTGCTGTTTAACAGGTGATAGTGAAAAGTAGGTGATGCATGGAAACTTCAAGTTTTTATAGCTCCTGCCTCAATCTGTATTCACTTATATAAAGATGTCACATTTTAAACATTTAAAAGTCAAATTGTCTGGAGAATAGATTCATATAAAATTTATTTTCAGAAACCGGTATTTAGCCTACTGCTATCAGAGTTGATTGCTCTTATATATAAGCTTTATTCAGGTTTCTACAGGTTTGAAAATACAACAACTGACATTTCAGACCCCATACTCAAGTGTGTCATTAACCAGAAATTGAAATGGGAACATTTCCACTTTCTCAGAAATACTCAGTTTGTTAGCAAGATAACTGAACTAACTGCTTTTGAGTTTCTGTGAAGCTACTAAATATGACTCTACTTCAGCAAAGACAGGAAGGAGGAGTCACAACACAAAAGAAAAATCCTGAATTGGTGCCTTACCCAACACAATATGCCCTGAGAATTGAGTAGTTTCAAAGCTCTGCCAAAATAGCTATTTGTAAGTGGCTAATGGCAAAAATGTTTTATTCTGTTTATGTCAAAGACATGTTTGTCAGGCGCTGGACAGCCAGACAAATCAGAGTCTAATTAGTTCAGTCAATTCCCTCAGTTTTATCCTTTCAGTCTACACTGAGTTATTAAAGCATCAGAAATAATATGCTACTGAGACACCCATGAAGGAAATAAGATGTCAGAACTGTATTAACAATGGCATTTTCAGAAAGCAATGTAAACAGAAAATCAAATCTATGCAAGAAATATGTATCAGTAAGTAATACTCAATATAATCATCCTACATTTATCTTTAAAGCAGCTTTCATCTCCAACTGATTTTAAAAAAATGCTTCAACACATCAACATCATGACTTCTTTGGAACAGTGGCCATCATTCAGATTCAGATGCCCAGCTAGTACAAGAGTATATTGGTCCCCAACCCAAATATTACAGTTGGACAAATAACAGTATGTGAGTAATAATTTATTCCACCCTCGACATTTAGCCATCTCAGAGAGAACGTGTGACAGTTAAGTAGTTGCAAGATAAAAAGAACCAGAAAATGCCACATTCAACTGAAATGACAGGAAATATTTAGGTAGACAGAATGTAATAAATTTGGCAGACTGATGGGAATTTAATTGCCCCTTTGTGAAAAGGGATAAATACATGTGAAAACCATAACTGTGAGGACCAGTTTATGGGAGGAACAGCTTTCTGTTAAGGGTGTCTAAATCTTCGTTACTTAAATATGACCATCACAGAAAGGAAATTTTATCCTCCCACAGCAGCGATGGTTGTGTTGGTGGCAGCACCTCCCAGCTCTTGTGCCAGGCTTCGTGCAGACACCAAGCGGACAGTGGCCTCTGGTCCCAGAGGGGCTGTCACATGTATCAGCAACATCGTGGTCTTACAGTGACTCACATTTGGTAGCACAGATAGAGAGATGCTTCCAACTTCAGTCAGCATCTGCCACCCAAATAACTGAGCCTCATTTGCTCCCACAAGACAGTAGGCTGAACTTTTTTTCTACTCCAACCACTGTGAAACAGCTCATCTACTATGATGGCTGGGAAGTTCCACTTTAGCTCTCACCCAAGTGTCTCAAGTCATCCTGTCCATCAAACCATGATACAGAAACATTCCTTCACTATAACAGGGGAAAAAAACTTGGTGATTTCACCAGCACCTTCACTGAATAAGGAAAGATTTTTCCTGGGGTCTTGTTTGTTTAAAAAATTACAAGCCTCCCCATTTTACAGTGTTACCAATATTTCAAAACATTTCCATAATATCCTTAAACTCTTTCTTGCTAGTTTATTATAACAAAAGTATCCGCTTCTTATTTCAATCTATTAACTTTCTCCTATTAGGAAAAAAAGTCAAAAGGGCATAATGATCATCTCCATTTTTGCCAGGTCTGTTTGGCAGCCCGCTACCTGGAATATGCTCCCATACAGAAGTTTAGACTCGTGGGTTGAAAAGGTTGAAGACAAATTAAAAGGAATACCTACCATATTTACTAATTTTAACACAAGGGATTAGTTCAGCATATAAGCAGTATTAATGATAATGTCTGAAAATCAACAAGCCACACCAAGAAAAACATGGTCTTACTAGGACTGCACACTTTGTGTGACAAAATACTAAAAAAATAAATCTACAAGTGTTGAAATACTTTTTTAAAAGCAAACCTGTAGTCCTCTACATTTACTTCATTTTAAATAAGCATGTGGTTAGAATAACAGTATTTTGGATAAACTGTTATAATAGAATTAATGCTTAAAGAAATAAGAATGCATAGGTATGTGTCTAGCTAATAGAGGACTCTAGTATTTTATACTCATGTTTTACTTACAGAAGTGCAGACTCTTCATTTCAGGTGATGTGATCCTTTTTACCTCTGATGAATAAACACACCCATGAAATTAGTCATATAATATGTATATCTGCCCTGAGTCATACAGCATTGGAGGGTTTTTCCACCCATGTTGAGTACTTGTTTTTTCTAACCCCACACAGGCAAAAAGACTACCTTTTACAAGAATTAACTTCTGTATGAAGAAGTCCCACATCAACTGAGCTCTTACAGTATCTTATAGCTAGACCAACAATTCATCTTTGCATTTACATAGCACTTTAAATTCAGAGTTTACATTCTCTAAAAAATAGTGGGCATTATTTTCTATTTAAAAGCAGGAAACTGAGCCAGAAAGTAATTAAATAACTTGATGACAAGACAGTAAAAGAACAGAATTGGATCTCAATTCATCTGCTTGCCAGCCCTCACCTACCTGGCAGACCACACCAGCACTCCCAGTAGCACACTTGTATGCAGAATTCTCATGGTCAGTACAAGTAATAAAAAATATTAATCAAAACTTCTCATGTCCCTTTAATGACATTCCCATGGATCAAATGAAAAACAAAGGCCTAAATATTTAAAAAAGTTTCTGCATGTGTGTCTGAACTCTCATTTCCCCAAGTAAAAAGGACTTCCTCCAGACATACCACTGGCTCTGATTTTACCTGAAGCTTCAGAATCTACACAAAGGACCTAAGATAATGTTTCAAAAGGCTGACATATATTAACTAGAATGTTCAAGTTAAAAATAAATAAATAATAACAAAAAGAAACTGGCACTTATTTCTGTGTGAAAATTTAGAAAAAGTAGAAAATAATACAGTTTTACAATGAGAGACAGTATTATATTCAAAGCTTGCTTACACGTATATCAATTCAAGTATGAATCATGAACTTGTGCTGGTGTTTAAGCCATGGGTTTGTGTGTTCACCAGGTGCTACACATTGGGTTTGAAAAACAAGAGGTTACTTACAAGTCAGACTGCCTATACATTCACACAATTGTTGCACATGCACCCAGGCACACACAACAGAAGGATTTTTGCATCAGCAGTGCTGGTCAGAAGTAAGTCCTTCCCACATATATGGACATGCACACCACTACATGAACAATACTGTGCATCCCAGGTCCTCTACTCCTCTCAGCCTCAAAACCTCTAGGGACTCCAAGGCAGTGTACCCACAGTTAATGCAGAAGTTACAGATCAAAATAACTGTTCTGTCTCCTTCAACCCCATGCCTAAATGTACACACTCATTACAAGGGACACCATCAAATACTCCAAAAACACAAATCACCAGGAGTCCCAGAGTGCCTAACTAAATGAGTACTGAAGGATAAGTATCCAATGTTGTGCCAACAAGCTCCATTAAAAGCGGAGCATTGTGCTTTATGTGATGCATGTATGGATCTCAGCAAAAGAAGTGGTCTCCACAGCTGTCACTTGAAATCCAAAAAAGTGACCTCACTTGTTCACAAGGCTGTTCTACCTTTGCAGTCTCACAAGCTCATTTAATGAGATAAGTTCTCTATTAAAATTTTTAGTCTTGTTTTCTGTAACCACATACATAAATAGTTCCTGATGTTCTCAGTATGACTGTGAGTAAAAGCTTTTCTGCTGAGGTTTAAAATTGATATTAGGCTGCAAGAGTGGGTTCTTGACCTAGCCATAGCAGGCACCAATGTCCTTACATCTTTGTGAAAAGTCCTCTGTCTGAAGTTTTAGAGCAGAGACATTTATCAGATGCACTGTAAAATGACAGTCTTCAACTAAGATACTGATGTTTACAACCCAACTCCAGAGAGTAAGAGGAGGTTTTGATCTTACACACCAGAAAACAGAAGATATCCTGAAAATTTGTTTGGCCTGCTCCAGTCAACAGGATTGCTGCTGCTTATGGAGAACAGATGGAGAAAGATGTAACGTGGAATCAAATGCATCTATTACAGATTCACTACAAATTATTTCAAGGCAGAGACCAACCTCAAGGTAATCCAGACTTCCAAGACAGGTCAGAGGACATAATTTTCTTCCCCTGCTCTAAATCCTAGGAAGTAGCTTAGCCAGCATGAGAAACCGTGTATCTGTGTGGTTAGCTTTGATGACTTTGGTTTCAGATAGACAGTGCTCTTGCATGGACAAAAGAAACTCATGTACCCCTGTTCCTGTTGATGGTACTATGAGTCATCATTAGCACATAATGGTCCTGAATGTCTGCATGGTCTGTTTCTACCCACATCCCAAGCTCTGAAATCATAAGAGTGAATTTCCAAAATGAAGAGAAACATCTATTACTATACATCTGAAAGTGGGACATTTCAGACATGTTCTGGCATCTGCTGTGAATATAGATGGCAACCAAAAATTGTTATGCAATGATATTTAATGCATACACTGGATCAGAGACAGGTAACCAGGCTGTTCTAAATCATAATCACATGCCTGTGCATGCAGTCTTGCAATAAATGCCATAGATGCACAGTCTGTGCTGATGCCACCTCAGTAGATATCTTCTGCTTATATAGGGAAATGAGACCAGCTGTCTCAAGAACTTCACAAATTTGTGCTATGGTGGGTAAAATCCCATGAGATGAGTACTTAAAACTTCAAATGGCAAACTGTGTATCAGAAAAACTTTAACTTTTTGCAGCTCACAATGAAAAACTTGAGCTAAATCTTAAAGTATTCGGAGCTAACTTGGAGAGAGATTTCTGCAGGCAGTTGTCCTGGTACAGACAGATGAAGAATTCCCACCTTCTTGGCTGAAAGAAAATTACAGCCCTGGCTTTCATGAAAAACCTTTCTGCCATACAAAGACCAAGCTGTATTGCCCCGAACTAACAATCACCTGGCTCTCATTAAATAAAGACACTTCTAATTAAACTACTTGATCAACACACAAAAATGTGTGCTTTGCAGACAAGAGATGGTAAGCAATTTATCTTTCAATATAATAATCACTAATATCATCACACTATCTGAAATTTAAACTGATGAATAATGGTATTTAGGTTATGAAGTCCTAAATTAGTCTACAGCCTCTATTTGTTTCAATAGCAAGAAATAGGAACTCTAATTGTTTCCACTTTAAGAAATAAGGGTCCAGTTGTTACACTATTGCTACTGGCTCAGATGCATTTTCACTTTTTACCAAAATACATTCTCACAGGATGATGCTTCTGTTGAAGGGTTGGTGAAGCAAGAATACAGAATAGAGTCACAGAAAAATTTAGGTTGGAAGGGAACTCTACTAGTTATCTGGTACAAACCTCACCAAAACAAGGCCACCTCCAACATTACATTAGGTTGCTTGTTCAGCTAGGCTTTGAAAGTCTCCAGCACTGGTTTTCAACAAGTCAGGAACTTCAGGAATGTAATCTTCATCACAACATACAGGTTCTGCCAAACTTAGAGGAATCAGAGAAGTCTGTTACCGAGAGAGAGCTGGTGAATCAAGGAGGTTGGGAGGACGTGAGAAACTCATTTTCATGAGTCTCAACTTTTTAGAAAGGCCAAAGACAGCAGAACCAAAGGGCATGTGCACTCCTAATGGCTGCCAAGTAAACAGGTAACTCCACAAAGCGAAGTGTAGAACAGAAGTTTTCTTCCTCAAGGCCCATAGCATCATACAAAAATCTTTGACTGCAAGCACAGTCTTAGGAAGCCTTACATTCACTGAAGAAGCCTTTACTCTCACTTCAAGGGAAGAGTGAGAGGATGCTGGTGAGTATGGTCACAATGCTTTCCCTAGAGCCACTACTAGGGTTATACTGAAGAAAATGCAATATCAGAGCTAAGAGTTTGTAAAGTGCTTCTCAAGGACAGGCAGTCCTGCTACAAATTTCTTAAATTCTCATAAAAATCCAGATACATCATTTCACAATAGTAACAATATCATCAGAAGCCTACAAGGCCAAGAGAATGTTTTCCCAGAAAGGAAGGTACTGTCATCTTTCCAGATTTATCGGCCAACAGAAAAACACACACCGGAGATCAGTGTCCACCTAAGGAAAAGATTTCCACATGAGGGACAGTTTTTAATGCCAAGTGGATGAAACCAAGAGTCATCTTCAAAGAAAAGAAAAAGAAAATCAAAAGACCCTAAAGAGACTAGAGACAATGCTGATTCAAGACAATAGAACAAAGAAACGGTGAACTGGCATAGAACTCAGTTAAGCAGTGAACAGCTCAGACCTCGCTTAAGCACTGAGCTGAGAGTGAAGTGCTTATCACCACAATACAGCATCATTCACAGCATACAAGTAGGCGGTGCTGTTATGTGAGCCAAACGGTTCTACTATGGCACACATTTCCAGGGGACTGAGTGTAGGTGAGTTCTGTTATGAATGCTACCAATACACAGATATTTTAATACGGATGTTTCCTCTTTGTTTAAATATTTATGTCCATCTGCATCGCTGATTGGTGTTAGCATTTTTCAGAAACAATAGGTAAATTAACTATGACTTAGTAACCTACAAATGAAAGGAAAAACCATGATTTTTCTTCATCCTATTACAAGGTAGTCTACTCCAGACAACCCTGAGTTTGAAATATCATCACTAATCTCTTTGAACACACATGAAGAAGCACCCAAAACCTAACATTCTCAGTAGAAAACAGAAAGAATGAGGACAAAAACATTATCTCCTTTTGACAGATAAGAGACTCAGAGAGAGATATCAGAGGATTTGCCAAAGTAACACAGGTAAGGCAAGGCTATTCCCTATATTTACTCATGCTAAAACTCTGTCTCTGTCTGGTCTCTTAAAATTATTCCAATACCCTTGGGGTCCTCAGTCAAATTAGTTCTTTATTTATTATCCCAGTTCTCAAGTATCTTTCAGATGGGCTCATCCATTGTTCCGGTACAGCTGGGTAAACAGACAAAGTCAATTCTATCATGCAGGTTTACCTCATAGCATTCAAACCCCTTTGCATATGTGGAATTTTTTTTCTTTAAGCAAGCTAAGAATGTATTTAAAAGTGACCTGTGTTGAACAAAAAGAAGAATGGCAAAGTTTGGGGACAATGAGAAAGGAAAGGGTTCTGAAAACTGACTTGTTTCAATATCCTTTTCAAAGGAAAAGAGGAATAAATCTAATAACCAATGTTTGAATCTTCACTATGTAATCACCCTAATTAAGTCAAAAAATGACAATGATATGGACAAGAATTTTAGTCACTGACATGAAAAGAAAGCAAGGCTTTCTAGTCCTTGCAGGAAAAGTCTTCCTTTGGACTTTACTGTGAAATGACACCACAAGTGTGTCAACAATTTTTAAAATGAACAAGCGATTCAAGAGAAATAGTAACATAAAAAAAAATAAAAATCAGTCTCCCCCAAAAGTTAATCTTAAGATTTTACAATATTCCCAAAGCAGACCATGTATTTCAGTATGTCTGCACAGTGCTTAGTACACAATAGTACCTCACTCCCGATGACAGCCTCTGACATTACCAAAATATAAACAACAAACAGGAGATGACATAATACACAAGAAAAAGCGAGACCAAAGATCCTATTGAAAATAAATTCTTGATATTCCTTAATGTCTACAATCCCACCCCATATCTGTGCCATTTATACACAGTGGGGAAGAACCAAACTTTAAAACACATACACAACAAGAATTTATGTAAATCAAGAGAGTTAGCAGATGTGTTGGTAATCTTCCACAAATAAGAAAAAAAAGCTGCCAGCTGTACTTATAAATTCAAAGATTAGCGTTAATAGGCAATGCTGAGACTACAGGTATTATCCTTCTTTTAGGTGAAGTAGCTCAATAATCCCAGTCCTGCAGAAACTCAGCCACCTGTCTAACTCAAGTCCTACCCTGCGCTGCAGAACACATCTACAGATTCATCAGCCAGAGACTTGCCAAAGTAAACTGGATTCTTGCCACTGAGAAGGCAGTGAATTAGCAACTATTTAACTAGGTCAGACCTGATTACCTAGAACAAGGGCAATTTTCTTTACATATCTGTGTAAAGCTTCTGAAAATGGCAAAGACTGAACATTTGGGAGCTGCAAAAAGAACATCCAAAAATCATTTTTGATAAACGAGGTTTAACTACATTTTAATATGGATGGTATTTTCTATTAACATCAGGGCAGAAGCCTATTGTTCAGTAGAGCTCTTCACTTTCTTTACACAAGGGCTATCTCTTTGAATCTGAGTCAACTTTAGTGAACACTTTAATATTCACTTTACAATTAATGCTTCTTTTTATGGGTTGGTAGAAGGTAAACCAATTTCAGTTTGGCTTCTAGGTATTGAATTTATTATTAAAAGTTATGTACTTAAAACTCCTATAATGAAACCAGAGGCATCATGAGATATTAACATAGAGTTAATGCTGAGAAGGCCAGTTTGAATAATTCAATTCATGTCACCTTAAGTATCTTTTCAAATGGCATTAACTTTATCTTACAAAAAAAAGGAAGCTCCATGTTCCTGTTACTGATTATTGACTCCACGAGAGTTCTGTCTTAAATCATCTCACCACCATCTTCCTAGAAATTTTATTTTTGCCACTACCAGAACTCTTTAAATTTTGAGGGCTGACTTTCATTGTAAAGAAGCGATATTAGGTAAGAGGAAAACGTGGTTTCAGAATCATTGCTGCCGTTAGGTGATGCTAAAACAGACAAAGATAAAAGTTAACACCAAAATCTGCATTAGTTCAACACAGCTACAGACCAGGGCTGCATTTCAGCCACCTGCACACAGCTATTGCAGTCGATGGCCTCCCGCACAACTCCACCCCTTTTTGCAACCATGCCACAGATGTTTGGTAACGCAGCAGTTCTCTTGACCTGTTAACTGCCTCGTTCGAACACAAAACCCAGCATTTAAACGTTGAAAGGAGTTGCTTTCAAATAGTTACCTAAGCACAGGGGAAAGTGACAGCTCATGGCCAGCATTATTGTACGGTACGAATGAGGGAGCCAGACAGGCAAAAAGCAGGTGATTTTAAGATAGAGGCGTTGCATTAAAAATTAATCAAAACAAACAAGTAGAAAAAGAGGGGAAAATGAAGAGAAAAAAGAAAGAGCAGTTCTTAACAAGCAGAACAAAGAAGCGCTTCAGTACAGAGTATAACTGCAGTCCCATGTTTCTGCAAGACACAGGAAAATCAGAGTGACATCTTACATTGAAGCACAGATGCCCAGGTAACATCAGCAGTCACCTGAAATCAGAAACGCTGATTACCTCTCCTAGACAGTTCAAAGTAGTGAAAACTAGGTAGCAAGCTAGTATATATTGATTTAAAGCCATATATGTCCAGGATTTCCTTAGCCCAGAGAAAAACAAACAATAAGGAAAAGATTCCCAATGGATCAGGATTCAAGCAAAACTCAGGAAAGCTTCCTTTCACCTAATATTTAAACAAGGTGGCTTTTTTTTAAAGTCCATCTTAAAACAAAAAGAGCGAGAGCATAGAAGTTTTCAGCAGGGCAGAGAGCGCTGGCATGGACAGCAGCACTCAGAGCAGGAGGCAAGTCTTCTGGATCTGTCACCCACCAAATCCTTACCTCCAAAAATCCCTCCCTGCTGCATTCCCCTGTAGCATTCCCCATTGAGGCAGACACCAGAATGCAACCCCTATGCCTGGCTGAACTACTGTGTTAAAACAACACTCAAAGAGAACAAGAAGAGACCCATCATGACCCTAAGAGCTCACAGTTCAGGTATTAAGGCAAGAGACAATATGACAGCAACAAAAGAGATGTGTGAAACAAACATAATAGTCCAACAGGAAGCAGCCCAGTGACTTTTCTTCGGTTTTGATAGATATCATATTAAGGCATGTGTTAGGGAAGGAACCAACACGATGAGTCAGTCCTGCAAGTCTCTCCACAGTTTCTGAGCTGTGACGAGAAACGTGGCATGAGGTGCTTGTTTTGAAAAAAAGGTAACAATTTATAAAGCCAAATACATTCAAGATATAAACAGCTCTATGCCTACCAGGGCCACATATAAAGAGAAAATTGAAAAGGAAGGCCAGAAACATTAGAAATATTTGTCAAGCTATAAGAAAAACCAGTTGAAACATGCTTTGACAGGTTTTTATCTATCCCTAAAAAGTTTTGCTCAGGGCAAGAGGGCTAGGGTAATTTCAGACCTACTAGGCTGGAGCTGTAGACTAGGTAGCCATAAATTAAAGGTCAAGGCAAACCTCAATATAATATCTGAATTTGCATTTGTGGACAAAAGTACATTTAAGTACAGAGAAAAGAAATAATGAGATTAAAGATAGGCTTGTTAGAACTTTGCACATGAAATCAGAAAACAAGTTCAGAGAATTCTCTGTGTTTACCTTGACAGAGTGATTAGGAAGACAGAAGAACAAGAGATCAATGTGGATTGCTGTACCATAAGATGATGATTTGACAGTTAATGGGCTGAAGGCTTCCTATTATCTGCTTCTATACTTTTGCACTGTAGATGTGATTACACCAGATACCCTTATACTAGGTGCTAACCTGGTACCAGATATGTGTATCTGAAGTTGAAAGGCTAAAGGTGAAAGGTTAAGCATGACAAAACTTGAGAGGGTTATTGGCGCGATCCTAAACACAGCTGCGACAGTGCTGTTTGACTACATGGGGTCCTCTGGACTGTTTTCCAGAGACATCCCCAGCAAGTTGCATATCACAGGCAAGAACACAGGCATCATCTATTCTCAGAGAAAAGGGTTCTTGTTTTGAACTCAACGCCATCACAAAATGGATGGCAGATGAAAATACAAAAGAATGGAAATGAAATGTTTGTAAAGGCTAAAAGCCTGACAAACAGCTCAATATCCAACAACATATTAAAAAAAAAAACAACCCAAAAAAACCATCAGCAGGATAAAAAATGATTCCTAATGCCAATAAAGTCAGAGGAGTATTGCTACCTGCTTCCTGAACAGGATTAAAAATGACTCCTTCCTTCAAAGGCTCCTGTCTGTGTAATTTTGTTAGTAGGGAATGACTGAAAGGCCGGAATCAGACCACCTTCTGGATGTTCTGTGCTCATGACTTTATTTCCGAGCCCTATTACAAGCCTTTAAGACTCTTCCAGCAAAAGAAAGGATCAAGGCTCCAGCCTATAAAAAAAGGAAGCAACTGAAAGAGAATAGCAGGTAAGAACATCAGGTAGAGCACTTGCATAAGTAGCCTTCATTTCCAGGGTATAATCCGCTATGAGCAGGGATGCAAATCAAGAACAGAGCTGTAAGAAAAAAATCTCAAGCAACCATGTTTTCAAGGCTTTGGGCGCATGCATGAGACAAATTACCACTTAATTTAACACATTGTATCTCTAGTCAACATTTTCTGTTTTGAAACTGCATATATAATTATAGGTCTTCTATAAACAGCTCAAATCAGATGGGCTGCCTTACATATTGAGAAAGTTCTTACTGACCAAATACATCATCTGTAATGTCCTGTTCAATCGTCAAAAGCCACAGTGAAAATTTGAAAGGCTCTATCTGTAGTCACTGCAATTACTTCACTGTTTAAGAAACAGGACAGAAAACAAAGAAGCATCTTAACTGTTTCCTTAGCAAAGGCATGGTTTCCTATGATTCCCACTCCATTACAACATAGTCAATTAACTTCACCTATTTTATTGACCCAAAATTCGGGGTTTTTTTTTGTTTTCCTGCAATCCATGTAGTAAGGGAAGGACTCATGGGAAGCCAATCACAAAACAGTATTCAACACTATAGTGCAAGAAAACGCACTTAAAATTAGTTCTAGTAAAAGAGAAAAGATGTTTCAAAGATGTCATTAAAAAAAAGAAGATGAGAAAAAAGAGCTTACCTTCTGCTCCTTTTCTTTGGCAGCACTGAGTTCAGAAAGGGAGAGTGATAGTTTTTCCTGCTGCTCAGCTAGGTACTTCTGATAAAGGCTCAAAAGTTCCTGGCATTCTCTGTACTGCTGCTGCAGAGGTGAGACATCAAAAGTTAAGGGAAAAATACTCTTCAGTGAATAGTTAGAGTCAAACATATACGAACTTACTCTTTGTAAATCTGATTTAGATCCATAACCGTTCAATTTAAAAACAGATACTGTGTGTTTCACTACTGCCTAATGATGATAAATCTGCCTAGAGATAAATGTTCAAGTACAACTTTCTTTCTACTCAGAGAGTGAAAAAGAATTGCATCAAATTCTTTTATCATTGGAAAAGGGACAGCAGCAGGAGGCAGGTGATGACATTGTTTCAGTTGGAACAATTACAACCCTCTGATTTGTATTCAGCAAAGCCAGACACTACCAATGTTTATTTATAAATAAATAAATAGCTAGCCAAGTAAGTAAATACTCTATTTTTAAGCACAGACATGGATTCACAAGCTCACATACCCAAATCCCATCTCTTTGCTTGAGCACCAACACCTCCAAACCCAACAGTCACAGATGCAGCGCTACAAGCCTTTTAGAGACCAGCAATGATTTTTGGACCGTAATGTGGAGAAGCAGCAACTGTGGTGTTTACAAGGATATTAGTAAGCAACAGTGTCCTGCCTTGTTTGCAGCATTGAAATTCCAACAGGAGATAAATCTGCTCTTCACCTGTCATTGTGTAATTCCCTCCCTTGCTCATGTAGCATGGTAAACCATTTATGCTCCCCTCTCTCCCCCCCTCACTTTTAATTATGCATGCAGATGGGATAAGGGCTCGCTGTCCAAAGAGATTACTCTGAATAAATACTTTAATAACAAGTCACTGCAATTAAGGTAGGGAACAAAAACTTCTTCAATCTATAAAATGGTGTTGAGTTACAGATTTCCTTAACATTTTTATGATCTAATCATTGCTTCTGGGCAAATTCATGTTGCAATCATTTTTGCCAATCATAGCTGCATAGATAACTCACTGCTTTGTTATTCCCTATTATGACCCTGAGGTTTTTTTTCCTTTTTTTTATTCTTCTTGGTTGTTTGGGTTTTTTTTTTTTTTGGGGGGG
>JANZLQ010000079.1:73759307-73774935 GCA_026212715.1 Elanus axillaris | reverse complement strand
GGGGAGGGACGACTTGGAAGGTTTTGTTTGTTTGTTTTTCTTTCCCTTAAATAAAAGGCTACACAGAGAACAAGCAAAACATTTGGGGAAGGAATAGGAGGTTATTAAACCTCAATGTTTAAATCAGGAGAGCCCCTAGAACACCTTTGCTCAGCACCTGGAAATAGGTAGGGTACAAACAATGGTCTAAACAAGCTACTTGCTTTCCAGAGCCAGCCTGCCTGAAGCCTGAGCTGTTTTACATTTCAGTTCATTTTGTCAGAGAGCACCAAAAGGCTGGAGTGATTTGTGGTGGTCTCAGGAGTCTCTGCCAGCTATGATGTATATAAAAGAAATTTTTTATTCTGGTTGTAACCATAGGCAGTAATGTTTATAGTAGGTGAACATATTAGCCTGGACGCAGGGCATGAATTTTACTCTAGAAAAACCAGTTCATTTATACAGCCTAAGAGTTAAATGTCGGTATTTGAAGACAAATTATAGGGAAATTCATTTAAACCCATGTTATGTGGCAGAATATAAAAACAGACAGTCCTATCTTTATCAATATTTTACAGCCCTCTTAATTCACTTTGCTTCCAGCAACCCCTTCCCCACAAAACAGATTTTACCCTCTTCTCCCTCCAGCTAGCACACTGCTGGCACAAGGAATGAGTACCCTAAACAGCCTTGGGGCACACAACTGATGGCCATGCACCTACAGTCACTCTTTCCACAGTGTTAATATCAGTCCTGCTGGAAAGCCAGGCAAGATTGCCCTCACTCCCAAGCTTAGCACATACATGGTACAAATGTACCATAAAAGAGATGCCCAAATTGTGTTTTACAGACTGAAGAGCCCTTGCTGTGCACATGATGCTACCACCTCTTGCTTGCAGCTGCCAAATTTATTTAAAATACAGCTTAAAGCATGACAAGTAAAATTAACACTAGGTAAGCATGCAAGCAAATCCTAATTGTCCAAGGGTCAGTTATGTGATCGTGAGTGGGAAGGGCAATACTTAACATGAGCTTGAACAGCAACTGAAATATTCCTGAAATTCTTATATGATTCAGTCAGCACTGTAACTGCTAGAACTTCCTGTGTTAGAAGATTAAAACCTTGTTCATTCACACAATCACTCTACATTAAGCAAAGTATTGTTATAGCCACCATAGTCTAAGAGTCCAAAGCCCTGCTTTGCTTACTAAGTGAGTAAATATGAAGCTTCAAATTGGGAAGGGGGGAAGTTCAAGATGCACACAGAATAGCTGTAAGTATGGTAATTCTCCATGTGCTAGTACATTTACTGCAGAATATGTTCTTAAAAAAAAAGGCTTAATTTTCTTAATATTAGGTCTTACTCTTCCATTCTACTGAATTTTTGCTAAAACCAGCAAGATGATCTTTTTTTCCCCCCTACAAATTAGCCAGGCAAACACAACACTGCTACAAAAATATTTAAGTCATTCAGATACAACAAAGGCACACACATACTATGGCAATACAGGCTCTAGACAAATACACAGGTAATGAAAAATATTTTCATAATCTGCTTTAAAAAGAAAAGTTAAGGGTGAAAAAAACCCTAGGACAACAAGTCCTACAGATTTGCATTCCACAGAAAAACTAATGCACCTAAATGCTCACATCAGATATTTCTTCATGTATTCAGGAGCACAAATATTGGATTTACAAGAAGTTAGTTACCTGAGAGAAGTGGTACTTGGCATTTCACTGAACAGTAGTTTTATGACCAAGAAATATGCATTTGAATGTATTTGAGTAATACATTTTATGCAGTTTGTTAGTATTAAGTTGTATGTAGTATTAAGGTTGTACATGGGGCGGGGAGGAAGAAAAAAATCAAAATCAGAAACACAAAGGTTAAGATTTCAACAGCCACATTTACATGTCATACTGCAAGTACTATATATTTTACAGAATAAATTTGTTAATTTAATCACTGAATTTAAGTCACAGAATTAAGAGTTCATTTATGGCTCTTAAGAGATAATACCTCAGTGGAGATGGAGTTGGCTTTGAGAAGAAGGACTGCTAGCATGCAGCAGTGGCATGCTTACAGAGGCCAGGAACAGATTTCCAGGGAGAGAGACGTTAGGCAGGGAACAAAGAGCTTTTTCTTAGAGGTGAAGTTTCACAAAAAGGCATAGCCAACTTAATGCTCAACCTCTGCCAAAGACACAGCTCCACTCACCCCCCCAGTCTCACTCTCTCCATCTGCACCAGCTCTGTAGCTCTCCCAAACCCCTCACTCCAAGGGCTCAGCAAACTGACTCAGCAGGGCAAAGGCTCAGTCAATCACAACAGCTGGCACAAAGCAAGCAGAGGGAACAGGCAGCTGAGAGAGGGGGACACATCTTCCAGCAGCAGAGACCTGTCTGGTAGGGTTCATCCACCTTGCAAAGCCTCAACCCTACTCTTTCTCCAGTTCAACTCTTAAGCCTTAGCCTTTTAAGTCTGCTCTGTAACTACACCTGCTACTCCCAGCTTACTCTTTGCTGAAATACTTCTAGCCCTCTCACAAGCTGAAGTAGGACAGCTACAGTTCCTTGCTTCCCCAGAAATGTGGGGGACAGGTGGAAGAGGCAGGCGAAAAAGTGCCAATCTATAGCATACCCACTGACATCCTGTACTGTTCCCAGCACACTGTTTCCACTGCCTCTTTGACTGTAAGTGAAGCCCAGCTTAAAATCTGAAGTATTTTGGTTTAGACCATTGAGCGACGTCTAGAAAGATTTGGTATTTCACACATCAGCCTCCCCACCCTTCTGTGAGCCATGTTGACACTACAGCAAGCAGTTCAAACACCCACTGGTCTCTTCATCTACAGTCGAAGTTTTCAAATGAAGCCAACACCAGGCCGCTCCACAAGAGCTATTTGCTGAAGTTCTCCCTTTCTTAAATCACTTTTTGTAAGGGAAAAAAAAAAAGAAATAAGGTAGAGGACCTTCTCTTTAGCAAGAAGGTTTTTTTAGCCTGTATCATTCAAGAAGAAATGTTTAGTTTTACCTCACTTTATTTTGATCAAAGAAGAAAACTAGAGGAGGCTCCAGTCACAGGAACCTGGGGCTGGAAAAAAGTTTTCTAGAAACTATTACCAAGGGAAGAGAACACTATTAATGAGATTTTTTGGCAACCAAACTAATAACAAAGGCCCTGTTGTATTTTCAGAGTGTTTGTGAAAACTCCTCACTTAGTGACTCCTTCCTGAATGGCTTGTCACAAGCAGTTTTGAGACAGGCATAAGCTCTAGTGTTCCCTTTTACACAAGGATAAACTGGCACAGGGAGTCTTCAGGTATGTCTATGCACACAGGTGCATGCCCAGCAGTCCCACACCACAAGACAGCTTATCCTAGTTTCAGCTGTGATAGAGTTAAGTATCTTCCTAGTAGCTGGTACTGAGCTCAGTATGAGAGGAATGTTGATAACACTCTGACAGTTTTCAGATGCTGCTAAGTAATGCTTATACTAAGTCAAGGATTTTTCAGCTTCTCATGCCCAGCCAGTGAGAAAGCTGGAGGGCAACAAGAAGTTGGGAGGGGACACAGCCAGGGCAGCTGACCCAAACTGGCCAAAGGGGTATTCCAGACCATGGGACATCACATTCAGGAAATAAACTGGGTGGTGTGGGGGTGGGGATCGCTGCTCAGGCACTAACTCGGTGTCGAGTGGCAGGTGGTGAGCAATTATTCTGTGCACCATTTGTACATTCCAATCCTTTTACTATTACTGTTGTCATTCTATTAGTGTTGTTATCATTATTATTACTTTCTTCTTTTCTGTTCTATTAAACTGTTCTTATCTCAACCCACGAATTTCACTTTTCCTGATTTTCTCCCCCATCCCACTGGGTGGGGGGGGAGTGAGTGAGCAGCTGCGTGGTGTTTAGTTGCTGGCTGGGGGTTAACCCCCTATACACCTCCAGGAGACAAGTCTTGCAGCTGTAGCATAAGTTAGCAGAGCTCAGGCATAGCACTAACAGACTAGATTCATCTTGCACCTGATTAGCTTAAAGTGCAAGTTTGCCTGCACTCACCCATGCAGACAAACCCTAAAAGGCTTCCCAAGCATCAAACAAGATGCCCAGGGATGACTGATTCCTATAGTCCCTGACTGTATCTCTGACTTGGACCATCCTTTCATCCATACTGTGATACATGTCCAGAACAGAGCACAAGAGCTAAAACTCCCATCTTCAGCAACAAGATACTCTAGTCCCATCAGCCCCTATATCCCATGGAAGATTCTCCACATGCTCAGAGCTATTACAGAAATATGCAAAGATGAATACAGCAAACAACAGAAGGAAAAAGTCGAACAGGCACAGTTAGATTTAAATTTAGATAAGATAGCAATATTTTACACTTTGTGGTAGAGATACAAGAAAACTTCAGGGATACAATTTCAGCACGTGATGAAAAAAGCTTTTTGACATCTGCAATCATGATCTAGTAGCCACGAAACACTTTTTTTTTTAACCGCTGCTTAAGGACATGCATCTAGAAAGCTGACTAGTTATCATCATATGGGCAGTTTCAGCAAACACCGAACTCGCTTCACTGCCTCAGCTAGTCCCTTCAAGACAAAGGCTGTGAAAAAACTAGACTGAGAAGGAGACACTGAGAAAGTACCACTGACACTAGGTTGCTGAAGCTAGGCTGAGCACTGAAAGAGAGGTCTTTGGTTTCCAGAGAAAAATCTACTCAGGTAAGTTGCAGGCAGACCTGATCTTGTCTGCCTGCCCTCCAACCAGGTGTGTATAAGCCAGACCTGTTCAAGAAGCCAGGCACAGCCACAGTAGCACATCATCAAGCACTTCATGCCTGATCTAATTTACCTTGCTTTTATGTTTTTGTGGGCATTTTTTTTTTTTTTTAGTTTGGGTGCAACAACAACACTACACCATTTCCGGAATGTGGCTGGACTGTGTCTGGCAACTTGAACAATGTCAAAGCAAGCTCATATAAACAAACACACATGTGTGTTTAATAGACACACCTCTACATCTATAATTTTGGCACCTTGTAGTACCATGGTATTCCACTGCACTGTTACTCAGTAGCCCAAAAATGCCTTAAAATGCTGCTGCAAGAGTAAGAAAGCATTTCACCAAACTCAAGCAAAGGCTAGGACCCCACATAGCTGGGTCTCCAAATAATACTATCCCTGTGTCTACAACTAAAGCTCAAGCTACACTTAAATGCTCATAAGACAAGGGAACAGAATTTGCAGAGCCCCAAAGGCCCATGACAGCCTTGTGGCAAATTCTACTACAAGTGTGCTCAGTTTGAAGTGGGCCCACATTTCTCCATGCATCACCCAAGCATATATTTTTCAGTATTTTGACACGAGGCAATGAAGTTTATTTTCTACCTTAGTATTTTGCATATCAATAGGAGAAAGGTACCATGCCTTTTGGAAAAGAAGCAATATGTATGTCACTCTGATTTCTACCTGCAGGCTCTCTTCTTCCTAACCAAAGAAAGGATTAAAATAATGCAGCTTCAACTACTTACATATGAAAAGTCATATGAATAAAAATAAACTACTGGTATTAATGAATTAACATCTAAAAGGAACACTTTGAAATATAAACTAAGATATTCTAAGCTCTTTCCTTTAGCATTAAACAATTACGTACTTCATTGGTAGCTGACCCACATTTAATTTTAAAATATAACTTGTGTTTAATACATACATAGTTCTGTGCTTTGACAATCTCATCTCAGAAGGCCAATAATAGGGCTGCATTTTGGAAATCAAACTATCCAGGGACAGATCAAAGTCAACCCTAACATGTTTCTTCTGCCTTAAAATTAAGAGAAATAAAATAAGTGGCTTAAATCTATGTGAATCACCATTCTATGGAAGGGTAAAGACTAGTAACTTCTGTGAAGGTTTATTATCTAAACTCTGAAGATGCCGCAAAGACTGAAGGCAATAAAATGTTTTATGAACAACTTCACTTCGCTCGTTCTTATATAACTGGGTTTATGTGAACTCCTTGGCACAGTGATGCTGAGAACCTGTAGGGAACTTTCTGCACATTCAATTTTCAATGTATTAAAGAATCATTTGGCACTGGTCTGAACCTTACGAGCCTTCAATTCAAAACACAAACTCTTATCTCATCCAAAATCCTCAGGAAGCACATATCTGAAAGCACTATAAAGAAGCAAGTCACATACAATAAGATAGAGTGATCTCCAATCTGAAGCCCAACAGTTACATTTTAATTTACACTTGAATATTTTAATGTTGTTATCCAGTCAGTAAATTAACTCAAGATGAAAAAATAAAAAGGGAGGATGCATAGGGAAAAAGGTCATAAGGTCCACAAAAGTTAAGAACTTCACTTCTGTTTGAAGCATCAGCATTATGTTGTTGAATGCCACAGCTCTCATATAAAAGGAATTGCTTAATACATTCCCATTCTGTTTGAAGGGAAATTAAATTTACATTCTTTGGGAATATGGTATTGTAATTAGTTCATGACTTGATTACACTTCGAAGTGAGCCAAGACTGCATACAGCGCATACAAATTAGTTGAGGTTACATACCTAAAGAAAAGCTACAGAGTTAAGAAGAAAGTTAGGGACAAAACCAGGGAAGTCCTTTGGAGCTTTCAGGAAGCATATGTAAAACATCAAATTCAAATCTAGTCTCTGGACTTACTGATGTCAGGTGGAAACAGAAATATAAAAAGCAGTTTCCTAAATAGCTGAATGACTTGTTTTCAAAAAATAATCTTTCCATCTCAACCCATACCACCTGTAAGGCAACAGTTAAAACTGATCCTAAAAAAACAAAAAGCAATGAAAGATACAAGATTTCCTACCCTGCTTAAATACACCAGTATGATTTATTCCTAGCACTTATAATTTTTTGAAATTTCTTTTATAGACAGCCTAAATTTTGTATCATCTACCAACATGCTGTATTCTATCTATCCAGATGACGAAATTCCCAAGATTGCTTTAAACGTACTAAAAAATACTGAAATACACAATATAAATATAGTGCATCTAAAATTGGCCAAACAAAAAGATAGCCAGTATGATTTGAAGAGAGCAAGGAAAGCATTTAAACCTAAAACTAATTCCAAACATAGCACATGAAGTCAGAGAAGTTTCTATCATACTTTCAAAATGGAAAAGCACTTTAGACTACAGGATTTGATCCTATGTATTGAAAATCCTTTCCACAGGATATGCCAGTCAAACTGGACAGCTTATCTGCCATGTTCTCTGGTTCAAAGGTGGGTAAGGACAAAAATATCACACACCATCATACACCAGCGGATGTGCCTGGATCAATAAATGCAAATACCATCTCAGAGCTTGCACTTTGCATTCCAAGTGGAAAACACATCTCCAGCCTTATCTTCATTAATACCAACAACGGGATACTTACTGGCAAAGAAAAAAGAAACTAAAGGTTTATTCTGTAGCCTGGCTGTGCTAACAACTATCTTCTAGTGAAAAGGAAGGAAAAATGCAACACATATAAGGCAAGTTATGCCACTACACACACTGACAAAACATGCATTTTCATAATAACAGACATATCAAAGATGATGACAAAAAAAACTAAGAACCTCAATACACCAAATACAGACCCCACAGATAATCATAACAAACTACTGGTCCTGGCATGGGCCATAAAGATTTTAACTTTTGGCTTAAGAACTGCAATGGCAGGAGATTTTCCTCATTGGCAAGAAGACTTTGTTCAGAACACACTCACTCCTTTCAGGGGAGCTCTGCCAACTTCCATAGCAACTTTCAGGATTTAAAAATTTCCTTTGGCATTTGCTTAGACAGAACAGCTACTCAGCCACTGGAAACTGTTAAGGAACTTGTTACTTACATATTTGTCTATCAGCTGGTAAATGTACAATCCTTTTTTATGGTAAAAAAGGAGCCTAGAGATTCAGACATACATAATTTCTGTGCAAAACAGCCCCAGCATCTGAGAACACCACCTCACATTTTATCATGTATGACAGAAAATAATCTCAACCTGTGCTGTGTTGAGAATATGAAGCTAAAAGGTATTGCACCTATAACCATCCAGACAAAAAGAGCGCTATTTTTTCCTTTTAGATATTTAGAGTGCAAAATTAAACAAATAAAAGGAACACTGCATAATTTAGCTTTCATTTTCTATCAAATTGCTCATAATTGTAACCATAAAAGGATAATATTCTACCATATGTGCATCTGCAAAGCCGACAAAAGCACTGGTCAGCCCCTGCGACAAGAAAAATGGACCTGTCGCTCCACCTAGTGACCTTGTTGGATATTACTGCTCTCCTAACTGAACTTGCACAGAGTGCTTGTCCAATTTAGAGGTTAACTTAGTTACAGAGAGGGAGATAACACATCACTTTGAAACATGAAAATCCGCTGTGCAATCGTCCTGTTACTGTTCTTCCTCAAATTACACTCTCCTCCATCCACATAGGCAGTCACGGGTTTACATAAAATACGCATCACTGGAAACACTTGCTGGTTTAGTTGCAGGCCTTTGTGAGAATTAAAAAAAAACCTTTCACAGTTGCCACCATTACTGTTTACACAAAGCCATTTGTCATATTAGTACTACTCGATATTAAATCAGACATGTTCTTTACTCTAATTTGACAACAGAGCTCCTGGCAGAAGCCTGAGGAGAGATAAGGTGCTTTTAGCCTATATGGGAATTGAGGTATCTGAGAAAGGATGCACACACAGCCTGTTATGTTTAGACACAGCACGAGGAGTTATTTAACAGGATAAATGTGAGCTTGGAGTCAGCTGTGTTGAGGAAAGGGGATGAAGAACCAAAAGAGAAATGGAATGTAAAACCTGAACTTACTGAGCACAGAGCTACAACACCTCCATCTCAATTAAAGAACATGCATAGTAAATCAAAAAGGTGTCTGCTTTGCAGGGAATGAGAATTTAAGATCACAAAACATCAACTCATTTTGTAATGAAGCTAATCAGGTTTGGTCTGGGTTACTATCAGAATGGAGATCACCTGAGAATACACAGTGGTGTCTGTCTTCTTGCTTCCACATAGGAAACAATCAATCATCACTCTTAATTTTATATACTTGATGTCTCTCACTGAACCTTTTCCTTACAGCCCTCATATGGGAATAATGCTGATGAAGAAAAGCAGACTCTCCTTTGGCCAAAATCCCACCACTCTCAGAATGAGAGATTCCTTGTTCAGGCCCATCCTGGAAAGGAAACCTGGCCGCTACAGGGAACTCTTTTTTTCCTGTTTTCTCATGTGGCTGCCTCTCCATATCTTGCACAGTCAGCATCAGGCTTGGGTATTTCAACTTTCTTCCCCCCACCTCTTTTAAACTAGAACATACTCAGACAGCAGCACATAGATTTTAATCTGACTGTTGGCAAATGGTGCAAGAGGCAAGATGAAAATCTGTAAATGTTACTGGACCAAAATAGAAAAAGAATAAATACCAGTGAGCCAAGAAATCTTGCCCTTCTTATGGAACTGCCTTCAGTGTTATAGCTAGGACAGCGCAGAATGCAAAAATCACAAATCATTCTAGATAATTTAATTTTTTCTTCTAAAGCTATTGCTATTTTGACAGTCTTTCTAACCTTGTTAGAACACAATCTGTTTGCATGCTGTTGATGAGAGAAATGCAATGCTCCTTTTCCTAAAAGGCAGCTGAGGTCAAATCAAACTCTGTACAAGTGCACTGATTTTAAAGGAGGTGTCCTCAATCCCAAAAAACGTAAGTAGTCAGAGTGCTGCAAAGATCTTTTCTATCGCGTGCTATACACATCTCTAATTAGACAAGTATTTCAGAATAACTTCAAAGGCCTCAGAAAGTTGGTCCTTTCTTGTAAAAACTGGCCTTAAACATGACAAACTGAAAAGTACTGGTTTCACTGAAGCCAGCAAAGAGAAGACTTAATAACAGCCTCATTATAAAGTTCATTGCTGTACTACTATTTAATATACAAGATTAACACATCTTATCTCCCACTTTCACTGAAACCTATTATACCCCTCATTAATACATGCACATTTCTACATCATTTACAGCACTAAAGTCTCAAATAGTATTGTCTGAAACAGGGTGTGTTCTGCTGCTCTCTTTGTGGTAGGCTCTTTTTGCAGTAACAGTACTCAAAAATAAGCCTCAGAGCTCAAAATGGAAGACATGGCTAGGTAAAGTAAACAGGGCTGCTTAAAACAGAGAAATTTAAAATAAAAATAAATTGTTTTGCCATCACTCTGGATTTCATTTCTTGACTTTGGTACCCTCACATCCAGACCAAAAGGTGACTTGTAAGACAGGAAACTTCTACCTTCCCAATCTAATGAATAATTTTTTCCTCATGACAATTTGAAATTTAAAAGTAAAGTGAACCACAGCTCCTCAAATTAACAGGCATTTTAAAATTTTTCAGATCTGGAGCATCAGAGAAGAAAAGGAAGCTGTATGGTACAAACAGTACAACACTTTCCCAGATTAAATTAATTTGTGTCTGTAGGTATACCAGGACAGACCCGAACAACATAGCTTAATATTACATGAAGGAGAGGGAATCAGATAAGGAAGAATATACATTTTAACATTCTCAGTAGACCAAAGGGACCAGGTTGGTCCTTTTTCTTGCACAGACAGGAGAACTGTTAGGAGCCGGATCAATACAGGACTCAGCAAGACAGGAATTTTCAGGACAGAGAATACGCATTTGTCCAGCAACTGAACAAAAAGATTTGGGCATTTACAAGCTTTTCTGTACTTCTACCCACTAGGTTCCAGACAAAGAAACAGAGGAGATTTTTCACATAGTTCCCCTAAGCTGTGGAACTGTATTCCACAGAAGGCTGTAAATGTTTAAAGTTAATATGGACTCAGCTAAACAAATTCACAACAACAAAAAAATCCATCCAGTGCTATTAAACACAGAGAAACTTTTTTTTCAATTACAGGTTTCTGAACATTGGGAGACTTTTAGGGGCAAGTATTACTATTTGCTTATCCTGTCCTTACACTTTGCCACATGCTTGCGGCCACTATCAACGTTAAAACACCAAACTTTGTTGTCTGACATGGTACAGACATTTTATGTTCTCATCATACCACAATCAACAATTTAAATATATTAAAACTTGCTGAGCATAGTGAAGGTACCTTTTCTCCAACAATCTGAAGAGAATTGCTACCACTCGTAAATTGTTAGAAAGCATGTTAACAAAATTCCCTTTCTCTCACAGTTCACTTTCTGAAGCTACCCTACACCAAGAAAAAGGTTTCCAAATCAAATGGTTTGTATTTACTGAAGAGGAAGAAAATGAGTGACCTGAAATGACTCTACTGGGAAGTACTGATAGTAAAGACTTAATTTCCTGGAGCCAAATGTACAGCTCCCACAATTTTTCTACTGTTCTTGGAGATAAAGATGCTTACTCTGGCTGAATAGTTTTGTGTAAGAAAAAGGGTCTTGCCATGACAGGCCTATTCCTAGACTGACACTGACCCATTCACATTTACTTTTGCCTTTTAGGAAGTTCACATGCCTTCATGTAAAAACAAGTTTCATAAGGCTCTGGAGGTGCTACCTCCTGCAAGAAGAACACTCGTGTCACCCCTATACCTTCACATTTATTAACACAAAAGAATAACTGGCATTCTGGAGGTCATCTTGGTTTCTTACATGGAGCATACAGAGATATCCAGCTGGATTTGTATAAACCAAGGAAGTCTAATGTATTGGTGGGGAAAAGCGAGGAACTCTTCTCCATAGCTATAGTTTTTTTCTCCCAATTATAGTTCTCCATTCCTTTAGAGAAACATTGGTAAGTGTTAGCCTTGAGGATATCAGTGCTGGAGGGCTATTACTCTAGAAGACAGGAATTCTGAAATCTAAATTCAGAAGCTCTCATCAGAAGAAAAAAATAGCTGAAGAGAGTTGGCATAAAGACAGTTATTGGCAGCAAGAAAATGATACTTTTAGATATCCTCCTCTCACAGGATTAATATTTGAGTAAGCAAATAGTTCTTTGGCAAATTCTTTATTTACTGCAATACAGTCAGAATCACAGTCAGATGCCTCCATACATACAGCCACTCTCCATAAAAACAAAACTAGAAAAATCAGTGATCCAGTGGGTCTGCAGATAATGCAGGGTTCACCATGGATACTTAGAAGAGCTCAGTCAAGTCAGGTACTGAAAGGCCTTATTGTAAAATACATTCCTGTGATTGTAATAAATTTCTGAGCCATCAAACCATAGACACTATAAGGAAATGTAGAAAAATATTCAACTCAAAGATTTTCTACAATAGGGGACCATAAAAATCAGAAATTAGGGTTATTTTCCAGACCAACACATCATCAAGGTAACCTGCACACCAAGCTATATGAGAATGCCTGTTTCTTGCCAAACAAGTAGAAAAGGAAAATTCGTGCATGTGAACACCTTGCAAGGGCCATAGACTAGCAGCAACTAGCTTTAAAAAGGAGGACCATAAATAAAAGTAAGTTAAAAAATAAATCTAGAGAGCTTCCTCACAGAAGTTCAAAACACAAGACAGGAAACTCTTCAATGAACAGTTCAGTGAACTCAAATACAAGATCCTACAGGTCTTAAGCGATACTACTGCCAAGCCCAGGGCACAAAAGCATGAACATTCATTGAGGTGTTCTCATTGATAAACATTGTAGAGACCATGGAGGAGTGATAGCCCCCAAAGAATTCAACTTTTGAAGTGATTAATTTAGAAGCCAAGACTGCAGCAGAGCAGCTCAGTATTTCTCCTTAATTTCAACAGACCAAGGAAACACCCATACCTTTTCTATCTCAACTAGAAACTTAGTCCTGTGCCAATTGCTGGGAAGTTTCATCACGGCAGTATCTGAATAGCTTACAGGTATCAATGGACTTACTATCACTACCCCGTATATTCACTTTACAAGGAAGGACACATTTCACAAAGGGGAAAGCAAACTACAGGCAATATATGTGATTTATGTAACTTCACAGAAGTCCGTGCAGCACAAGTAAGAGAATTCGCATGTATTAGATCTCAGAGTACTTCCACAAAAGCTTACAATGCTATTATTTCAGGACCATTTTCTGAACTATTGTGCCCTGTACTGACAATGTAGCTTTGTGGTCAGTCTCCCTAAAAGTCTGATCTCTAGCTAAACCAGAAAAAAAAGGAACCTGCATTTTCCTCTTTTTTTGACAGTTTTCACCAGTAAGACATTTCATATATGCTTGCCTTTCCCTTCCAAGGATTAAGGTTAGATAGAATTGAAGCAAGATAGAGACAAAAATTAAAGCAGTAACCATACTGTAACACATCTGCCTCTGAAGTGAGAAGGAACAGACAGCACCAAAACATCTTCAGATCTGACAGGTTGCTCTGCTACCAATCTGCACTAGCAGGTGAGACATGTCACTCCATGACAAGTATCAGAAATAAAGGAGCTTAATGAAACTGCAAGTGTTTTAAATGATCTCTCCCTATAATGCAACAGGAGATGACAAGCAGTTCTAACAAAACATGTGGAGATTCTTCTCTCCTGAGCTGCAAAGCTTTAAAATTAGCACTTCATGTGTGCTTGTTCTTTTAATATCTGCATTTATTAAGGAGCAAAACAACGATGCATCTAAAATGCCAGAGAAATATGGATCCATAAATAATGCTACTTTCCTAATCGCACCTAATCTAAGTATTTATGTAGTAATTTACCAGCAAAAGATGCAAACTATTCTTTAAATGTTACATTGTGTTAAAGGTTAACCACATGACATGTTTTATTACAAAGCTCTGAATTCTGTTTAAGACCAGTTTTTCTTTTCAGTGGAAGTTTTGGTATTGAAATGGATGGACAGAAGCAAGGAATTCTAGTCACCTCTCAATATGAATGCTGAAGTTCAGACTTCAATATTTTTTCAGTCTACATAGCCATGGGCCATGCAACTCTGCAGCATACAGATTCAGAGAGGAAGGGCCATCTTTTCACAACTAGAAGAGCTACAGATAGATCTATTAGTATGGCTTAGTTCTTATAGCAAGACTGATGATGCTGAGTTTTACTTAGAAAAGCAGCCTCTACTGAAATCAGCATCAAATAAAAAATGCTGTGTACCTACCCCTAAGAGAACTGTTAAATCTAATAGCAGAACTTCCCCCAGTATAAATACATGCCCTTGGATTTCGTAACAAAAGTGCTAAAGGTAGCCTCATGTTGTCAGTGATATAATGCTTCTCCGCCCAGTTCCTTACACAGAAATTCATGATCTACTCCTCACTCAGTCCTAGAAAATCCAGCTTCTCTTTTATTTCATAACCTGCAACAGTTATCATCACATATTTATGGTCTTTAACTGTTCCTTTTGGTTTCTTCTTGAACTCTCACCTTCATGCTTTCTATTCCTAAACCCTTTAATATTAGATGTAGTTTCTAACTTATTTTCTATTTTCTCTTATACAAGGCTTTCTTTAGAAATATTACTTTGCTGACTTCATTTCCAGTTCTCTTGATCTCTACATCTTTGGTCATAGGCTTGCTAAGATGGTGGAGAGGACTTTAAACTAAAGTTGCTGGGGGAGGGGAACCTCAATCCATCCCACTCTGACCAGTTTGATGTCAGTGCCAGCAATAAATGCCCAGAGCCTGGAGAGGGATCACACATCAGCAGGAGAACACCTGAAGAGCAGCACAAAGGAATTCCAGCCACTCCAGTCAGAAAGTCAGCTTCATCGGGGCCCAACTTAAATGCCTCTATGCAAATGCACATAGCATGGGGAATAAACAAGAGGAGTTAGAGAAGTGTGCACACTTGCAGGGTTATGATCTTACTGGCATCATGGAGACATGGTGGGATGGCTCCTGTGACTGGAGTGTTGGAATGGAAGGATACAGGTTATTTGGGAAGGAGGTGCTGGGGAGACGAGGACAGGGTGTCACCCTCTGTGTCAATGACGGGCTGGAATGTATGGACATCCACCTGGGGATGGATGAGGAGCTGGCCGAGACCTTATGGATCAGGATTAAAGGGAGGGCAGGGACAGGTGACATTATAGAGGGGGTCTCCTACAGGCCACCTGACCAGAAAGACTGAGCAGATGAGGCTCTCTACAGACAGAAACAGCCTCATGTTCACAAGCCCTGGTCCTCATGGGGGACTTCAACCAACCCTACATCTGTTGGAGGGACAACACAGCAGGGCATAAGCAGCCCAGGAGTTTCCTGGAATATGTTCATGATAACCTCCTTCTCCAAGTGACAGAGGAACCAATGAGGAGAGGTGCTATGCTGGACCTTGTTCTCACCAACAAGGAGGGGCTGATGAGGAATGCAAAGCTCAAGGGAAGCTTTGGCTGCACTGACCATGAAACAGTAGATTTCAAGGTCCTTAGGGCAGAGAGGACAGTGCACAGCAAGCTCATTACTCTGGACTTCAGGAGAGCAGACTTTGGCCTCTTCAGGGATCTGCCTGGTAGAGTACCATGGGATAAAGCCCTAGAAGAAAGGAGGGCCCAGAAAAGCTGGTTAATGTTCAAGGACCACCTCCTCCAAGCTCAGGAGCAATGCATCCCAACAAAAAGAAAATCAGGCAAAAATGTCA
>JANZLQ010000079.1:73748194-73758969 GCA_026212715.1 Elanus axillaris | reverse complement strand
AAGGCAAAGGCAGGGACTGGGAGTACAAAGAACCACACACCATAGGAGAAGATCAGGTTTGAGACCATCTAAGGAACCTGAAGGTGTAAAAGTCCATGGGACCTGATGAGATACATCTGCAGGGTCCTGAGGGAACTGGCGGATGAAGTGGCTAACCCACTATCCATCACATTTGAGAAGTCATGGCAGTCCAGGGAAGATGCCACTGCCTGGGAAAGGGGAAACATAACCCTCATTTTTAGAAAAAAGGGAAAAAAGGAGGACCTGGGGAACTACAGGCCAGTCAGTCTCAGCTCTGTGCCTGGCAAGATCATGGAGTGGATCTTCCTAGAAACTATGCTAAGGCACATGGAAAATAAGGAGGAGATTGGTGACAGCCAACACGGCTTCATGAAGGACAAATCATGCCTGACAAATTTGGCCTCGTGGGCAACTGACATCACCTACCTGGCCATGTGCAAAGCATTTGACACTGTCCTGCACAACATCTTTGCCTCTGAATTGGAGACATGGACTTGATGGATGGACCACTCAGTGCATAAGGAATTGGCTGGATGGTCGCACTCAAGAGTTGCAGTCAATGGCTCGATGCCCAAGTGGAAAGCAGTGACAAGTGGCTTTCCTCAGAGCTCGGTATTGGGACTGTCACTGTTTAACAGCTTCATCAGCAACATGGACAGCAACATTGAGTGCACCCTCAGCAAGTCTGCCAATGACACCAAGCCGTGTGGTGCGGTCGACATGCTGGAGGGAAGGGATGCCATCCAGAGGGGCCTTGACAGGCTTGAGAGGTGGGCCTGTGTGAACCTTGTGAAGTTCAACAAGGCCAAGTGCAAGGTCCTGCACAATGGGCACAGCAATCCCAAGGACAAATACAGCCTGGGCAGAGAAAGGATTGAGAGCAGCCCTGGGGAGAAGGACTTGAGGACGTTCATTGACAAGAAGCTCAGCATGACCTGGCAATGTGTGTTTGCAGCCCAGAAAGTGAACCATATGCTGGGCTGCACCAAAAGAAGCATGGCCAGCAGGTCGAGGGGGCTGATTGTCTCCCTCTACTCTGCTCTCATGAGACCCCACCTGGAGTACTAAGTTCAGCTCTGGGGTCCCCAACATAAGAAGGACATGGACCTGTTGGATCAAGACCAGAGGAGGTCCACAAAGATGATCAGAAGGCTGGAGCACCTCTGTTACAAAGACAGGCTGAGAGAGTTGGGGTTGTTCAGCCTGGAGAAGAGAAGGCTTCAGGGAGACATTCTAGCAGGCTTCCAGTATGTAAAGGAGGCCTACAAGAAAGATGGAGAGGGACCTTTTACAAGGACATGTCGTGATAGGACAAAGGGTCATGGCTTTAAAGTGAAAGAGGGTATATTTAGATTAGATGTAGGGAAGCTCTTCACTGTGAGAGTGGTGAGGCACTGGAACAGGTTGCCCAGAGAGGTGGTGGATGTCCCCTCCCTGGAACTGTTCAAGGCCAGGCTGGATGGGGCTTTTAGCAATGTGGTCTACTGGAAGATAGACCCTGCCCATGGCAGGGGGGTTGGAACTAGATGATCTTTAAGGTCCCTTCCAACCCAAACTGTTCTGTGATTCTATGCCATCACTTTCCTCAGATGCAAGAACTTTGAAGATCACTACAGACTCAGCCATGTAGGAACTGATAAAAAGATTTTCTTGTGTTTTACTTTTTCACTAGCAGAGTCACTTCCATTTACACTACATTTAGTAAGATCCACTCTTGTGTGACTGTCTTGAGTCTATCAATTTGCCAGTTTCCAAGGTTGTAAAACGCAGGGGGGGAAAAAAACCACACTTAAATTTAACTGGTCTTCTAAGAGGTAAATATTTTCCAGTTTGGAAGATAAGAAGAAATTGAGCACTATTGCCAATATTACCACTTCCTACCCTTAAACGCTTGTGAGAAGAGAAATTCTCCATCTCTAAGCAAAGATATTCACAAATAAACATTACGACCCTCTTAAAATGTACTCAAGTAAGAACATAAACAATGGGAATGGTTAGAAAACACTGCCCAACTTCCACATTTCCTTTGTGATTGTTAAAGCACATACCTCTAACTCATCAACAGGAAGGACTCATTTTTTCCACATATAGCTAATCAGAGTAAGATGGGGAGATTCATTAATGTTCCCTGCTTCAGCAAGACATGAAGTGCAGATTTATTGATGGAATCTGTATTTTTGGTTCTCATTTGTTCTGCTTGAATAAGCTTACCAATCTGCATCAACATTTTCAGACACTGGTATTGGAACACCACTGGTCTCTGGGACTATCTTTTTTCTCCAACTCACCACATCTAGATCAAAGAAACCTTGGGGGAAAAAAAAATGTAAGAAGCTGGAAGCATAAACAACCATTCTTAAGATGTAGTAAAATCTTTCATTTCAATGGTATACAGAAGTACTCAATGCACTACAGCTGATCAGTGCAGAAAAGAGGTATAGAATACTACTGAAAATAGACCTTATTTGTATGCACACCATTCAAATATGTTAAAATATGTAGTTAAATATGCTGTTGGAGTTAAGTAGCTTTCAAAGAAAAGAATCATTGCAATTATCAGTGGTAATATCAAAGACACTCTGATACAGATGTTTACTTCCTGTTCCAAGAACTACAGCAGGAAACAGCTCTGTTAAAAATACTTGTCTAGCACCAGCCATAGTGTTCCAATTTGTTACCCCTAAGTGTATAACTTGTAACAAAAATGGGTAGTTTTTTTCTTCCCCTAGCATAACTTAATGTATTTAAAATATTTAGTCAACAATCAAATGCCTGCTATCATATTTTGTTACAAACCTTCTCTGACTACAGACCTATCTCCTCCATTTACAACTGGAACACAAAATTAGTCATCTCTTGGAAACATTAGCTTTTCTTCACAAAAAACCTCAATTAAAACCCATTTGGGAAAAGCTGAGCCACTACTTCACTGTATTTTTTCCTTTCCCTGTCTCTTTATAGCTAGGCTGAACCTATACATTATTAACTGCTGTGAACACTAATATGCAAAGCCTATGTACAGGCCTATCCACAGCAAGTGCATCTATCAGTTTTGTTGCATGGGGAGAAAAAAAAAAAAAAAGGCATTGACATACAGACTTTCTTCCCAAGGGCCACACATTTATTTTTTGTGGATTTCTTTTGGCAAATGGTAGAGGTGGAACTGTCTACCCCATTTCTTAGATTTTACTGTGCACCTTCCATTTCTTAGAACATGGCAAATACTGTCTCTACACAATATCTCTAGTACTTACAATGCAAAACACTTCATGACACTTCTAGCTCTGGGAGAAGAGAAAATGAAGCATGAAATAAGAAATATACTATAGCAGAACAATATTCATTGACACTGGTAAGTCTGTATACTGCTGCACTGGGAAAGCATTAGTATTTGGGGTTTTAGGCTTTTTTTAATATGTTTGCCCAGCTTTTCTGATGTCAATGGTATGTCAGTCCTTGCAGTTTTTCTCATGTAACATGCAACCCAGAGGCCAAATTCATCAAATCATGCTCAAATCCAACAGATTTATATGTTCTCATTTAAATGACAACTATTTTTTTTGGCTATCTCAAGTATGTAATTCTCCTAACGATTCTTCATAAAACCCCCACCCTTGGAAAAAGATGATCACATCTTTTGAAGAGTCTGAGCCCAAACACAGAACTAGCAATAATCTTTTATTTCCTAGCAAAAGCCAAGAACTAGTAATAATATTTTCTTTCCTAGCAAGAGCCAAGATAACAGATTCACAAACAATAAAGCCATAAACACAAAACAAAACCCATAGAAGAACATCATGACTGACCAAAGATTGACCTTAGTTGAAACAGTTTTTAAAAATAATTATTTTTTTTCTCATACCCTTTATTGAAATTAAAAGAAAATGACACAAAAACTCATATTCTTGAAGTCCACTATATACAGGCAATATACAATTTAACCTGTGCTGATTTGGTCAACCTTACACTGATACAGGTCTCGCAATGTTTTTAATTTATGGGTGCTAAAAATCCTGCAGAAATACATAGAACCAATGACAGAACCCTAAAAATGGTCACATCTAACGAATAAGAGTTGGGCAAACTACAATTAAAATGCATTGCAGACACAGAATAAATGCTATTCAGGGCCGACTTCTGAACCCCAGCCCCAAACAGGGAGCGATTTGAATCAGCTGTTTACAGCACATCCTGATCTGGCATTTGACAGATAAGTTATGAGAGACTCCACACTACCACACCAGGTAAAACGTATGGAGGCTGCCACTTCTGCAGCAGGTATCCAAAGCAGAAGCAGACTTCATTACACCATCTAATCAAGACTAGAATGGATCATATATGACTATTTCGTACCTCATGCCACAAATTCGAAGTCTGAAAACTGCAGCTAGATTTTCTTTTGGACTATAGCAACCAGTACAAACTCCTTCAGATTCCACTTATACTGCTGCCACCTTCCTAACAGCTCAAGGAAGATAATTTTTTTTTTTTTTAATGGGGAAAACCCTTCCATATATTAGAGGGAGGGACAAGACAGATCAGCACATCACTGGGTGAGCTACAGTTAGAAATTTGGCTAGAAGTCGTTACAGCTAACCAAGAAAAGCTTAAATCTTGTATTACTGATTTTCTTGAATAATACATCAGACTTGCACTAATATGATAGGCAACTTGGAATATGTAGCCCTGATTTACCAAGGATTCTCTCATCAGGAATTATTTAAAGTTAAAAAAGGTATAAAATAAGTGATAAAAATGCAAAGATAAATGTTACAACATTCATTACCATCAGGCCCAGTACAATACTGACAGTGTCATAGCTATGGTGTTGGGAATTTACACGGCGAACAAGAAATAAACATTTAAAAATCGTTCTGTTTATCTCCACTTTTTTTGTTTTCTTTCACCGGCTTGTTGAAGGACCTTGCATACCCGCAGTTTTACCCCCTTCAAATCTGCCTGGACTTTTTTTCAAGGGAGAAGTTGATATTTCACAGCTTCGAAACCTTTTTCAAAGCCTCCCACTATAGTCCTGATATATTTCCAAAGTACAAAAGGAACTACAACAACTACCCTTTACATGCTAAAAAATATAACTATAACTACAAAATTTAGGACATCAAAAGAATTTTCTCATACTTTGCAGCAACCTTATTTATAGACTGCCACAAACAGACAATAGTATTTTATTCAGTTCCCTTAAGGCAGGAGGGGTTGGATACTACCGAGGGAGACAGCAAAACCAGAAGACTACTTATAACATCCAGTGTAGGTGATGCTACATAGGTGCATTTTTCATTTTGCTTCCCCCAAAATTATGGAGTCTTACTCATAAGAAGCAGTATTGAAAAAAAAAAGGTGTTTGATGCATTCTTTACATTAAGGATAGTATACATTTGGTACAAGTGTCTTGCATTTCTTGCTACATATTAATGAAGACATCAGCTAACTACCCTAAAATAATCTCATGCCACAAACACCACACACCACTCATCACAGCTGAGATGCTGACATTTGCTGCAGGGCTAGTACTGCTGCACTGATAATCCACCTCTTCTCTAATTTAACTAGAATCTATTCTAGTCTGTAGAACTGCAATCTTAACTGCACAATATGTATATTTTTCCCTTGATTGCGCCTACTTGTTCTTTCAAGGGCATTCCCATTAGGAACAAACACTTCTCCATCCTCTCTCCCCCTTAAAGCAGAGTGAAAATAATCCTATCAAGGGAAACTTATTACTGTTTCCAAATTGCGTCTGGCTCTCAGCAGGCACACTCTCCAGGCAACAGTTTTGCCGCTACATTATGACTAATTTTATTTTTTTTCCAGATGACATTTTGTACTGTAAGTAGGTATAGGAAGGACAGATATATGTGATTTGGGATCAGACAGAACCTCCTGAGCCAAGTGAAAAAGCAGTGTCTCCTCTCACTCTGCACCCTCCTGCAAAGAAATTTTGTTTTCACTCCAGAGAATTATTTCTTTGCACATTTGCACCATGGACAAACACAGATACTTTCACAAATTAATTTTTTAAGAGAAGGATGAAACCTGTAGTTTGTTCAAATTTGGAGCTCCCGGTTACTGTGTATAATGAGGAAATAAAAGAAGAAATGGAAAGGGGGAGAACAAAAGAAACCCCAAAAGCTATCATTTGATTTCTGACTACCTGGACAAAGAACAAGTTGGCTAATGCTGCCATCTGCTGTCCACACAGACTGGCAATGCAGCTCTGGCTGTAAAAAAAACAATTTTCAAGAGTATTATCGAGACTGTTCTCTTCCATAACTGGTATCTCCTGGATCACCATTCTGAAAAAAAACAAAACCTCTCCAGTTCCTTTTCAATTTATATTTATGGCTTTCCACAACCCTTACAAATAGATGTACCAGAGTTTTTTTTAAATAAGTTTTCTACTAAGCCAAAAAAAACCCCAAAGAATACCATAATCAACAGAATAAAATGCTGCACACGTGATTTTTAGGGAGTAGACAGAGAGCAATTTTAAAATTATTTCACACTAAAGCCATTGAGCCTGCTTCAAGATCAGTTAACAAAAATGCCTCAAAGACACAGGTAATACCGCTGAACAAAGAGAAACGTATCCAAATACATACCAAGGAATTTAGGTATAATTTCTAGCTATTTGAAGAGAACATAAATGAACACAGAAGCCTTACCCACAGAGCCACATGAAGTTTAGCAAGGTGAAACAACCATTCAAATCAACAGAAAGAGCTTCATATCTTAACAAATTCTTCTGAGTAAAATAAGCAGGGGAAATACATACTTCTTTGAGGACAGGACAGAGGCAACCCAAGAAGAATTGTACATTAAGAGCAGAGAGCTCTGTACATCAGAACACCACTTAAAACTAGATAAAAGAGAAGTCAAGAGCCAGGTTCCAGCCTTTAATCTGTAAATGTAAGAACAGTAACTCTCAACCTACCTGTAAGAAAGGTTATATACTGCTATTCTATCTACTGGTAACCCCTTTAGTCCAGCTCCTACTTGGAAAAGTCTTAGCTTAAGGGCAGGTTCAACAGTATTATTTAGTAATGCTTAACTGAATGTTACGCTACTCTGCATTTCATCAGCATCCCAAAGGAATTTAACTAGCCTCATCAATGTCCTTTCCCACCACATCCTCTTGTGTTCCTAACCTGAATAATGTACTTGCTCCTCAGCACATCTCCCCAGGCACCAGTATGATTCCCTTCCACATGCAGAGGAGTTTCTGAAAACCTGGAGCACACCTCTTGATTCCACAACTCAGGCATGCAACTCTCTCAGATGCACAGCATCCACACCCTTCCTGCTCATGGAAGTGAAAAACAAAAGCCTACAAAATCCACAGCTTGTTAAAGTTTTAGGAAAACGTACTATAGGCTTGATATGAAATAAGGACTTAGTTAAAAGACAGCTAAGCAGCTTCCCAGGCCTATTCTCTAGAAGATGCTTAGATCCTACTTCCCACTTTGTACACAGCACCTTTTCATGTCAAATACAACATAGTTATAAGATCGTTGCTTAAAAAACTTTGGCCAACAGAGAGCAACACTTTAGAACAAAAGTCAGAAGAATAAGTAGGAAGAACTACACCATAGCTCAAGTATCAAATTAAAAAAATTACCGATGCAGTCAGTTTTACAGTGGTGGTGCCACAAAGATTGTCAGAAATGACAAAGTTTTGAAGCCACAAAATCCTCTTCGAAGCTTCGCTCCAAGCAACTATCACTTTTAAGTTTCAGCTATTCTGTACTGCAAGTGTTAAGTGAAAGGGCCTGGCAAGCCTGAAGAACTTTGAATAAAAAAAATAAATAAAAAAATAATAAAAATTGAGATCATGTGATTTAGCTCCAGCTTCAAAAAACACAAATAATGAGTTATGCCAGCCTTATTTCTTTAACTGTATGGAGGGAAGGACTTTGTAAAGCACATGCAGATTTTTCTAAGTATTTTAAATACTGCAGTTATGAAAGGCCATACTGGTGCAGTACTTTCTAATTCTGATTTCTGTTTCTTACAACTAGCAAGTATCATTGAGCAGATTTAGTTCTTTCTTCTAATTCTCAAAAAATAGGCTGACCTTGGTCACTGAAATCTTTCCTTTGGTTAACTGAAATAGAACAATTTTTCCTTATGAACTCACTTCGTCCTTCAATACAGCATGCAGTCCCTGTATCCTCATTCTGGCGCCCCTTCATTTCCAAAAATGTCACAAGTCAGGAGGACAATCAAAATCAAATCACTTTTTCCTCAGCAGGTGTCTGTAGCACATTCAGCTTGCTGTGTTTTCCATTGTTTTAAATCTGTAACATCCTCTTCAATTTGTAAGTTTTTAATTGGAATGACAAGACAAACAATTGTAACTCTTGGGGACCCTGTACCACTATGGTCTTGCTACTGAGCATTTTACTCCATAGGGTCTGCCAGTTTGATACAACTGTTTTCACCACCAGTTTTTTTTGTCACAATCAATGAACTCAGATTTCTACCATCCTATGCACTCTTGTACTAGAGAGTCAGACCCAGGTAAACTTTTATCCCTGCTCACTGCTGGTATCACTCTGCCTAATTACCTACTGGCTTATAAATTCAGATGCAAAATGAAAAGATCATACTTGTTCCAAATAATTTATGCTTACATTTAAGTTTTGTGCTAAATTCTCCACTTTGTTTCTCTCATCATGATCATAAAGACAATTTTTGAATTTTGTATCTTCTCTGAACAAGATTCCCCAACCCTATCCTGAATTAAATCATCTAAAGGAATCCCTTATCTGTCACTTCTTGGCTTCTCCATCTCTTCCTATCATTTCAGTGCTTTGCTTCTCTACCTTGCTACCCACATTGTTTTCAGCCTTTACTCCCATTGCTCTTTGGACTTGAAAGAGAATCTACATCTGTTTTCAAAGATGTTCTGCATAGGAATTAGCATCAACTTGCCCTCTTCATTAATGGTTACTCTACAGTCCCATCTATTAAGTTGCCATTTTTAATTATCTTGATTTGCAAGATCTTTGGACAGCAAACATACTTGTAAAACACTGTAAATACACATGATTAACACAAAAGCAGAAATACAGTTCCAAGCGAGTCACATTTGAACTTGAAAATATAAGGCTGCAGAAGTAAAACACCAGTACTTTGAATTAAATTTCAGATAAAACAAGGCAGTAGATCAGAGATCTCCAGTGTGCCATGCTCAATATAGCTCACATTGCTACAATAAGCAGCAAGCAGTGCTCTAGCAGAATATTCCAATTGGTTTTCAAAATAAATCTCAAGTAGGGAGTGTAATAATCAAGTTGGTAAACTCAATTTGAACATGAAACATATTGATTTCTTCTGTGGCTAATCACCATCATGATTCTAAATTATAAAGATCAGAAATTCTCTTCTCCCTCAATGCATACAGTAAATTGCAAACCAGCAACAGCCCATAGAGCTGTAATTGACAGGATAAAAATGCCTATTTTCCTATTGTTTTTGTCAGTCTATCTCCTCTCTACCCTTTTTCCTCTGCTTGTTTATTTTATCTGTTTGTTCACCACAAATGTGAACTTCAGGGCTATAAAAATGAAGTGCCTTTTCTGGATGTTGCCACAGAGCAACAGAGAGAACCATATTCTCACCCCACAAACAGGGTGCTTGCTTGGATGCCCCTAAAACCTGTTTTTCCCTGCAGTAACACATTACACATTCTCAGCTTAGTCAGTAACGAAGACTAATGACTAACATATCCCACATATCCCAATATTACTTCTTTCTAAGTTGCACTCCATTTCAACTGAGTATCTTCATGCATTCTGTTAAGCATGTCCCTCTTTTTTTTTTTAAAGCACAATCATCCTGTTTGAAGTTACTCCTAAAATACAGATTTTCCCCAAGAGTCCTGCAATACTTAACTTAGCCAGGAAGATGAGTATCACCAGAGGAATTAATTCAAACTCACAACTAACAAGATTTATCATAAACATCGTTACCCATTTGGGGTATTTTGCATATTTCAGCCCCCAAATTTCACCTCCAATATCTATTTCAATTCTAAGCCCTTCAGGGTTATTACCAGTCTGAAATGTCTAACACTTTTGGTACCATTAAAACATACCTACTATACAACTGGGATTATTCTTCCCAACTGCATTAGTCTGTGTTTTTTCCAAATTTAATACTACCATATTATTATCTACTTCTACTGTCTTGGTTCTTAAAAGAGGAACTTGGTTTCAGAAAGGTAATGTTTCACAGAGGTAATGTTTGTATTATTTGATGTAGAAAGACATGGATAATCTTAATTAAGTGTAGCTGACAGGACACCCCCCAAAAAAAGAGTTACACATCCTTGTTGGTATTACTGCAATAGAAAGCTAAACTCTCTCTGAAGACAGTAGCTTTGAGTGAAATACACACAGGACCTAACTTACAGAATAGAATTATTTCGGTTGGAAAAGGCCTTCAAGATCATTGAGTCCAACCATCATCCATGCCCATTAGACCATGTCTTGGAGTGCCTTGTCTACGCGCTTTTTGAACACCTCCAGGGATGGTGACTCAACCACTCCCCTGGGAAGCCTATTCCAATGTCTCACAACCCTCTCAGTAAAGGAATTTTTCCTAATATCCAACCTAAACCTCCCTTGCTGCAACCTGAGGCCATTTCCTCTTGTCCTACCACCGGACAGAAGAGCCCAGCCCCCACCTCACTACAACCCCCTTTCAGGTAGCTGTAGAGAGCGATATGGTCC
>JANZLQ010000079.1:73721919-73747313 GCA_026212715.1 Elanus axillaris | reverse complement strand
CCTGCCTTTTGTAAACCCATGCTGACTGGGCCTGATCCTCTGTTTGTCCTCAACTTGCCATGTGAGTGCTCTCAAGACAAACTGTTCCAAAATCTTCCCTGTTACCGAAGTCAGGCTGACAGGCCTGTAGTTCCCTGCATTCTCCCTCCAACCCTTCTTGTAAATGGGTGTCACGTTGGCAAACCTCCAGTCATCTGGGACCTCCCCTATTGACCAGGAATGCTGGCACATGGAGAGTGGCTTGGCAAGCACCTCCACCAGTGTCCTCAATACTCTTGGATGGATCCCATGTGGTCCCATAGATTTGTGAGTGTCCAGATGGCATAGTAGGTCACTATTTCCTCCTGGATTAAGGGGGGTATATTCTGCTCTTCATCCTTGCCTGCCAGCTCAGGGGGCAGAGTACTCTAAGGATAACTGGTCTCTCTATTAAAGACTGAGGCAAAGAAAGCATTAAGTACCTCAGCCTTTTCCTCATCTCTAGTGGCAACATTCCCCTCTGTATCCATTAAAGGATAGATATTCTCCTTGGGTTTCTTTTTATTTTTAATATATTTGTAAAAACATTTTTTGTTATCTCTTACAATGGTAGCCAGATTAAGATCTAGCTGTTCTTTTGCCTTTCTAATTCTCTCTCTGCACAACCTAACAAGATCCCTGTACTCCTCCTGAGTTGCCTGCCCTTTCTTCCAGAGATGATAAACTGTTTTTTTTCTTGACTCCTAGCAAAAGCTCCCTGTTCAGCCAGGCTGGTCATCTTCCTCTGTGGTTCATCTTGTGGCACATGGGAATAGACTGGTCCTGAGCCATTACGATTTCCTTATTAAAGAATGTCCATCCCTCCTGGACACCTTCACCCTTCAGGACTGTCTCCCAAGGGACTCTCTCAACCAGTGTCCTGAAGAGGCCAAAGTTTGCTCTCCAGAAGTCCATAGTGGTGGTTTTGCTGATCACCTTCCTTGCCTCATCAAAAATTGAGAATTCTATCATTTCACAGTCGCTAAGCCTGAGACGGCCTCCGATCATCACACTTCCCACCAGTCCTTCCCTGTTTGTAAGCAGTAGATCTAGCAAGGCTCTTCCCCTGGTTGGCTCACCTACCAGCTGTGTTAGGAAGTTATCTTCCACACACTCCAGGAACCTCCTAGACTGCTTACTCTCTGCTGTGTTCTACTTCCAGCAGATGTCTGGGGTCGGAACAACAACAGAGCTTTCATTTTGCTCTTTGAAAAGGTACCATCATTCAATGCAATAATGTTGAAGCTGTTCATTGTGAAAAAAGTCTGCCACATTCAGAGATCAGGACATACAATATGAGAAATGAGTCTTCAGTAAATAACTGAGATTTGGCTCAAAGTAAGGATGGATGCAAATGAAAATATGATAGGCTGGAGTTTACTAGAAGGTCCTGAACTACGACTGTCATCTTTAATGATTAGACAAAGAATGATAAAGATAATTCTCTTGTAAAGAGCTGTCTTGAAAATTGTAGGAGGAACAAGTATTAAATATCCTACCTTCACTTATTTTCTTAACAGCCATCTGCAAAGGGAAGGCAAGCTTAGAAAGTTAGCAATGTCTTTTTTAAGAGGGGTACGATACCCCTCAGAATCTACCACAAAATAGCTTGTATCTTCCCATATTAACCTCAAAACTAATAATTCAACATAACTGACTACTTTAAATACAACAAAAAAGCAGGTCCTCTGAACAGAACATCCTGCCTCTAGCATACGACACAGCATTCCTGTTCAACCAGCATAGATGATACTTCTGGGAAAAGAACTATACTTTTAACCAGGGCAACCGGAACATTTTTCCCCCCAAGTAATCTCTTATTCCTGGTGCTTTATGGTTTCTATAAGAATAACCTACACAGAAAGGCTGAGGGCACAGGGACTGCCTACTCTCCTGCACCTCTCACTGTTCAGGTAACACCCTTTCACCCCCACCATTTTCACTATGTATACACAGGTGTCAGTCCCCATCCAAAAACCAAAATTGGTTGCAATTTTAGCAACTCCAAAGTCTTCAGCAGCTAGATACAGCTTTGGTATTAAAAAACAGAGGGATGCCATTACTTGAAAGGAGTCTGTGGATGTCATTGTCCCCAGCACTGCACAGATGAACTGCTAACAAAAGAATTCAGGCATATTTTCATTTGAAATCTAAAGCATCCCCAAAAGCTCCAGTTCTGTGCCAGAAATTTCATCCTCATGGGTTTAAGCAAACAAAAAGTGGAATTCATTTGCATTCTCCATACAAACTTTAACAACCAGAAGAAAAGAAGGTCCTTCCCTGATGTCAAGGAAAGAGGAATATTGTTCAGATTACTTTTTAATCTACAAGTGGCTGCCTGCTCACATGAGGGGGAAGCCAACTTAATCATTCTTTAGTTTTGATATTGTGAAGAAATCCTGCTGAGAATTTGTTTCCAATTTTAAAAGATAATTCACATTTTCCATACCTTCCACTGTCTGCATACCCTAAAACCACTGCATCTCTCCATCTGCCAAACTGGGAATTTTGCATTTTAGGAGTGCTCCATTAGATCCTTACAATTTAGGTCTTCTGTTAGGCCTGGATCTCACCCAAATCTGCCTGTCAATGGTAGCTCCTTTCTGAGACCTAAGTAAGGAAAAGTGCCCTAGCATTATCCACTTGGTCAGTTCTCCCACTTACATAATTAGAGCTCAAACAGAAATCTGTGCACCTTCCACCAACCAAGCAGGCTGGGTCATAAATCCCTCTGCTGGTACACAAGTCTTTTCTTTCCTTCCCTTGGCAGAAGTGAAGAAAGCAATGCTACTTAATCATTGTAAAAATACAAAATTGTATATACAAAGAAAAGTTATGAAAGCACACCCCAAATATTTGGAAGATGGAAGGTCGTAGACTCAACAGAGCAACCATAACCATTAGCAACAAGCCAGTCGTTCTACACAGATAATTTTCCTCCAGAGTTAGGAATACCATCCTTCTAAAAGAAAAGAAAAACAAAAACAAAACCCCCCAAAACAAACAAACAAACAAAAAAATGCAAAAAAAACCCACAAAACCCCCACAAAAATACCTCACAAAAAAACCACCCCACAAAAAAACCCCGACAAAAACCCAACAAAAAAAAAAACAACAAAAAGAACTGCAAAACCCCCTCAAAACCTCCCAAAAACCAAAAAAACCCACCCAACCCTGCCAAAAAAACAAAAACAACAAAAAAGCCCAAAACAAAAAAACAAACAAACAAACAAAAAAAAAAACCCAAACCCCCACAAACAACAGAAAAACAACACCCCCCAAAAAAAAACAAAAACTCCCCAAAAACCACCCCAAAAAATCCCAAACAAACAAACAAAAAAACACACCACCACCAGAAAACTAGGGGTTTTTCTTAGTTGACCAAAACTTTAAGCACAGCTATACCTTTCCACAAACGTCTTTGACACAGCTTGTATGCGGCTTCATAATACAGACTGCAACCAATGAACAAAACCCACATCTTAACAGAGGGAACAAAAATGTAATGATTAAAGCAAAAAGAAGGCTGACTCCTACAGACATGTTCATGGACACTCTGAAGTAATTTCATTTAAGGAACATTTCCAAGGATTTCTAGGCAGAAACAAGAAAAGACGTCCCTCAGCTTCCTCTGTGCTTTAGAATGACTTTCCTCCTCTGAAAGGAAAGTTTCAACATACAGGTATTAAGACATTTTCTCTGACGTAAATTCCTACACCTATTCAGAAAGGCCATTTTGCCAAAGGTAACAGATACCATATTGCACTTACTGTATCTCAGCTAGATAAATCAAGTCTACAATATAAAGTTGTTCAAGAACAAGATAAAATACCAGCATCCACACATCCATACAGACACTTAACATAGAAATGGCAAATGATACTGCATCAGTTTTCACCATTTGATTTTGTAGAAACTCTAACACTGTCTGAGGAATTAATGTCCACGTGCAGACAAACAGAAAATGCTTATATATTCCAAATGGAGATTCAGGCTGAGTCCAAAATGAAACTATAGGAAGACAAAAGCAGCAGTAACTTGCAAGAACCATTGTCAGACAGGTTCTTGCAACTTGTAGAAAGATACAGTTTAACACAAACAGGTTGAATACAACCAAAGCATCTTTAGAACTTAGGGACTTGAACAAATACACAACAGGGAATCTAAAGTTCATTTTTCTGTGACCAAAAGCGTATTTTTTACAGACTACTGCAAGTTACCCTAATCAGCAATAAAAATCATCTTCCAATGTTTTTAAATGAAGGCCTAGCCCTTTTGCCTTCAGTAAAGGCAGTTTTCACGCAGAGTCCTTATTGCGCAACCTCAGAAAGTAGACAAATAACAAAGGAAAACACAAGTGCCAGAATAAAGATATCTGAGTTTTAAACATAGTTCTGCTACAGCCTTCCTTTAATACGTTGAACAAATTCTTTATTTTCTACTTCATTTTCTTCTTTTTTACAAAGATGAGATGGCAGCTATACTTTTTGACTCACAGGATGAGGACAGAATTAGGAGCATTTGCAAACCACTCTGATCTCCTTGAATGAAAGGGCCTAGATTAGCACAACATATTATATCATTCCTTAGAATGAGCTAATTTTAAGTAAGCAGCAGCATTATGTAAATTAGTTACAAGAAAGTAGAAATTAGAAGATGATTCAAATATGGTTGAAAGGTTGAGTAAAGACAGTATACAGTGTTTAGTACAGAAAAATACCCATTGGCTTCATATACACATTTTCTGTTTGCACACACTACATGGAACTTACCGCATCTCCTAATTTTATTCCAAAAGAAGCTGAGCATTCAATGAAGTTTCAACTACATTATTTTAATTCAGTAACCCTGTATGTTCTCATAGAGCACAAAACATTTATATAGACAGACATACACATCACCATTCTAATTTTATAATTACTGAAGGGAAAAACCACAATTCATACAAATCAAAGTTCTGTACTTTTTTCATTGACTGCAAACTACAAAAAACCACTGAGATTTCCCTATCTCCTTTATAACATTATTCCTCTTCCTCAAAATATTAGCTGTAATTTTGCATTTAACAACACACACAGTTTCCCCATTCATGTAGAGTTCTATACAACATTATTACAAGCAAAACAGTTCTTAGAATAACCAAAGTTTCTATATTCACAAGCTAAATTGCATAGAGCTGATTATGTCCAGAAAGTAGAGTTATGCATCAGGTTGTTTTTATGGTTCATCCTCTAAAAAGTAACAAGTTGCATGGCAAAGAACATAAAATGTTAGGTACAGTTTAATATCCACAATTTCATGTTTATGTATGCTTATCCAGATCACAAAAAAAGTTATAGCAAAAAATAAATCAATTTGACCTGCATAACCAGGATATAACTAAGAAAAGGTCTATTTTCAGGATGGTCCCAGTGAAATTCTAAAAACTAGTTACAGAAATTAAAGATGTGTGAAGGTGTCTTTCTATGATGACAAGCCTAGAATTATTGCCTAGACAAGCAATAATGACAAACCTACAATTATAGTTTTAGAATATAAATTCTTGTATATTCTCAAGTATTTCAGTGAGATACACTAAAGTGGTCTCTTTCAAGACATTGAATACTTTTTCTGTGGCTCCTATGGCAGTAATATAAGTGTTGTCAACTTCACTGAAATACAAAATACATCAAAACTTAAGGCAAAATAAATGCAAAAAATTCAATCCACCATTAAGGTTCACAATAATAAAGTAACAAGCAGTGAGGCGTAAAAAAATTAAGATTTCAGTACAAACATCACTCCAACCATGCTGCATATTCTGTATGTTTTACAACATACAGTTCACTAAAAACAGTAAAATAAATTCATGGATAACTGAAAAAGAAAACACATCAAAAAATATACAATAAACATATCAACACTGCAAACAAAACCCCACTACTGTAAACAGGTCTAAAATACCCAAACTGGTTTCACTAACAATGCCCCCCCCTCCTCATTTGGGGTATTTTGGTTTATATTACTGCACATTAAGGTAAAAAAAAAAACTAACCATGCTCAGGCTTACATCTGTCATTAGCTGTAGTTATCATCTCCATACTGCAGGCATCCTGCCCCAAACTTTCAATGTTCTCTTAAATGGAATTGTGCATCTCAACTCCTATGGTGTCTAACAAAATTCATGGCAACCTGGGAAATATTAACCACAATTTTTCTGCCACCCTATATGCCTTTATAATCAGGAGTTTGGCTGAATTCTTAAATAGGGAACCTCAACTTAAGCAAGGAGATGCATGCAGTGAAGCAGTATAAATCAAGGCCATCTCCATTCCTGTACATATGCCATAGCCATAAATGAATGCAGCACACTTTCGGAGAGCTCAGACATCTTTCAAAAGCACAAGTCAAACCTTTACACTATTCAACAGAAACAGATGCAAATATGCTTCAGACTGGCATTTAAGGGCAAAGTTAAAATGACAAGTTGAAATGTGGCTTTTCTTTTTCCCCAGCCAAAGGTTTTTGAGAAAACTCCAGGAAGTTTAGCTTTTAAGACAGCATTAAGTGTGCCCATCCTCACTGATTCACTCCTACTCACCAGTCTCTACAGTTCCTCTCCTTCCCCCAGTGAAATGCAAACTCCCATTTGTGATCCATAGCAATTCAAGCTTGGGAATTCATGAGGCTGACTACCAGTTCAGAGAATGGGTGTCTTTTAAAGAAAGATAAAGTTATGCTTCGCATAACAGATCCTCAGCCCATGACTGTTGGTTTCACCTTACTATCATGAATTGCTAATACAAGCAAATAAAAATGTGCACACCACTGCAACCTGACAATATTTGGTTCACGCATGCACACAATTAAACAGAAACAGCACATATACTAGAACATGAGCTTCTGTCACAAGATTGATGTTATTACTTTAGAAGACAATCCCCAATTTTTATTACAGCAGTAGTCCTGTAATATGACTTGAAACAGATCCTTATATGCCTATTAACAAGTGAATGGAAGTTTCTTCTATGCCCATAATGTTTATTACAGGATCTCACTTCTGTTCAAACAAAAGCTTTAAACTGAATTTTTTGCCTAATTAGGAAGATAAAGCTACTTTACTTATGAAGGATAGATTTGCGATTTGTATGCATTTCTGTAAGACAGGAGTGGAAGTTAGAGAAACATAAGATAGTATGAGAACTGCATTACATTCACATAAAGGGTAGTTAATAATTCAAGGTTTATTTGGAGGCTTGTTTGCAACTGTAGAAAAGGTCAGACCTTATGTGAATGAGGTATTAAAGTTTGCACATAAATTCTAAGATAAAGATAAATAACAAGGCTTGTTTACCATCCAGTTGCTCAGTGTGCAGAGAGTTAAGATTTTTAAATCAACGCAGTGATAACAATATGGATTACTGAAAAGATTCTGCATAGAGGTCAGCACACATACATCAGGAGTTCAACTGGAAATCACAAAATCCAATAACACATAGATTGTGTGAGGGAAGTTTTATTGTTTAAAGAGATGTGTGGCTCTGAAATATACTTAGTAGCTTTATCTTAAATTACTCATTGCTCTTCCTTGCGCTTCTTGGATTTAACATTTTACCAGGCAGGCTCACACACTTTTGCATTAAACATTTCCCACATTGTTTAGTGGCAGTCAGATACAGCAAATTAGTAAGTTTGGACCCCACCTGTGCTGTTCAAAAAAATTCTCATTATGCCAACAGGCATCTACTTTGGGCATCCCTAACTGGATGCAGATACAGATATATCCAATAGGATGCAGATATACATATATCCTGCCACCCTGGAACTGCTAGCTAAGTATTTGAACACATACCTGTGCATATTCAAATATGTGCATATTTTCAAGTCCAGCTAGGCTCAGACCAACTCTTACCAAAACACTCTCTCAAGCAAGACCGTGGGACATCAGAAATAAAAACTCAAGAGTCTAGTATGAGAAGGAACTCAGATATCACTTATTAGTAGCCAACAGAAAACAAAAATATTCCACAGTTGCAAAACACACAAAAGCATGTTTCAGGAAAAGCAAACTTTGGGTTCATTCAGAAATGCTTCCACAACATCTACTCTACCTTGGAAGAAAAGCAAACTTGGAAACTTCTAAGTCTTGAAGAAGAATTCTTTCTGTTGTTCTAACCTAAGCTCCACTGATGAAATTCACAGAAGTCTTAGTGGCCTAAATTTAATTTCATTAAACCCTTTTTGCCTCTTGATCCAACAAACAGAAGTGACTGCTTCCCCTGCAAACTTCTACAACCATACCATCATCTTAACAGTCTTCTGGTAGGAAAAGAGCACCAGAGGAGATCGATCACACACTAGCAGAAGGGGCCATAGCACTAGACAGCATCTAGAGAGTTTACCTGCTAGTAGGATCTCTACCTCTCTTTCAGGTCTGAAGCAAGAGCAGAGGACCCTACGTGCTCATTTAACTAACTGCCAAGGTGCTAAACAGATGCATTCAGAACCAAGGCCAAGCTTCACCATGTCAATGCAGTACAAATACAAAAGAGGTACCTTTAACTGTAGGGAAACATGGTAGCCATCATCTGTACAAGCCTCACATTCATCATGAAAGATTTAACTAGTCTGCACCTACTTTAACGAAGAATCTGCAATTATTTTATCGTATGGTTTCTTTTACTTGCACTTTCATATCAACATGATTTATACATTCAGTTTAACTTTGACACATAGTTTCTAATAACATCTGTCCATTGTCCAAACACTGCAAGGGTATATTAAACAAGTTTAGATGGTCTGGGGAATTTGCCCACCAATGTTAAACACAGAATAAGTGGTTGTCATAATGTTGTTTAAGATAATGTTTCAGATCAGCAAACTTTAACTGTAATGTGCCTGCTCTGAACCAAAAAAAAGAAATTCAAAAACTGTAAGACAATAACGCAAAACCTTGTATTACTAAAACGTATAAGAGGTTATAGGTTATCCCAAAAAAGTGTTACCCAATTTTAAATTATATAAAAGCAGAAAAAACAATCATAAATAAAAATTCTAAGTTTTATGAGTGGCTACTGTCCACAGCTCAATGTGAAGCTCTATTTTCTTTGTCCAGACTCTAGCTCGCTTACTAGCTGAAAAATGTCACCCTCGGGAACTTACGTTAAATTGTTAGTGTTCTGAAAATTCAGGCAGCTAGTAATATATGTATACACACACACATATATATATATAAAAACAAAATTAACACCATGCCTAAAAGATACAGAAATTAGTTTTGAACCCTCCTTATTAATAGGTATGCTTCTCTGTAGAATAAAGAACACCCTAAAGAAGAAGTATTGAACAGATGGCCTTTTTAAAGTGTGATTTAAATATGTGGCACATGCATGACATGTGCCATTCCTTGTTTTTACAGATGCTAATTGTTAAGTAAGACTTCTGATGCACTCATAAATGCATGGAATTCAATAATCAGTCAAGTATTTAGACACAAAAGAGAAGTCAGCAGAATTTTATGGATAGACCAAAATCGACTTACCAAAACTAGACTACCTTCTGTACTAAAACCAGTCAGCACTATGAAAAAAGGTTAGAATAATATAAGTGCTTGTGCATATACACAGACACACAAAGGAAACTGTTTCCATTTCACACCTAAAAGCATAAATATCTTTTAGAATTGCACTATTTCCCTTATATAATATAAATATTAGTAAGCAAATTGTTTATGAGAAATCTGGTTTTTTCCCCTTTAAGAGGGGATATACTTCTTTGTCCCAGCAGTCTGATACTTTTTAACCTTCCATTTTGAATATTCAGTTGCCTTTCATCCACCTCTGTATCTTGGGTTTGCCAGTCAGTTCTCCTTTTCTTTGCCAGTGCTCCTTATTCCAAGCACTCTCCCCATCATGGTGCCATCAGTATTTTGTGAATATACTTCCTGCACACACTGATTCCAAATACAGCAAGCATGCATGCCCCATACTTGCACGTATACCATTAGGTGACTTTTAGGACCTTACCATGTCAAACCATACTAAAGTGGCATTTTAAAGGCTGACATTACATTTTCTCTAAGCTTGTTTTGAAAAGACATTTAGTAGAAATCTCACCCCATTCAGGATGTTAATCAAGAGAGAAAATAAGAAAAAGTTAAGTCTGCTATCTAGGAAAAAGATCTAATAGGTGTTGTCTGGACTACAGAAATGTATTTTTCTAAGAATCAATTTAGTCTTTGCAACACACTTGTAAAATGTCACACATGCACACACAGAAAGCATGCAGATACAGTCAAAACTAGTTTCATTAATTCTAAATGCTATTTCAGTCGGGCTGCATTAATGTCAGCTACGTTAAAGTTTTACTGGCATTGTAGTTCATGCTGATCAAACAGCCTACCCACCACTTTCCCCACAATACACTCATGGCCCTTTGAAATCTACCAAACTTTACCATCTCTGAGAACTCTGCCAGAAATCAGTGGGATATGTATCCAAACTGCAATGCCTTCCACAAAGCACAAGTGAGGACAGAGCAAACCTGTGACATCTTGGAAGGCTTATCAGCAGTGAACACTGCAAATCTTAATTTGTTGTGAGAAACAATTCAAATTCCTAGCCTAGAGAAAGGCTTACCGCTATGGCAAAGCCTCCAAACTGGAATGAAAAATCTAAACTTCAAATTCAGGTTATCTGGGCAAAGAACTAGAAGCCAGAGAGCAAGGCAGGCTGTGATGCATCCTTTGTTGGGAAAGAAAAAGATGCCCAAAGATCTCTTTCAGCTCTCTTTTTTGAAAGTATGCTTCTAGTTTAACACCTACATTTTGTCAAAACCACTTTTCCACCAGAAAAAGGAAAAAAAAAGGCAACCTGTTGAAGCTTAAGAAAATTTTCTCTATTTAAAGGAGAAGGATATTTTCATTTTTCATCATGCTTTCAGTTGCTTGCTGAGATTTTGTAACATCACATATAGAAACTGTATGTTTTGCACATTACAAAAGAAATCATAATGACCTGGCAGTAGCTGAAAGTTTAAAAGGATGACATATGTTCAAGCATTGATATACCATGTATTTTGCAATGAAAGACTGACACACTTAAAAAAAAAAAATGACTTCCATTATGTCAGACAGAGCACTATCATCAGGACAGAAGGATCACAACATGCATCTCTCACTATGTCATGAAAGAACATAAAACCAAACGATGGCATCACAAAAAGTCTTCAAATTTGTTTGAAATATATTTTAGTGGAACAAAATTGAATTTCGAAGTATTAACAATCACTGCAAAATAGAAATTTAAAATTTTTATCAGCTCTAAATGAAATAATAGTTGCTTGCCTTTATTATATCTTCATTAGCTTAGCAATATTTCATAAGCAAAAAGGCTGACAGAAGAGTTTTCTATTCCTGACCTATGAAATAATTGAAAGTCAAAGAATACAACCTATAAGATTTAGAAATCGTTTCCTTTTCTACTCAAGATGCATCATAATATAATGTTAGGATCAATTAACAACAATTTCATAGCACTGCACCAAGACCGTCTAACTACCAAATTCTGATGTAATTTGTGCACATAACAGTTTATTTCGCCAAAACATTGCTGGTTCAAGACCGTAAAAACTGTGGGAAACTCCTTCTGTAAATGAATCTCAGTCAAAATTTGTTTTCTAGCATTTCTGACTTTTCCAAGACTCCTGAGGCATCCTTTCTACAGAGCAAGGCATACAGCATTCAACATACCACGTGATAAAACTATATAGCAAAATTGACATTGTGGCAATGGAGACTACATCTCTATTAATGAACAAGGAGCAAAATGAATTTTAAATAAAAGATAAAGCACCACATGGTTATACTAGGAGTCTCATGTCTGTCAGCAAGTCTGTTCCCAGCTGACTAGGATTCCAACAGATGATTTGGTATGCAAGTTCATTACACTCTGACCTTTTGTACTGGAGTTCTGGCAGGCCAGTGAAAACCACCAGACAAACATCTTGCATTTGACACCATCCCTTCTATATATTTGTTTTATTAATGTGCATCCAGTGCAGCTTAACATATGAAATTGTTAGGCTGAATTACTCTCCTATTACCATAGACTTGCCTTGGCATTAGGCTGGATACTACAATTGATTCTCAAATTGGCTTTGTAAACATGAAACTCTTATGTTCATAGCTCTTTATAAAAAAATAAAGTGTTTTGACAATGATAGTTCTGATACGAAAGTTTGTAAGTGTGGAAGAACTATTGCCCATTACCCACAAATCTAGAAAAACTCTAGAAGCCTCATTCTCCTCGAGATAAAATTGAGATCCAAGAAAGGGGAATAACAAACTTTAACAAATTCTAGGGGAAATATGTCTAATACTGATAGACTAGTAGTAACTCATAGTTTCTGTGACAGATACACTCGACCCCCCTAACCAAATTAGCAGTATTTTTGTACAGGCTCCAAAGGAGATGAAGGCCTGAGCCATAGCCAGCCCAAGAACACCTCTAGGAAACCCACAAAGGAGCAGAGTGACTAAGCAGGCACGGATGCCTGTGAGCTTGGAACACCAATCCTGCAATTAATACATGAACAGCAGGTGTTTTTTCCAAGACTCTTTTATCAAGGAAGAAAGAAAGTTGCGGGTAACAAGGAGTTTCGTGCATACCTTTCTCATTTTATGCAATTTGACTACGAGCCAACCACTTTATCCCAGAAATATGACAGCTTAAGTGACCTGCCTTTAAGCTCTCCCTGCTAGGCAGCGTGGCTGCACAGCAGTGATCTCCCCTTGAGCTGGGACAGCTCTCAAGGTTTCTCCTCAAGGCAGAGAGACCTTTTAACAACAACAGATTGTTGGATGAGCCCAGTCTGAGTGTTCCCTGAATTGCAACTGGACTGCATGCCAGGCAACCCTCCCCTTGAGCGGGGACGCCTTTCAAGGTTTGAGATTCCTTACCTGAGAATAAGAGAACCTTCCTTACCCAAGGTGGAGAGACCCCTTATTTGCAACAGATCCTCAGTAAGTGACTGACAGCATGCTGAATTAATACTAATGAAATCCTTGTGTCTAATTCCATTAGACATAAACTGTTGACCAAGTCCGGGGCTAAGTCTCGATCCAGCCACACCTCAATTCCTCTCTGAGGAGTTTAGAAAGCAAGGGGATCCACTCTGAACCTAGTGACTCAATGGCAAGGTCTCCCTTACCTTTTCACATCCCCAGTCTCTGTATAAATCATTCTAGTTCAGCTTCAACTTGATTTTTCCTTTGTATGTTTCTTCCATGGAGTAAATAATAGAGTGAAACTTGCCATCAAACTCTGTTAAGTCACACTTTTACAACATCATATGAAAATCACTTTTGCTAATACCTTTGATGGCGATTCTTCAAGTGATCTAAATCACTCATCCACGACAGTTTCTCAGCTCTTTGCATATTCAACACTACATGATTGCCAAAAAGTGGGAGAGGGGCAGGAAAAAAGAAATACTGTGTGTATTCACATCCATTTATAGGCGAGTCTCCTCAGTAGAGAAGAATGAATCCATGTGTTGCACTCATGATTTGCACTGTGACTGATCAATGCACTGCTTTCTGGACATCTCTACATTACAGGCACAGAACGCATTCTCTGAACACATCAACTGCAGGACCACCCATAGGGCTGGAACATAGACATGGCTGGGATCAAGGTAGGCAAGAGAAAAAGAGAAACAGTACCAAGGGTGAAGGGAAGGAATGAGCAAATCAGGCTCCAACATATCTCTCCAATGAGTTCAGCACAGCTTAGACTGCAAAGAGAGTCAATGGGTCATGGCCATCTTTATTATTTAGCAGGGATATGAGAAAGTCTGAAAAATATATATCCAGACGCATGATGTTGACAGAATGTCCAGAGTAGAAACTGCAAGAGGTCACCTCTAGTTCTCTGCACATGACCTAACAGTGTAACTGCAGTCCGCAAGGGAGAGGACTGCTTATTCTCATCCATGCAGTTACCGAAAGAAACTCTAGCAAGTCTTGTGCAGAACTCCGCCTGTAAGCTTCACTAAAAGAGGTGAGAAGAAAAGCCATTACATGGCTTCAAAAAAGTCTCTTGAAACTTCCTGCCCCCCTCCTATACCCTTACTTCTCCTGACTAAAATAAATCTTCTTTACTCCAATGACAAGTAGCCAACTTCAATAAAGTAGATGTTAAAATCCAAAATACACAAAATATAGGTGACACAAATATAGTGATTTACACATTTGCCTTCACAGAGTGAACCTACAGCAAATACACAACACAACCCTTTCAAACAAACACCTAGCATTGTAATAGAGATCCACATTAGAGAACCCACTTCAAAAACAGTTAGACTAATTATCTTCCAGGAAAATTAGATAATATGCCCACCATACTGTCTTCCTGAACTGAAAACTCCTTTTCCAGTAAATGAAGTTTCACAACATGTAGCAAGCAGATCCAAAGAGTAAAGAAGAGTTTAACTTCATGTATAAAATTGCATATGTTCCTCGTGAGTCTTATAAATATAAACTTCTGGCAGATGCACTAATCTTCCATAAGTCTCCAGATTTCACAAGTCCTATTAAAATAAAATTCTTGACACTGAAAGAATGTAGAACACCTTAAGCAATGCAGTATTATAAAAAGAGAAGAGAATGAACCACCCCTTATTACATCTCACAAACATATTTTGGGTTGCTCTTGAGGCCAAAAGATTTATTGGAGACAAAACACCACTGATTCAGCATGCCCACAATAATTTTGTGTGAAAACTGTTAACTACAAAGCAAAGCTCCTGCAATGCAAGTTACCTATACTTGGTTTCCAAGCAGCAGCAGAAAATAACGACTCTTTCAGTAAGATAAATTGCAGACTTTGATATTTTATTTTGGCTCCCACAATGGGCACCAAAAAGGACTGTTGTAGTTTAAACCCAGCCAGCAACTAAGCACCACTCAGCCGCTCACTCACTTCCACCCCCACCCAGTGGGATGGGGGAAAAAATCAGGAAAAGACATAAAACTGGTGGGTTGAGATAAGAATGGTTTAATAGAACAGAAAAGAAGAAAGTAATAATGATAATGATGACACTAATAAAATGACAAAAGTAATAAAAGGATTGGAACGTACAAGTGCTGCACAGTGCAATTGCTCACCATCTGCCAATTGACACCCAGTAGTCCCTGAGCAGCAATCCCCACCGCCACTCCACCCAGTTTATTTCCTAGATGTGACATCCCATGGTATGGAATACCCCTTTGGCCAGTTTGGGACAGCTGTCCTGGCTGTGTCCCCTCCCAACTCCTTGTACCCCTCCAGCTTTCTCACTGGCTGGGCAGGAGAAGCTGAAAAATCCTTGACTTATTATAAACATTACTTAGCAACAACTGAAAACGTCAGTGTGTTATCAACATTCTTCTCATACTGAACTCAAAACATAGCACCATACCAGCTACTAGGAAGACTGTTAACTCTATGCCAGCTAAAACCAGGACAGTTTTTTATTAAATATTAGCTAAGAAGCTATTTTAGCATTTACAAAGAGAAACAGACATCCCAATGGAAAAAGGCTGCAAATCATCCCCAAGAGAGACAGATGTAGACAAAGGCTGAGCTCAACTAAACACCCAATGACTGCATTTAGCAACTTTGCATTAATAGCCAATTCTTCTGTATTTTCTTTCAGAATGGTTTCAGCCACATGTTTACTTCCTCATGCATGGGGATGAAAACTCACAACATGAAAAGCAAATACGTGACTCACTACATGCAGTACATGAAATATAAATCTACTGCAGATCAAGTTCCAAAACTTCGGACTACTTCATTATTGGAATTAAAAAGCAAAAAATCATGATGCTGGGGAGTAAATCCTGACTTTGTTGTAGGCAGCACCATTATCAGATTTGAGACACCACTAGCTACACAGCTAATACATATCCAGCTACATGATGTTTTTATCTCTGAATTGAAACCATTTACCACAGCTCGATATCCTTGAACAACTACCAAAAGAACACCTTCCCTGGCTGATGATAAAGCAAGACTGAACAGCAGTCTTAACAAGAAGAATTGACAAGACACCTTTGTCATGGTGGAATTTGAGGCCCATTTAAAGTCATACCATAATTTGTGTGCTTGGTCATCTCAGTTACTTAAAAGCACCAACCTTTTATCATACCATTTACATTGTCCTGGTTTCAGCTGGGATAGAGTTAATTTCTTTCCTAGTGAGCAGCTGCTGTGGTATTTAGCTGCCTGCTGGGTTAAACCAGGACATATGTACCATTAAGTTGACTTTTGGGAACTTCCCATAACAACAACCAGAAGTTTCGCTATGTAACTTTGCAAAGATGAACTTTACCGAGACAAACTTCTACATGCAAGAAAAAACAAACAAATCCCACTTAGTACATATTACTGTTCTGACTTTCCTAAGCTTCCTGATGGTTCAGTCATACAATTCTTCTCAAGTTTATACCATTTCACCAAGATTTCTAGCCTTGTTCTAACCCAGAAGTCAAGCAGTTCCCATCACTCATGCACCATGCATCGAAGTGAAAGTGAAACTTATCTGACCTTGTCCTCTCTTCTCCCTTTGAGACCTGGAATGTCTATTGCTCTAATCCCTTCTCTGTAAACGTTAAATAGAAGGAAGATCTATTTAAGCAAAACACTGGCACAAGAACAAGGATGTTTAAGCTAGCTGTGACTGTGACTGTGTCCAGCTTGGAAATTAAAAGGTGTCGAAAAAACATTAGAGGATCTTTTAAAACACCGATCCTTCAAAAAATGGCACAGCAGAGAGAAGTAACAAGTGAACTGAGGCAGGTATTTACAGCTTTATGAACAGAAATAATGCTATGAGGATTGTCCAAGACAGACAGAAGGTTACTGATTGTCATCTGTCCCCTGCAGAGGAGGCAGAAGAATCTCTGATGTATTCATTGTTTAGTCAGGACAATACAATCATATTGTTGTTAAATTCTTTGCACTGTCCCGTGGCTGTCTCCAGAAAAAGAGGAGCGTAATGTACAACATGAACCTTGCCAACATGAGACAAGTTCAATATAACCAGTTCATTAAAATCAGCTAAGATTCGTGGGCTGTGCACAGATCCCCAGACATCACAACAGATGTACGTAAGGCAGTGTACCAAAATGGCTTTCTGGGGAAACCAAGAAGCTTTTCAGGACAACCAAATCTAGTCTGACACTGCTAGAGATAATACAATGTAATCCTTTCCACAATCAAACTTCATCCTGAAGGTAAGTTTATATTACTTGCTCCTATAACTTCTCTCTGCAGATAATTAGAAACATATTTCCAATTTTTAATTTCCCTCTATTCATAGGAAAAATTTATTCAGTAGATTTATTGTCAGCTTAAAGAAAAGAGCATTGGCAAGTTAAATATGGTTATTTGCATTGAAACAGAGCAGTAAGACCTCACAGGACTTGTCCAGTTACCTGAAATGACAGCTGGACATTAAGAGCTGTGCTCACTTGAGTCTTATTCTGCACTGTTAAGAGAAGGTGATTAATATCTTTAAAAGCATCTAAGCATCTTTCATCAATGTGGCTAACAATATTTATAGCAACAAAAAAGTCCTCCCTGAAGATAATGAAATATGAAGAAATCCACACAAGCATCTGAGCAGTGTAACTGGAAGAGTTCATGTACTATGAAGGCTGTTAGGTGCTTTGCTCACATTTTTACATAATTACTAAAGTTCTACTCTCTGAAGAAACTACATGAAAGCAACACCCTCTTACTTCAGTGTCCTGTTCCCTGGATGTAAGCAAAATTAGACCTGCCATTTATTGTGACCACAGTACATTTTATTTATCACTTATTTTATTTTTGCATTTTGGTACATGAGCCATGTTCCACTCCTCCTCTTGATGCTTCATAAACAATTTCAAGGTGTCATAGCTTTATATGCACAAACCTGATGAAAACAACCTCTACAAGAGGATCACTAAATGCCCAAATAGCACTCAAAAACTTCATTTACAGGACTTCAGAAGACAGCAAGGTGCCACTTCGCTGTCAAATTCCAAGCTGAGTTTACCAAACTACTAGGTGGCGAAAAAAAATTCATTTTTACTAACAAGGACTTAAAATATACAGAAGTCAAATGACAAACCTTCACAATGGCATTTTCAGATTTCCAAACAGTAACACTAAGTACTTCAGATGGTAAATATGTGGTTTCATTAGTCAAAACATATGCCAATCTACCAGAAATGAAATTTTACAGAGATAATAAGAAGCCTGGCTGACTGCACATTGCTTAAAGAGACACTCTGGTAGATCAATCATATTTGAACCTTGCTGGATCTAGATGAATCCAGAAGCAATAGTCTTGGCCTGGCAATTAAGTTTAAACATAATCATCATCTGGCAGGCTTAAAATCACAGTTTAGGATGCTGTCACAGCATACCAACTGTTCCTTTGCTGTATCTACACTAGCACCAGCAGTCACTGTAAACAATGCTACTTTTTGATTTCCTGGTTCCTTAAACCAGGAGGGTTTGAGAAAGTTTTGATAGCCACCACAATTGTTTTATTCTATTTTATTCTAGATACTTGGGATATACATCCTTCAGCTGGATCATTTTTAAATCACTTCAGTACTTAAACTGTCACACAGGATGCATAATCTGACACCACAGAGTCATAGTTTGAGTATTTCAGTTCTATTACTTTTAATTCTGTACCAGTTAATCATTTTCTTTAAAGATAAAATGTTAGTCTTCTCATGTCAAAAATCATCATACTTTGCCTTATGGCCACATCTTAAAATAAGGATACTTGCCAATTACCTAGAGCCTTCTTTTCAGGATTCAAATGAGAAGTTGTCAAGAAGTCTGCTCAGAATATCTCTAGTACAACAGTCTGCTCTGCATGCCAGAGGTACTCTCTTTAAATTTCCCAGTACCTCACAGCTGAAATTAGCACATCTTTCCAATTGCTACCCCACTTTGGTGCGTCCTATTTTACTCCTGTGTAAAAAGTTTATCAAAACACACCTTGCTCCAAACTGTTTCCTATAAAGTGGTTGCATGCACTATTGCAAGCTCAAAACTGTAACAGAAATACTTCAAAAAGCCAATGGTTCTGAGATAATGAAAGCAAATTTTTTGTTGTTGTTTTAATATCACTACTTCTCGTGACTTAAAATATAGCTGTACACACACCACCAGAATGAGGTCTTAGACTGCAAGCATTTCCCAGCAGGGTTTTCTGTCTCTATATTTGTCTGCAAAGCAACTAGCAAATTGTTAATCATCTATAATTAAAGACACCATAAGCCCAGAGCCCATCAGAGTATATCTCCAGTTTGCTCACATAGCCCTTTATACATAAAATATGCATTCTCATTTCAGTCCATGTACCCTTTTCCATTTGGCTGCCTCCTTCAAACCTTCTTCTATGACGTGCCCAAGAAGAAAGGCATTTTTTAACATTTATTTTTATGTACAAAACACAAAGAAAATGACAAATCTGTTGATGCACTTCTCTCAGTCTTTTGCTTGACTCTAATATTTTTGGTTTCATTTAACATTTTCAGAGATATACGATGTTTGTATTCCTCAAGGCTGAGGATGTCCATGAAATGCCATAACTAAGCAACATGCATACACTTAAATTTTCATGTCACACAGAAGGTCAGCAAGCAGTACCCCAAATTTTTAAATAGGTAAGTAGGAGTTGCCCAATGCCACATATGGTAAGCCAGTAAAAGCACAGAACGGAGCTGGAGATTCACTGGGTTTCCATGCTCATTCACACAGGTCATGTCTGGCTTGTAAGCAACATACTATACATCTTAATATTTATGTTTTCCTGTGACCACAACTGCATGCTGCAGGTTGCACACTTCTGCTCTACCTTTGTCACTCAACTGTAGGCAAGTCATCCTAAGATAAAGTTCATACAGAACAAGATGCAACATATCAATTTCATTTTTAAATGGAAGAAAAGCAGTGTGGTTTTGGTGGTGGTGCTGATTTTATTTATATTACATTATTTCCGCATTCAGAACTGCAATTACTGGCACTATCTCTTAGGTTTTTGATGCTCTGCTTCCACTGTTAACTTCAATACAAGTATCAAAGCTCTTACATACATACAAAAAAAATCAAAGCAACACTGATCATACAACTACCACCATCCCCACTTAGTTAGCAAGGGCTCATATACCTCTGCCTGACTGCAAAATTACAAAACAAAACAAAATATTTTAAAAGTAAAACTAAAAACCTGACAGTGTACAGTTCCAAATTCACTTCTGCTGATAAGCACCGAGTCTAGCCGCTGAAACTGCTCCCTTCCTGAACCTTCTCTATAGCGATGGTCTGCTGCCAGGAAAGCCAGTCCATGGACCACTGCCTAGATAAACAACTTGCTGTATAAGGCTCATACCTCACACATGAGGCAATCTCAAGGTTACAATCTTTATTTTAACACATTACCTTGAATTTTAGAAGACTCTTACTCCTTCATGCAGAGGATAGTCTCCCACCCTTCATAAGGAAGGTACCTGTTACAAATTTTGGAAGTGACTAGTAGGGATGAAAGCTAAGTTTCATTTCTTACAGGTTCTTTAGAATGAAACAAACTGTATCTAAAAAGTGCAGATATGCTTTTTTATTTCTTTCGCAGTTCAGGGGAAGGGGAGGGAAAAGCATCTCTGATTTGTATATTAAAGCACAAGCATCTGTCCTACTGATGATATTCTAGGGAAGCACATTAGCATAAAATTTAACGATGTCAAATAAGTGGATGTGAAATAGGGACTGCGTAAAGACACTATTTCCAAGCCTGACAGAAACATCACTGTTTAGAAATGCAAATGAAACCATTATGTTCAATAATTATATGAAAATATGAACAGTTCAGCATGTTTTCCAGCCCTGATGGCGGTTAATGGGATGTACGCTTATGTAAATAACTACTATTAAAGCTAATGCTGAAAAAAACTAATAAATTCATACTAAAGCAACTGATTTAGTATGCTTTTAAACCCCAGCAGTGCTCACTTATTAGAAAGGAGTGCATTCTTATGTTTAGAACTCATTACTGTTACAAGTCACTGCAACTCCATCAATTACCATGCATTAATGAAAATGGGACACATACAAAAAAAATTATTGCCTCTCAGCAGTTTTCTTTAAAGACAAAATATAGGGGTATTACCATCATGGGGCCTTGAGGGGAACTTATCAGCAACATAATATTTATTACTACAACTGTACTCACTGTGCTATAACCCTGGGGTATCTTTTGTCCCAAGAAGGGGCTAACCTTTTTGTAACACTTTTGACATATATGTAATGAAAGTGACCATACTGCCATCAGTAAAAGCTTACAATTTTCACAATTAAAAATACATTTCAATAAATATTTACATGCTAGTATATGAACTGAAGAACATTGATGTGAAAAGAAAAACTACAGTTCCTGAAACTAGAGCGATAAGGTGTAACACAAATAGAATTAAGGATAAAAGGTACAGATTGAAGTCTTCTATGAAGTTCTTGTACCTGGATAAATTCCATCCAGTTTTACACTTACACTTTAAATGACCTCCTAGAGAGCCATGGAATTAAGACTTCAAGGATGTTTTTCATTTCTCTTTGGATGTTTTCTCCAATTCCTCAGCATTACTCAAAATTCTTAGCCCTGGTTAAACATCACAACTGATAGAGGAAACAAAACCAACACAGTGCTGTTATAGCAATGAATCCCTACAGTTATTAAAAGCTGAGATTTATTGAATGTCTATAACTCCACAAGTAGCCCACTTTCACTTTCTAAGCAATACCTGAAAATGAGATATTAATGTAACATCCACTAGATCCTAAGAAGTTTAGCAGGGCTGAAAATGCTTTTATATCGGTTTGCACTGACTAGCGGTTTAAAATCAAGGATGTGTTTGAACAACCTTACAAAAAACTATGGACAAAGAACTGATGCCAAACAGACAAGATTTACATAGGACAGTTATCTGTCCTGTCTCAGGTGCTATAAAATTTCAGTCCAAGATGGCATTCTGCTACTAAGTCACAGCATAGACTCATAACTCATCTGGCTACAATATCATCATCAGTAAGAACTATGAAACCCCATAACAATGGAAATGAGGAAAGAAATAGTTTAAGTTTTCGTCATGCATGAAGAGTGACAAAGTTCACACAGGCCAATGTCCAGTATAAAAGCCAATGTTAAATTAATGCTATGGTTAAATGCAATGTAGTCTCCACAGAATAAGGCAAAAATAAAGGCTACCCCAGCCTGAAAAATTTACAGTCTAAAAGCAGGTGGCAAAACTAGCTTTTCAGAGGGCCAGCAGCTGACAGCACACAACAGCCAACATACGCGTGATGACAGTCACTGTGACAAACGTTTGAAGGGTGGGCAGCGGAAGAAAAACCACAAAACTATCTGATTCATTTCACTAAATCTCTGTTGAAAGAGAGGTATGAAGGATTTTGCTATCCAGACCCATTAAAGTTATTTCATGAGCAAAGGCCACTCTAAGGTTAAAAACAGTAAGACAAATTTGCTACTGATTAATAATAAAGCTATTCATTTTATTCTTCAAATCTAAAGTAATTACAAGCCAGAGCATGGCAAATGGATTTAGCAGAAGCCATTACGTCAGAAGAATCCTTTAAAGAAGAACAGTAATTTAAAAGACTAAACTGAATAATGAACTCTCCTGAACAACAATTATTATGAGATTGATTTATTGAAAGTGTATTTAATCATGCAAGAAATGTTTAAACTTTCCAAAACAGTTCAGGAAGACAGAGAAACCAATAGCAGAGTCAGCCCAACGTCCTCATTATAGTTGAGAAGCTGAAGCAGATGGAGAATTCATTTAGTTTGGAAGGATAAAGTACATCAATTTCTCTGAATCCACATTTCTAGTCAATTTGTTACAGCACCAGCTTCAACAATTAATGATCTCATTTTCCCATTTGTGCTTCCTTTTAAGAGATCTCAGTATTTGTTTCTGAATGAGCCAAATGTCATAAAGGAAAATGTAACTAAAAAAAAAAAAAAATCACTTTGAAAGCTCACATTCCTAAAGCCAAATGTTTCAGTAATAGCCACAAAAGCAGGGGCCAAATTCAGTCAGGTAAGTAGCTTGGTCAGTTTAAGTGCCTGAAACAAGAAAGATCTGCCTTTCACCTGAGACACAGCCCTTCTCACCAGTCGGACTTCTACACAGAAATACCTTTTACCTGATCTACTTCAGTTTTTTTCATTATGGTGACTGATGTTGAAATATGAGATTGTGATAGCTGAAGCTGCATTTCTAATGACAGGTCTCTCGCGTTAAGTTCACACAGGGGCAGCTAATCATCACATTCAGTTCTGAGATCCACACCAGATAGTATAGATACTATCTTGTCTGTGATTAAGACACCATTCATCCTCCAGAGCCGGAAGACAGGTTGTCTGCGAAGCCTATACCTACCAGTGGCTATCAACAACCTGGCAGAACAGAATTCTAGCTCTTTAGCCAGCAAGACAGCAGCTCAGAAACATCAAGTCTCTAGTACCAACAGGAACAGATCACCACGGTATAAAAATGCCATGAAACAGAGGAGATGCAAGAATGCTCCTAGCCCTCAACACTCACCTCAGTGTGTCTCCAAAATTCTGCACCAAGAGCTGCTGGGTGGGAAGGTCGTCTTCTCTCCAGTCAGCCATACACAGAACAACGTCATTCCAGACTTCACAGTATAAATTACAAAGCAACTCTGCTTCTCTCATCCCACAGTTATACTTCTGTATTGACAGTACCACGTCACAGATAATCCTGCACCACTGAGTGTGAAGTTTTAGGGCAAAAAGCCTATCTAGCTCATATTCTAGAGAAGATGAAGTTGACTGTTTAGATGCTGCCTGTTGATTCTGGATAATTTCTTAACATGGACAATATGGCTAGCTTGTGCTCTAAGGCACTAGTTAGGATTAAACATAGAAAGCTGAGCTTTAAATGAATTTCCAGTCATTGATCCATTTGAACACTAAACATTACAATATGTTTCAACTTGTTTTAGTTTAAAAGTTCATGAAAAATTCAAAATATCTTATTTACCCAATAGTCCTTGACTGATTCTTCTACATTTAAGAAGTTCTTAAATATATACAGTATTTAGCCAATACTGCTGTTACATGAGCATATAAATATTCAGGCACTTTTTAATAAGTTCAGCTTTTATTCAATAGACCATAATGGTTGCTTAGAAACATTTACTAGTTGGATACCTATAACAGTAAGGGAAACACCTTCAAAGAGTGAAGCAGTTGGATAAAGTGGAAGAAAGGAGCAAAACACTAATTTTTCATTCTCCTCACATGCCGTCAAACAAATTATGATGCACAAAAAGATATACAGTATGCATTCACGTATGAAAAATAGGAAGGGGAAAAGTTTAAAATTTAAGCTGAGGGTGCCAAGTTGAGAAATAAAAGAAAAATTATGATGGTCATCCAAATACCTCAATTCTTCACTTGTCATTTTTAATTCTTAACTAATTTTTCTCTCTATAGCATTTTATTTAGTGAGGCAACAAGGCAGGGAACCAACTTTCATATATACGTGCTTAACTATATTGTTAATTTTCATACCCCATTTCTCTGTGATACTCTGTGTTGGCACTGAGAGTTCAGACTGTCCTTTTGCAAATGTCAGCCCTGGGGAGGCACACACATATCTATTAAGCAGGGCACATGCACCGCACGTTCAACAAAGTTCATTGCCAAAGGCTTTCTATGCAAGACCTTTTGTTTTGTTTCTTCACCTGTGATGACAACTTGGTGGTTCAGATTAACAAAGGAAAGGAAACAGAAAAAGTGCTTATTTCTCTCCCCATTTTCAGAAAAGCCAGTTCAACATTTATAGAGAAATTAAGTATAACAGAACAAACAAGTAAATTCTGTACTCTGATATCTGCTCTTCTATCATTTTGTTCTTTGGCATTAAGCAAGTAAGCAACTATTTTTCTTCTGAAGAATAATACTAATTCTACATTAATACAGAAAGATGGGAAAAGGAAAAAATAGCACTAATTTATGAGTATATGCAAGTTTAATGTAATGAACAGTACTATGGCAAAACTAAAAACGTTCTATTAAAGACTATAGATAATGCTTACAAGAATCCCATTATTCTTCCAGCAAATTAATATTCTATGTCTCACTAACAATATCAGCAAATGAACTGGTTTAGTTAAATTAATACTCATGTTAACTGCATGCATGTCCTGGGTTCAGCTGGGATAAAGTTAATTTTCACAGGGACCTGGGAGGGGGCATAGCCAGGGCAGCTGACCTGAACTAGCCAAGGAGCTATTCCATAC
>JANZLQ010000079.1:73703814-73714999 GCA_026212715.1 Elanus axillaris | reverse complement strand
CCCCCCCCCCCCACCAGAAGGGAAAGAGAGGACAAGTGTCATCTCCAGGGCACTACATAAGGAAAGAAGTTTGCTTACTAACTGCAGGAGTGACGCTGCATTAGAAAAAGGTTTGGGACCAACTGAAACACTGGGCCATGTTGGCACCTAAGAATATTAAAATCAAACAACAGTATAAGAAAATAAGATAAGATAAACAGAGCACTACAGAAATTAGACTAAACCTAGCAGGTTTTACCCACTTCTAGATTCTGTGGTTTGCTGCTTGTATCAGTCTACATCATATTCACGTGCTGCATTTGTATTTAACACAGATCACAGCAAGCTGTCATACTCCCAGACATATGAATATATTATGCCACGTAACTTATGCAGTAAACAACTGAGAACAGTAAGTGATTTTAGGAGAAACGTGGCAGTATGTGTTTATGTATCGCAAAGCAGGAGACAGCCCATAAAGGGCAAGCAAGATATAGAGACAGTTACTCATAGAAGGCGGCAAAAGGAAGTTAGAGAAAAGGAATACAAGGAAGTCATCAGATTATGCTGGATTTATGTCACATCCTATATATAGCTCAGTAAGATTTTTTCATATACTTATTTCTTTGCCTTCTGGCAGTAAAGTACAGATGATTTTTAGCAGAACTAGGAAAGACTGCATTGATGCCATACAGCAACATTACAAGGCTCATAATGTTCTTCAAAAGGATTTTCACCCGCTTTTCATCTGCTTTCACATTCAGTGAAAGAATGAAGGCACTGCAACTACAAAGGGCACAACTGCTCCATTGGGCAACACGCGGATGTCCAGCTCTGTTATTGTTGTTTCCAGGAACAAATAGAGTACTGACAGCTGAATGCAAAGATGACAAATCAGTAGAACTATTCCTGCTGTTCAATGCTTGTAACATTTTCTTGCATGCAATTTACATTCGCATATCTTGTGTCATAGGATACATGTCATCTTTGTTCAAGACCTGTTTTAAATTCAGTACTTCAAAGCTTATGTAATTCTAGATGCATCTAAATAAAGATTTTAGCTTTATTCTACATGAGCCTCTGTAGGAAAAGAAAAATTCATAATGCAGATATATTGACAAAAAGCCCTCCTCGGACATCAGCCTTAGGGTCAAAATTAATTCCTAATTCACCAGTTCCAATTATTATGTTGTGCTCCCAAGTCCACTGCTGATACTAGTAGTTCTGACTGTCTGATCTTAAGAAGGAATTATCAACAAGTTTGCTGATGACACTGACTCATTCCACTGAGTAAACAGGATTGACGCTCTCCAGGTAGAATTTTTAAAGCACTGCACAGGTCAACAGCACTTCAAGTTTCATTTGTCTAATGAAAAAAATGGTGTACACAAGAAAGAGCCACGGTAATACTCACATCAACACTACACTAGGGACAAAACGCAAAAGAACTCTTCCTGAGTGAAGGCAATTACAATCCACACAAAAGAAGAACTGAAAAAGGAAATTAAAAATAGTGTTTTCTACTTTTTAAAAGTGTTAGAAAAAATTGAGCTTTTACCAAGAAAAATCTGAATGCATGAAGAATTGTGGCAGAGAAAGTTAAGACAGAAGAGAAAATAAACAAAAAGGAGGGACATAGACACTGGAAATGTCACTGATCAGTCCTATACTCGTTGGGAACATTTCTCTTTTAGGGAACACTCACCCGATATTAGTCTGCCAACTAGCAAGAAAAAATGATGACATTTTGGTGACCATTCTCAAAACCCACAAGTTTTACATTCCAAGCAAAGAATGGCACCTGGAACAGGCAAGACCACACAGGGAGTTAAAATAAAGCAAGGACCAAGATAAGGGCATCATGCACACCTCAGGAATGAAATCAGGCATTCCAAGTCAAAGATGTGCTCCAAAAAGATGAAACAATAAATTTTCATGCCGGAGTTGATCACAACATGCCTCTGGCAGAACTGAGCAACAAAGTGACTTTTAATACCAGCACTGCAGGGAGAGAGAATGGCAGTATTTTTTGCCTAAGGACACTGTTCATACATCTGATATATTTCACTCAAGTATCATGGGCTGTTTGTATAAATTAAAGAAAAATAACAGAAAACCCCAATGATCCCAAAACATAATTGAAATTGCTGCACAATGGATAAATTTTATGACATGCAACTTTCAAAATACAAAACTAGATCTCACAGCATGAATTTATAGCTACAAATTACTTTTTAAGCACAAAAGGTGCTTGTGATTGGTGTAAGTGTGATTGGTGATACAATAATACTAGGCTGCTTTACCTATCAACAAAAAGTAATTTCCAGACAAACTTAGGGATATCTCATTTGCAGTCTCACTGACTGACCAATTAAGAGAACTGCAGCACAATGTTGCTCCTAAAGTAGCAGACACAAGAAAGATCTTGACATTGAAGTTAAAGCCAGGTAACAATTTGGTTAAATATGCAGTAGTGTAACCCAGAAGAGAAGGCAGCCCAAGAGGCCAAACACTGCAGATTTGTAATATGGGCTTCCACAGGCAAGTTGTCCTTCAAAGATCCTAAGTGCTGGAAGAAAAACACTGAAACAGCAAATATATGCTATAATAGTTTTACTGTCCTCCTTTGTAATGGTTTCCAGTTCTATAACTAAATTAAGCTTCTGGTTTGATTCCCATTTTCAACTTTTGTTGGAAAATTTCAATTTTACTTGGTCAATTTCATCTTCACATCAGGATAAAAAGACCACATAAAGCAATGCCAGTAGAAAAGGCATCCCAGACTGCCAGCACCTTACAAAGGGTTTAGGAATCCAAAGTCTTGGAAAGGAAGAAGCATTTTCTCAATAAGGGATAAAGGGCTCCTGACAGCTGTCTCACTAGCTGCCAGATACAAGTCATTCTGGGCATGCCAGTGATCTTTGCCAGATACTAATCTGATAGTTAAAAACATCTTGTATCTCATTGGAAAAGGGCAATCACTCCCTCCCTTGGGTGGATAAGGGCATTACAATACCTTTCTACCTAAATTGCTTTCAAAGATTTGTTTGCAAGGTCAACAGAGAGAGGGCTTTCTCCATGTTTATCTTATCTGAAGAAAGAAAGAATACAAAGTAGTTGTATACCAATTCTCACCACTAAAAACAAAAATTAAACTTTCATGAGCCATTCTACGTCATTTAGTCAATGCTTCTTTTCGTTCAAAAGCAAACTGCGTATGTGAGCTATACAGGCATATGTGAACTGTGTAGACAGGGAAGAAGTACTTCTGATGTGCATGTCACAGTAGGAGCCAGAAAGTCATAGTAATAACTATGTATCAGTTAGGAGTGAGGTGAATCCTTGGAAGCACACATGGGCACGCTCTCTCTGCAAAGGATGTTATGACCTTCCATTCTGGCAAATTCCAAGACAGAGAGAGCTCTCAAAGTCTGGTTATCACTTAAACTATTTCACTCCAGAATACTTTGTAACCATTCTCAGTATGGTGTCTAGCAAGTCCTTAATGCTCAACACTCAGCCGTGACTAGGTCCCAGAGGACCTTGCGCTGCTCCCTCGTGGAAGAGACTAATGTGTCCTGACACTGGCGCAGAGTACGCACTAGGAATATTCCAGTGTCTTCACCATGTCACTGCTCATCTTATTACATAAGCTGATGACTGCTTCAGGGGTAGCCTGCAGATATAAAAGCCCACAGAAAGTCTTTTTTGTGTTTTAAAAGGACTGCTTGTAAGGAGAGCTAAAATTTGCTCTTACTGTGCCTGCCGCTTTCACCACCACACCTGCAGCACCTTGCTGAAAACACAAAGGTGCCATGCTGGTTGTTCTTGAAAATAACAGCTGATCACACTCCAGAATTTCCCATTTACTCACAAAGCACTTTGGCATTCATGGGCGTGAGCCACTTAGAAACTTCCCAACAAAAAGAATTTGAAAAGAATCTGCTGACACAATTAAAAAAAGTTTAAATTTACAACATTTGAGTCTTAAAATCTGGATCCAGTTTGCCTCTCTCTTCTCACCTTAAGAGGGTAGACAGACTGGATGTGTTCAAAGAACAGCAAAATAACAGTTAGATTTACAGGTGGCAGCACAGAGCAAAACCTAAGATTATTTAGCTTAGAAAGGAAGATTAGAAAGGATACAGCTGAGTCCTTTCTTTTGACCCTGCCTCAAAATTCAATTTCATAAAGTCCCTAACAGCTAATGTGATATCAGCCACTGGAATCCCCAGCATCAGAGCATTACAGCCCTGTAACTGGTTTTTTTTTTCAAAGGAAAGGATAATAAAATAGCCAGCATTAGAATTTACTCACACCAAGACAAAGTCTGACACTGCAGCATATTAGCTAATGCACAGGCACACACCTTCCTAGTGTTCAAAAGTGCATTAGGAATAAGAGCTGGAGGAGGCAAAGAAAAAAAAAAAAAAGAGAAAGAAAAGTACATTAGCTCTCTTCCAGCAGTCGCAAAAGTCAGGGGAAAGATCAATATCCTGAACTCGTCAAGCAAGACTTGGTTGAAATTCAAGCCCCAGGAGTTAATCATATTTTGCTACTGGTTGCAGACAGAATTTCACCACTTAACAACCGCCTTCATGCAGGTCATTATTGACCAATCTATTTCTATCCACCATCCTGCAATAAAAATGCAGGAATTAATCCCAACTGCCATCATTTTCTTACATAAATAGTAGCAAAATAAGGAACAGTGAAGTATAGCTGTGGTCAAGCGAGATCTTTATTATTCCAAGTATTTACTGCAGGACAGTCTTCCTGGAAAACTTTCAGCACTCTGCTGGTGCTTTGCCTTCTCTGAAATAGCAAAGAATTTTCTACTGCATGTAAAAACCCTCTAGCATTGCACAACTAGGGATGAAAATTATGGATAGTTTTAAAAAAGTGATGAGGTGAGCGGAATTAAAGTTCAACTTCCCTATTACTCTACAAAAGACTTTTAATTACATCCAATAAAAATATGATTAGGTTTAAAAATAAAAGAGAACTAAATATAAAATAATAGTGTTCCACTAATTTTACTTTTCAAAATTAATGTTGCTGCACCTTCTATTTTTCTTCAAAGAAATGTCAGGCAGAAATATCAAAGTGTCCTCAGGGAAAAATCACAGCATCTGAGATTTAAGAAGACTCCCATGCTCAAATGAGTTAGTGTACTACTATTCACTAGGGAGCAGTGTATTATGAGGAACAATGTAATAAAAGGCTTTTTTTAATATTAGAATATACCTCTATATATCAACAGTGGCAACAATGTCCGAATAGCTCCAACATCTGACAATTTGTAACCAGGCTTCCCAGCAATCTAGTCTTTATGACAGCCTTAACTAGACATTTTCTAACACGTGAGGTAGGATAAAATAAGAGTTGCAAGCATGAAGAACTTCAGAAATTACTAAAATAACAAGAAATCCTATATTGATACAAATCATTAGCAGGCAAAATGGTCCACTGGATGAGAATAATCAGAGAGAAAATATTCTTAGCTGCATCAGAGACATTGCATGACCTTGAGCAAGTAACTTAATTTCTCTGCCCAAATTTTCATATATAAGAAGGACAGTAATTCTTGCCAATTATTGCACAGACATATGAAATCTACAGCAAAAAGCTTTTCCTTAATACCTGAGAACCTGCATGTTGTTCTAGGAAAACTTTGCCTTTATAATTTCTTAGAATGGACACTAGCTTTTAGCCTGAACCACCCGAGATCATCTCACAAGACCTTCCCCTCTGATGCTGTGCAAAAGCCTGCCAAAGTCCTGTGTGCACCTTCTCAATTTTACAGCCACTATTTAGAAGCAGATTTCCAGATATTCTGAAGTGTTAGGGACACAGAGCGGGGAGAAAAATCTCCTCCCTAAAATTCAACCTATTTTTGAAATCCTTTATCTTCATGAATACAGCTAGCATTGGATTGAAACAGAAAAAACTTTTTGCTAAAGCCAAGAAACTTGCACTATTTCTGCCTCTCCTTTCAAAGAATAGGAAGAACTTGAAGAAATTAATCAAAGCAAGAGAAAGTTTGGCTAGGTAAGTTAAAATTACACTGGACTCTATTGCTTTACGTGTGCAAAAGCAGGCAAATACTGATTAACATGTTTCAGCCACAAGATCACCAATCCACCTTTAATACAGCATTCCATATAAAAGCTTACCCCTGACAAAGGCTCCTACCAACAAAGTTTGTAATTTCCAAAAGACAACTTGTGTTTATTTAAAGCACATGATACAAGCAGCAAACAAAACCATAGCCCTGTGACTAGGTTTATATGGATGAACTACCGCAGGTCACATGGATGAACTACCACAGGTCACATGGATGAACTACCACAGGTCACAAAACTTTGGCACTCATTTTCAATACGTTTAGGGGATCTGGGGTCAGGAAGCAAGGAAAAACTGATCAGGTTGCTTCATTGTTCATACCTCTTCCAGCAAGAAAAATTACCTTATGCAAATATTCAGTTCCATAATGCAGTTCTACACCGCTTGATGCTAATTAGAGGAATGACTCTCCTTAAACATAATGCATTTTCAGGTGATGCTTATTCTTACCTGGCAAGTTCTTTAATTAAGTTTGCAATACGTCTCTTGTCCTCAGGACACAAATCCTTTAAAGAAGCACTCTTCATTCCGCCTTCATTAGTGACCTGAAAATTTAAAGTAACATTGTGGAAAGTAGTCTTTAAAGGAGAACAAATATTTTGTAAGATATTAAAAGCATTTCAAGACCTAATAATTGGAAGTTGAAAGTAGACAAATTCTAACTGGAAAAAAAAAATTTTTTTACAATGTAAATACAGTTCAGTGAAACAAATTATCAAATTGTGGGGAACTCTAAAAGAGACTTTTAATTCAAATGTAAGCCGCTAGCTTGAATACTAAACAAGTTGGGTAAAGTTGTAAGAAATACACTATTCATTGATGTATACTAGATAAAGGGCAGTAGGTTCTAGAAATCTAGTGCAGCAATATCCAAATCCAAGTACAAACGTTATTATATTAGGATGCTAAAATAAAGAGTAAGAAAAAGAACATTCCACCTTAGCATTTATGACCAAAGCATAAAAAGGTATGCAATATAGTTAGTAGGCAGTAAATCCTTATTTCAAAGGATTTTTTTAATACATAGAAAAGTACACACCCTTGCATATGTCACTATCATTTGTTTTTAATCAGTTACCTACCTTCGTACTTACTACTCCTTCTCAAAACAGACCTTTAACATACACCACTACTTCAGTTCCTTTAATGTATTCCTTTATCACACTGAGAGAACTGCAGTGTAAATCAACCAGAGGGCATATTGCTGTTCGGGTTTGCAACAGTCAGTATTACTGAGGTTACTGGTATTACCTATGTTGGGTGTTTCGAAGCAGGAAACAGATGTAAATTCTAAATTGCTTTTATTTATCAAAAACTACTGTCATCATTGACTCAGTTCTCCAGTGCTAGCGCTAAGCACAAAATAAGAATCCCAAGATGAAAGGGGCAATAAAAGCTACGCTACTCTGTCCAAGGTTTTGCTAAGTTTAAATATTTCCACTTAATCTGACTTACCTATTTTCAGTTTAGACTTTTACAAACCTACAAATATTACAAACCTCCCAGAGCACATACAGTGCTTAACATGAAATACAAGAATGCTACAAATTCCTTGCAGTTTGGCCAAATTAACAGAATACAGCCTAGAACAACCTCTGCACATACAAAGCAAACACTGGGCTTCTCTCTCCTCATTAGCAATAATAGCAGCAGATCTACACACATCAGAGAGGAAGTGCTCCCTTCCATTCTTAGCTAATTGCTTCTTGAACAGTGGTTTGAAACAATTAAAGGACTATGTCGTGTTTGAAAGAGGTGATGATTTTATACAGACTTCTGTTATACCCACCTGACCCTTCAGCACACTAACTTTAATGTGTTTTCTTTGGAAAAAACAATAAAATGGAGTTTCACAAAGCAAATCAGACTTCACGGCTTTTCAAGGGGACATTTGATTTCACACTTTCCTTCCCAAACATATGCTATTTACAGTCATACAAATGAAGGGAGAATGTCTTTACCTTCATTTACCTTCAACTAAACATATGGTTGAAGGATTTCCATTTCCCTTGCTAAAAACAAAATTTTTTTTAGCAGATAGATGATGGAACTTCTTTAAGAAAAATAAAAAGTTACAGGACATTTTTCACTTTAAAAAGAGGCAGAAGCTTGATCACATTAGTGAAGGAGATTCTGACAGAAGGTATCTCAAGTTATTATCCAAACCTGTGTACATACTCTCAGACAAATATTTCTGGGATGAAGAGGAAAACCTGAAAAGTTAGTCTGCACATTTTTGTCGCCCACAGCTATGGATGGATGGCACACAAAAAATTCTGAAAGGCGGGCTTGTACCATAACACATGTCAAAATGAAGCTGTGAAATACTGCACAGCAACAGCTCCACCATCAAAACAAAGTGACAAATGAGATAGAGGCCAAGACTGTATTGTCTCCTTTTTCCAGATTTCTGTCCTTTCCACACAGCTCAGGGTAGAAAGCAGTTTTGTAACTCAGTATTTTCTGGATGAAATGTACTACATAAATTGAAGGTTCTCTCACTTTATAAACCAGACCTTAGAAGATGACAATTTGCATGAAAGAAGCAGACAACTTCTGTCAAACAGAAAGTAGGAAGATGGGAAATTTTGATCAAGACCAGTATAGCAAACCACAGATTTACTAAAAGTACCAGAAAAGCTCCATAGCTAAACAAGATCTTTTTGAAGTCTTCTCCAAAATTCTCATCCTCCTTTGTGATACTCAAGTATATGTGAATGAAGAAAAGGTAAATGAGTCCTGCCAAGATTCACATTAGAGCAAAACTCAATCCATTCTCTTCAAAAGAGGTTTCTAGTAAATCATAATGGTGAACAACCTCCCAGCAAAAGAGTGTAAAATATTGTGGTTTGTTGACCCTGGCTAGATGCCAGGTGCCCACCAAAGCCGCTTTATCACCCCCCCACCCTTAGTGGAACAGAGGAGAGAAAATACAACAAAAGGCTCATGAGCTAAGGACAGGGAGAGATCACTTCCTAATTACCATCACAGGCAAAACAGACTTGACTTAGGGAAAATTAACTTATTACCAATCGACCAGAGTAGGGTAATAAGAAATAAAACCAAATCTTAAAAAACCTTCTCCCTACCCCTCTCTTCTTCCCAGGCTCAACTTTACTCCTGATTTTCTCTACCTCCTCCCCTCCAGCAGCACAGGGGGACAGGGAACAGGGGCTGGGGTCAGTTCATTACATGTTTTCTCTGCCGCTCCTTCCTCCTCAGGGGCAGGACTCTTCACTCTTCCCCTGCTCCAGTGTGGGGTCCCTCCCATGGGAAAGATCCCTCCATGGAGTTCTCCAATGATGGTCCTTCCCACGGGCTGCAGTCCTTCAGACACAGACTGCTCCAGCATGGGTCCTTTCCACAGGGTCACGAGTCCTGCCAGAAAACCTGCTCCAGCATGGGCTCCTCTCTCCATGGGGCCACAGGCCCTGCAAGGAACCTGCTCCAGCACGGGCTTCCCACAGGGTCACAGCCCCCTTCGGGTATCCCCCTGCTCCAGTGTGGGGTCCTCCCCAGGCTGCAGGTGGAGATCTGCTCCTCCGTGGACCACCTTGGGCTGCAGGGAGACAGCCTGCCTCACCATGGTTTTCCCCCACAGGCTGGAGAACCTCCTCCCCCTCCTTCTTCACTGACCTTGGTGTCTGCAGGGTTGTTTCCCTCACACGTTCTCAATCCTCTCTCCAGCTGCAGTTTCTGTTCCACAGCAACTTTTTTCCCCTTCTTAAATATGTTATCACAGAGGCACTGCCACCATTACTGGTGAGCACAGCCTTGGCCAGCAGTGGGTCCATCTCGGAGCCAGCTGGCACTGGCTCTATCAGACACAGGGGAAGTTTCTAGCAGTTTCTCACATAAGCCACCCCTGTGCCCTCCCTGCTACCAAAACCTTGCCACAGAAACCCAATACAAGTATGTTAAAGCAAAGAAATTAGCTCTCCCTAGACACACACACACCACCTTGAAGAGAATTCCTTGCAAAAAAACCTCTATGACCCAACCTTCTTCCATACCAAGTAAAATGTATTTGTTCTGTTTGTTTCAAGTAATTCAGAGCCCATCTTCAAAGTTAGAGTACAAACTTTCCAGGAGGATTTCGCGAGGCAAGAGGAGAAACAGGAGGTTAAAAAAGACAGAAAAGATAAAAAGCTTTGAACACATTTTATTGTCAATATTGGAAAATGCCATCTGAGTACCCAATCAAGATTTCACATATTAGGCATTACATAAAAAAAAAAGACCATTTCTACAGCCAATAGCTTTCACAGGGAAATGGAGTAAAATTTATCTAAACAAGTAATGCTAACAACACACCATATAAAAAAACAGATTTTAATGTGACATCTTGAGAGCACTCACATGGCAAGTTGAGGACAAACAGAGGATCAGGCCCAGTCAGCATGGGTTTACAAAAGGCAGGTCCTGCTTGACCAACCTGATCTCCTTCCATGACCAGGTGACCCGCCTAGTGGATGAGGGAAAGGCTGTGGATGTTTTCTATGTCGACTTCAGCAAGGGCTTTGATACTGTCTCTCACGGCATACTCCTTGAGAAGCTGGCGTCTCATGGCTTAGACAAATGTACTCTATGCTGGGTGAAAAACTGGCTGGCTGGATGAGCCCAGAGGGTTGTGGTGAATGGAGTTAAATCCTGTTGGTGGCCAGTCACAAGTGCTGTTCCCCAGGGCTCGGTGTTGGGGCTGGTTTTCTTTAATATCTTTATTGATGATCTAGACAAGGGGATCGAGTGCGCCCTCAGAAAGTTTGCAGATGACACCAAGCTGGCAGGGAGGGCTGATCTGCTTGAAGGTAGGAATGCTCTGCAGAGGGATCTGGACAGGCTGGATCGATGGGCCGAGGCCAACTGTATGAAGTTCAGCAAGGCCAAGTGCTGGGTCCTGCACTTGGGTCCCAGCAACCCCATGCAGCGCTACAAGCTTGGGGAAGAGTGGCTGGAAAGCTGCCCAGCAGAGAAAGACCTGGGGGTGCTGGCCGACAGCCGGTTGAATATGAGCCAGCAGTGTGCGCAGGTGGCCAAGAAGGCCAACAGCATCCTGGCCTGTACCAGAAATTCTGTGGCC
>JANZLQ010000079.1:73505157-73695565 GCA_026212715.1 Elanus axillaris | reverse complement strand
GGTGGGGTGGTGGTCAGTCGGTTGCCACGGAAACCGCCGGAGGCGGGAAGGGGCCGCCTCCCTCAGCGCTCCGGCGGCCGGAGCAGCGGCCGGGCTGGGCCGGGCCTGGCCTGGCCTGGCGGTGGCTCCCCTGGCAGCCTCGCAGCCCAGAAGCGCCGGGCGGCCCCGGGGTGTGAGGTGTGGGCGCCTGTTCGGCTGTCGCAGGTCCCTCCCGTGGAACGAGAGAGCTGTGCCGCTTCTGCGCACACAGACACACACAAAACCCTTGTTCTTGGCGTTTGAATCAACGGCAGAAACCCTGGATCTCTCGGGTGAAGAGAGCCCTACAGTTTCAGAAAAAAAAAAAGAAAAAAAAACACCAAAAAAACCACCCCCAAAAAACAACAAAGAAAGAGAAGGTGGTGTTTTATTCAAAATCATGCATAATTCTTAGCCTCTGTTGTCACGTAGGACCAGCAGGCAGCGTGCCCAATGGAAGGAGTTAGTGTAGTGCAGTGTTCTGGCTGAAGACTAATCTGTGAATCTGCTCAGGATCAAATCCCCACAAATAGTCACCCTGCAGTTATTCCCATAGCATGGGACTCTTTCCACAACGTGCACTGCTTGCCATCTCCAGTTTTTGCTCAGATCTTGAGCCTTCCTGCATCCCTTTGAAGTTCAGGAGTGCAAGGCATTCAACATCTCAAAGTAAGGCTTCTCAGACAAAACCTCACTCCTGGCAGTAGAATGACAAGAATTGGTGAAAGTGTTTGCATGTGTAAAGGATTTTAGCATCAGACCTTTCATCTGTCTGCAGCTTGGGGCACAGAACCGTCATATTTGTAGGGCTGGAAAGCAGTACCTCTGTCCCAAACCTTGCATATGACAACATTACAAACTGCAGTTCCAGAACTTCCTATGTATTTTAAAACCAAAAGTGAACTGCTATAATTACCTCACCCAGCCAGTGTATTGCAGGACAGTGAGTTTCATCTGCTACCCTAAGTGTATTACTAATTGCACATGGTCTTAGATAGCTGCTCAGACATACAATATTAAAAGCCTGAGACAAAATTCTCGCTGTGGGCTTCAGTGAGGACAGGATTTCATCATCAGTCTCTGTTCAGGGTTCTCTTACTGACTTATTACTGGACTTCTTGGGTTCTTTTTCCAGTTGTGAGGTCTGGATAACTTTATCATTCTACTCTGTGAGAGCATTAAAAAGGTTAAACTGCTGATGATCAACCATCATGGCAAATGCTTCTTTGAAGTAGGTCTTTTTTAAAAATTCCTAGCCCTGCCCACATTTTCACCACCCAGGCTCAGATGTATGAGATCTGCATGGTGGAAACTGTGTCCAAAAGTAACATTGCCATATAAACTGTTTTGAGTAAGTGTGTTATTTACACCATCAAGACGTGGCAATGCAGGTTTGGCTCTGAAAGTCCTGTAGCATCCCTTTCACATGGAAGGTGTTTCGTGGTTTGTGTTTGGGATTTTTTTGGTTATCGGTCTGTATCTCTAAGGACTTGTGTTTTGCAATATAGCAATGTGCACTCCAGTCTATTGCAGTGATGTTTTACTCAGGTTCTGTTCTCTGTCTCTCCACTCTTCCTGGGAATTTTGCACACTTTTTTCCCAGTGAAGTAGTCCAAAGCATGTAAATTGTGCCACCATTAATTAGAATTGCTGAACTAATTGGGAAGCATCACCAATCTGGTCAGTGTTTGTTTCTTTCAAATAACAAAGGGTATATCTTTCAGAAAGGTGCCTTCCTTGGTAGTTTGAAGCACTAGAAACTATCTTATTTTAAATCTTCTTTTGGGGAGTCTGATGGAGCCAGTAGATAGTTTTCTGCCTGCCATAACATAAAAGCACTATTAGGCTTTTAACTGTTGAGTTTATGAAACAGTTTTTTCAGGAGATAGAAATGATCATGTAATGAAACTCACCATACTCCTTTTAAGCAAGAAAATTTTGCACATAGGGTATATGGGAGCTTGAGGCCCAATTTTCCAATACCTTTATGAGCAAATATTCATGGCACCATTTCAAGAACACTGCTTTAAACAAATTCTGTATATGAGGTTGCAGGGGGAGGGGGTTGTTTTGGGTTTTTTTAACTTGTAGTCTCTGTGGAAGTCCCTGCAAAGTGGATGATTTCTCACAAGCATTATGGAGGTTATACTCTGAGGAAGAGAGGCATCTTTCCCTTTGCCCATATGATTCATTTTGCTGAAGTTCTATGACTAATAGCAAATTCCAGAAAGGTTGATTGCTCACAACTAAATCTGAATGGGACGTGTTAGCTGTTCTGGACAGCCCAGAGCAGGACCATACTTCACTGTTTAGATAAGAATTTAAAATGTCCGAAAAGTTACAAAGATGCCTAGAAGTTGGATTAACTTTCAGCAGTTTTAGCAGTACCATAAGGTCTGATACTGGTATGATTTCCTGCTTCAGCTTTGTGTCACTACATTACATTGACTCTTTCTGATTAATATTGCAAAGCATTTTGGGAAGCTTCTACATGAAATGTCCTAAAAATAGGACAGAGTTTACTGTGATCTTAATTCTTAATAGTTAATAGGGAGGAGTCACCTGAACAAGTTCATCTTATCCTGTATCTTTTGTCTAACCTAAGTGGCTTCTTTATTTCTTCCATCTGGAAGAAGAAGTAACCCATGGCAGACTTATATGCTCAATGGAGCTCCCATCCATACCTATAGATATCTGTTAAAAGTGGTCTTTAGTTTACCCACGGGATATTTTTGATATAACGTTCAGGCTTTTAAGATGGAAATTCTCTTTCTTTTGATCTTGGATTTGGTTCAGACCTCTTTAGTTGGAGTTCTCTTGCTCTAGATGTCTTCTTTGACTGATACAGTATTTTATCTTCCATCATCCCAGCCGAGTCATTGTGCATGATGAATTAAACATCCCTGCTGTTTTCTTTCATCACAGAAATAACAATTACTCTGTTATTATAATCTCTTAACTTGTCTTAAGGCTTGCATAGCTTAGATGGAAAAGACCAGTTAGTTACATCATTGATTCCACACACTTCTTTAGAATCAGAATACATAAGGATGGCTTATATTAAAGCAAGAGACAGATCCCCCCCACCTTGCATCCACCTATCAGAAGTGAAACTTGGTGAAACATCAGAGTCTTCTGTAATTTGGGGCCCTCCCTTGGCCAGACAGATTACTTACGTGACCTATTATGATTTTATGTTTTTTCTTTTTTTCTGTCTTTAACGTGGTGTTTGGTTTTCTGGTGCTATGTTTTGTTTTTTAAATTATCTGACCAGTTAACAATCAATACTTCCAATTAAAGCTAAGTTTAGACTTCCTGAAACTGAGTGCTGCTCTTCCACCAACAGAACAGACAACGACAAAGCCACTGCTAGAATTTAAAGCTCAGTGCTGGAGATAAAAACCAAACCAAAACTCTCTAGTGACTGCCTTTCCTGTCTAGTGCACTGTGTATGTTTTACCAGAAAGCAATTACAATCTGCGTAAATTCTTTGGAAGCCAGTACTTTCACAGCAGAGCTGGTCTTGAAAGCCCTACACAGTGATCACTTGTGTTCCATGGCCCTCTGTGCTGGGCTTGCAGTTCCCACAACAAGTTAGTAGTCTTTCTGGACCTGATCCAAAGTGAATGAAGTCAGTGGGAACTATTTCAGTTGGCTGTAGATGAAGTAAAACATCAAGGGAAAGGGAAACTGTTCTGCCATCACACACCCGCAAGGATAGCACCATGTAGATTAGTATCTTGCATTTATATAGCATTCTTTCCCATAAAGTATTCAGATGATTTTTATAAATTATGAACTCAGTGCTTGTAACAAATTTGCACATGTCCAGCTGGGATTCCAGAGAACTGATATTTGGTCATTCAGATCCCTTCAGCAGGATCAGATTCTGTGTCTGTTCAAACCCACTGAATCCAGTGCTGAAGTGCGCCCGTCTTTGTGGAATACAGTTGTTAGCAATTCACAGCAGCACTGCACAAATCTTGTGTCAAGCTGAGAATATACAACCCAACTGAAACCACAGAGCATGCTTACAAAGAAAGATTCATCTCTCTTTTAGAGTTTGCCGGGGAACCCATGTTTGATTTTTCCATGAATCCCCTGCAAAAGTTCACACCTCGAATACAAAATGTGTGTGTGTGTGTGTATATGTGTATATATAGTTATAAAAACCATCAAAGGATGGCATCTTATGCAGCACTAGGCATCCTCATGCCAAGACACGCTGCGTACAGTTACAGACAAAGGAAAGTGACTGCTCAGTCACCAGCACAATGCTTGCAGTCATTAATGCCTTTTCCTCAGCTGTCAGTCAGGTTAACTTGCAAAAGCGTCTGGCTCACTGTGTTGGTGTTACCCGTTTCAGCTGCAAACATGCTTCTCTTTTCCTTTTAGAGACTTCTCCAGGAGTTGCTGAGGTGACATTTGTGGAAAAGGAGCCAGCTGAACGCCACACAATCATTTCATGGGAGCAAGTGAGTATTTTCATGATAATACTGCAGTAACATCAGTCTGAAAGTATAGCAGCCCACGGAGAATGTCAAATGCAATGGCTACCTTGTGCTTGTTTGTGAGACAGCCTGTTACCCTGTTTGAAGCACAGTAGAGCCTGAACAGATCTTGGTTTTCTTTTTTTTTTCTTTAGCCATGTATTACTCTGTCTTTTAGGCTGTCACATGCACCTGATCCGCTAGAGAAACTTCATTGGTGTGAGTGTATTCAGAATGACAACTCTAAGAAGAAATCACATAACTGTAGTAGGCAGCAACAGTGGTGACTCAGTGGAGAACAAACATTGTTCTGACTCAAGTCTGAAACCATTTTCCATCTCCCTTTCAAACAAACTGAAAAAGCTGTTTATTATTCATGGCCATTAAAGGTAAAGGCCTCAAGCTGGAAAATACCACTGAGCCACCCAGTTCGTTCCGGTTAGCTATTTCTCTTTTCAGTCTCAGCTATTCACCTCCATTTCTCATAGTCCCTCCTTCCACCTCCTCTTTGGCTAACTGACCCAATCTTTTGGCCAAGGCATGTCCCATTGCCTGTTCTGGAAGACTGTGAAGGACACATGCTACCTTCACTCCACAGTAGTTGACCTCACTGCATCAGACTGCATGACTAGAGAGGTCCTGAATACTCTTGTGTGACTCTGGTGAGCAGAGATGGCATTTTTGGTTCCCTTTTTGAATATACATGTGTTTATCAATCCCATGACCTCGGGGGAATAACTGCGTTCTAGGTATCGCTCATATGTAGGGAAAGGACAGTAGAATCTGACTGGCCTTTGGAAAGAGATATGGCAGAGGATGGAGTTGAATGAATCATCCTCCCTCTGCTCTAACCCTGACTATGCCCTAATGCACACACTCCCAGAGACTGCACTTATTACTGCTACTTAAAATAACTTCCCCTTTGATGATGCCTTGCCATTTGCAGTTTTCCCTAAACAGTAGGGAAAAATCTTGCACTAGTTTTTTAATGCCCTATCCCAATTAGTGATATTTATCAAGAATTTATAAATCCAGATCAGAATGTTTGTGATATAAACCTGTATTATATACTGAAACTTGTACAATAGCCAGCAACTGTGGTCAGGCAGAAACATCTGGTTTTTCAGGTTTGTTGAACTGATTCCTGATTTCCTGTAGCTGTTGTTCAGGTGTCATTAACTGGGCTGGAAAGTCTGAGGCACCCTGACCATGAGCCAGCAAAGGTCTGGGAGCAGCAGCAGAGTGACATTCACTCATTTTTCTGTTGCGTGGAGAGGACTGCTTCTTCTGAACATGGTATTGCTCTCATTTTCAGGTACTCCTACTCCTCCAGACTAAATTGGGTTTATTTCAAAATTGAGCTGTATTGTAAAGCTGAACTTTGAAATGCTGTAGCCAAAGCACTTGCTCCAAAGATGTCAAAACAAAATTTCAGGTCCCTCTCCTGCAGTGATGGACTAAGTTAATTGTGGAAGTAAACAGTGAAAATTAAGTAGATTCAGTTGAGCTGGTCTGCTAGTGGTTAAGGACTTCTCTATCTATTTCTTTGCTTTTGTTTCCAGTTGCACTGACAAAACCTGAAATCTCCCGTCTCGGATCAAAATTATTTTTCCTTTTTTTCTTCAGCTTTGGGGATGAAGTCCAGTATCTAACACAGCTCACACAATTGCAGCATGTCCTGCAGTGATGATAAATTGCAAAGCACTCAGCACCTCACAAAGCCCTTCCAGGATGAACTTGTACTTCAGTTTTCCCCAAATTCACCCTGCTTCAAGCTGGATACAAGTTTATGTGTACCAGATGTTCACTTTTATCACGGGGGTTTTTTTCTTTTTGTAGCCACTAGATGGCAATACTTATGCACATAATCATTTCTCCATAGTTGAAATTTTAAGCAGATATTGTCACAGTCTGTATTTTTAACTCCCCTCTACATATTTGGTTATGAAAGTATTGGCAGGGGGTTTTGTGTGATGTAGAGAAAACTGGTCAAACTATTCCCAAAATTACATTCTTTTTCCCAGAAAAACTCTCTTTTCATTGAGACTTACCAAATGAAAGCTCTATTCTTAAGGTTGGGGTTTTTTTACATTTTTTTTCTAGAAGCAATTCTTCCAGTCCTATTTCAGTTTTGCAATGGAAATGTATTTCTGCTGAGAGAAAATCTATGGTATTCAGAAACTCTTAAAAGAAAAACAACAAGTTTTTAATTATGAGTGACTAAAATTAATTCTAATAATGCTGGCAATATGTATTTTTGTCTCCATCACCTGTGTTTGTTAAATTGACCTGTGCCTGGTTAGTGCTAGTATTTAACTGGATACTACAATGGAAGTTTTAAAACGTTGGATCAGCTTGTCAAACATCCATTAACTGCCATGAGGCTTTGCAGGGGAAGGTGAGCTTCATGACAGGAGGCAGTGCAGCAAAGACAGTAGAAAAGCAGAAGAGAATTTTTCCAGTGATTTCTGTAGAGGCAGAAAGAGTTGTTAAGTCTTACGCTTCTGGAAATCAAACCTGAAATCAGCTCTGAATATTTTAATGGAAATCGGCACACTCACAAAAATATTTAAGGTATATGATTGTCAACTGTTTACATGGATAGCATCGCTTCCCCAAAACTTCCAAGCAGTTCAAAATATTTTAATAAAAACAGGTAATTTTTTCACCTTTATTGATGTTTAGAGCTACCACAATTTTTCCCAAGAAAGTGAGACAAGCAATAGAAGGGGGAGTAGAAACAGAGTTACCAGGTCACTGGAACACCAGTGTTCATAACAGTATATCACCCTAGAAGCCCATTCCTACTCCTAAAATTAGGCTGGCAACTGCCCTGTTCCCCTCCGCATGCAGTTTTTAAAAGTAGGTGTTATACTAAAATATTGCTAGGAGGCACTCTGGTATCTGCAGGGACAATGCGGTGACAATGTCTGAACCACATTTTTTTTTGGCTGCAACCAGAAGAGGAGTAAGTCACTCACATAACATTTTTTGGTTTTCAAAAAATAGAAAAGTGCAGTCTGTTAGGGGGAGCTGGACATCCCTGAGCTCAGCACCACAGCAGACCAAGGAAAATGTAGGGATTCATTTTGCCTGTTCTCTAATTGGCTTGTTAGCAGTGTCTGAACTGCCCCTGGCTGGCTGTAAGTGATCCCTGCCCATCACATCGCTGGAGCTTTGATTTTCTACAACTCTACATGGGAAATTTGTTGTTTCTCATTACGTGCTTTGTCTACAAAGATTTATTTTTCTGTAATAAAACCATTAAAAAGCCCTCAAGCTATCTGGTGCTTTCCTGTTGTGGGCTGTGTTAGGTTGCCAGACAATTTAGAAACTCTCAGCGGGTAGATCTCAGTGGGAACTGTGGTGGTGCTTCCTGGCTATTCTAGAAGTCTTCCTCATTGCATCTACCATATCTTTTTTACTCAAAAGCATGCATGCAGGCATGCACATCCACAGCGGTCCTTTTTGCCATGCTCCTTGTAATGTCCTCCTTCAGCATTAGGCGAGCCTGCCATCTCTGATACCCAGGAGCACAGGATCTGCCAATCTTGAACCTGCCTTGTGGCCCTGACTATGGAACAGGCAAGGAAGTGGATCCAGGAGAACCAGTGCATGAGGAAAGGTGTATTTCTTCAGGCTGCATAACAGGGGAGAGGCTGGAGGACTTTGGGGAGGTAGATACTGTTTCTGACACAGTGTTCCCCTCCTGTGGGGCCTTAATATAATACTCTGATTAAAAAACTGACTACACAGCACCATCTTCAAGAGAATTGCCAAATCCTATTCTCTACAGCAGGGGTCAGGGCTGCCCCAGCCCTGTGCCTTGCAGGGCAGGAAATCTGAGCAAGTGATCTGGGAGCCCCCCGAGATCAGATTTATAAAAGGTGCAACCAGAACGTCTCAGTATGTTACATAAATTAACATCTGCATACATCAGCAGCTAGGGCAGACCAGTCATGAAACAGCATGACATTAGGGAGAAAGAAAGGTGGTTGCTGATGTGCTCTGCTACTTGGAAGCCCTGAGAAGTGACATAAATCCCTTCCTTCTGTCCCCAGAAGTTCAATATAAATAATTCAGTTTTTTAGAGAAGTCTCTCTAGAGCTGAATGTTTTGATTGCTGTCCATTCCTTTAGGATATTTGCTTGGGAGGCATTGTTTCAACAGTGCATTAAGTGAACTGCTATATGGTAGTGTTTTAGCCCTGGTTCCACTGGTGATCAGGTATTGGCAGCAAAACTACCCTGGTTCTAATATTCTTCTCTATCCTCAATGGACTATGCTTTCTTGGGATTCTATTTGGGGATATATAGACAATAAACAAAAGAAATAGACCACACACACCATATTGGGCACTTGGGATATTTTGTTTTATGAGCTGATGAGTGTAACCAGATGACTGGAGTGAAAACAGCTGCTTGCCAGGGCTGTGGTTAAGCCACTTCTGGCACATTATTAGGAATATTGTATTTTATGGGGCTGGAGATCACAAACCTGGAAACTATCAGTTGAGCAGGAGGAGTACAGAGCTTGAGAAGCCATCTTGAGTATAAAGTAGTGGCTTGTTTCTTTGACTTTGCTGTCAGAAGACCACTGTTTTGACAACATAGGGTCACATGGCTGAGCACAATATGACAGATCAATCAATCCTGTCCATCAGATGGGAGAGATGTGTATTAGTGAAGCTTTCTGTATAGAGGTCTTTTCCTATAGTCCCCAGAACTGCTCTGGTGCAGCATTTTCCATTCATGTGTTTTGCACCATCATTTGGAAAGTCATGCAAAGGGACATGGTTAGGAGAACCCTAAAATAAAGTGGGGAGAACAGCCATTTGGAGAAACATGCACATGTTAATCTTTCCATCCAGAAAAGGAGGATTCAGAGTAGAAGGCCTATCCAGATGTGATTTTTTTCCTTGTCTTAATCAGCTATGTTTGCTAAATAGGTCTGTGCCCAATTTGTAGTAGTATTTAACTGGATACTATGCTGAAAGTTTTAAAATCTCAGATTTTGTCATCCCAGTGGATCTGGTTCTTCTGGTGAGAGGAGAACACCCACTGAAGTCAAGAGAGTTGTTCACATATGTATTTTTACTGCTGGGGTAGATTAGTTAAAATTGAGGGGTTTGAAATGGACTGAAAGTGTTGTGTAAACATTTGTACTCTTCTGAGGCTTTGTAGCAGGTCTGTCATATTTTCTTTCTTCATAGTTTTAAACTTAGTCACTGTGCTTACAGCTACAGCTTGAAATTGGAAGTGGTGAAAGTGCAGCATGAAATTATAAATATTTAGGGATGAGAAGAACCCACAGAAGAAGGTGTGTTTGTTAAAGGCATTTGAAGAACTTTAGATATGTCCATGTGGTTTAGTAACCTCCTGAAACTTACCACCAGGGCCTCAGCCATCAGCAGGCTCTTATCAAAGGACGATAAATTCTTCTCAAAACAAAGTTTCTACAGTATCACATTCTCTGCTTTAATACCTGTTGCCTCTGATGACTTTCCCTACCTGGGTTAGGAAAGCACTGTGCTAGTGACCAGGCTGCTGGTGGGGTAAGTAAAGTGACCTGCCCTGTTGCAAGCTGCAAAGCCATTAATCTGGTACTCATCAGTAGCAGTCCATCAGCATAAATGGATATGCTTAGAAAGTAAGTTAACTTGCAGGAGTGAAGATTGGTAAGAGGGTCCTGCATGGCATATAGACCACAGTTTAGGGAACAGGGACTGTAACAACTCAACAAAAGTGACTGTGAATAAGGCGTTAACAGGCAGAAGGGCTGCCTTGGTCCTAGGGGAAGGAGGGGATGTGGACTGGAGGAGGCCAGCAGCTTCCCTTGCTTGTGCCAGTCACTGATGACCAGAGGCCAGCATTGCAGCTGAATTTAGAGCTGGCAGGTAGCTCCTGCTGGATAAACGCATTGAGGCAACATCAGGACAGACAATTGGATATGCACAAGTTGCAGACATGGGGAAGAATCTGATCAGCATCTCTTGAGATGTTACAAATTCATGTCCCAAGTGAAGCAGAGCTACATGAACTGCATGTGCATGTTTCTTTTCCCTAGCAACTGGTTACTAGAATATTCTTCCTTTATTTTATGAGACTTTGAATGTTACATTTTCTAGTAGCTGTAGGGAAGTAGTCCCAGCAGAGGCACAATATTGGAAAGCTGTTAACATCTGACCCCTCTGCTTTCTCCAAAGCAATTCTCTAATTGCTCGAAAACCCACCCAGGCCTCTGAGGCCAGGCTGTGAATACCTACTTGAATAACATCTTGATCTGTGGCAAGATAAGCCTATGTGAGGCTGACCTATAAATGTTCTTAAAGTTTGTAATTCTATCTTTTCTTGCTTGGAGTGCCAATCTCACCTCACAAAGAGCAGGCCATGTCCAACAGTGTGTCTTTAAAACCAACTGAATAAAAGAAATATACCTTTTTTAGAAAAGGCTGAAAATCCTGTCACAAAAGTACTTGAATTATCAGACATGCTGTGTTGCAAATCTCACATTATTTGTCCATTTTCCCTGTAAAATGTAGCTCCCAGAGTCCTGTGGACCTGATTATCAGCAGGTCTCAGATCAACATTTTAAAGAAGTTGTCTATCCTTCTCATTTAATGACAAAGCTTGACCCTCAAGGGGCTTATCTGTATCTTTGTTCCTGAGCAAATGTAAAAGCACATGGGTCTGAAAAGGTAAAATGACCACAAGTTGCAGCTTGGAGGTTCAGACTGCAATTAGGAACACTTTTTCACAAGGAGGGTGGTCCAGCCCTTGGACAAGTCAATGTAGAGAATCTGGAATCTGCATCATCAGAGACTATCCTGTGTTTTGGGGTCTGGTTCTTTTGGAGTCTCGAGTTTAACAATACTTAGATGCAAACTCACTTCAATCTTTCTCAATCTGTTTTTTCTCTGAAACAATTAAAAAAACCCCAATGAATATGTCCTTTAGTCATGTGTGTTGCCTCTCTTCTTAAAATTGTCAAGCTTCTGTATTGTTTCATTTTGTGTTCTTGACACATCAACAGGAGTGGAGAATCACTGGTCTGCAGCCACTCCTGTCACCAGGAGCAGTGCCTGGAATTGCCTATAGCTCTTTCGGCTTCTTGTTGTTTTGAGGATTAAGACTTCATCCTTCCTTTCTTATATTTGTTGCTTAGCTGAAGAGTCTAAGTTAAGAAAGGCTACTTCCACAACCAAGATAGGTATAGAAGGATCCTGGTTCTTAGAAGCACTCTCAGCAGCTCACTGGAGTTGCTTCTTTTTCACTGTTGGCTCAGGCTTAGTAGCCCCAGCGAAGCACTGAAGCTTGGTGAGATGAAGCCAGACCAGCAGGCGTGTGAGACTGATTCTGTGTGTATTTGCACACATACTGTTTGTTACGTGAAAAGTCGAACCTGCTTGATTATGTGCAACTGTTGAGTCCATGCTTTTCTCACATACTTGGAACTGAAATCCCTCAGAAGAAGAGAGTCCTTGTGCTAATATCATACATGCTTTAGAGGAACAAATAGGTTTAGTCTGATTTCACTTAAAGCAAAACTCTACTCTTTTGAGCCATATACATGAAAAAGTCAATTGTTCTTATATACATGATCTTGGAGTGGCTGCTAGTGTCAAAAGATGATAGGTCATCTCAGTCAGAGAATAATCCTGTCATAATCTTGTGATGACTGACTGCTCATTGTGAAATTCACCCAAGTCATCTTAATACAGTAGCACAGAACCAAGAAATATGAGTTTTATCTCAAGGTTTTAGGATAAGATGCTTGAGCTGATTTGTATGATATTAGAGTTGAGGAAACCATTTGGTGGCAAATATTTCTGTACCAGTGTTCAGTTGTTCTTTGGGTTTGAGGCATATTCTTCATTTCCCCCTAATACTTTGATTGTGATTTGCAGAAAAACTCCTGCATGTTGCCAGAGGATTTAAAGAACTTCTATTTGATGACCGATGGATTCCAGATGACCTGGAGTGTGAAGACCGATGGTGAGTCCATGTATTCCTCTCCACCAATACCCTCATTTCATTACAGCTGGTCTTTCATTTGCAGAATCTCTTTAATTTTAAACTTACTTTCTGCACAGTCAATACACATCTGTCAGCATCCTTCATTAGTCTGAGCAAAAGCACGCGCACCAAGTCATTTTGAATGAAAAATTAGCACCTTTCCTTAACTGGCAAAAAAATGAAGTAGTTTGTTTCTGCTAGGCAGCTTGATCAGTGTCTACAGAAAACTGACCTCTGCATTAATAATTAAGTGCAGTTCTGCATGTGATCATAGACTATTTTAGAGATGTCCTGGTGAGGAAAAAAATACGGCTACACATCAGAGGTCCCCTCCTGATGCAACAGGGCAAAGCCTATTGCTTGCATATGCTGGACTTCCACAGAAGAGATGTGTACACTGAACACTGGCTAGAAACCAAACAAGTCTTAATGACATAAATACTATTCTGTAATACACTGGCCATCTGTGGACACTTAGATTTAGGTATGCAGTTTAAATCTCATACCTAGACTCCCTCTGTAGTTCACAGAGAGAAAAGCAGCTCTAGTACATTAGTACATTGTGCTATCATAATGCAGTAAAAAGAGTGACTCCCTGATAACGTCTCTTTCTCATTAAAAAGTATATGTACGTGCAAGAACCTGATTCTGCTTTCCACCAGCCGAAGTTCATTCACTAGGGTTATTTCTGGAGTCAATGGTGGAAGCGAGAACACGACTGAGCTTTATTGTCTATCCTCGTTTGGCAAGAATCAGGCAGTTCATTCAGTCTGCACTGGAGCCCTGCAACTATTATCATGGCTCTCATTGCCTTCAAGTGAGGTTGTCAAATTGGGCTGTGGACACTGCTTGCTTCTGGAGATGAGTGTCAAATATTGGATTTTCCTCAGGAAGTGGAATTTCATTTCAGAGACAGTTGACATCAAGGTTCTAGGACCTATCCAGCAACTAAGCACCTCGCAGCCATTCACTCATGCCCCCTTCACCAAGTGGGATAGGGGAAAAAATTAGGAAAAGAAGTAAAACTCGTGGGTTGAGATAAGAACAGTTTAATAGAACAGAAAGCAAGAAGTTAAATTATGGTGATTACACTAATAAAATTACAACAGTAGTAATAAAAGGATTGGAATATACAAGTGATGCGCAATTGCTCACTACGTGCTGATCAGTGCCCAGTTAATCCTTGACCAGCGATCCCCCCACCTTCACTCCCCCCAGTTTATATACTAGATGTGACATCACATGGTATGGAATACCCCTTTGGCCAGTTTGGGTCAGCTGCCCTGGCTGTGTGCCCTCCCAGCTTCTTGTGCCCCTCCAGCCTTCTTGTTGGCTGGGCATCAGAAGCTGAAAAATCGTTGACTTTAGACTAAACATTACTTAGCAACAACTGAAAACATCAGTGTTATCAACATTCTTCTCATACTGAACTCAAAAACATAGCTCTATACCGGCTACGAGGTAGACGATTAACTCTATCCCAGCTGAAACCAGGACAGACCTGCACCGAGTCCCATTATGTTTCAAGTTGGATTTAGTGTGTTGTGACCACTGAAGAGTCTTGTTTTCAGGGCACACAAGTGCACAGAGACCAAGGCAGATCACATAACTGTCTTGTTTGAGCAAGCATCCAGCAGTGCTTTCTGAAGCCCTTCAGGCTGGTACATGGCTGAACAGGGTGCTTGTTTACCTGATGTCTGGTAACAGTACTAGTACTCAGGAGAGACAAGTGACAATTCCTTCAGGAACACTCACATGTTGACACACTGATAAAATCCTGTGTTGGAGTGGGAACCAAGAGGATGCACCCTGAGCAGGTACATAGGGTAGAAGAGGACAAGCTGCCCAGTAAGCTATGAATGAGTGGGGTGGTTTCTGGTAGGAAGGACAGCAGCAGGCAAAAGAGTTTTGAGGAGGTGGGTGTAGCTAGCCATGATTTTTAATAGCCAGTTTCACAGGACTGGGCTAACAGCTGCAGCACAGGCTTAATCAGCAGTGTAATTCTCATACCTGCACATCTCTGACATGCTGTCGCATCACCTGTAAGTGTGATTCTGTGTTTGAAAAAGCCCAATTTTTGCTCCTGTGGAGCCTAACTTTGTTAAGTGCCCAGGCCTGTTTAGTATACCCATCTCTTCTCCCTCTGTGTTTTAGAAGACATTGAGTTCATGTGAAGGAAAAGAAATACCACCTATGCTTTCCTGACACTGGATGTGATTAATGATCAGTCTTATTGCAGATACCCCAATGCCCCTGGGCTCCATGGTGATTAATAGTGTCTCAAAGCTATGTCGACTTGGGGGTTCCTCTATGTACACTCTACCTAATGCACCAACACTCGCTGACCTGGAAGATGACACAGATGAGGAAGGTAAGGTCCTGTTAACAGGATAGATAATGTGCTCTGTCTCATCCCTTCTTCTCTGTTAGGGTAATATTAGGATATAGTACATGGATATAGCAAGAGAAAAGGTCGCTCCAAGTAGATGGGATTTTCTTTGTCTCCTGGGCTGGATCTACTCTATGTCCTACTAGTCCCCTACAGCCTTGACAGGTAGATCTGTATGCTGTGAATCTCATAGGGATTGTTAGTACTGCCAGTCACTCGTACTATCTGCATCCTCTTTTAACAGCCTGGCAGCCTTCCTGCTCTACCTTTTCAATATTTAAAATTTTAACTGAGGTTTCCTCCAGTGATTCAGCTTCTGAAGTCTTTGTGTGCTTATGGTGTTACATGAATGAAAGCTAACAGTTTTTGTCTTGGTAGTGAAAAGACAGCTGGATATGCTCTTTGGAACTGGAAAAGTAACTCTGGTAAATACATGGAAGTGTGAGGTGGCACTGGAAACATATTTCCAGACTGCCTAAAAATGCTGGGCATCCTGCAGTTTGGAGAGAAAAAAAAAGAAAAAAAAAGCCCACTCCTTTTCTCAGAGCTCTTACAGTCTAACAAGACTGGAAGGATTAAGATAAGAACAGAGCCAGGTGTCATGCTGACTCCTTAAAAAATTGCTATTTGATTTCAGTCTTATCTCTAATCTCTGTAGCTCCTTAGCTTCTAAATGTAGCTGAAAGTTTATTTTTTCACATTCCTGCTTGGCTGCAGTCCTGATCTTCTAGCCATTGTAATGAAATGGGCCAAATTCTTTCATTTAGGCACTCAAACCTCCACTGATGCACTCTGAGGTATACTGAGAAAAAGGTACAACCCCACAAGAGTTCTCATCTTGACTTTCATGGAAAATTCTTCTGAAGACTAAAGCTCTTATATTCCCTTTCTTCCCCAGCAGCTTTAGAATTCAAAGTAATATTCTGCAAGAACTTGCAGCAACATTATCCCAAAATGGTCCTGTAGAAATGCTCTGTGGTGTTTGTGGGTCGTAAGTTGAATATGAGCCAGACTGTGTGGCTGTGGAGAAGGATGCTGATGTCACACTGGAATGTATGAAGAAATGTGTATGACTCCAGGTTCATCTAAGTCTTCTGTCAAGAGAAAAAGAATAAACTGTTCTCCCTGTCCTCCTTAGAAAAAAAGAAGGTAGGGCAAAAAAAGGGGTGGTGGATAGAACAGAAGTAATGGGCTTCAATTACCGTAGGGAAGATTCAGAATCCACATGAGGAAAACTTCTAAGTGATAACAATGGATTTGAGTTGACTATGTGGAGATTGTGGCATCTTCAACACTGGAGAACTTTAAGAAAAGATCAGACAAATACCTCCCAAGTGACATCTGTAAAGCTGATCCTGCTTTCTGCTAAGGAAGGGCTGGAGGGCCGCTTCATGTCTTTTTTCAGCCCTCTGATTTTGACTCTGTAGTTTGTTTTGCTACTGGAGATTAACATTTTTCTCTTTTTTTTTTTTTTAAACACAGTGTACTTAACCTTTTCCAAGAAGCATAAATATAATAGTTTGATTTAGTTCTTCCTCAGCTGATTCATTAATAAGTATCAGATAGATGGACTCTTTGCAGCTGGGTCACAGTCAGTTTTGCAAAGTGTTTTATGAAGATTTTTTTTCCATTTTCAGGTAATGGGGACAAACCAGAGAAGCCACACTTTGATTCTCGTAGTCTTATCTTTGAGTTAGACCCATGCAACGGGAATGGGAAAGTTTGTCTTGTTTATAAACACACTAAACCAGGTAAGACTGAAAAGAGCAAAGTCAGCCATCTCTTGTTGTGGACTGTATCTGGAGGCCACATGTATAGAATCATCTTGCATTTCTGATCTTCCTTGCAATTTGTAGATGAATATTTACCGGGATGTCCTGTCTCCACCAAAGTCAGGTGTTAAACCTTACAGAGGCTTAACTAGAGTTAACATCATCTTCCCTCCTTTTAATGTTGGAATCTGAGTTATAACTTATGATTTCTGCATGCACAGAAAAAGGAAGGCATTCACATATGACCTACAGACAATCATGTTAAAATAATATAGAGAGCTAGAGCTCAGCCACTAACATATCTCTGGTTACTTGCATATGTCGGAACAATTCCCTTACATTTTGATGAGAAAGGCTGTAACTCTTCTGAGAATGAAAGGGTAGATGGTAAAAAGGGTCTTTAGCTGATTGAGACAGACTTAGGCTAGCTCTTCCACCTTGTGCATGGATGCAGAGCCTCGAAATGCTAACTAGGCCAAAATTTGGCAAGAAGCGTTGAAGAGAAGAGTGAAAGATGTGAGCTGAACTGTTTCTTCTGACAGATAGACAGAAAACTGTTGTCAGTGATTAGTGAAATACCCAAGTCACTTGTGAAGTAGTTGCCATCTGACACAGCGCACAGGTCACTAGATGTATGTGTATGCATGTATGTTCACTGGGGTTTGGAGTGTGGTATACCTATTCTTAAGAAAACTCTTTGGTTGATATCTTGTGTCTTTCACTGGGTTTGACTACAACTCCCAGGGCAGAAACCTCTTACTTGTACTATTGCTTTCCAGTGTTAGTGATTTTAGCATATGCAGTGGTAACCTGGGCGAGGGGAGGGACCATTGTTTACAGGTGTTGGTGTCAACACAGGAGGCCGTGTGTTTAATTGACAGTGCTCACTTTCTCAATTTCCCAAGTGAAATCACTTATTTTTATGTTACATAGGATGTCGCCACCAGAGAAATATTTGATAGCTGTGGAAAGTTTTTTCAAAATATGTTTTTGTTGGCAGCACACACTCTCATGGTTTCCAGACTCTGGACCCTATTCAGTAATCCAGATGACTGACAATTGAGTTAGTTGCTTTTCACTTTTGTGGGGTAGATAAATGTTTGCCATAATTGTACTTTGAACTTACACTACAAAGCTGCTCATGTCCAAGCATGTTTCATGTAGACCATCAGTCCCAGGTTGGGACAGAATAGCACTGCATCTATTTTATGGTGAGGAAAGTGAGTATAATGGCTGCTGCATGAGTATTTTTAGTAAGGCTGGGAGCAGAACCAAGTCCTTTTCAGTCCTCATGCTCTAACCATTAAACAACATTGCCTCTGGATAATCATCTAAGTTAGTCAGGGATGCTGCATTTTAGAAGCTGCAGCCTTTCTGGTAAGTATTTGTGTCTCCCACCTGACAATGGCCAGGTGTTGGTCTTACCACTGCAAAGCAGCAGTGTAATTTGTGTTTGTTTTATTATAGTTGTCTCCCCAGACACAGAGATATGGTTCCTGGACAGAGCTCTGTATTGGCATTTCCTCACCAAAACCTTCACAGCTTACTACCGCCTGCTCATTACGCACCTGGGTCTCCCACAGTGGCAGTACACCTTCACCAGCTATGGGGTCAGCCCCCAGGCCAAGGTAGGACAGCAGGATCCAGCTCATCAGTATTTTGCCTAAGTATAGACTGGAAAAACATCTTCCCACCTTTTGACAAGCAGTCTGTAGGCTCAGGTGGGCCTCCCTAGCAAGCCACAGAAGGGGCCATGAGTCTTTCCCCTATAGCATGTTAACAGTCATTTGTTTATGTTGGTGAATTTACTAACATTGTGTTAACCCTGCTTTTCTCTCCGGACTTGCGCTGAACCTTTGACCTCTAATAGCAGGTGGAGGAACCCCAAATATTTCTTCGCTTTCTTGACTCTGAAGTAAACCTCCACTTCCATGACTGCTGGCAAGCAAAGAGATGTAAAGCAATTAATCCCCACAGCTATGTAAGGTTTGTCTAGATCAGTTTTTCTGGGCATAGCATGCAACAAAAGCCTACTACTGTCTGGGTGGAGAGGAAAGTCCAGGTACACATTAGACAGAAGCCCAGAGGAAGACTATGAACTCAAGCCTTGCCAAGAACATTAATTCCTTTGCACCGTCCTCACTCATGAAGGGATGCCTTGATAGAAATTATGCCCAAAAAGGGGCAATTTAAATGCCAGCAGTCCTAGAAATAGTTACAGGAGAGCTCCAGGTAGAACCTTGTGACCATTCCAGTCCCTTATTATTACTAAAATTGCTATTCTATTCTGCCAGAACCCTGCTATTAGAGGCTCCTGCCATTCCTCTGTTCTTGGCTGGGCCTTCAGCTCTAACCCTCCTTCACTTTGTGAGAGGTCGGGGAATGGATATGACAATACTACTGAACACAGCACATAAACCTCAGCAATGTCTGTGCATGCTGTCAAGGCCTGGCGAGTCTCAGTGACTGCCCTGCACTTCACACAGACATGACAACTGTCTTACAAGCATCACATTCCTTGGTCCTGCCTCAGCCCTGTGCATACATCAGAACCACTTATTAAAATCACTGCTGACTTCCCATCTATCAATGGCTGTAGAATTTGGTTCTTTGTATTTCTGTTGTCTTCTCTGGTATACTGTGCGCTGCTTCATCAGTTAAGGCTGTGTACATCGTACTCTAATGTATAGCTGTGCTCTGCCTTTCTGTAACTTTCCTGCTAGAGTATTTTGGTATGTTCAGTATACTCACAAACCTTGGTGAAATCATTCATGTATTCCCTAATCATTTGCAGCCTCTGTTGGTTAAAAGCTTCCTAGTATGTTAACCATTATCATTTTTAAAGGTCTTCAAGACTGCTATATTAAAGCTGTTTTCCATTAAGTGGTACATGAATAGATTGTCATCATTTTAGTATTGATCTTTCGTTTATCTTGTTCAACACTTTGGTGGTGTTTTCAGTCATATTTGTAATACCATAACCCCTACAGTTTTATTTCCTGAATTTGTGCATGGAAAACTGATAGGAAAAACACTAAGATATGAGAACTGCAGGGCATAACGTTGTGGTGGCACCTGGGAACCAAAAAAAAATAAATCATTGTGATCACTTCTAGATGTAAAATCAGGCCAAAGAGAAACAAACACAAAATCCTTTGTGTAAAGAGTTAAAAAAACTCCATTTTTGTATGTGAGAAGAGAGGGAGGGAGGCTATATTTTGAGAAGTTCAACTAGTTTGGTTCCAATTTATAAGCAATTTTAAATTCTAAGGGTTTTTTAATCAGAAGTTGCTCCTGATAGGAGTTACACTTAGGTTTGTGTCTGGTTCTCCTCTTCCCTGTCTGGAATGTGGGGCAGTTCCAGGACTGCAGCTGTAGCTGTGCCTTGTATATCCTTATCACAAGGCACTCTGTGCTCTCCTGTAAACTGCAAATTCATAAGCGGTGTATGACTAAAATCGGGTCTTGGGGGTGAGGGGGAACAGGGTGGAAGTGTCTAATTGCAGTTTGATTTTAACCTCTCCTTCCCCATCATCCTACCTTTCAGCAATGGTTTAACATGTATAAACCCATAACCATCAACACAGCTCTCCTCTCTGAAGAAGCTGATTCCTTTGTGAACAAGCTGGACCCCAATAAGTTATTTAAAAGCAAGAACAAAACTCCAGTGATCAAAAAGAAACCACCCTCCCAGCCAGCAGGCTCCCAAAAGAGCCACATGAGCATGACCTCCTCCAAGACATCCTCACTAGCTGGAAATTCTTCAAGGAAGAGAGACTCCCAGATCTAACTCTGGACAGCATTTGCAATAAAGCTTTCATGTTCTCTGATGCAGAGTCTCAGTGGTTCATACCACGTTCCTTGTGCATGAATAGATGTGCCCATGGAAAACACATTGCAGCATTTGCATGAAATATAGCCACGATGTACTCTGATATGGGAGGGATGTAGTTCCTGGAGTTTCCTGGAAAAACCTTGAGGCGTTGATTTTATTCCCTTCTGCTACTTGCAGCATGTACTTTTCAGAGGGCATGAAGAAGCCTTTGATGTCACTGCTCTGTGGGGAAGCTTTTGTTCCTATGCAACTACAGCAGTGAAATGAAAGCATATGTAAGTCACCATTACTTTAATAGACCCATACTAAAATACAGCATTTGAAGATATTTCTGCCGTACCCTTTGAAAGAAACCTGACCTGACCTTGCATGCTATGGGAGCAGGCTGGAACCCACTGAACAAAGAAATATCTTCTGCTTCAGACAGCATGAAACTCCACACTTCCCTGTGCTCCTTTCAGCTTCTGCTCTGGAATTCATGGTACAAAGGGACTGACCTGGGGCTTCCATGTCCTTGCATTAGCCTAGTCGCTTCTTCTACAGCCCAGACCACTTTTTGGTCTTCGTGCCATATCTTTTCAGATAGTTACATCTGTGTGATGTCCTTCCCAGTAAGCCTGAAGGCAGCCAGAAGCTGCAAGGTCCCTCACTGCCTCTGCTTTCTCCTCTTGTGGGAACTGCTGAGCCAGGGGGTCAGTGGTGTTAAAAGTCCCATAAGCGAGGAGGACCCCTTGGTTTGTCACACATTCATTTGCAAAGTTGACCATTCAGCTTTTGTCACTTTTCAATTGGGCAGGATCTGACCAGGGGCCACTGAGATCCTACAGCCTTAGAAGCCCCTGATGCTGTTCTCTGTACTGTAAGTTTTCAGGTTAGAACTGCACTTTAACCCATTCACTGCTGGTTTTCAGTTACATCCTGTTGTTTCCATTACTGTCTCATGTGTGCTGGAAACACATGGTAGCAAACAACTCATTTTGTGCCTAAGCAGGGAAATCAAAGTCACCATCTTCAAATAAGCATTGATTATTTAAACAGCATCATCTTTTATTTATGAAACAGTCACATAATTACATAAGACAAACCTACCTCACAGGGATGTTGTGAGGCTTTCACGAGTATTTGTATGGCCTTCAGAAAGATGAAGACACCCTGTAAGTGCTTAATATTATTTTAATAAAGAGTTTAATATTTTCCTCCAGAATGAGTAGGTATTTGAAGAAGCTTTTGGGAGCACATGCACAAGGATGTATGGTAAGAGCAGGACATAGGCTGGATGGTTTTGGGGTTTTTTTTAATGCAGTGGAAAATCTCTCACCGAGAAGGGATGGGTTATAGTGTCTCTTAGCTAATCCCATCTTAAGATACTCTGAAGTTCCCAGTTAAGTTCACACAGACCAAAAGACTCAGCTGTGTGACAGGTGTTCCACTTCTGTCCTGTGCTCACTGTTCAAAACCTCTGCAGGCATCAGCCCCAGCTCTATTTTGTTGGCTTCCAGCACTGCCCAGGGTCCACCCACAAGTGCAGTTGCTGCATTGCGTGGCAGCTGCGCTCTGCCACCCCCAAATGAGAGAAAAGCCTCTGATGTACTTCAGCCCTTTTAAGCCAATGTGCATCTTGTTCTGGCTGAAAATCTGCTGTAGCTGCTCTACTAATGTAAGGTCAGCAATCATGAGGAAGCGGAGATGTCAGTACCTACCACCCCACGCCATAGTAATACATCAGTAATCCTTTTAATAGTGAGATGTGAATGATCATTAAAGCCAGTAAATGCCATTTACTGGAATTCTGTGCAGTAGTGATATTCTGTCACTTCCTACTCTTTGAGATGGCTGTGTTGTGTGTTCATGGTACCAGCCCTGGGCCTGCAGTCACATGCTTGTCATATCCATAGTTGCCTAAAAGCTTTCTAGAAAGAGTTAAGACTGTTGTCACCCCCCTGGGAACAGGCAGCTTCTGATTCTTTTTTACTTTTAATCCAATGATAGCTCAAACTTCTAAAGCTGTTGTAGGCCCACTTCCTTATTCAGATGGAGGTGGCAGAATTCCTGCAGGAGCAGGACAGCCTCTTCCCACTTTTCTAACACATTCAGAGTGGAGAAAAGAGTTTGTTTTGGGGGTGGGGATTTTTTTGTTTGAGTGTTTGGGAATGCTGCCACAGAAGTTGTCTGAGTCCTTTTGTATTGTGGTAGTTAAAGTCTAGCCAGTAACACACATGGTTCCATGATGTCAATGTGTTCCAGCAGAGATGTGCTAGGATTCAGGAGACCCTGTAGTTTAGTTTACTAATTTTGGGGGGCTTCCTGAATATTCAGCTCAAAAAGCAAAAAACAAAACCAAGCATTGGAAAAAAAACCCACCAGTTTTCTATTTCAGACTGTCCTTGCTCTTCTCTGTGCTCTGCCACACTAGGCATTTGTTAGGGTAGCAGTTTAGCAAATGGAAACCAGCCTCAGTCCTTGGTCCCTCAGCGTAGTATCTAACTCTTAGCAAAGAATATTCCAGATCAAAATTTCTTTAATTGTTTCTGCCACTGTTGGATCCTGTATCTTGATTTCTATGAACATACGGGTATTTGGAGTCTTGCAGCTCTGCTTTGCTTTTCTCCAGAATGTGATGATCTTTTGTTTTGGTAGATTTTTACACAGGGAGATTGGATAATTTCTTTTGATCACAACAGGTCTAGCCCTATCAGGGTCTGCTCAGTATCTCAGAGACCCATTTTGTCTGGTTAAGCAGATAGGTTTATTGAAGACTAGTGCCTCATTTCTCCACATGCAGGGTGAAGAACCGGTGTACTCCAGCAGCACCATTGCATATGCCCTTTTCCACTTAGTTACCCTTTGGCGGTCAGTCCATACATTCACATAGGCTTTGCTGTCAGGCCCTTTCCCTAGAGCATGTGGCCATCACAGTGTAGAAGTCTCCACCACTGGCTGTCCTTTCTCATTTCCACTTTCTGGGACAGGCTGGTTGTGAAAATCAATGAAGAGTTTGTGGATTAAAACACCAGCAAGACTTCCCAGCATCGGAGCTGTGAGTGGGACCCACCACCAGTGATGTCCAGCCCTAAAATGAAAGACAGAAGAGGCAGCTGGTGAGCCCGATGAACTGCTGCTCTGCCACCAGCGTGGCACAGGGTGAAGTGAGCTGAGTCTGCTGGGGCAGGAGTAAGCTGTGTGAGCAGAGGTGTCTAGTCCCACTTCACATACTGGGCCCTACAGCTAGCTTCGACAAATTCTCTATCCACCAGCATAATTGCTGGGAGGAGGGTCATTTTCCCCATCGGCCTGGGAAAGTGGCTCTGCACTGTCTGCAGGTTTCTTGTTCTCCTACAGAAATAGTCTGTGTGATCCTGATGAGTATGAGTATGACTGTCAGACACAGACACACCTTTTCCCTCCCCATTTCCAATAACATCTGCGCCTTTTCTACCGAGCTGTCAAAGACATTTTCTGGCAATTAAATGAAAATGGGCAGCTGGGACAGGAGACTCTGCTAATGCCCTCACCATGGGAAAAGCCATAGCACGGCACCATCTCACTAGATAGGTGAAGGCAGGGTTTCATCTTCAGACTCAGACATTTAAATTTAGGAGAGCTATTCAACAATCCAGCTGTAAGCAGCTGCTTTCAAGCAAGCTGCCAGTCCCTGCAATAATGAGCTAGATCTCCAACTAACAGCCTGTTTGGTTCCCAAATTGACGTATCTGAAGTTCAAGATGAATCCCATCCCGGAAAATTAATGTACCCCAAGTTTTGTGTACATAATACATGGGGCTTCTCTCTGCACGACTCTTGCTCTCCAAGAATGGAGAACACACCCTGCTGCAATACCATCACTTAGTCCAAAGAAAAAGGCTTCATGACCATTTTATCTCGGGCTTATCTCCTCTCCTTGCAAGCTTAGCAGTGTAAAAGCAAAATGGGTCACTCACGTGAAGACATCCATTCCCCAGCCAGCAACTGCCGTGAAGACCCTGGGGGGCAAGTCCCAAGAGGGGTTTATGGCGTAGCCTGTGTTCATCCCCATCCCTAGGCCAATGCCCAGGACGAGGATGCCTGTGAGCAGGGCCTGCGTGCCTTTCAGGGCTCCATTGTTTTTTTCATCATGGATGATCAGAATGCCCAAGAGCAGCATCACTGTCGCTGTAAACTGGAGGAGCAGGAAAGGGACAACAGGTCAGGACAGATATGGGGAAGGTAGAAGGATCCTGCTCAGCAGAGAGGAAGAGACTTCCTAGAATGGAAGAGCAGGTGGAATTCATGGTCTGATCAAGTCAGGGAGGACCCCAATGTTATTCCCTCCTCACAGGTGGACTGAAGAAAATTCTTTACTCATTTCCCAGCAAAAACATCTCCACCTCATCACCAAAAATGCTCTAGGAATGACATGAACTTCTCAGCACTGTCCTTTCCCTCCACCTTTCAAGTTAGGGACATGGGTTATTTTAAGTACATTTCATCTACAGAGACAGAGCCGTAACAAACTGCTAATGAGACAAATCTGATCCTCCCTAGAGGGAGTGATGTTTTATGTAGCCTGTTGCATTAGCCCTTTCAGGACTAAAAGCAGATACCAGATTCTCATTTGGGAAACTAAATCTCCCATCTGTGACAGTATGTAACTGGCATTTGTAGATCTGCAGTGCCAACGACATCAGAACTGTGGTTTGAATAGAGGTGATGACTCCTGTCTCTTTCTGCCTCAGAAAATGCAGCTGGAGAGCCTTGGACAGCTTGCAGAGATGCCAGTAAAAGCAGAAACTCTGCAGCTCTTGGCAACACACTGTCATTTGCTTTCCTATGCAGCAAGGACACTGGAGGCTGAGTAATCAGGTCTGCACCTGTAGGGTCCCCAGCTCTCACTGTCCTCCTCATCATGCCCAGGCAAGAGTTTTGCCAGCTCAGAGACAAAAGCACAGGCTTCCTCAGATTTTAACTGGAAGTAAATTTTCCTTTCCAGCATCCCAGTGCTCCATGTCCCCTGAAGCAACCCCTTCTTATTTCTGGGCACCTGGACATTGTTTTGTATGCTGGGAATGAACTGTACACAGTGTAAATCGGACTGTTCAAACCCTAGAGTTTGATCCAGACAGGCTGTGTTAATGTAAAGACAGTCCCAGACCCTCTGTGCCGGTGAGTCACAGCCAGCAGAGCTGCCTGGGAATGTGGAGTGGGTGTAGGACCCAAAAAGGGGAAGAACAGTTCAGAGAACTGCCCAGAGCCCAGAGGATATAGTTCCTGATGTAGCTCAGCTTCTCACCTCCCATTGCCTGGGCTGCATGCAAAGGTTTTTGGAGGGCGCTCAGACCAAGCTGCAGAGCTTTATCTTTTAGGCTTGCTCCACCACCAGGGTGGATCCTGCTTGTCAGGCACCTGCCTGGATGGTGGGCTCCTTGGAGTAGAGGTTGTGATTGTGCCTGCAGATGTACCACTTGGAGTCCCCTGTAGCAGACCTGCAGTAGCACCTGTTACCACCTGCCTTCTCCTAGCACACCACTGCAGTCCCCACTGACCTCTGTGAAGAAGCCTCCCAGCAAGGATACATAGGGAGCAGGGTAAGTGGAGAAGATTGACGCCGTGGCACTTGGTCCCGTCACTGTAAAGTTCCCCTTTGTGTAATCATACAGTGCATCTAGGAGAAATGGGAATTATGGGAGTTAGCACAGAGTTCATCCTACATGGCATGTACACAAGTCCACCAAGGGTAGCCAGCATGGACAGCAAAGGGAAGAGAGGCAATGGGAGATATGATGGAAGTGACACACCCCTCGCAGGGCATGATCTTACCAATATCTGTTACCCGCAGACTTTGGTCTGCAATTGCTTGCTTATCCCTACCAGCTCCTTGTCCCTGCTCCAGAAGCCTGGGACAGGCTGGATGCACTGGAGGCCTCCATCCCTCTGCTCCTCAGAGACTGGGACGTGCTGGAGCCAATGGGTGGCAGGTCCTTTGCTCACAACTCAAAACCACAGATGACTGCTGTCTTGTTTTCCACACAGCAAAATCCCCCAGAGCTCCAGCTGTACCAAATACATGGCACTCCATCTAACTCAAGTCCTTGCAGACCCTGGAAACCAAAATCTGACAAAATGTAGCTACTGGCCTTGAGTTGAGGACAGGTTTTGGCAGTGGGAATGCCCTGAGCAAAAGGAGCTGTTTTCTCCAGGAACTGCAGATCCCTCCCAGAGATATCTGGGTCCTGCTCTGGCCTTAAGCTATGAAGGTCTGTCCCACAAGCCAGGAGCTCGTCCTCATCACCCAGACATCATGCTGGGTACTGTAAAAGGAAATATTTTTAACAAACTGTGAGTTAAGGCTGAAGTTGGTGCCCACAGCAACCCATGTGATAAAAGACACAACCATACCATAGTAGAGGCCAAAGACGGTGGCTGCTGCCATGAAGGAGCCCAGGAACTGGCCGATCACATAAGCTGGGAGCTTCCTCCAGGGCAGGTTTCCTAAAATGCAGTGTGTGAGGGTGATGGCAGCATTCAGATGAGCTCCTGCAAAATCACAGCAGAAGAGAGTGGCCTCAGCCCTGGTGCAGCTCATTTGGGGCCGCACAGTAACCACCCAGACCTTGCTCCACAACACCAACACTCTCTGAGGGCCGGGTCTCCCTCCTGCACAGACTCAAAACTGACATGTTTTCCGTGGGCAGGCAAATAAGGCAGAGTGGAGAGCTCCTAGTTTTAGTCTACTAAAAACTCTGTAGACCACAAGCTGCCTCCAGAGAGTGGGTCATCTCACTCGTGAGAGAAACCTCTCTTGGCATGGCATGAGTTTCCATCTGTATGGGCTTCTTTCTATTCAGCTTGAAGGGAGCCCAGAACCTAGAGTCATCAGCCGCCTTTTTTATGGCTACAAGTAGGTGAGGCAAATCTTATCACAAACAATCAAAGGGCCTTCTGAAAACATCTGACAGACAAGGAGGGTATCATCCTGGCAGAGCTGAGCACCCCAGCTGATGCGAGCTGCGGGCCCTTTGCATATCTGGCAGTCAAGGCACAAGACACTGGGGAAGCAAACCGCAAAATCAACCCCTAATGTTCATATCTTCATGTCTGCAAAGCAAATCCTACACAGGGCTGTCAGCAGGGACTCAGATTATTAGCACTTAAATGTCAGTGCATTGAGAAGGGATTACCAGGATGGTCAATCATGCCTGGGCCATGGTTGCTCCCACCAGTGTGGAGCAGACTCTGTCCTTCCTTTGCACAGTTTGTAATCTTGGACTGCATTTCCTTACATCGCTTAGTACATGAATTTCATGCAGCGCAAGACCAGTTTTCCCTGTTTTGAGGGGACACTTTTAATGGAGGAGGTTGATATCACAACGGTGCTTTTGGAGAAAGACTAAGTGGATCCAGGTTTGGTGCCCTTGGTGCAAACCACCTTTATTCGTCAGGACTCATGTCCCCACGAGTCCAAAGGAGATATTTGCTCTTCCTGCCTAGTAGGTGTAAACTTTGGGGTTCAGTAAATGTTCCAACCTTAGTGGCTATCTCCTGCTCCAGACTCAGAAAGGGGTAAGATGTAGACACTCATCATCTCATCAAAGTGCAGGACAGAATAAAGTGAAAATGCATGTACTGCCTGCTACAGTCCCACAACCATGACTGAAATGGAGGGAGATCCATTTTTCTTTGATCCTCTGATCCTTTGTGGGTACTACCAGCCATTTCAGAGATCACAAGAAGCATCTTGTGACACAAATAAAGCCAAATTGCAATGCCAGGAAAGTGTGAAGCTGGCTCTGGAACCAGACTGTTGCTGGCTGAGAGCCCTTCTCCCACCTTCCAGCCCTCAGCAGATCAGGGACTGCAGGGACCTACTTTTCTCAGCCCGCTTTCCCCAGGATGTCTCCATCAGCTCCAAAAGGACTGGGAGACGAATGGCTCACTGCATACATGGAAAAATTTTCCTTTCCAAGCCTGCCTCAGACCTGGACATCTCTCTGCTCCAACAGTTCAAGTGCAAGGACTTGCTTTAATTTTCTGCTCACTAGAGCCCTTAATCCCTTCTCTTGGTGCAAATGAATGCAGAAATTGCACAAGGCAAAGGTAATGTTCTGTCATGTGAGAGATACCACCTCATGGCTCTGAAACACCACCTCCTGAGTTCACATGGGGTGTGTGTGCATGGGTGTGGATGATAAAGAGAAAATTTGCATACCATTCCTTGTTGCAACATCAGCAGTAAGCTCTCCTTTGCAATAAATTATTTACTTCCCCGTGGGTCATATCAGCAGCCTGTTTTCAGAGCTCTTTCTCTCCTTGGGCCATGATGGCACCTAATGGGGGCACCGCTGAAAGCTGGCTTTACTGACCACAACAGAAGGGGATGGCCGAACCTCCACTGCTCTGGTCCTGCTTGCTGGTCCTGTCTCAGCTCAGGACACGCTTCTGGGGTCAGCATACTGTAGGTATGCTATGCCTGCCTTGTCCCCTGCTTCTCCTGACCATGTTGTGCCATCACAACTCCTTGGCTTGGCCTCAGACCTGCCTCTCCCCTGCAGACTTGGCTGTGATCACTGGGTCACAAGGCTGACCCTGGTTACAGTCACCAGACCTGCTCTGCTCCTCTTGCTTGGGGACCCTAGGACTGCCGTTTTTTCTGATGAGGTCACTGGTCCACCTTGCCATGCCATCACCCACCCATTCACAGCCCAGTGCTGTTGCCCCTGATGCATGTGACCTTTATAGGACATAGAGATGTCCCATGCTCAAGTGTACTGCTCACCAGAGATTCCTCCGGCTGCATGGATGCCCAAGGTAACACCAATGCCAAATCCCAAATTGATGCTCAGATGCTGCCCAAAGTCTCCTCTTCCTAATACGACTTGTGCCACAGAAGACAAGCCGAAGACCTAGTGTATAGAAAAAGAAGGAAAGAAAGGAGTGTTAAAAGTAGTGTTATTGCTGCGGTGGACTGAGCTTCTTTGCTACTTTCTCTACAGTACTAATAAACTCCCAAAGTTGGGAAGACTCTAAGGTGCCCGTGGTCAGGCGGTGAATAAAGAATGACCTTCCCCTGCAAAAACTGAAGCAGTACCTGGGTTGTTCCTCACTGGTGCCCATCACACCAAACCAGGCACTCTAGTCATGGTTGGGTATGGGGACACAAAATCCAAACACCTACACCAAGATCTGGGGCTCAGGAGGAATCACTCACACATCCATGGTAAGGGCACCTGTGCCTGAAACCAGGGACGTAAGCCAGGGGAGCATCACTGCAGACCACCCAGAGATAGCACCCAAGACGGATAGAAAGAGGGTAGGCAAATTCCTGTTGTCTTTCTTTTCCTGGTCTGCAATTTATTGACTGAAAGCATAGTTTGGGCAGCACACAACTATTTACCAAACTCAACTCTAATTTTGGTAACTTATTCCAGTGAAAAACAAGGAAGGAAATTCTGATTTTACTTTTCCATTCAACACATACACTTTCAGTTTAAAACCAGCTAAAATTTCAGTATTTTTTTAGTGACTAAAGATGAATGGGGAAAAAATTGAAAAAGAAAAGTAAACACTCTCCAGCAGGAAAAGACTTATTCAAGATATTGCTCTGAAGGTAAATTCTATTTCAATTTTTTAATGTGGTCAGAGGATGGAAGAATCAGTTCTTTGCACAGGTCTTACATGGAAATCTGGAGAAGGACAAAGATTTTCTTGCTCACAAACCACTTAGGGCTTAGAGAGTTTATCCTGTTCCTTGGACTGCACTGATGTTTATCCAGGGTAGCATGTCCCTCCAAGACAAAAAAGTCAGTATGTTCTCCAGCATCTAAGCTTCTGTTCTTGCATGTTCTGTTTTGACTCCAATCTTTTCTGGCTGCTCTGCCTGGATCCAAATTTTATCTCATGCATCTGCTCTCCCTCTTGCCTTTCAGACATCACCAAAATCCCCTGTTCCCCAGAGACACTGTTCTTATCTCTCTCAAATATACAGACCACACTCTGTGCTCTGCACAGAGCTACAGCCTCCATGGTGCGAGACCTTCTCAGCTTGCCTCAGCAAAAGCCCCAAAACGCAGTGTTTGGGATGTCCCCCAGCATCTGCAAAGCCTTTAAAAAAACTCTGCCTTTTCCAAAGCTACATCCAAGAGAAGCCTAATGCATAAGGATTTGCAGAACTGTGCATAGGTGCAGAGAGAGAGGTGTGGGGCAGGAGACATGGCTGTTGCAACTGAACACCAGTGTCCTGAAAAAAAATACAAGGCAGGCCACAGAATCTATTTTTCAGCACAGAACCAAACCTCTGGTCTCTTTCTCTACTATCACAGTCCCAAAATCCCCTTTTTTCCCCTACCTCCCTATTCCTTCTGCTGTTTAGTTCCGCTGCCTGGTTCCCTCCTTTATGAACTTTGCCTGTTCATTAAAGCAAGAGGCTCTGGGCTGAGTGCTGTCATCCAAAAACAGCCATCCATGCATCCTGGAGGTGCATCCAGCACATTCCTGGCTGCACTGAGGGCCAGGGGCTGCTGAAGAGTGGGATGCTGGATGCTACATTCAGATGCTGGATGCTGTTTGTTGCCAGCCCTTGATGAGGGTCTGTGTATCATGTCCCTCCTACTACTCTATTGCCTCGCGAGGATCAGTGAGGGAAGAGCCAACATGAACTGCAGGCTACAAAATCTGCCTTGGACTGCCAGAGGGGAAAGTCTCCTCCTCAGGCTGCTTCTCAGAGACAGCCCTGACAGGACACCCTGAACTTATTTTTTATCACCTAGGAACTTCCACCAAAAAAAACCAGAGGGAATGGAAAAGGAAAATGGTTTGCTCAGCTCCTGCTGAGTCACAGATGTCTGTAGTTTGACTTCCAAGGCATGCAAAACTACCTGTGTAGTAGGAGGGAACTTGAAGGAGCTGGATGTGCAGTAAGATGTAATACAAAGCAAGCATCCTTTGCACATGCAGTTGTTGCCCTTGAAATCAAGCACATTTATCTGTACAGAGACCTGTGTCAAAAGGTCCCCATGCTTACACAAATCTTATATTCCTCCTCTGCAAATCTCCAAGTACAAGATATTTGGGTTATCCCCAGCCCTTTCATGCCAGCCTCTGTCCAGTCCAAAGTGTCTAAGACCAGGATAAGCCCAGGTGTAGTAAGCTGGCACAGACAGCTAGCTACTGGACCTTTTTGGAAGGAGGATCTCATTTTGCTATGTTGGTCCAACACACAAAGGCTCTGGTCCTGGTGGGCACCTCACCCCCACAAGGGATCAATTCTGACTGCAAGGCCTTCCTCACCCTCTCTCCAATCATCTCTGAAACAGCCCCAGAGCTCAAAACCACTTTGCTTTTTCTGCGTGAAACAGGTCCCTCAGGCAAGGTGGGAGTTTCTGTATGATTTGGATAAGCAGTCTTCATTTGCCAGCATAAGAAAACCGAAAGTGAAATTCCAGCATGCTTTACACCCAGTAATTACGTTTCCTAATGATGGGTTGTGGCTCCAGAAAGTTTCACAGGTGTCCATTACCCTGGAAACCCCAAGAGGAAGATGGATGAATACTGTTCTCATTTCACAGAGGAGACAGGGTCTGCTCCCAAACCTGTGCAGAACCCCCTAAGCACACCATCGCCTCTGGCACAGCAGGAAGAGAAGCCTCAATTCACTGCATGGGATCTTTCAGGGTGGGTGGCACAAGCGTTGCATTGCCCCGTTTGACCAGACACTGATCTTTGGTTTCATTCCCAGACTCTTCCTCGTTTGTCTCTTAGAAGAGAACTGAAACGGTGGCTCGTCCCCACGTGCTTCACACTCTCCCAGCACCCACCTCCTAGCCCCCTCCATTCCTTTTTTCCTCCAGAAGGAAGAAGACCAGATGGTCTACCTGATGGGAAGCTGCCACCCCAAAAGAGCAGAGGGGTGAGAAGCAGCAGCCAGCTGCTAAGCAATGCTGAGGATGTGGTAGGAAACCGCTGACCTTACAAATTGCTGCTGCAAATGCTTACCCTCTCACCCGCCCTGCACACACACACATGCATGTGCATGGACATGCACATCTGGGCCCATCTCCTCCTTACCATGAGGATGAACATCCCCAGTGCTTCTGCCAGCAGCTCCCTGATGGTGCCACTACGAATCATGAGTGCCTTCTGAATCTTCTCCAGCATTCTGCTCTCTGGCTCCAGCCTGCAGCCACAGGAGCTCCTGTTGTGACAGCACACTTCATTGCGCTGAGTTAAGTTACCCTTTGAAACTTGGCACCCTCCCTTCACTCCCAGGCACCTTCATTCATTTGGTTAACAATGAACAAGCCAATAAACTACCAGCTAGCTTCAAAGTCTTCACACACACACATGCCATCCTTTCAAAACTGTATGGTAAGGATGCAATATTTCTGTTCTGGGGCATTGCAAATACTGTGCCTCTGCCCAGGAGCTTACCTCTGGAGCCGTGGAGCTGTAAATAGCCTTGGTGTCTTCCTGAAGCCCGTCTTTCACTGTAACATTTTCCACAGGAACTGAACAGGAATTTTGGCTCTGCTCTGCATTGTAACCCACTGGCTGGTGATTTCATGCCTTTTGTTTTGTTTTTTAACATGTGGGATTAGGACCATTTGCCTGTGCTTTGCAGAACTATTTGGATGCCAGCCTGTGGTGAGGATGCTCTGCCTAGAGCTGTTGTGCACTGCTGTCTGCAACTGGGAAGACCACAATGCCTTGAGCATTGCTTCAGGTGGGATAATTGCTCTTTCTGGATGCACCTGTGTCTGCAGCTCCCATCATACTAGTGGAGACCCCTCTCTGCCGCCCCCTGGTGTGTCCTCTCCTGTGGGGCAAGGAGAGACCACTCTCAGAAGTGTTCCCCAGAGACCTTCAATCTCATCTGTCTACCAGGGTAGAGCCCTCACTGTCCTGATTCCTCCTCCATCTCCTGATTCCCTCTGCTTATCTCCCTGCTCACCAGGTGCTCTTACCTCTCCACTGTGAAAAGGTTTTAATACCTTTGCTTAATCATGAAAACTTTAATCCACTGAATGCTCAAGACCTTTTTCTGTGAGCCTTGCCTGTTTCTTTGCTGGTTTTCTTCGCCTTCCTCTCAACCTGCTACAGCTTTTCAGTGTGACTTTGGAGGTTACATGGTGCACAGCTCTGGAGAGGTTACCAGCAGCTGCTCTGACAGGAACATAGCGCTCCGCTCATGCTGCCCTCAGTGTTACCTCCCTCTGCACTACCATGCTGCAGAAGTTCATGAGCTTTTCTTTCACCCACAGGACAGTGAGCAGCTGTATGGAAGAACCTGGGAAGCCACTTAGCCTTTCTGCTCCATAGATGATTGTCTATCTTGTGGCAGGGAAGGGTTTTATGGACTGGGGTAAGCCCTCCTCCAGCAACAGATTAGGTATTGACCGCAGTGAACGCCTGGCTAAATATGCAGTAATTTACTAGTCTATCTCTGATACTAAGGACCATCTAATTATGACATGATAATCACACTGCTGGCAAGGGTGTTCCTACAGCACATTTCTAGGTGGGAAGGTTTTTTGTCCTATGAGTCTGTAAGCCATGCTGTGACACAGAAAAAGTAGCTGATAAACCTTTCCAGGTCACTTCAGTCTCTTCCTTACAGATGTTTATTGGTGGAGCATGCAAACACAGGCCGTGGAGCACCAGGTCAGTGTGGTGACAAGAGCCCCAAGTTTCTTCTGCACAGGGTAATTTCCAGCTGACATGTAAAGCTGATGTCCTGGCATCAGCATGTATTGGCAATCTCATAGCCTTTCCCAGATGGATAAGGTGTGAGTGGGTCAGTATTCCCCACAGCTAGACCTACAACTTCATTTTTCACTCCTAGATCTCAGAGAGCCTTCTGAGCAGATTCCTGCCCTGTGGGCAAATAAGAAAGCTGCTGTGTCTCTGAAAGCCTTTGTCTCCTGCATTCAAGCATTAACTATAGGCATCTCCATATTCTAATTTGGGCTGAAAAATGGACAGGTACTTTCTGGGAACACCAGGCCCTCATGGACTTGCAGGCTTCTCCAGGAAAAAGGCAATCCCAGTTTGCAATAGAAATCTTTGGTTTGGTGATAGTATTTGCAACATAATCCCTGATATTAGCACCAAATTCCCTAAAACTCCAGCATGCTTCTGGGATGGCATTATGGATCACTGGTTGTGCCTCTTGCCACTGCTTGTCCTTTCACACAGGTCGTTCCACAAGATGGCACTGAGACATTAATTTCTCCCTTAAAAGTGTTCAGAAGGGTTCCTCTGTTGGCTGCTGAAAATGTCAGAACCCTTTAGTTTTAGGGTTAATCTGGGCAATTTAGACATTACAGAAAAGGGTTCTGCCAGTGTTCAAGGAGTGTAAAAACAACAAAAACACACACCTGTCTGTAGGTCCTGTAGGGCAGAGCACTCCTGTTCTGACAGCACACAATACCGAAGTCTGTGGGCCTGTGCCTGTCACTTGCCACTTCATAATCAGCAGAGAAAGACAGGCAGCTCCAAAGGGCAGTTCATCCCCACCTAAAATAAGCATCTGAGGCCCAACCTATGAGTCACACTGGAGGCTGGCAGTTTCCCTCCAGTGTCTGCGCTGGGGATGTGGAGCGACGGGCTCTAGCGTGCACACCCACGTGGAGGTATCTATTGCCAGGTGAGCTGGACTGCCCTTCCTCCCTGCATCCAGATGTGGTAATCTTGAGTGAGTGTAAACAACCATGTGAGTCAGCCAAGGGCTGGAGTGCAAAGATCTGCCATTTGCCCAACGTGACCTGTTCGTACTTGCATGGTTCCACTTACATGCAGGGCAGACAAGGGTCTCTGGGGTCACCAAGTACAGTCTCCTACTAACACAGGCAGTGACACCACATCTTCCCTTTCATGACCTGGCCAGTCTCCATTTTAGGGGTAAGTGCTTTTTGCCTCAACTCCTCCTGCTGGAAGCCTGTTAACAGAACTTGCTGCTCTGGAAATTAGGGACTTCTAATTTTCAGCTAAATTCTCAAAGTCATTTGTTCATGTGCCAGCATTAGCCCATCGCAGTCACAATTTAGCTTATTTCCTTACAGGTGTTATCCCATAAAGTTTTCCTGCAAGGTTTGTTAGGAGAGGATTAGCTGCTCACACTTAGTGCTGCATGGCCTCCTGATGTTTACCTTGACTTGCTCACAGGTTGAAACATCAGTCAACATTGACCCTCCAATGATTTTACCATGTTTTCCACTGCACATTAAGCAACCACCTGCTCAACCAAACCCATTTTCTTCCCTAAGGAAGGTGTGCTTTCAGCACTAGTAATAAAGGCCTCAGTTTGGAGTGGAAAATTTTGGCACAGTCAAGGCCTACTAACCGTGCTGGTGTTGATATCCATGGTACTGAAGAGACAGGGGAACAATCCCCTTGAGTACTGCTAGAGCAGCCTTTGGAAGGACGAGCACCCAGGGACTCCAGAGCAGTCATGTTTCTGCAAGGAATAATTTCTCTAACTCAGTTTGACAGTGCACATGTTTCCTCTGCACCCAGGAGCTCATTTATCTCTTAATTGTGCTAATCAACAGCTGGAACATCGCCACTCCATTAGCTTCAGCCCTGCTAGTGGATCATTAACGTCTCCCCAGAGGCTGAGAGGAGCATGATCAGACAGCACAGCAGAGGAGGTCTTCACCATCGATGAGGACAGCTTGCTCCTCCATCAGACTAAATGAATATGTCACTGAGACTTCTCCAGGCCCCTTTAGGAAGCAAGACCAGGTCAGAGAGACCAATACAGCACTGGTATGACCTTAGCTGTCCAAAAAAAACCCCACTTGATATACCCTAGAGCACCTGTGCCCCATGATCTCACATGTAATCTCATGGTCAATCTTGTCCTCTCCTTTGTGGGTGGCAGTCACTGAGCAAGTCACAGACACCCCAGATATTTGTCTCAGCAGATGGCTTTGCTCTCCATACCATTACCCAACTCCCCATTCCCAGGATACCAGCCTCCACGGCCTTTCAGCTCACCCTGCGCAGCATCGCCCCTTGCCCTGAAGCTGGACAAAGGCGCATCACCTGCACATGCTCCTTTCCAGTGAAATAGGGCTAGGTCTTACCATGCCAGAAGTGGGAGCTGGACGGACCAATGGAGGGATATTGTGGCATGACAGTGGGAACCTGCTCCAGTCTGCAGCCCTATACTTTGCTCCCCAGGGGCACAGTGCCTCCCTGCTCCATACTGCTAAAGCTTGCTCAGCTGGAGGTAATCCATGAGGCAGTGGTGTCAGCAGGAGGGGAATCAGACAGCTTTTGTTGGTCATTACGGGGACACCTGGGCTGCCCAGGAAGGGGTTGCCTGGGACAGCGCTGGCCCCAATTTTGGGCAACAGAGTGGAGGGCACATAGACTCCTGTGTGGGAGAGCATCCCCCTGCCTGCCCTGGGACCCTGCTGTGGGTCTCCCCCAGACCCAGGTAGAAAGCAGTGGGCTCTGTGGGTGCAAATGCTCCCACCAAGCTTTGAGCCACATGCTGAGGTCTGTTTTCAATCCACAGATAAGGTGAAAGCTGGGCAAACCACAGGGCTCACGGGGACATCGTCACCCTGGAGATAAGAGAAGCCAGGCTTTCTTCTGGAGGAGTGTGAACAACCATGCTCTGAAAGGAAAGATTAAAGGGGAAAAGCTGCAGGCCGGCGGGGGAGACACTGGGTGAGCTGGACGAGGCCCTGAGGTTGCAGAGCCTGGTGGAGTCAGCACACTGCTCTGAATGTTTCCCTGCCTCTGACTGTACTGCAGAGACAGCACAGCAGGCTGTGTCCTCCCCTCAAGATGCAACGAGTTCACTCTTACAAATGGTGCCACTAACAAAACCCCTCATACTTCATCTCATGCTGTCTCCTCTGCCTCATCCCTCCCCCAGGCACTCCAGTCCAGGACAGTCTGTGGGACCCACTCATCCAGCATCCCCCTAAGCAGCACCAAAAAGGCACAAGCCTGTGTTAACAGTCTCAAAGAGCAAAACCAGAGCAGGGGCTGACAGTAGGAACACCGCCATGCCTGCTCCCTCTGTACTGATGGAGTAAGGCTGAACCCATAGCCAGCACAGTCTTCCTTTGCAGCCACCAGATGTTTAAGGGTGGGCTGCATCCATACATGTCACTCACATAAACCTGTAAATCCTTCAAGAGATGATGCTAAACACATAGGCAGACCATCTTCACTGCTAGCTGTGATACAGATTATTTTGTGGGGTGAGGAACTAACTGGTGACATGAATCATTGTCCATATGTATAATCAGTGAATTACCCAAACCCCAGCTGTCAGCCATGTGACCCTGTTTCCCATATCACACCTGCCATGGAATGCCCGAACACTATCCAGCAGCTCACTCCAGTGGTGAGCAATGCCTGCCATGTGGGATTTAGCCTTGCTCTCTCCACATGGGAGGGAAAGGCCAGGGTGTAGGCGGGTGGGTTGGCTTTCTCAGAGCCAACACACCCCAGCCCAGAGGGCTGCCGCTGGAGCGGACGTGAAGGCATCTGAAAGAAACCCCTGATAAGCTCCTGCTATCACGGCAGGGCGAAGATGCCACAGATTCCTTGCAGACACATGCACAAATCCCCTCAGACACTGCCCAGTCTCTCCTGGGGCCCCAAGAAGCCCCACAGGCATTTCAGTGGGGGTGGAGGTTTTTTCCAGCATCGGCCAGACCTCATCACCCTCATGGACCCCCAGACCCTTTGGCCTCTTGTCCTGTTTTGGGATACAGGAAAGAGGCACCAGGTGTGGTGGATCTGGATGGTTCTCTGGTCATTCCGATCCTATCAGTTACTACATGAAAAGCCCCTAACCCAGAGAAACCTGTAGAAGCTGAAAATCCATCCATTGGTGTCACCTGAACAAGAGTCAGTTTTCCTTGCTCATGTAGTTTCCCAGCACAAGTCCTGCATGAGAGAAATGGCAGCTTCACAAATTGGCCCATATTAAGCAGAGCACCGACATGCAGTCTATTTCCTTACACACAGAGCACCACATATCAACCATTACCGGCAGTGCAGATGTTCCTAACCCATGGCAAATACTAAATGTTGTCACTGGTCTTTATTGTCCCTATGTTTGTTTTTACACAAACATACACATCCATATCAGCCATTTCCTAGTGAAGAAGTAACTGTCTCATACCATCTTCTCAATTTTTACTTCATACGAACATCCTTGGGGTCAAAATACCAATTTATAATCTCATGAGATTGGCAGAGGGTCTGTCCCTCACTCCTGACGTGAACCAGTTAGAGCTCTCTGGAACCACCTCAGGGTGTACTTGCACAGGACCTGATGTGATGGGCCTCTGATCACAGCACAGCCTCCAGGCTGTACCACAATAGCAATATATACACAACTCGCAACAGGTCTGTGAAGCTACAGATACCAATTTTTTTCACCTGAAATGTTCATGCATTTGTCAAACTGCAGCCTTAGGCACAGCAAGTGCCTGGCTGGAGCTCTCACCTACAGGAGCAGCCAGTCTAATCCATAGAGTCTACTGGAAAATATATTGCTTTGCTTGTATGGCTTTGACTGCTCATCCTCACAATAAGCTCAAACTGCTTTTCATGCACTGGTGTATGTATTGCTTCTCTAGAAGTCTGGGCTTAAAAGGGATCTAAAGGTGATTGTACAAACTCATGAACATAAAAATCTACCAATGGCTATGAAACATGGACACCCCTCTATCACAACTGCTCTCAGAGCTGTGAATTGTTGGAGATATTGTAAAATAGTCCTGGGGAAACACAGTGATTCTGTTCACATGCTCTTCTCCCATCACACCTAGGATCTCCTCCATGGGTCCAACCTGTCTCAGTGACCACTGCCTGGATGACTGTGGTGCCTAATGGAATAGGATGTCCACCACTTCAGTCACAGGAACAGAAGCCTAGCAGCCTTTACTAGCATGTTCTTGAATTGCTCAGTTGTCCTGAGACGACATGAGAATACTCAAAACATATTCCCAGCTCTCCTGCTCACCAGTCCTGAGCTTCCACTCCTCCTCCCTGCCTAGGTCCCCATCCCCAGTAGGTGACCAAGACACCTGGTTCAGAAGCAGCTTGGGGTGGAAGAGGAGGCATTTGCAGCTGCTCACAGTATGCTGTGTGATCTTTGCTAAAACACCTACCCCAGCATAGTGCTGGACGTGCTATGAGCTCCTGGGTCATCCTAAATCATCCACCTCCTCATTGCTCTCTCCTCTGTGAAATGAAGATAGTGACCTCTCCCAGTCCCAGGACAGCCAAGGACATACACGATTCAGCCTCCACTTCACCACTGGTGAGGCCAGCGGTCAGAAGAGCAAGTAGGAGCATCCTCCACACACACAACAGGTCAAGCCGGCAGAACAGCTCCCTCAGCTCACCAGAGCACTTACTGTAATGCCTACAGCCGTGCAGTAATTCAATGGCATTTTAGATGCAGTAAAATCTTTAGAAGAGGGAGATCTATTGCACTGTGGTAGAGTCTCCCTTCTCCTTCCCCCCAGGAGCTGGAGGAAGCCACATCATATGCGTCATTTAAAAGCAGACTAGAAGCAAAAGGCACTTGAAAACTTGCCATGGGGAAAAATTGTGCCCTGCTTTAGGGCAGTAAATAACTGACTTTGTCTTGTTCATCTCATATTTTATTGCCTCTACTGTTTGTACAGTGTTTCACAGGAGAAAGCGAGCTAACAGAGCAGAGAGCCTGCTCACCACTCGCCTGCCTCCTCCTCTGCACAGGCACTATCTCCCCATTTGCGCTTTCTCTTCTGCACAGCTCCATGAGATGGCAGCTTTGGATGTGGCACCACCACAGCATACTCACACAACACTCTCAGCAAGGGCTTGGGGGAGAAAAGTGGTGGAGAGCCATGGGAACATTGCGGGGCCCTCGCCAGGCTCCCTCCTCTGTGCCCAGGGTGAGGGCTCATACCTTTCTCCCTCCTGGTCAGTCTAGTCCCTAGTCCATGTGGGAGCTGTGGTCTTGGGAAAAGGAGTGTCAGAGCAGGGTCTCACTCCCTTGCAGGTGCCATGGGGTTTGCCATGTCCCATCTAATCACCCATTCCCTTACGCTGATGGTGCCTGGAAATTTAGGATGTGAACAAAATCTTCTGAACACACAAGAACTTTTTTAAGCCAACACCAGCAAACACCTTAGAAGAAGCAAAGGGGAAATCTTACAACCAAAAATTTTGTGGGATATTACGTGTTTGTTGTACGTAGCCACAGGGTGGTATGTGGGAAGAGAAACGCCTACCTTCATAATGATTTTCTCGGACTGCAGCTGGACTCTCAAAGCCTGTGTTTGTTCAAGAGCTTTGGATAAGTTCTGGTTAGTTGTTATTTCTGTCATACAACTACCCCGTGTTTTTTTGGACTCTGACTTGTTTGGAAGCACTGCCAAAATAATCCATCACGAATGCCTTGTACCCGTAGGCAATGACCTGATAGAAGACATCCTGCCCTGATCAGCATCTGCACAGGATGAGATCTGAGCTAGCAGTGACAAAATCGTGTTTTATTCTAGGTTGTCAGCACCGAGGAAAAAAACATGTTCAGAATTTGCATTTGTTGATTCACACTTGCTAACAGGATAACAACATCAATCAACACAAGGAAACAGAGGTTAATAAATCATAATCACCTTTATGTTCTCAACAGACTGACCCTAATATGTAACCCAGGGTCAAAGTCTAAAGTATTCTGTCGACATGTCTATATTATCTAACTCAATACCCATCTGTTTCTTGGAATGAAGATATACCCTTTGGTGAAAGTAGCCCCAATGCCTGTGAATTTCTCCTTGCCTGCTGACAACCCACAACCTGGAAGAAAACCACAGATTCTGTGGAAGAGCCCTACAGTGTCAGGTGCTGATTGGATGACCACAAATATATAACAAAGATGGTGCTCCCATGCCCAGTGTCCCACCCAACCAGCTGTCTGTCTGCAAGGAGTATATCCCTCCCCAGATGCTGCCACCACTTGCTGTAGCACTCAGCTTTAATCAGAGGTTTCCCTTTCAAGTGCTGACCCATCCTGCCAGATCAGTCCTGCTTAGCTTTCAGCACCTGATAGGATCATTAGCTGAGGCAAACGTAAGCAAAGGATAGAAACAGTGGATAGAGATCTAGAATAGGCAGTTACACACACAGCAATGTTATGTTATGCACAAAGGTGCATGAAGTATGTTTGAGAAAAAAAAAAGTGTGCATAGAGTTGCTCAGAGTCCAGGATATTATCAGATCTGGGAAAATGTCATGTGAATGAGTCACTGGAGCATCAGTCAATGGCTGTGTACAGAAAATGCCACAAAATTGGCTGTTGTAGTCCCTTTCCAGCATTTGTACAGTATCATTTCATGGTTTCCATAAATGATTGACTAAAATGTGCCATGGGCCACTTTCTTGCGTTATAGTTCTCCGCCCCGCTACCCTGCTCCAGTCCAATCCCTACTTACACCCTCCTCCCCTTTAATAAAACATATTTTAATGAACATCTTTTTCAGATCATCATTGGAGAGCAAATCAAGGCCTTTTGAAAAATGTTTTGTATATTCCTTCCATAGCTGCTCTCCAACCAACCTGCCAGCACATCTGTGGGGTAGCCTGGTGCTGAGAATACTGCAGGGATCCCAGAGGATCAGTATCAGCCATTGCACTTGCAACAGCTCAACACTGGCTTCCTCTCTACTGCAGGATGGGTCCCTGCTCTAAGCTCTGCCTTGGGCTAGCCATAGACAGACAAGGACCTTCACAGCAGGGCAGCTTTTGGCTCAGCTCCCATTTCAAGCATCCTAAATGGGCAGGGGTAAAAAAGAAAGGAGTCTGGGACAAAAAAAAAAAGGGAGCCAAGGGGGACTGTCTGAGGAAAGGCTGGGAAGCAGGAGGCCCAGACTCACTTTGGTACTTCTTGTGCAGCAACACTATAGGAGACAGAAGCACAGGGCCACCTGTGGTGGCTCCAGGACCCTTTGCTCTGTGTTGAGAGCTGTGAGTCATACCAGACTGTGTTTGCTTTGAGTCTCATAGGAGGATGGGTGGGAAGGATACAGGGAGAGGTGCTGCCTGATTCTGCTGCCACTGTTGCACATAGGTCAGGTGATGCCTCTTATGCTGACCCTCAGAGCCTAGAAGTGTTGTTTCCACCATTACAGCTTGCATTCAGGCGGGGAGGGGGGGGTCCAGGACAGAGCCCACCCTCCCACAGGTGCTAGGCCCAGACAGTCCTTCCTACATCTGTGTCCCACTCTGGGAGAGGCAGCAGGGCAGGTCTGTTCTCCCATGCTGCATGCAGCAACATCTCACAAAACTGGAGGTGCACTCCTCCATCGGCACACTGGGTCTACTGGACAATGTAACAGAGAAGACCAGCTCCTAGCCAAGCTCCTTGCTCCAGGACCCTCTTCATGACTCCAGGGAGGAGTGTTTGGCATCAGCATGTCTTCACACTCTATTTATTTACCAGGCAGCTGCTTGGACAGCTTTAAATGACTGCATGACAGCCAGTTTCCTATGCAAATGTGGACACAGGCAAATGTGGACAGGCCAACCTGTCTAGCCATAACCCTTGTGCCATGGGGACTTGACCACTCAGTCAGTCACCCTGACGACCCATGTCTTACTGTTAATGAGGCCAGATCATACTTTGTTAGCCTTGTGTCATGGCATCCTCCCATGCCAGGACCTACATCATGTATGTCTGAACCAACTGGGAAAGCAGACCATGTCCAGAAGCAAAGATGGGGGCAGGGTTTCACATATACGAGTCAGTTGCAAAGACTGCCTCACCATTTATAAGGCAGAACCGGTCTGCTGGTGCGAGGAAACATTTAGACAAGTTTGACTGGAAAGAGTTTTGGTGTTGCTTACACAGTTTTCCTGCATATTTTGTGTTTGAACCTGAACCACAAAAAGAAATACACAAGGTAAATGTGTTTACATACAAACACAATGCAGCAAAGGAGCAGCCACTCCATGACTGAGATACTTTTACCTGCCTGAATAACAAATACATCCTTCATTCTCTCTACCACAGTAAAGAGAGTTAATGGAGAATCCAAATCTGGACAGAGGTTCTGGCTTCTATCTCCATATCACCATTTTAAAATTGGTTGTAATAAGATCTCTGGAACAAGGACTGACTCTCCTAATACACTTCTGTAAGTCTGGCACAGACAGGCAGAGTCTAGAGGTACTGCTGTAGTAACTGTCTGTACCAATGTGAATTGTAGCAAGGAGGATGTACAAAAAGATTTTTGAATCTATTACAAATGAGTGAGCATATGCCATGAGTACTGCGTGTTAGCACACTAGAAAAGCCACAGTATACCCTAGGAAACTTGGTTTGCTGTTGTGGCTTTGGGTGCTGGAGGAAGACCCCCACGTGTCTCATCCTGCTACCATGTTATGTCCCCTCAAAGTGCTGCTGCATGATCCCATAAGGTGATGCCCATCAAGTATGGGCTCCAAGCTCCAGTGAAGTGCCAGCTCAGCTCTCACCAAGCTCAGCTCAAACCAGTTTGGGGCACTCATGAGTCCAATCACGCCATGTCCATTTCAAGCTCCAAGCCTTGCACAGCTGATAAGCAGTGCCACTCACCTTGCTTTGTGTTTGCAGTAACTTCTGTTTATGATTAAGAAAGGCAGATCAACCCCACATGCCACATGGGATTGTCCAGAAAATGAATCCATGCTGGGGTCCTGCAGCCGTCTGTCTTGCCACCAAGTCCCCATGCTTCAATCCTTGGAGCACTCGGAGACTCGGATGTACCAGGACCTTCTCTACCTGTTCAGCCTAGTTCGGTGCCATATAGACATGACTCACGAACTGAACCAGGCCCCATGTTGCCCAGCTTCAGTCCTATTTTGTCCCCGTGAAAGTCAGATCCTCTACTCCCTATTGACCAGCATTTTTCCTAAGTGAGTATCACAGTTATGCATGTTTACAGGCCATTCCTGAGTATCATAAGATGTTCCTGAGTTCATGAGATTAATCTGGTTGGGATGGGATGAAATAATTTATTAGAGGGTGGACCAGAAGACTCATGGACAGCTCCATGACCTTCGCAGATAGTGGTGACCTGAACAGGAAAGATAGCAGCCTCACCTGGCTGGCCAAGGGGAGACCCACAGTACAGAGCGTACTGGAGAGAGGTTTGGACACCAGCTCCTGAGTCCCATCTGGGTTCATCACATACCCCTCTTCACAACCAGGAGAGCAGATCATTCTGGATAGTTCCTCCTGCCTATTAGACATGCTCCTGTGCACGCCAGAGCTGACTTCAGGAGCTCTCCAGGGTGGTTTGCTGTTTGTGTCATTCCTGGTGTTGTCAGACTCTATCACCAATTGCTACGAATGAATCATATTGCAATGAACCATCACCTCTTGTTGCTGAACACATCACAGAGAATTAAGGATTAACTGGAGAAGCAAGGTCACCTACACTCCTCAAAGTTTGAGCCCAGCACCTCCAAATCTGACTTTTGCTCTTCCCAATTTGGAAACTGCCACTAACAGTTGCTGCTGTTCCCACCCGGATCAGGCAATGTGCTAGTGAGGGAAGGAGTTTTCCCTTTCCCACTCTGAGCCATTACTCGCAAAATAACTCAGTGCTTAGATGGACATGGACAGGCTTGACCATGACAGGCTCCCTCTGAAGCCTGGGCTGCTATGAGCAACAGCATCAGCTGCAGCCACATTCTCAGAGAGCAGCATATCACCTTTGCTCCCTGTTTTCAAAAGCCTTGGTAGCAGAAGGCCAAATTGTCTAAAAGAGCCTATGGCTTCAGGATCAAGGTGGCCCTTGACAGTGCCTCTCCTTTGGCTCCTTTGAACGGTAGTTAACTCTGTCCTTCTATGTAGGAGGAAGAGTCTGTGTGGGGCCAGCTGCATGCTCTGGAGAAAAATTTCCCCAGAGCTAAAAGCCATCATAAACCTCTCTACCTTCTGTTGTACCTCCGCTAGCATAAAAGGAGAGTTCTACATGTGTGTCTGCATGTGTATTTCTGTGAAAAAAGCAAGGGAGAGACTGACTCAGTGCAATGAGTATTTCAAATAAAACTATTTAATTACACATATTTTCCCCCCATGAGCAGGATGAGAACTAAACGTGTAACAGCTGTTGCTTAATGCATTCCTAGATAGCACTCAGATATTATGCTGATAAGCACCACTTAAGAACTGAGATAGCAAAGAAGAGGAAGAGAAGTAGTGGTGTTAGTTACACAGAGAGCAGGTCAGATCTTAGTGTGACTTTAAAACAACCTGGTTTCCATGCCTCCATTTATCACAGCATTTACAGTAATGCATATAGCAATGAAGCATTTTAACAGCATTTTAGAGGCAGTAAAAGCTTCAGAAAGGTGACATTCATTTCACTGCTGTACAGCTGCCCCTGGAAACTGGAGAGAGCCACATCACATGCACCCTTTAGAACCTGACTTGAAAAAATACCCTTTGAAAACCAAATGTTGATATGGATCCTGTGCTGGATGAGGGTCTGGATGACCTCAAATAAATCACACCTGTTTCAGGTCTTTGGTCTTCACCAGAACACAGCTTACCAAGGGAAAGACATGAACACAATTAAGAGGTCACCACCCCGTGCTTCCTACCCACTGGCCTCTTCCAGTGCACCATGACAATGCCTCCCATGCTGGGCTTGTCCCTTATTCCCAACTCCATGAGGTGGCAGCAGTGCTTCTGCCCTCAGGAAACCACTCCTGTGTGGGACTGGCATCCTCTCCTGCCCTTGGAACAGGAGGACTGACACCCTGGTGAAAAAGCAAGTGCACATCGACCCACTTAGGCACGCTCAGCATCTCTAGGCTGAACCACCAGCTGCAGTGGGCCTACCACTGTAGACAAGCATAGTATAAGGCACAGGAAAGGTGTATTTAAAAAAATATAAATAAAATGTATTTGCATCTGGCTTATTTTTTCATGTTAATGATGGAGGGGGAAACTCTGGGATTGAAAAGAGCTCTGAGTCTTTGCTCATCATTCCCAAAGGGAAGCTTGCCAGCATTGCTTATTACAAAAACCTTTGCAGAAATACCAGCTGCATTGATTCTCTTCCGACATCTCTGAGACTAAAGGTTGAAGTCAAAGTTGCAAACATATGTCAGAGAAAGAAGAAAGAAAAGAGAAAAGAATATAGTTCTTGTCCCAAAGATGGTACAACCTCAACAGAACAAACGTGATAGGAAAAAAATGAAGAGAACCAGGAATAAGCAAAAGCTCCTTGCACCCTAGAACAAAAAAACATCCAGTTCTCAGTACAACCCTGTAGTGGTGAGACTTTCACCTGAGAAAATTAGCAATGATGTGAAAGTCAAGAGTGACACCACTGATGACTGCATTACGCTGCTGGGATGGGTGAGCAGAAGCAACCCTAATGTGACCATTTATGAACATAGATCTCATAGACTCATGTAACAGGGTCCTGTAGTCCCTACATATGACAGCTTCTTCTTTGGGGACTTCCTCTTGCAGCCACAGGATGCAACAGTATTTGAAGGTCTGTATCTGTCAAAGTACTGATGTAGCCCCATAAATACAATTTTTGAATATTTTGAGTGAAAGACATCAGCCTTGGCATCTCAGGATGTCTCCAGGCTTGTCTTGACCTGAGCTGGTGTTAGTTTACTTTACCAACTGCTAATGGTCAAGTAACTTCTGTATAACCTGTTCTAGCTTTATCTCTGTGATACCATGTATGGTAAAATTACAAACATAGGTAGTCACTGCATAACGAGAAGTAGCCTTTTATGTTAATTGAGGCTGGGGGAAGCTGTTGTGCAACTTTCAAACCTTACCTGGAAACCAGCAAGAAAGAAACAGAGTGTGATGAGAAAAAACATGAAGATGAAGATAGCCCCAAACAGACTCCAGGCCTGAGGAGTAAGGGACTGCCACCATGAGCATTGTGCTTCTCCCAGTAAACAACTCAGGACATTGATGACTCACAGAGACAACCCATGACCTCTCTGCTTGAGAAGGCCGGTGCCACCAACCGCAAGACTCAGAGGGGCACCAGAACGTGAGGATAGCATTGGAGAAGAGGATTAGATACTAGTAAGTTTTCTTTTATAAATGTTTTAAGATTATTATTATTATTAATGAGGCTTTTCTGTGATAATCTGGATGATAAGTGTTAGTATTATTGCAACTGAACTAATAACAACTTTATTATGTCTTGATTAGCTTAAGATTGTATTTAAGCTTTTGGATCTGTATGAATATAATATGTTCATCTTTGCCCACAATAATATTTTAAGTGTAGCATGAGAGAAGCTGTCAGAAACCCAAGGCTAATTGCTGGGCACTAGGAGAGCTGAAAAAGCCTCTCCAGACAGTAACTTCAAAGACATAAGTGAACCCTGCACCAATCCTTCCCCTTGAAGTCTATCCTGCCCAGTTTACCTGTTTGAGGATGCATAGGACAACTGTTACTCTCACAACAGCCACCAGCCTCCAAATACCTGTTGGCTTCAGGAGCCAAAATTTTGGTCAACAGCCTAGGCAGTAAGAGCTTTAGAGCTGCAGCTAGTCAAGATGCTCCTTCTAGGTCTTTTCCAGGCCTCACCTTAAACAAATATGTCACCTATTCCCAGCTTATGCCCACACACATACAAGTACACCCATAATTTCTTTGACTGTCAGTTTAGCCCTTAATTTATCCAAATTGATCTTTCTCACAAATTTATTCCTCTCAAAGAGCTGTGAGCTGAAATAACCAGTGAGGGAGGGATCACTTATAGCCAGGGCAATGCACAGGCTTGCTGTCTTTGATGTACCTACAGTTGGTTCAGGTTTAGAGTCCCTTGAGAAGGTAATTCTGACCAAAGAACTCCAGCTGCAGCTGGAAACACCTCTCCAAGAGCCACAGCTTGGAAAGTAAGAGAGAAACATGTTTCTCACTGACATGCTCGTCACAATATCCTCAGATATTTCCTGATCAATCTCTCCTCTAACTCTGCAACCTCCCTAACAGTCAGGCTGAGCATCACTGAAAGCACCTGAAAAGCCCCCAAAAAGGTCAGAGAAAACTTATGTCCCAAAACTTACTGCCACCATGCAGGCAGAGGTAGAAACCACCACATAGTGACATATCGCCCATGCAAGAAGCCCAGCTAATAAGTAGGAACAGCATCAAGAATAGCCTGAAATTATTCTTGTTAGAAGCTGGGGAGGCTTGAATAGACCCAGATTTTACTGTCAAGCTGACCCAAAAAAGTTACTTAGTTTAAAATTCCTTCTGCCAAACTTCTGCTGAAATAAATTTTTACCCAAGAAAAATGTTAATTCTGAAAGCTTTTCACTTTCTGGTAGGAAAATGTAGTGTGGGAATTCAAAACTTTTCAACCACTCTGGCTGTAAAAACATAATTATCAACCTTCTCCACTCTTCACGAGGTCATTTGCCACTGTTCGTAGAGCACAGTGTTCTCCACAGAGATGTGCTTTCAGCAGCCAACCAAGTGTGTACTTTTTTTAAGACATTATTCAAGAATGGAAAGTATCACTTGGGTTGGAGTTTATTTCAGATTTTTGGGATATCTCTTCCTATGATTTCCAGTCATCTCTACTATATGTAGCAGCCTTCAAGGAATATTCCTGATTTCCCAAGGACAAAGAGAAAACAATTCCAGCCTCTCCTTCCTAAAATAGGCAGAGGGGAAGGGGGATATGGGGAAGAAAAAATGGGAGAATTGTCTTCATTAGGGGCCCACCACAGACAGACTGCACAGACAGACAGCAAGGAAACAGAGGAATTCTGCTGGTTTCAGATTCATCTTTGACATAGGAGAAAGAAACTGGTTTAAGTAAAGAAAGTGTAAAGGCCCATATGTTTCTACTTATTTCCACAAATCAGATTTTAAAAAAAAAAAACAAAACAGATTCTTTAAAAGAAATAACATTCAATAAAATAATGAGATTTGGTGAAAAAACACTCTGCCCCCAAAATATCAATTGGACGTTGACAGTTTCCAAGGTCCCTCCCCATCACAGTAGTACGCTGCAATTTGAGATAACCCTCTGAAGGTTTTCTGGAAATAGCCCCTCATCCCCATCACATATTCTAGCAAGCAGCCCCAGAAGAAGAGTCTCTGTTGATCAGCAGCTGAATCAAAAACTATTTTATTTGCTTAAGCTGAAGGTTGTGCAAAGCAGCAAGCAACACAGCAAGATTTTCTGCAGAAGATGACTCATCTTCTGCTTTACTGGCTACAGCAGACAGCAATATGATCCCTCCCCACTGGATGTACATTTAGCTCCTCTTACCTTTATGTCCTGCCCATGACTTCTCCCAGTCTGATCTACAGTGACCAACAGACTTGAGGATTGCAAAGTAGGTTCACCTGCTGTACAAGGAATACAGCTGCATGCCTTCTGCTGCACCATGCCCTCAATAGGAAATAAGTGGAATCTCCCAAGAGTGTGCAGCAATGTCTGGGTAAACACAAATGAAGAAAATAAAGGAAAATAATTTCCCAGCTGCCCAGTATCCAGGGCTGGAGCAGATTTCTCAAACTGATCCATTGCCCTTCAGGCACAAAAGAAGCAGTCAAATATTCAAAGTAGCTCAGCATCTGATGCCAAAAAGGGTCACAATCTCAGCCTTTCAAAACATGACCATTGTCTTCTTGCTAATCCTCTGGTTTTCCTCCCACCTCCCAGTTTGCAGTGCATGTGGATAAATAGTGATTCCAATGGGAGCCAGAGACAACAGCAAAAGGAGGTGAGGGATCAGTTCCAATAGTGGAAGGGACATTTACAGCACCTCCGTGGAAGCCAGCTTCCTCCCCTGCCTCCAATCCTCCTATAAATTCATTACAGCTACTGCCAAACAGCAGCTTCTCCACGTTTATGGCTTTTCTCTGTGGCCTATGACTGCTTTTGGCACTGTGCTGCATGCACCGAATGTGGTGTCCAAGAATCCAGAGCTGATGGAGCTGCTAAAGACATGGGAATTGTGTCTGGAAATGGAGGAGAAAAGGAAACTATTCCTAGCCTTGAAGTTAATAAGGTGTGCTTTCCCACAGTTGCCCCTCCAATCTCCCACCATCATGATACTCCCAGCTCCTTCCAGAAATTGCTACTAGTTTGGCAGGGGATCTGGGTCCTGTGCTCTGTGTCTGGCTGGCTTGAAGCTATACCTGCATTGCTTCGTTAGCCAGGTTGTAAGTGCTCCTCGGCCAACAGGCAGAAGCACCAGAGGTTATAATATTGTATATTATGCTGAAGTCTGCCTTTGGCTTGTGGGAAGGGAGCAGAGAGCAGCAATAACATGGATCTTTCTGCTCTATCCAGCTGCCAGTTTTCACAAAACTGAGCAAATTCAAATCTTGGAGATCTCTTACTAGGTGAATATACAGTAGAAATCATACTATGCGTTTCAAAAGCTTTTGGGGGACATAGTGGGGGAACAGAAAACAAATAGAGAGGAAAGAGTAAATACAAAGCTTCATTTCCCTAAGCAATTAGGTTTAAAAATACTGGCAAATGGCACTACTGTGGACTTTACACACCAATTTAGCACAGGAGAGCCTGCAGATATCAACAGGAATCCATTAGGGACAGAGTGGAAGTGTGAGGTCACACTTGCTGCAACCTCTGAAAGATCTGCTGGGCCCATTAAAGTCCCCTTCAAGCTAATTTTAAGCAAGTGTGAGTAATTACCAGAAAGGCCAAAGAGGGAGAAGGAGAAAGAAAAAAGAAATGCAATAATAAAATCTAGGCTGAAAGACAGCCTCTAACTGGCTGCTAAATTGTGCGTGCTCCTAAGCAGGAAAAGAACATGGCTGAGAGAAACGGAAATCCCTTTGCTCATGAGTAACTGAGTGGGCACTGGGCTGGGAAATTTATCTCCATGGGGGGGCCAAGAGGTTGCAGCCTCACTGGAGGTGTACTGTGACCCCATTCGAGAGCCCATTGGGTCCCATGGGAACTCTGGTTTCCCTGGCCGATGGCTGTCTGGAGAAGCTCCAGAGAAAACCAGTGAATCCAGAGGAATTGCAGCTTGCAGCACTGCAAAAGGGTGTGATTTCTGATGATTCCTGAGGTTCTTCCGTCTATTTTTCTGGGATACTATGGTTTTTCCTAAAGGTGTTGAACATTTGTCTTTTGAAAAGCAACTCTGTGAAATGCTGGAAGAGGAGATAGCCAAAATTATATTAGAAATCTACCTTCTGCATCTGCTGCAGTTACCGTTACAGTCTTTTGCTGTGCTAGTCAGAGAAAGCAGAATAAGAATAGGGAAGGGACCTTTAGCACCCTTAGCACCTGGCATCAAGATCTGCCAATGGCCTAGTCCACATCAGAAAATATTCTGCCTACCAGGGTGAATTTTTTTTTAAAATTTTTTTTTTCCAGATCTATGTCATGCATATGCCCCACCACTGAATTTTATTCCAGTTATTTTACTCATTTTCATTTCTGTCACTGAGGCCTATCTATAATAGGTAGGAGGTAAATGGTCTAGTTCAGGGCATCAAAGTTCAATTTCTTTCTTTGACTTTCCTCATGGGCCTCCTGTCTTGATGAAGATCTCCAGCTATTACAGAAACCCAAAAGTCCAAATGCAGAGGGAAAGGGTTAACCTGGTGCCAGCCTATGTTGTCCCAGAGAATCCTCCTTGAGGAAGCTGTACTCTTTGTTGCAGTCGGCTAAAAAACACATGGGTAGGCAGGTGCTGGCACAAAACGGGATGAGAAACAGAAGGATGAACCTTCCCATAGAGCTGCTAACAATAACAAAAGAAAAGCATCTTTTCAGAAAAAAAAAATTTAAAAATCTATTTTTCTCTTCCCTGTTTCTCTTAGAGGTACCCTGCCCATTATTTCCCCATGTTGTTCTGCCAGTCAGGTCTCATTTCAATTAGAAACCCTACACCAGCATAACTGCCTGGTTTTTAAACCAGCAGTCCCTGCTCTGGCTTTTTCCCATGGGTTGTGTTGAGGCATCAGAGAGCTGAAAAGCTGAGCTGATGTGGGTTTGGAGGTTTTGTGGCAGTGCAGCTCAGCCACAGCGGGCTTGCTCCAGAGCTGGGACTGCAGCAGCAGGATGTCTAGATGCAGGGGAAGGAAAAGCCTGTGCCAGAAATAGCTGCAGTGCTCCAGCAGGCCCCACAGACCACCAGGCAGACACCATCTTCCTGTAAACTACAGAAAAGGGAGCGCTGAGCAGTTCCTCATGTGCTCCAGATGGGCTCTGAGCCCCAGATGGGCTGCAGAGAGAGGAACTGCTGCAACCAGGATGGGTGGAGGTGGGGAGAGGATGGATATGTGCCGGGAATGTGCCTCACAGGGCCCCGTAACTTCTGATCCCCCATCAGTCCTTCTCCTTCTCCTGCTCAGGGCTATCCTGAACAGCAAGGGAGTCTCCCTCTGGACAGTCTGGGTCAACAATTCTTGTTGCTTAACCAGCCTTGAAACTCCAGAATTCTTCATGAAAAATGTGTGAGAAAGACATAGGCAAGATGCACGCCATCTAGATGCAAATCAGGAGTTTCTACAGCTGTCTATCATGGCTTACCCTTTAACCTTTCCCACCAGGCAATGTGAGCAGAGCCCACAGGTAGGAGTTTCCACACAAAACTGGAGGGAAGAGAAGCTGGAAATGGGGAATGATGTTGGTTAATGACTTGGTAATACTTGAGTGACATTGGTTAATGACCAGGTGTACTTCTACTGTGCTTTTATATTTCCTGCAGGTCATTAGTGTCCTAAGCACCGTGTGCTTTCAGTCTGGGGCCATTCATGGCACTTGGTACTTGTTAGTAGTTTTGGCAGCTTATAGCAACTCTAATGCTTAATTTGTGTTATGGTCAATTCCTGTAATCTCATGAATCTCACAATCCTACAATGAATTTCTTACAGCACTCCTCTTGCCATCATGTAAATATCGAGGATCTCAGCTCCCATTTTAGAAAAAAAAGAGTTTCCCATGCTCATGTCTATAAATTTCTTCAGTGAACCATAAAGGTTTGAGAGCACAAGGCAGATAAGCCACAGCTACTGTCTTAGACCACAGAGACTCCATCACACTTCTCAAAAACTTCTGGCCAGCAATGCTGTGTGTCAGACCACTGTCGCTGTGTGTGAGTACTTGGCCATGGACTCACCAACACAGTAAAGACAAAGGAGGGGGGAAATCAACCAATTAAAATGTCTTAAATCCATCATTTTACAGATACTTTGTAAGGGAACTTAACCACATATTAAAAGCCTGACTTCTTAAGCATACCCCGAGCCTTACACTAAATATTAGCATACTGCAACACTACCTGCTAAAGCTCCCACCTCTCTAGAGGGGCATCATCTCCTACAGTTTGAACAAGCTCCTCCACTGAATCCAAGCTTCCAGCCAGACATTTTGCATAGGCTGTGACAAGCTACTTCCCAAATTCTATCAATCCCTTTGTGTCCACAAGCCCTACGAGATGGGTCCTCATCTGGAGGCCATAACAGGCTTTGTAGTTTCCTAGAGTTGTAACCTCACAGCTCCCTTCAACCTGCAGACCCCAATACCTACAACCAGCTACTCTTTGGAAATAAGCTGCCAACAGTTTTCATGTTTTCTCTGGCAAGCCACACCACCTCAGGAGGTCTCCAGCAGAAACCTTCTTGGAAAACATGTGCTATGATCTGATATTCCCTGCCTGATTCTTCTGGAGCAGAAAATCTTAATTTGTTGCTGCAGCAACACAGGTTTCTGGGCAAAAGGCCCAAGAGCTTGTTCCCTGGAGACGAAATCAAACATGTGTGACTGTGGGAGGCAGTGAACTGTGGAAGGGAACTTTCCCTTCCTGTGATCTGCAGTTTCCTAAAACAGAACAACTGTGTCTCCAGTGGCAGCAACCAAGTATTCAGTCCCAGCACTGACTTGCACATCAGCTCTCATTCTAACAACTGGTAAGTCTTAGAGGTATGGTTGCTTGGAGGTATTTGTTAGATGATTCCAAGATAGGTGCAGGAATTAATTTTATTTTCATTCACTCTTCTACATGAGAGCTCCAGTGAGTCTGAACAAGATGGTCTACCACAGTTTGGGTATGTCTACGGAGGGAGAGATGCTTCTTCCATGTGGCAGCAATAGAGATGGGAACCAAATGCTGTTCTTCACAATATGTAGTCCAGAGAAGAGAAAATATGTGTGAAGGTTTGGGAACAACAGGCTTTCATCCAGTAGAGGTGCCCAAGGAGTTAGGAGATGACACCATGCAGCTTTTATCACAAGGTTAGCTTATTCCTATGTGGAACATTTGCTCTCTGTGCTCCATAGCTTTAAGGTAAAATATGTTCTGCACAGAAAAGACAGGACCCTGGGGATAAGATCCTGTGCACCTAACATTGTGTGTCTACAGTGGAGGTGCCTCTGTCAGTGGTGGGCCTCTCAGTACAAATAGGATACTGCAGTGTAATGAGAACCAGAGAACCTGACTTCCAAGGGCTGTATTGACTCAGTCATCCCAGGAGTTTGAAGACATGCTCAGGTTGAGACAGCTTTTCCACTGCAGAAGCCCACATTTTTGTCAGATGGCCCCAGTCCTGCTGTCCTTTCCTGAAAGAGGTGGGAAAAATTGTTTAGTCTCTGGTAATACAGCTGGACACATGTTCTTCCTGTCTGCAAGAAAGATTGCTTGTTCACTCACTGTCTTCATTTTGCCTTTGAAGAATTGTAATCCCCAAAATACCTACTGGACCTGCTGGCCCAGGGTGCTGGACGAACTTCCTTATAAGAGCCCTGGTCATTATATAAAAGAAACATAGCAACAACTTTGCATTCCTTTGCAAATACAATCCCAGGCCATGCTCTGGCCAGATAAACTGTGTCCCACTGTACTGAGCTCCTGGTGTGAAACTGCTGGGGGCAGGAACATTTCCCAAAGAGTGGAAGGAAAACCATTTCCCGGCTCCAGATATGTTGGGAAGAAGGAGCCAAGGGGTTTTAGTATCTGATAAGAACAGCCTTGCATGGACCGTGGCTGCACAGAGACACAGCCCCTTTTCCCCAGGTTCTCCTGCCCTGCTGCTCCTGAGTCCACCCACAGAGCTCAGGACTGTGTCCACCAAATGACAGCTCAAATCCTCACCCACCCTCACCCTACAAAATCACCAGCCTGTTGGGCAAAATTCCTACACATCCATCTCCCTATCTCAGGTTCACCAACAGGTTTTCTGGCTGACACCAGGCTTTCTGGCCATGTCAGCATTTTGGGAAAAAAAAAAACATCAGAAAAGAGAGATGGAATGGCAGAAGATGGGTAATTTTCCACTGTCTGAGGAGAGAAGGCAATGGTCTGGGTCCTCTTTGCTATGCAAAGGGGGTCATCAAAGCTGTTGTTGACATGGTCAGTATTGTGGGTAAGGAAGGCAGCATCCAGCCATCCAGGGCTGTGAGCTTCTGTATCTTGCATGCCTGGTAGCTGAAGTGTCTGCAAGATCTAAGGGAGGATCTGGTATTTACATGTCTGCATGTGTGCGTCTGTGTGGGAGTATGGTTTGTATATATTATAAGGAGAAACTGCAGATGGTACAAACCAGTTTTGTGTCTAAGGCCTGGTTCAAAGCCCATTAAAATCAGCAGGAGTCATTCTACTTACTGTGATGGGTTTTGACCACATCTCTCCTTGCCCCTCCCCAACATGCCTATGACCACAGAGCTGCTCCCTCCAGCATATCCTCAATTAAACCCTGCAAGCAATGGGGCTTCCCATGTTCACCAAGGTGGCTGTCCCCTCCTCTGGTGTTCACACCCTGCAGATACTTAGAGGCATTCATCATTTCCTTGTTCAAGATACCAAGATCCTATTGTTTGATTCGGTTTTGTAAATGGGTGCCACCAGGTTTTTTTCTGTCTTTTGTGTTGCTTTTATCTGAACACACTCCAGCAACATCTCCCTCCCCAGGAGCCAGATTTGAGATCAGAAGTAATCATCATCTCATCACCTTCCTCCATTCCCTAGTCTATCATGTTGCTACCAGCTCTGTCTGAACTGCCTATAACCTGACTGCAACTAAAGCATCTGTTTCTGAAAGGCCTTCATGCTGGATTTGCAGACATCAAAAGCTGATGACCCCTTTGCTCTAATGGCTGCAGTCTGTGCACAGTGATGATGTGGCTTTTCTGCTTTGGATTTGTCAGGTTTCTGCTGTGTTCTCATAAAAGTGCCCTTTAAGAGCTTATCACTTCCATATAAGTGGGTTTATAGCCTGTAAACAAACCACTTCTCTATCTTCTTTTCAGGAAGATCAGAGGTTTATGCTCCTGAAGACTTTCACTGCAAGGCATTTTATTTCATGCTTTCTGTTTTTAACAGCTTTTAAAAATGTAGATGCTGGAACAGAACCAAGCATCCAAGCATTAGTGTATCAGTCATAAAGATGCAGGGTTGCTTCCATTCATCCCTGCCCCCCCCCCTTTATAGAGCCACAGATTGCAACAGCTTGCTTTGCTACAACATTGAGTTAGAGATCAAAATTGGGCTGCTTCTCCTCTTTGCAACACAAACCCTTCTCAGAAACATTGCTGTCTGCTCTCCTTCTCCTTGTCCTCCCCTAAATACCACCCAGCACCATGGCTCTCTGGATATGTCTCACCCAAGTCTTGACCAGGCTGAACAAGTCCATTGAGCTTTTCTATCCTGATAACATCACAGGTCAAAGTGGAACAAACAGAAAGTGAAGGGTTGAGCCATCAAACTGGATCAAGATCTGCCATGGGGGTGCCGTGGACAGTAATGTAATGTTCTGCATGAATGTGCAGGAGGTGTGTTCAGGGATAATGTACTTGCATAGATAGAGAATTTTTTTAATTCCAGTGTGTTATCAGATCTGGAAAAATGCTGAACGAGTGGGTCGCTGCAGTTATCAGTCTATTGCTACACCATGCAGGGGGAGCTGTATTCCTTCTCTAACATCTACACTGTAATTGCACAGCCTCTGCAAATAATTAACTGAGCCTAACAAAACTCTTTTTCACTGCATTAAATCTGTATTACCAGTTCACTCCCCATTCCAAAAATTAACTTTCACTCTCAGACACACACCCCTTTATTATGATAGATAATGTGAAATTCTCTCCCAAATAATTTAGTGGGAATATTTGGAAGAAAGGACTTTCAAGCTGTTTGGGAAGAAGAGGAAGTCTGGGGGCTACAGAAATTACAAGAACAGTCAGTCCCCGTGCTGCAAGTTAAAAGCTGATCACATATACATTCATTTGTACATATGTAGGCGTAGTCATCTCACTACTGCTGCACATTATGGTCTGGTTTCAGCAGCCAAGGCTTTCTATAGTGCTTTCTGCCACAGCATTGAAGTAGGAGATAAAACTGCATTGCTCGATCACTGTAACACCATGTCCAAAATGCTGCACGCTTGCACCATGAGCCAGTGCTATTAAGGATAGACACAATCATACACTTTGCTTAATAATCCTGTAGTCTGCTCCAAAAATGGGCCACTCATCTGGGAACAGATGCATAGTGAAACACTGAAGTTTGCTAACAGCCCTGCTACGATCTACAGCCCAGCAGCTCCCACAGCTCCCCCCGCTTTATCCTTTTGCCCACAGCCCATACTACCTCCCAGGTACAGCAGTCCTGCCTGATGTGCTGTTTTTCTCCAGTGCCTTTGTGTGGGACAAACCTGAGAAGACCCATTAGGGAAGGTGGTGGCTGGAACGGAATAGCCAGGTGGTGGTGAATGTAGAAGATGGGAGGCTATGCCAACTATGGGTATAGTCTGGCCAACAGAAGGGAAATAGGCATCGGGATGAAGCTTCCCATTACTTGGACTCCCAGCAGTCTGTCACCATGCAAAACCTGCCTATTTTCTGAAATTAAACCTTCCTAAGGTAAGCATTTATTCCAGGTAATCATGATACCTAAGATAGAATGGGAAAGTGTCTGGTAAGGCAAGAACAACAACCATGAGCAGAAAGGCTCTTGTCAGGATCAGTTTGCTTGTAGCAAAGGGTTGCTGACTCTTCTCTGAAGTGGAGAATACTTTGGGGCTGCCCAGAGGCCACAAGCAGCTCCCTGAACTGAGGGACTCCTCCTACCATGGACAAATAGGATACAGGGGAGGGAAAAAGAGTGAAGCTACCTCTCAAATCAGAGTGACCTCCCAGGAACTCACCTCCAGTCCTTTTCAGAGCCTGAAAAAGTGGCTTTGAAACTTATCACTTATCCTGAGATAGTGGCTGTAGACTCTAAGGCTGCCTTGAGAGCTCCTGTTGCCTGTAGAGTGTATGGGCACCTCGTGAGGTCTCCCCTGATCCTAGTGTGGACAAAGCACTCAGAGAATGTAACACAAAACCAGCCACAGCTATACCTATGAAGCTTTAAATCAGATTAAATCAATGAGGAAACAAAAGAAGTGTAAGTACTGTCTTTTTATTCCGCAAAATTACAAAAGAAGAAGAACTAATATAAAAAACAAACTCCCCACACAGGAGAAGCCACAGCAAACAGGACTTGGTGAGAACCACTCCTGGAGTTTGTCATGGCTTTGCTTAACCAAGTACTAGTGAGAGTCAGAAAAGTACCTTCTCCAACATGAATCCTGCCAGGACAGGTAGGAAGACAGTGTCTTGAGGAGCAAACCCAGAACTCACTCTGGCCGAAGTAGTAGCTGGTTTGCATTGGAATCGCCTTAACTTTATGTCCATCATCCCCAGATTGTTTTTTCCATCTCCTACAATACTGCATTCAGAAATGGTGGTGCAACCCTTCATGGCAGCTTTCAGAGACAGTCCACCTACACAGCAGAAGAAGTACATGCCATATGTCAGCGGAACCAGTCTCCATACCTATTCCCTCCCTGGCCAAGGAGGTCCCCATTTCCACCCCAATAACTGCCCATTCCTTTATGTCCAGTTGGCTCCAAACCCACCAACCCATTCCTGTCTGTTCCCAACCCCTGAACAAATCTGAAGCAGCAGCAAGGTCACCTTGGTTGATTTGAAATACAAAGGGTTTAGGGTTGTCTTTTCTTACTTTCCACTGAATAAGGATGATTTTTTAAAAATCTAAACATTTAAAATTTAAAAATTGAAAAGCTTTTAAATAGTTTTGTTTCTCGTATTTAAAGATCATTCTGTTAAAACCTTGCCTAGCTTCCTAAAGGAACCAGGGCTGTGTGACAGTACTCCAGGTGTTCATTGCATCCTCCTCTCCCTGACCCTCTCATGAAATTTGAATGGGATGACTATCTCTCAGCCCATTTTGACATGTAGGTGAGACATCTCAAAGACATTACAGGCTGAGCCATTTATTCAGGTAAGTCTGTTCTCTAAAGCCTTACAGGATTTAGTCAAACCAACAAAGAAACCCTGCTGACATGTCCACTGAGGGACAGTCTGAAACCTGAACTTGTCCTTTACCAACACTGGAGCATTTAGCTGAGAAGGAGACCTGAGAAGCTGCTGGGTCCTTAACTCCCCATTCAGATATTCTTGCTCCTGTTGCTTGCTTTTACTCACACTGTTCATGTTTCTCTGCTGCACAGACTATGGAGGTCTGGAATATTCTGCCAGACATTTTTGTCTCAAATACAGATAACATATAAAGGTGCTTCATTAGTTCCTCACCTTCCTTTGCTCCCCTACACCACTGCTTCTTCTGCACAGCTATTCACACTGCACAGGTCTCCTCTACTTACAGTGGCTGATCAATCAAGTCAATCAAGTTAGGAGCATTTTTTATTTCAGTGGTACACTGAATTAATTGCATCACTCTATTTCCATTGCTATGACTAAGAAAATGCTTGTTTTCCTTCATGTTGTCTTGTGAAACACCTTCTAATTCAGGGTTTGGACAATACATCTATTAAGTATATAGCAAAGACTTCCAGGCATGATACCATCGCCTAGCAATATTATCAACTCGGAGGAACTTCATCCATAACCATACACAAGATAATTTTTTTCCAGTCTGCTTCTACAGCTGGTGCCGCTGCCCTTAATTTCCACATTATTTTTCTTGCCTGCTGGAGTGCAGATGGGACTGCCATGAAAACATGAATGTCTTTTACCCGCAGCAGGGGAGGAAAGGGGAGTGACCAGGGAGCTTGCTGTCTACTTTTCTCTCTCTAATTACAGCTCCTGAGGTGGGAAAAAGATTTCTGAAGGAACTAATTATGTGCTAGTCATGACCTCAGCTATTCAAAGGCTGGAGTTCCCTTACAGAGAAGATCTTTTGGTACCCCAAAGGCTCAGCTGCAGCATTCATGGGGAGGGACCTGTCCCTGGCTCTCTAAGGAGTAGAGGCACCACTACAACACTGTCTTGTCACCAGTGGCCAGTGTCACCTCATGAGAAAGCCAGTGGCTCTGTATTAGTTTCGTCTGAACCTCCGCTGAATAGGCAACTGGCTTACATCCAGAGTCATCCTCATGCATCCTAGCTAGGGCCAGCAGGTTCAGGGTCTTGGTCATATTTATTACATGTCCACATATCAGATTGCTTCAGGACCCAAGTTCTGCTCTTGACCTCAGTTATGCCATGCTATGAGGAATCCCTACAGTTATTCTTGCATGGTGGGGGAGGAGGAGGAAAAAACACCCCTGCCCTTTTATCAGTTTTACACATGTTCTTTCAGTTCCACATTTCTTCCTCTATTTCCTTCACACTTTTTGCCCCTTTTTATTTCTCTGTGATGCTTCATCTTAGACTGATTTCACCCATTTAACCCAAAAGATGAAATACAGCCCCAAATAAAAGGCAGTTACCAGAATTCATTAACCCAGCAAGGTCAACACACTGGGTTTCGGATCCAGTGCAGTTTACGATTTCGTTACCACACTGAAAGGAGTCCACGCTGTAGCAAGCAGGACACTGGTATCCATTGGGCACATTGTCTTCTGGTGGCACTGCAAGGAAAGATATGGGCCGTAACTTATTTTCATGAGGGAACGAAAGGAACGAGCCAAGTGATGGCTTAGCCTGGAAGGCCTCACCTTGGGACAGGGCAGACAGAGGTATAAGGAAAAAGTGATCTTACAGGAGACAGAGATTGTTCGACAGTCATCACCTGTGCAGCAAGCCAAGTGACTCCTTGCTTTTACCTTCCCATAGTTCATGGTGATAGGGCCAAGCTGGCAAATGTTGGATGGCAGGCAGGACTTGATGGAGGAAGGGATTGCCATCCCCCCTGTAATGAAGAGGAAGGCAGTGCCAAGTCATTAACCACAAGATAACTCCCTTATTAGTACTTCCCTCTTATTAGTACCTACAGCAGCAGCTTCTAAGCAGCTGTCCTGGGGCCTGAGAGGGGTCTGGGGATAGCGGATTCCCCCCAAAGGCAGCACCACTGATCCTAGTGATCCCCTCAGAGGAATGAGGGTGCCATCACATCTGAGATACTAGTGAGGAATTTCTTCTTCTCCACATTGTTCTTAAAGGCAGGAAGACAGCACAACTCCGCACAGCCAGCTGGCCTTGTTGCACCTTAGCCAGAATGTCCCAACTTCAGAGTTTATGGGTGACCCACATACCTCTGACCCATAGCCCACATTTCTTCATGCGCAGTTCACAAAGCGCACAATCCATTTCAGCCACAAGCATCCTGATACAGGCAAGTCCAGTCTTCCCCAGTAGGCAAAGCCAAAAGTTGTAATGGGGAGCAGAGCAGTTACATTGAGTCTACTGAGGCCCCTCCAGCACTTCAAGGATGAAGGATGGCTTTGCACAAGCAGAGGAAGATATGCACTAGACCCGCCAGCACCAAAGCTGGTAGGATATGAGCCAACCTCCAATATATACCTCCAGTATAAAAGCCAATGGTCACATCACTGAAGCTGGGTGATGACCGAGGCCACGCCACTACACAACCAAGTGTGCAGTTGTGTCAGGGCCCTGCACTCATCTTCGGCTTATCAACCATTAAGACATGGTGATAGCTCAGCCCTGGTGGTGCAGCCAGGCTGCCTGTGTCTCCTTCTCTGCTTGAGGATGGGACTTAGATGCAGGCCAGTTTCTCCCTCCGCCCATGGCCAGTGCACCCTCAGTGCTAGATGCCAGCAGCCTTATGTCCCTCACAGTCCAGCCTCTTGACCCAACTACTCACCTTAGCCAGAATTAAAAGTCAATGTCTCCTCCCAGTATGCTGCCTAGGTCCTCCCCTCCACAACTAAGAACAAGCCCTCCCAGTAAGAAACTGCTGCTTGAGATAGAGAAATAGACAGCTTTTCACATCCTGGACCATCCTGATTTCTGGGTCCTCTGACAGTGAAAAGGAAAATGAAGAGCTTATCCAAGGACTCACCATAAGGCCACTGACAGGTGGGGAGAGAAACCCATCCCACAGTCCCACTCCAAAAGCTGCACTGTCATACAGCCATAGTGGATGTCTCACATACCTATCATGACTTCATGCAGAATGATGCCACAGGTATCTTCACCACCACTACAGGTTTTCATGGAGCCAGAGCAGCTTCTTCCTATGCTGTGACAAACCTCACACTGAAGGGAGACCCCTGGGGAAAGAAGGGCACGTTCCTGAGTAGCAGTCATGAGGGATCTCACTTCCCCTTTCATCGATGTTTTGCTTCAGCGTTTGATCAGCACTTTTCACATTCCTCTTCCCTTATTTTCCCCACTTCATTGCTCAATTTGTGAGGCTTTTTTATTATTTCTATTATTACTTATTCTAGTATGAACTTAAATTTGGGCAAGTGAGAGGAATCCATTTTGGGACAGCATTTTACATTTTAACCACCAACAGCCAGTCAGCTTCCCTTATCTCCTCTACAGTGATGTTTTCTTGGTCCTCCTGGGGTTGCTTAGGAAAGCATCCCCACAAAACCCTATGCCCTGGCAGGCATTCAGGTATCCCTGGATTCCCAGGCCCAAAATCTTCTTCTTGCAGTGAGCAGAGGCACCTAAAAGTCTCGGGACCGAGAAGCTGTCAGCAGGTATTAACTGTACTATGTACAAACTGAGGAATGGCATACTTCTTTGTAGGAATTAGGGGGAAATGCTTTACCTCCTGGAACATCTTAAGAAGATCAGAGTATCAGGCAGTCAGCAGGAAACACTTAGAAAGGAATAAAGTGTTTATCAACAGAGAACATCATGTCTTCCCTGACACACTGTCATCGGGACCCAAGGGTCCAGAATGCAGATTGAGAGGGCCAGGGCATGTGTCAGTTCCCTAAACCCAGGTGCCATCCAAGGCAACTTGCAGTGGCTGTGACATCTACATGGGGTGGCAGGTATGACACAAGACCTTCAAGACAGCAGTGCTCTTCCGGAGCAGAGCCAAAGGACAGCTGAGATGACATACAATGTCTAAAATGTCACACGACCCTGGGCATAAGCAAAATATATGAGCCCCTAAGTTTGTGGTAAATGGTGGCTGGAGATCAATTCAGCCAACCAAAGGTCTGTCTGCCTCGGAGTAACCTGAGTCACTCCTGTGACTGTCCCTGCCAGATCACCAGAGACCACCACAGGAGCTTAGACAGCCAGCTCTGTAAATGCCTACAGCTTTGTCTGCACATTGTCACACAGCACCAAAGATCCCCGAAGACCAGTCACCCCTCTGCGGTGCAAATCCCCCTGGATGAGGGGTTCCTATGGCTCAGATGGCAGGAATGGCCCCATGCACGCAGCACCCATACCCAGACCACTTCCATGTCTCGCAACCCCGCAGGTCCCAGCAGAAAACTCACCTGGGTCCAGGAAAGCCAGGAAGAAGCTGAGGCCAAGGGACACTTTCATGCTGATGGGATGTAAGCACAGGGAGCTGCCGTCTTGCTGAACACAGCACTGTGTGTCACAAGGGCTTTATAAACTGGCAGGAAACAGTGTTTTGGGGAAGTAGTGGTTGGGGAAGTGCTCTGAAGGATATAGATACGGCAGAGTACTAGCACCAGTGTTTGTTTTTTAGATTTAAAGCACAAGTTCTGCCTTTTCCTTTGCATGAGTAATGCTGTTTGTCTTTCCCCAGTCTAGAGTATGCAGCCTGTGGGAAAAGACTGGCTTCCCTGGAGTCTATCAGGTATGTCTCCAGTGCAGACTTTGTTTGAACAACATTCAGCCTCTGCCATACATATGAATGATGGAGAAGAAGCCATTTGAACAGACCTGTTGTGCTCTCACCATTAGACCCAAAGAAGCAAAGCGTAAGAAGGGCCAGCCAGGAATTTTCCTCGTAGCTGAGTTTTTGCTGGCTGGTTTCCCATCTCCTTTCCCATCAGACAGTCAGGAGCACTCATGCCCCATGTACAGCAGCAAAGCAGACAGTGGCAAAGCAGTGAGCTTCCTCTCCAAGCTGGCGTGCAGCTTTTGTTTGCAATATGACTGCCAATGCACACCTTGGAGCAGGCTCAGTCAAGGGTTCCTGGGGTTGAATATGTCAGAGCTGCAAAGCGGGTCCTCCAGGATGTGGTTTTGATATAAACACTTGGAAGTTGCTAAGAAAGTCTTCTATTGTACCTCTGGGCTTTAAACCAAATCAGCCAGCAGGGAGAAAGCATCGATATGGCTATGAGACAGCCTGGTCACAGCTTAGGTAATAGGGTAATAGCAGGTTTTCCATGCCCTGAGATCTCATGATGAGCTAATTCCAAGCAGCAGTGACCAACTTGCCATCAGCCCAAAGGTTCCCTGCCCTGTGTGCAGGTTTTATCAGGATGTGCTGCCTCACTAAAACTGTTTCCTACCCTGAGATATCCTCTATACTAGTGTCCTGCACCAGATCAGAAGGCCAGTTAGCTTATGGTCCTCTGGGACTTTTTGCATTGACAGCAAGGAAGAACAGAATTGTTCTTGTGCCCCCACTCAACTGCAGTACCAGCTCCTTGGGTGAGATACTGCTCCAAGTAGACATTTTGCTGTGTAGCACAACAGGGCTGCTGGGCTCATCTGGCCTCCAGACACAAAGGCAACACAAACAAGTCCTCCGCAGCACCAGCATGCAGACCACCAGTACAGAGGGGTAATGAATCACAAATACAAGGTGCAAAGATCTTTGGAAGCTCACTCAGTCCACCCTGTTGCCTGGGACAGCTCTAGCCCAGGACAAGGGCTGCCTGTGGGGATGGATCATGTAGCAGGGAAATCCAATCTGCTGGGGAGGGAGTCTCACCCTGACTCTGGTGGGGCTACATGTTTGATGAAGAGCAGAGAGGGTTTCACTGCTGAGGTTTCCTACTACTGCACAAATGAGCTAAGTGCTGTTCCTGGCTCTACCAAAGACTTCCGGCAAATCCATAGAGAAAAAAACACAGAACTCACTGATGTTTCCGCTCACTCATTTGCTTTGTTCTTCTGTTTCTCTCTCCCACCTTACTATCTGCTTTTCGCATTTGAGACTAACCTTTTCAGAGAAAAAGTGGTCTTGTGACATTTCCAAATACATTGAGCCATCCAGTGGGAGCTCTTCTTAGCTAAGCCCACAGCACTATGAGAATGGAAATTAGTGCAATAACACCACATAAAAGCCTAGGTCCCCCAACATCCATAAAGCTGGTATCACAAGAAGACAAGGGAGAATTATACCATCACTTTGAATTTCTTTTTCAGCTCAGAAATGGTCTCATACCACAGTAGATACATTATAATGAAGTCAAACTTCTGACTGCAGCCAGTCCAGGATTAAAATTAATTCCTCATTGGTCTTAAACCTCAGACTGAATAAAAACCTGTCCCCAGACAGGTTGTGGTACTCAGATCAGGGTGATCCTCCCATTTATCTACATGTGGGTCTGCAGATACAGGTAGGGAGATGAGTGGATGTAGCTGTCTCTGGTGATTTTAATTTCATGCCCTTTCATTTAAGATGATTACTGAAGTGCCTGGGGGATTTTCCCTGAATGACATGACTGCACTAGCCCCACTGAATTATATTGAACTCACCTGTTTCCCACCTCTCATGGAGGGAGGGTGTGAAGTTGCAGCCTTTTCATGTGCATTTTCAGAGATGAAACGAAGCATAGCAAGGAGGAGCCACAATCTGCAGCAATAAGAGACCTGTAAAAATAAGACTTATGAGAGAATGTGAAAACAATAAAGGTGCTCAGGGAACACCCAGTCATATCACATATATCTGCAAAAACAAGGATTGCATAGGAAAAAATATCACAGGAGCCTTACATGAGGCATTGAGGGAATTTTTTAATACTGACAATAGTGAAGCTGATTGCCTAGGAAGGTGTGGATCCCCCATCCTGGGTGGCTTGGAAAAACAGGCTAGACAAACAGTGGGAATTATTTAAGTTGATAGGATCCTGCTCCAGGGCTGAGACATGGATTAGATGATCTCTTACAATATCCCTTCTAAACTGGTTCCTATTCTTTAATTTCATGGTGTGCATGCAATGCCGGTCTTCTGCAGCTTGTCCATGTTTCCAGAAGCAGAAGGGGGTGAAAATACAACAGTCACACTCTAGACAGAGGTGATGCAGAGGCTGGGGATGTCAGAGAAATTTGTAAGGCAAGAAAAGTTAGAAATCCAGACCTGAAAATAGCATTGGCAGGAAGGTGAGAAGAAGAGGATATGTTCAAAAGAAAGATGTTCAGCAGAACAATGATGCCCATATAGGCTAGAGCATGGACAAAAATCATATGTGAATTTGTCATGCAGGCTTGTGGCAGAAAATGCCAGGGGGCTTCATAAAATCATTTATGTTGGAAAAGACCCTTAAGATCATCAAGTCCAACCATCAGCCTAACACTATCAAGTACACCACTAAACCATGTCCTTAAGTGCCACATATATACATCTTATAAATACCTTCAGGGATGGTGACTTCCCTGGGCAGTCTGTTCCAAGGCTTGACAACCTGTTCAGTGAAGAAATTTTTCCTTATATCCAATCTAAACCTTGCATGGCACAATGTGAGGCTATTAGCTGTCATCCTAAGAGCCCAAACATAAAGATAATGTCATCAAAACATGAAGCTAATGAATAAGGTTTACATCACAGCTGAAGAACCCAGGTCAGAAAGCTCTGGGAAAACTAAGAAAAGTGGCTAAGGTGTGACAAAGAAAGGAAAATATAGAAAGGGCTGGGCATGCACAGTTTGTGTAGGAGGTAATAGGGAAAAGCCTTATACAACCTAACTGGGGTTGAAATGCAAGGAGGTGCTCAAGGGAGAATGAGGATCATGGCTTTAAGAAAGAATAAGTGAGATCAGAGCTAGTGATAAACCCTCTGACGGTGAGATCAGCCGAGGCCAGGATGACCACCCTGTTTCTGTGATTGAACACTTGAGAACGAGCCAGAAGGACAGGGCGTGCCTGGGTCGAGGGCAAAACCAACACAGCCCTGGGACCAGGCAAGGGCACTGCAGCTGCCAGCCTTCATCCCTCACATCCCTCCCTTACTGTGGCTCCAAGGACTGGTAGCACCCTGACAAAGGCTCCCCTCCCAGCAGCTGGGAAGCCAGCAAAGCACTTTCTGCAGTGGTGGACAAAACCAAGAACCCAGGTAGAGGCCTTGGCAATGCCACTGCTCAGCTCAGAGGCACAACTCACACTGGCAATCTAAATCCAACTGATGTTTCTCACTAAACACCTCACTTCCAGATACCCTGATCTGCAAGACACCCTTTCAGGAAATGACCGCATTTATTTGAGATTCAATGGAGTCACTAATTCTGTGAAACCACATCTAACTCAGGAAACCCCAACACAGAAGTAGCTGAGGCTGGCACATTAGTACCGAGTCAAGAGTATCACAGATGTTTGCCCTGTTCTTCCTCAGGGCTCTGCTTATGCTCAATCTTTAGGGTTTGGGTTGTTTTTTTTTTTCCATGCTCCCATCTCCAGAGGGATGGGTATTGCATCCTGCAGCCAACTCTAGGGAGGAGCATCTCTTGGGTAGGGGTCAACCACCCACCAGCTGTAGCAGAAACTCAATGGGGCTGGCATGGCTGGAGAGGAGCAGAGCAGTCCCCACTACACCTGCTGCTGCTGTGAGCATAGTGGGGGGAGCAGGTGAGGCTTAAATCAAAGCAGAGACCTGAGGAAGAATATGGTCACATGCATGCTCCAGGTCATGGATGATATAGTCAGATGCATGTCACCATGTCAGGTTGAAGCCCTGTACACAGGGTCCTTGCATGGCCTGGGTGCTCAGCTCAGAGGGTCACTGGGGCTGGTGGCAGCCACAGCAGTACTGTCCCCCACTGTCTCCACATTACCAGGATACAACTCCAGAACCAGGCTGGAGGGGCCATCATGCCCCTAATAGCCATTTTTAACCACAATGTGCCTCTTTTTCTTCTTCTGTTAGAAGATATGACAGTCTGATAAATTACAGTCAATGTCTCAAACATTCGTTAGAGAACTTTGGTGGAGAAGATGGCCCCTGTAAAAACACTGGAGTTGTGTGAACAGGAAAATGTGGCCAGGGGAGAGGGCCCCACAGTGGGTGGGACCACACTCTCCAAAGCCACAATTCCTTATCTTAAGTGACCAGGAGAAGGAGCAGAGCATATGTGCCTGGAGGAGGGGGCCCCACAGAGGATGGGACTGCGCTTCTATCTTAAGCGGTCATGCCTTCAGGGAGAGAGAGACAACTTCCCAATGAACCCCTAAGCTCACCAACCAATTCCAGAGAACCCCAGGAACGTGAACTGTGCATGTTGAGACCACCGACTAACACGCTATAAAAGAAGGGAGAATGAGTTCTCAGCGCACCCTCTGGAACTGGATCTCTAGGCTGGCTGGACCAATGCTGAACCCAAGACTGGTGAAACCCTTTTCTTCTCTTTCTTTCTTTCTTTCTCTCCCCCTCTTTTTCTTCTCTCTTTTCCACAGCACCTACATCTCATCCTTTTAAACATAAACCGTTGACCAAGTCTGGGACTAGGAGTAAATCCAGCCGCCCCTGGGCTCCTCTTTGAGAAGGAGTCCAGAAAGCAAGGGGATCTGCTCTGAACCTCATGACTCAATGGGAGGGCTCTCCTTCTGGCAGAGTTTTATGTTCCTTTTTCCACTCCTTTTCTACACCTTCCTTCTCTTTTGAAACAGCAGCTTATTGGCACGATGCAAGGTTCATATTGATAAGTTCACTTGTACTTGGGCAATGTTAGCTAGGTTGAATAAATATTGATTGTTGTTTGAAATTCCATGGTGTCATTTCACCTTAATTCTGACAAAGGATATCCATGAAACTGAGTTGCTCCGACTTCAGGATGCAACAGAGGGTAGTCCTGACTCTTAAGCCTTGCTAGGCTAACATTTGGTTTACACTAACATGGGGCTGTGTCCAGCTGCAGGACCCTGTACACCCCCAATAACTCTAACACTACCAGTAAGAAAGAACAAGTCTAACGGTGTCCCAAAAGCCCAGGCACAGCTTCTGTGGGAACAACAGGACAAAGGTATCTTCCTTACTTCCCTTTACCCATGGTGCAAGAGGACAGAGCCTCAGTACATTGGGACATTTCAGCAGTGAAGTCATCCACAGCCCATAAAAAAGCTGTAGAAGAAGAATCAAACCCACCCATCTTCTGAGCTGATTCCTTGTTCTCCAAAACCTGTCAATCTGGTTAACGAGGCAAGGAAACATAAGACAGCAACCCTAACCACACCATACAGGGATTAGTATGCCTGTCCCAAAAGGTGAGAGCAGGAGGAGTCTCACTGTTTGCCTGCTGGCTACAAGCTGAAGAAGATTTTGATGGTCATTTGTTTCAGCTGTGACTGCACAAATTAATAAACCAGCCAGGTGGTGGGAGGTCGGTGTAAATCTAATTGCCACTTCTGGTTTGGATCTTCTCAACAGTCCATAAGGCAACCCCTCAGCTGTCTTCCCATCAGTGCTTCACCACCTAACCCCAGGCCAGAAAGGAGGGGATTTATTGTCTTTCCCCTCCTATTGCTGATTCAGCCTTAGTGCTTGAAACAGGAGCTGGGGAGGGAGGGCTGGTGGCACTCAGGTGGTTCAATAGAGCAACGCCACCCCTGCCGCCTACATGGGAGCTCACAGTCCTAAGGGTTTGTCAGCAAGGAAGTTAGTGCATGCCTGGAAGAGCAGTATGCCTGTAATAGGGTGTTAATTAAAACACATTAATTTCCCATGAGGACTCCTGCATTCATGGCTGTGTATTCACTTTAAAAGTGATGCTGCTCTTATTAATGGAGCACAAGCAGTGCAGCAGGGGGGACCCACATCCCAAAACGGAGTTCAGGCATAGACTTATGGAGGGGCCTGTGATAGCAATGGGGTCCCCCAGGGTAAAGAGGGTCTCCAACAGCATGTTGCCACCGCCATCTCCAAGGCATGTACACTGAGCTCTGTCCTTGCTCCTGTCCTCAGCCATGGGCTTCCCCCTGCCTCTGGCCAGCACTGGACCTGCCCTGGCTGAAAACACTCTTAAGGGGTTAGTTTCCAGGCAGGTCAGTCTCTTACAGGGAGAGCTACTGTCAGCAAAGGATTTGGGAACCAGAGAAGAGAAGTTGAAAGCTGGAAATAATATGAATGTAATAACATAAATCTGCTTCTTAAATGTTTTCTTCTGTGGCTAAAAAAGATGGTATTTAACATGTTATTGCACATGTGCAGCAACACTCTAGTGAATATACACACAGTCTAATTACTGAATATTATCAAATCATGTAACTTTTATTTAAGAGATCAAGACATGTAAAGGAGTGCAATGAACATTTTATTTTACCTTTGATCCTACACCATTTATGACAATGATAGCATTAACACTGATAAATGTTTGGCCAGTAATTACCTTTCCAACTGAAATATTTGCCAAGCTGCTTTTCAGGCTTCTTGGAACGAAGATAGATTTGCATGCACATTAGCATGTTCAACAAGCTTTCTGTTCTGGTATGAATGATCAGCAATATCATCTTCAAGCAATCAGGACAAGAGCATCTACTTAATCCATTGGTGGATGATGTGAAAAATAAGTCTTATTAGATATTCACAGCCCTTACTAGACATTCATATTCCAACCTCCTCTTCACTGAGTTGTTCCAACATGCAACATTTGCCAGAAACAGAGTTTGTTCACTAAGAGAGTTCCATTTGAGGCAGCTGAGGCAAACCAGTTTACCAGTTTTAACTGGTCCATTGAGAGAAAGCTAATGCTGTGATGGGCTGATGTCAATAGACAGTGAATGTATAAGAGGAGAGGAAGTCTTTTAATAAGATATTAATATCCACACATTTTACTTACTGTTAATGGAAGTGGTTAGGATCTTCGGAATGGAATAGATATTCAGCATTTCAGGGATCACTTCTAAGTGGGCAGTCAAGTAATTTGTATCTGCTCTTGTCCTGTTGAAAACTGGCCACCAAGTCTCTGGCACCTTGACTTAACATACCTGAAAGTCTCTGTCTCTTCTAAGTGGCTTTCCTGTTTGCTGCTTCCTATAAAAAGACCCTCTTGCTTCCATACAGCTAATGCTTGGGGTTGGTGATGAAGGTCCCAAGTCCTGGGAAGCTCAAGTGGCTACGTTTTGCATCACACTGGAATTTGTGAAGGAAGCAATGAAGAGAACAGGAATTTATAAACTTCCTTTAAAAGCCTAATTTTGTGGGCATAAAAAGAAGCCAGCCAAAGCTAACCTGGAGATGAGGCATCTATGGACTGCAAGTTATACACTGATCTGGGAGATTTTGGAGGACAAAGATTCATTCAGTCTTTTACTCACACACTTCTTCCCTCCAGCTCTCCACTGCTCCCATCTGGGCACCCCCAGCATGGGAAGCCTCCTTAAAACAGACTACAAGATACTTGGAAACAGATGTGTAATGGGTAAAGGGATTAATTTCTGCCCTTGATTGCATTTATTCTTAAAAATGTGACTTTTACCACTTTCCCACCCTCTCTTCCCATTCAGTTGATTACTAATCAAGTCCCACCAGCAGGAAACAAGATCTTATCATGAAAAGTAGTAGTCATAGCTGAGTAAGAACCCACCTTGGAAATGGGCAGATGCAGCCAAATCAGAAAAACAAAAAATAAATGTGTTACCAATAGGCTCAAGACAAAAGGCTAGGTTGTGGCTGCAAATTCCCCACAGTGGGAAGTATTTGCATGCAGGTATTTCTTTGAACCATCACACAGATGCAGTGGCTCTGTTCACACCAGAGCTCTTTGAAGTCTAAAGAGCCAGACAACCTCATTTACCACCTTGTCTTAAATTGAAGTGATCTGGAACTGACTGAACCCTCATTACAATTTTTGGCATCCCATCTCTGAGATGTGTGACCTCACTCTGTTGATACCATTCTTTTCTGTTGCAAGATTTTGTCTGTGTGTGCAAAGCACACGTCATTTCTAATGAGCCCAGGTGTTGTGCGCTTATCAGTGCCAGCTTCTGCCTACTCTTTCCAGTCCCTTATTGTGAAGGATGACACACTGCATAAGGATTAGAACAGAAAGCCGTGCCCTGCAGCACCAGGAGACATACTCCCAGCCTTCCAAATGATGCTCATCTTTCCCATCACTTTCCAATCCAACTTTATTCATTGTGTGATAAGCATCATAAAATAAAGGTATTCCCAGACGAGTGTGTCACACAGCACTAAGAAGAGCGCATTTGCTCAAAGCCTGCATTGGTTTGGACAGATTTTCTAGTCAACAGTCACTTTGAGAAAGCAAAAGCTGTTGTTGTGTTTGTCTGGTTGTTTTTAAGAGCTGAAGAAAATGTGTTCTTTGTTCTTGCATTTTCTTACGCATTCATGAGGAAATGCATCGATTGCCCAAGGTAGGGTGAGCCCCCAGGCAAAACAACTGTTTGACAAGTTGTAATACTGTAGGATGTTCAAATGTTACAGCAAGCATCAGCTAAACACCCAGAAACAGCAAACAATGAATGGCAGGGGGAGAGATCCAAGCAAACCTTCACAGCACTCACCCTGGAGAAATCTGTGGTAGCTCAGCAGGAGCTGGTACAGCTCATGGCACAGCACCGTCTAGGGACATCAGCTCAGGTTCTGCAAGCAGGTTTGGGGGGGGATGCTGTGCCATCCTCCAGGATCCAGAGCAAAGGGTGCTGCTTGGACAGCATGGAGATGCTTACACAGAAGCCTCCCATCTGCTTACACCAGTGACTGGGGGTTCAGAAACCAGTGGCAGCTGCTCATGGCCAATGTCCAGAGCTATGTATGCAACAAGACAAATTACTTAGGTGTTGCTTATCCTCAGCTGGGCAGATTGGACGAACCAGGCAGAAGCGATGAGCAGAAAAAGACGAGCAACCTTGCAAAGGACAATCAAACTGTTTCATGGATGCCATGTTCTTACTCAGCCCAAAAGGATGTGAACTGGGTTTTCACACTCCCTAACAAACACCCTGGTTGTGGGGATAAAAACCATTCCAGCAAGGAGCTCTCTCCAGGGTAATGTATGATAATAAATACATTTTCACACATAGCCCTTACTCTGCTACACCAACCAAAAAGTGACTGGTTTCAGCAAGTCAGGACACTGGGCTACAGACATCTTGGGGCCCTTTGCAAAGTGTTTGTTTATATGAAATCAAAATTTTACAACAAGAACATGTCCCAGTAAAAAGTTTCTTAACATATCAGTGACATAGATGCAAACAAAATCCTGCCAGACATGGTCTTTAATCAGTCTGCCCCACATCTTCAAACCTGAGATATTATAAGTATACCTGATAGGGGTGATATACTGATAAATGGATGGGGTTTGTGTGTCTTTTAGGCCTCAAGGAATCATCTGGGAAACCACAAGATTTTAATGAGCCTGCCCCAGAGACATTAGATTTTATGGAAACAGATTAAAAGAATTTTATTTAACAATTTAATCACGCAGTAAAATGAGTAAATAAAAAATAATGCCATACAGATAAGACATGGGAAATTCCAGTGCTAGTGATATGAAATGCATGGAAATGATAATTAGGTGGATACAGAATGAAAATAAAAACAAAAGTGAAAGAAGAAAGGCAGATTTGTGAAATGGGGATTATAAGATTATTAAAAGACTAAGGCAGTCCCATATTAGAGGAAAAAAGTCCTCCCTAATGTAACTTTTTTCAAGACAGTTTTTGTCATCTTTGTATTTGAACTTTTGCATGAACATAGAGTGAAAGATTGAGGAATACAACTGGGATCCATATCTCTGCATTGTCTTAATGAGGCCTTTAAAATACCTGTATCTCAGTTTGAGGAAAGCCAAAATCGCATTCACTGATTACGTGGAAAACCGTAGTGTGAGGGTGACACAAAACAAAAACTGTGGCAAGCTGGTGCTGCCTCCTGTGAAAGGCTCTAGGGCAGATTTGGGGCCTGCAAGAGGGGACATATTTCTGGGAACAACCTTGGTGAGACCATGGGAGCAATATTCCTCCTCTCCATGACAGGATCCTCTGAATGTCATGATCCCAAGGAAGACCTGCTGACAATGTGCAGATATCTGATGTCTCTTGGGTTGTGCCTGGCTGAGAGCAAGCCAATAACACAACTAGTGGAAAGGCTGCTCTTTCTATTCTTTCACTTCATTAACCAACCTGATGAAAATAGGAAGCAATTTCTTTTGGATCTAGAGAGAGATTAATTTTCACTTCAATGGGGTGTTTTAACACTGTCCTTTTTTTAAGTTTTGACTGATTGTGAAGTGGAACAATTCTTTCTTGAAATAGTCTCCACAACATTACCTTCTCAGCTGTTCATTCTGATGCCACTCTACTGTACACCAGCTCTACATTTCTTCATGAATGGAAAACACATTTCTTCCCTGGGACTTTTGCCTGATTCCCATGACTACTCATGTACTGGAAAGTCTGCAGCAAGCAGTGGGGAGCTCTGAGCAAGCGCTCTGAAAAGCAGAGTGTATGAGGGTTTCTATAACTACTGAAGAAGCCTTCTGGGCCTGCACAGTGGAAAGGCAGACCTCATCCAGGTCTGTCTCCTAGTGACATGTAACCAAGCCCTAGAAGTGTGTAGAGTAAAGGCAAACAATGAAAAACATAATGAAGGGGGTTCAGCTTCTGTCTCCAGCCTGGGGATGCAGACACTTAAAAGAAAGGAATTACCTGTGCTGGGCAAAGGGCATTGGTGCATTATCCTTTTTCTCTTGCAAAAGGAAATGTTCACTGGGGGAAAAGATGAGCTTCAACGGGGCAGTCACACGCTGCCTCAGGAGATGACAGCCCTTTGGGAGCTGTGACCATGGACAGTGTTAGAAATTATTATCATGACCCTTTTGCTGGGCTGGTCAGGAGCAGGATCAGAGCAGACCAGCCAGCCAAAGACAGGCCATTGAGTGGCCCAACACAGCAGATCTAGTAGTCCAATAGTTGAGCTTGTGTTGTGGGGCACAGCTCAGGTCATCAGGCCAGCGAGCCATTTCTGAGGAATTGTCTCTGATTAGACTGAACCTCAGAAATGCTGCATCTCTCATTCCCACTTGCCTGCCTGACTCAGACACAGGAGTTTGGTTTAATACAAGTGGGCAAAAAGCTCAGGAAATGCTGGCATGAAGCACCGCCACTTTGTGATTGTTAATTAGGGACATATCTGCACCTTGAAGTAGTCTGAATACAGCTGCATCCTTAGAAAAGAGCATCAATGGTGAAAAATTCACACATGCAGCTCCATGTGCAGAGGCAAAAGAGGCTGGATATAAAGATGAAAGTGAAGATGAAGCTGGGGCTTTGAGAAAAACTTACATACTCTTCCTATTAGACATCCCAAGACTAAATGGAGAAATAGATGAAGCATACACCCTGCACACCCCAGCAATGGGATCTGTACTTCCCTATCAGTTTTGTGGCTGCAGATCAGGAGAGGTCCTCAGTTTTGGGGCAGCACAGTGACAGAAATGGTATGGGAACTTGAACACAGTTGTTGAGATAGGGCTCAATTCTGCTGCATGCTCCCTCTGAGTTGCTACACTAAGCTGCTGTTATGGGCTTGCTGCAGCTCCTGTGTCAGGTCTGACAGCAACATGAGGATTTTTCAGATACTGTGGGGCACTTCAAATGTCAGCTAAATGCATGAGTCTTAGCCTGCAAGATGAATCCCATCTGAGGAGCCTGTGCAATGCATTATCCCTCAAGGCCCTACAATGTTCCCCACATCAGGTGTTCCAAAGTTATTAAACCCATGGATTCACAAGATGCTCTGGTAGTGCTTTGCCTTATACAGTCCCTAGGGAAATATAACTGCAACAAGATCCAGTTATGCCAGCACTGTATGCATGCATAGAAAGAGGCAACACCAGTTCCTAAATGCTTTAGTGAAGAGACCTGAACACAGAGAGCTAAGTGACTTGCTCATGGTCTCACAGACAGCCTAAAGTGCCCTGCCAAAAGCAATCCTGCAAAGGACCTGCTGCCTGTACTTGCATCATTCAGTCCCCATGACAATCCTATTGCGGTGACAACCCCGTGTGGCAGGGTTAGAGGCAGGAAGAAGTCTCTCCTGCTCTGAAAGCGATGCACAGGTGAGCCAAGACACACGGCATCATGCTAGGGTTGTTCCAGCTACTCCGGTATAAACACAACTCTTGTTATACCACCTGTTGCTAAGGGAATAGCTTTTGTGTTTCACATGGGTTTGCACCCATCAAGACCTACTATTTATGAACCAGGCAGAAAATAGCTGTTGGAATACAGGTCTTGACCTGCCTGTTGTCTGTGCCAAGGAATAGATATTTCCTGCCATACTGGCCTGTCACAGCTGAGTTGCTCTTGAGGATGGACCGTGAAAGCAGAAAGCCAGTGCCCTCTCCAGACGCATCCAAGGGTTCAGGAGGACTCCTAGTACAAGAAAAAGAAGCTGTAGCCACATGAAGCAAAGTTCTGGTGCAGCAGAAGTTTACACTGCTGGCAGAAATGTATTCCAATGGTTACCTCTGACCTGGCAGGCTTTGTTCTGGAACAGGCCCAGCACAGTCTGTACTATGCTGTCTCTAGCTCACATTAAATGTCATCTGACTGCCCTAAGGCCACATAGTATCACACCATGACAGTTAAGCCAAGACCACCACTTTCTTCTCCCATATTGTCTGCTCTGTGTGTTCTCCTCATTCTCCTCCTTCTTCTCCCTTGTGCCACTGCCAGTGCTCTTGTGCTCCCCTGGCAAGGCAGTTCAGGGAGCACGATCCATCTAACACTCACCCGGCAATGAAGAAGGCAATATGGTCAGGCCATGTGGCCAAGCTGGTGGGGACCAAGAGGACAAGGTAGCAGCAGCCCAGGTTTGGCTTGGCTGATTCTGGCAGGGAACTACACACTAACTCTGTCCTCAGCATAGTGCGTGTGCTGGGTCAGGCATATATAAAATTGTACCTGCCGCATAAAGTCTATATTATGCATCCTGCCTAACTGAATTTAAAATTATTCAGAACTCAAACCTGTTTGAGTTCAAATCCACATTGTGATGTGACCTGGCAGCATACAGACCTGGTACTGAGCATTATGGAAGTACAAACCCCATCTCCATCATTCATGCAGTCCCTGGCTTTTTTTGCTGGGACCTCTTGCAGAGTCCCAGGCTCATCTTTTGGGATGTGGCCATACCTCCATCATGGACAGAACAATTCAGTGACCCTCCTGCAAGGGAAGGTAAGAAATTAATTCCTTATCACATGGGGCTGAACTGAGGTCATTCAATACTTGGAAGCTCAGATATGCCATAGGACTCTTACAACATCCCATTCCAGGAATGAACCAGTGATTCTAATTTCCTAGACATTCCTATGCCCCAGGTTGTCCAGGGTTTGCCTTTCTATACATTGAAAGCGAAGAACATGATACTTAAGCTTGTCATCAATAACACAGGATCCCCTCCTGTGCTGGGCTGTCTGGGCTGACATTCACACCAAGAAGAAAAAGGTTCCCTTCTCCTTTTGCTCACCACTATGGCCTCATAGTGTCACAGCCAAAGAAAACCATTTCTTCATCTCACAGACTGCAGTCAGAGGAACTGGTTTCCACAAGGGAGAATGAAGAAAATCTGCATAAAACCAAAGCCAGGATTAAACCACAGTAATTCTGGACAACAGGCCAGTGCCAACTGATCCAAAATGCCTTTGGCCCAAAGGAAATGGCTGTATAATTAACATCACTTAGAGGGAAGGCATGTGCATGGCTCATAGGTGCTCTCTCCCAAGGTTACAGTTGGCAAAAGCACACTTTGCCAAGAGCAGCCTGCAGATAAAGCCCCATGTTTTCCATTGCCTAGAATCATGTCTCTCCTCATTTCAGAGATACATCCACCATCAGCAGGCTGCTCCTGCCATTTTGAGAGTCCCTGCCCAAGCACACTAACCAGTCCAGAGATAGCCTCTGCTTCCACTAGAAGAGAGAGATGAGTTCCTTATGCAATATTTAACAAGACCTCAAAGCCAGAGATGCTTTTGTCCCCGTTTCAGCCTAGAGCATGTGTGCAAGAGTCAACTAGCTCAGAACTTTAACAAGGCATCACCAAAATGAATCATTACTACCAAGTTATGTGATTACTTAACATTCTGTATGCATAACTGGATGAAACCAGCTCTCTCCCCTCTCTTCTTTCTCCTTTGTCGAATCTCCCCAATTATCTTCATCTATTGAAGCCAAGATCCTTTCACTACCTCCAGCTTGCCAGGGAGAGCTGCCCCAGCTTGCTAGCTGAATTATAACACACCCTCCAAATAAGACTCTGGCTCAGAAATCACTTAAGTGAGAATATCCCTTAAGTGCATAACAAGGAAAGCACAGTTGGATGAGTAATTGATTCAATTTGGATTGAAATGGAAAAATATAGTCAGGTCCTACTCTCAGTTTTCTCCTTCTGTACTTGCACAGACTGCAGTAGGTCTGTTCTCAGGGCTCAGAGATGAATTGAAGACCCTGGGTTAACTTTTCCTGCGGAGGTTTGCTGTCTCAGGGTCACTACCTGGATTCACAAGCAGCTATTCTCTTATTGCTAACAGAGCCAGGAGAGAGAACCCCAGGGTCTGTACAGGTGCAAAGGAGGTAGTTCTGCTTGGGGCCTTATCTCAAGGGCTGTTTTACAGTGGGCTGATGCTTAGACTTTCAGGACTTTACTGCAAGCTGCGAGGTTGGGAATAGCCCCAAGGCACAGCTTAGACATGATTTTTGGAAAGAAGAGGGGATTCCTGTCAGCTGGGGAAAGAAATGGCCAACAGGGAGCCAGGTATCTCCAAGGGCACAAAAGAGGAGGATGTCAGCACTGCAAGAAAGTTGAGGAGATCTCCAATTTTTTATTGGAGATGAATTGTAGTGGTGCAATCCTTCACACCAAAGATAAGGGAAGATAAGCTGCATCCCTCTGTGCCTCCATGTAGCACCCAGACTAGGTAAAAGCAAAGATGGGAACCCACTATGGAGTGTCTGTCACTGTCCTCTAGTCCTGCTTTGACCTATCCGGGGCTGTACGATCTCTGACAGATCCTTCACAAAATGCATGTGCAGCATCTGGCACAGAGGAACCCGGAGCCCAGCAAGGCTGCCAATCTATTGAGAAAAATAATAAACATAGTAGATATAATCTCAAAGAATGCAGAGCAAAGAAAGCAAGCCTCTGCCAGGGCAGGGACCTCTCCTTATGCACTTTGAGGGAGTTCTTCAGCAAAACCAACCCATTTCAGTTTGCGTAATGTGTGGGGAAGAAGGAGCAAGTGTCAGCTTAGCCACGTCTAAGACAGGACAGATCTTCTTGTCCCTCTGACATGCCTACCTCCAGCTATTGTAGCAGTATTTCTGGTTTAGTTCTGCAGAAAACATGTTTGAGTATTTTACGATGCACTTAGGATTTAAGTGGTGTCAGCTCTGTAATGCAGAATTTGCACCAATAACCACATTACAAAGGAGTTGTATGCTCACATTATTGCTGTTTCCCACCAGTGGGGCAAGTAGAATACCTTCCCTTCTCCCTAGGAGGGACAGTAAGCACATGGAAACAAAAGCCCATGGTCCATGTAACACCTACCAATAAGGTCTAGAGAGAACACAGGTGTCTCCTTCAGAAGGTTTGTGAAGAGTTTTGCAGAAAGATTGTGCATCCCTCATGGCACCATCCACGATGTAATCCTTCATGACACCACCCTTCTCGAAGTACAACCCAAGGTTTCTTTCCAGACATTCAGGCTGGCACAGCTCAAAGCAGGAAATTGGCTCAGGACTTCCTGGGGCAGGGGAGGAGGGCTTTTCCCCAAACACTGATTCTCAGTGGATTTCCATCTTTGCTTCTTAATCTTCTTTCTGTGCACTCTTGATTCCCACCGCTCATCTGCCCTGGGGGCATTCACTTGAGTGTTGCCACTCTATTAAATGTGAATTGAATTAGGCAGGAGGCAATTATCTGTGCTGGAACTTTCCCAGGGTATCAGAGCTAACATCCTCAGCAATATCTGATGAGATCTTTGCAGACCACAAGCAACACAGGCATCATTTAAAATGATGGTGCTTCCTACATTGCTCCTGAATATGGTCTGGGGACACTGTGCTGCAGGGTAAGTCAGAGGGAAGAGTTAAATCACACCCCTCTTCATGAAACAATTGGGATTTTCTTTGAGATCTCTTGGGCTGCAGGTTTGCTGCTATGGCTTTTTATTCACAGGTGGCTGAAAAACAGTCCTCTGGCATCAGCCATGTTTGGTGTGCAAACTGAGCACCCATGTTACCACACTGCTGAGTCTGTGGGGAAGGGTCCACCATCAGTGCAGGTACTGGTGAAGTACATTCCTGCCCTACCCTGACCTGATTATATCTTACCATACTGTTAATGCCAGACTGATTATGAGCCAGCAATGTGGTCTCCTTGCAAATTGGGCAAACCACAGACTGGGCTATGTTAGGACAGTTATGGCAAGCAGACCGAGGGAGTTACTGTCTCCACTGTTGGGCTCCCAGTTCCACATGGTTATCAAGAAACTGGAGAAGGAGCAGAGGAGGGCTACCAAGATCAGGAGACCGAGCATGTCCCAGAAGCACAGACTGAGGGAGCTGGGACTGTTTAGTTTGGTGAGGAGGAGGCTGACAGGGACATCTTATAGCAGCTGGCAACTAGTTGAAGGATAACTACAATGGCAGTGCAGCCCAGCTCTTCTCAGCAAGGGCAGGTGATATAACAAGGGGCAGCAAACTGGAGTTTGGGGAGGTTCAGGGTGGACCTGAGCAAAAGGTTTTACCTGGGAGGGAGAACCAGCCCTGGGTCTGGTTATCAAACTTATCTCCATCCTTCCAGCTTCTCAATACACAGGTAACAAAGCCCCAGATGGCCGTATTGAGTGTTGGAGATAGCCCAGCTCATTGGAGCAGGAGGTTGGAGGGCAGATCTCCAGAGATCTCCTCGGACCAAAGCTCCTGTGGTACCGTCCTCCCATCAGCTTTGCCAGCTTTCTGTATGTCCATACAGAGGGTCAGTGAACTGCTTTAGTTGAAAAACAAGCCAGAAAATGATGATTTGTTTCAGGCAGATCTGTTCTAAGTGTTGCCATGTCAGCCTGGGAACAGAGATGAGTGGTGTGTGGCAGACGGTCTCCAAGTTACCACCACTACCAACAAAATGTATGCAGGATGACTGGTAATCTAAGATAACATCTATCTTAGAGACATTTGTATTTTGAGACTAACACAGCTAGGTAACTTCCTGACTTATGTACATGTAGAATATGAATGAAGGATTGCAGCTTTCAAAATCTAGGTTAGGTATCAGTCTCACTCAGCCAAATCATCCTCAATTTACTGCTTGTCAGTCTCAATCCAGAGTTTGTAATGAGCCACATGTGTGAGTACATGTAGGAGAACAAGAGTCCTGCCTCACCATACAGTAACAATTCAGAGTAAGTAATTTCACAAGGAAAAGGCTGCCTCCTAATCAAGTCAGTAATGAAGGAGGTCATTTGTGGGGAGAGGAAGCAAGATTTGAATCTGGACAGAACTTCACATTGAGTTTGGGTACAAAAGGAAGATAAATACTGAAATGTGCATTTGCTCCCATGAAGGACAATTTAAGGCTGCAGAGTTTGCATAAGAAAAGCGCAACAGGACAGACAGAGAAAGGGGTCCTGAGCTAGCTGTGTGATGCACAGCAAGAGAGGTCATGGAGGCCAGCCTTAGGATGACTAGTGCAAAGTGTGGTTTTCTCTTATTCATACTTTCTTCCAGCTCATTCACGCTTCTGTTTGTTTTGCTATCATAGACAAATTCTTTGTTTACTTTTCTTTAGCTTGGCTAGCATTGCAGTTCATGTTGAATTAATTGCCACTGCAAGAAGACTGTGCCAGTGAGTGTGATAAGGCTCTCTCCTGCCATGACATTACAATACTCTAGGAAACCAAAGGGTTATAGGCTCTTCTTCACCCACCTGAATGGACCACACTGAGGGAAGGTAATGGAGAGGGCATGTGAAAAAGACATTAGCCAGGAAGATCTTTGCAGTACAGTAGTACTGAGGGGAGAGCCTCTGAGGTCCCCCAGGAAGGCTGTATTGTGAGTCCTACAATGCCTGTGACCTGCAGTGGCTCTGGTTCCATTTGGAACAGCAACAAGGTACAAAATGCGGGCTTCTGGTCTCACACACTTCCTCAGTTTAAGCCAATTGCTCTTCTTTTTCCCTCCTTTTGAATAATAGCATTGCCTAACCCAGGAATAGTGGATCATTTTTAGGTGTTGTGAGTCCATGGCCAAAGAGATGGTGACAAATGACATCTTGATAGATGGGACAGGCTGGGGCCACACAGTTATTGCAGCTCACCACAACTTGTTAAGCTGTAGTATCTTGGTCGCTACTGTTCAGGTGCCCATAGTCCAGGGTGTACCAAGAGGGAAAGGAGAATCAGGAAATTTTCATCACTTCCCACATCCACTACCAGAACAAAAGTGTAAGCCAACAGCAACAAAGCTGCACTCTGCACAGTGTTAATAACTGCTCCAGAAATATTTTTCCAAGCTAGATTCCCAAGGAACGAGTATCTGAACAGGGCTGGAAGAGCAAAAGTCAGTAATGAATGAATGGTGCCATACAAGTTCAGCAAAGACTTTGCATGCTAGCACCCATTCTGGCTGCGTTTTCAAGGACCTTGACAACCATCATGCCAAGGACTGAGCACAGAGCTGTAGGGTTCTATCAGACATTGGGATTACGGGGAGCTATTGTAGTCACCAGGATGTGTGATCACTTCCTCCAGCTGGTCAAATCCTATGTGGGAAACCATCAGTGGTCATCACAAAGGGTTTGGCTCCCAACCCTGGGTAGTCCAGGTAACCTGTGCCATTGCCCACTGGTTTTCAAACACATGCATTTATCTTTTATCTTACGCTTCTTGTTCCTGGGGGGTTCTCCTCAAAGAGGCCCATGGAAACCTAACACACCCTGTCCATTGCCTCTGCATTCAAACCACCGTTTGTCAGACTGATTCCTAGGGTCTCACTCCCTTCTTCTTCCCCCTGGGTCTTCATCCAGCTGTCAGTTCTTGTCTCACATTGGCTGTAACCACTATGAAATGGGCATATGACCTAAAGCGCTGTGAGGCACAGGGGAGTCCACATCCACCATTAGGTCACTTATTCTCTATTATGGTAACAGAGGGGAGGACTTGTGGAATAAATACACAAACACTCTAGCAATAATCTAAGGAAACAGGCTTTGGGATTCCTCCAAAGCCTCCCTGGCTGTAGACTCAACATCTAAGAGTACACTCAGGCAACTTTTTTATTCAAACTACTTTTCAGCCAAATGTGGTCTTCTTAGGAAATGGAAAACCTCTCCAAAAATCTTAACTATGCCCATATCTCTGGAGCTCAGTGCAGAGGGAGCCAGGTGATGAACCTCAGGGACAGTCACGTTAGGCAAATCACCAACTCCTGCTAGCTTGCAGGTCTGGCCCATATAGCTTCCTATGAAGCTGTGCTGGGAGGTGAAGTACTGCCTTAGACACAGACAAGGCTGGAAGACACAATGTGAGTCATCTCATAGCTGTCGCTAGTCCAGACTCTGTATATCACATTCATTTTCTCCAAGACACTGGAACTGTAGCAGCTGATAGATGAAAGATGTTTAAAAGCCAGAGATGGACCTGCTCCAATAGGAAACCTGTCCAGACCCAGAAGCAAAGAATAAGAGAGATCAGGTAAGAAAGTGAAAGATAGAGGGTGAAGGGGAGGATGGCAAAGGAATAGCTGTCACCTTACACCAGAAAAATAGAATAGACTATTTCAGTTGGAAGGGACCTACCGTGATCATCTAGTCCAACTGCCTGACCAATTCAGGGCTGACCAAGTTAAAGCATGTTAAGGGCATTGTCTGAATGCCTCTTAAACACTGGAAGGCTTAGGGCTTTGACCACCTCTCTAGGAAGCCTGTTCCAGTGTTTGACCACCCTCTCAGTAAAGAAATGCTTCCTCATGTCCAGTCTAAAACTCCCCTGGTGCAGCTTTAAAGCATTCCCATGCATCCTATTGCTGGATACCAGGGAGAAGAGATAAGCACCTCCCTCTCCCCTTCCCCTTTTCAGGAAGCTGTAGAGAGCAATGAGGTCACCCCTCAGCCTCCTTTTCTCCAAGCTAGACAAAATCAGAGTCCTCAGCTGGTCCTCATAGGACATTCTTTCCAGCCCTGTCACCAGCTTTGTTGCCCTCCTCTGGACACATTCAAGGACCTCCAGATCCTTCTTAAATTGTGGGGCCCAGAACTGCATGCAGAGCTCAAGGTGAGGCTGCACCAGTGCTGAACACAGCAGGATACACATCTCTTTTGACCAGCTGGCTATACTGTGTTTTATAAACCCCAGGATGTGGTTTGCCCTCTTGGCTGCCAGGGCACACTGCTGACTCATGCTGAACCTGTTATCAGCCAACACTCCCAGATCCTTTTCTGCAGGGCTGCTCTCCAGCCGCTGCTCTCCAGCCACTCCTCTCCCAGTTGATACTTCTGCCCAGCATTACTCCATCTTAGGTGCAGAATCTGGCATTTTGACTTGTTAAATTTCATCTTGCTAATCATAGCCCAATGCTCCAATCTGTCTAGATCCCTCTGCAAGGCCTCTTGCCCCCCAAGAGACAAAACAGAACCTGCCAGTTTGGTATCATCTGCAAACTTGTTCACGTTGCATTCAACTCCTGCATTCAGATCACTGATAAATGAAATGAAAAAGACTGGCCCTAGACTTGAACCCTGAGGTACACCACTAGTGACTGGTTGACAGCCAGATGTAGCCCCATTTGTTACAACCCTTTGAGCTCTGCCCTTCAGTCTGTTCTTCACCCAGCACACCATGAACCCTCTCATCCCACAGCTGGACAACTTGTCCAGAAGGATACTGTGAGGGACAGCATCAAAAGCCTTACTAAAATCCAGAAAACCTACATCTGGCACCTTCTCTTCATCCACTGGGCAGGTGACTTTATAGAAGGATATAAAATTAGTCAAAGAGAACTTTCCCTTTGTGAACCCATGTTGACTGACATTGTACTTTAAATAATGGAATAAAACCAGAGTTCCCCATCCTCACTGAACCATGGCCCAACTGTCAGCCAGTAACTAACAATAAGCATCACTGTGTTTCCCCTCCTAGACTATCTTGTTACAGACCTAAAAAGGTCTTTTGGCCAAATTACCATTTGAGCTGTGGGCTGTGAGACATACCTGAGGGTGTTGCCCAAACACCTAGAGCAGAAGGCCATAGGTTTTGTACCTTGGGCAGAAAGATTTAACACCCTGGAGCTGCAGCTCTGCAGGCCATGGACTGAAGCATCCAGTAATGGGAAAAGAAGCGTGGAATAAACACACACCACTCCCCCAAGGAAAGTCTTTTTCTGCTATAAATTTAGCTGAGAAATAGATGTGGTTTATACTCCTGGCTTTTATACCTTGGAGACTGCAGTGCTGTAACACTAACCATGCGTTAGCATGAATACTGTCTAAATTAAAGGTTTGAATTACCTCAGCTGCACTCAGATGCCTTGGACAACAAGCCCAGGAGAGTGACCCATCAACTCCACAGCTCCAAGTACCTCAGATGAGCATCGCAGCAGGGCTTGGATGAGGAAGCAGCAGCAATAAAATAGTTTTTCTTCCCCACTCTGGGGCTTTGTTTCACTTCAGCCTCCCCACAGACCTGGCCCCTTCCCGGCGTGATCTCTGCAGCGCCCTAATGACATACATGATCATGTTTGCCTCATGTCTGGAGAGGATCCATCTGATTCACTCACAATTCCTCCAGGGCCTTGAAGCTTTGATCCTTGTCCTCATTGCTCATTTTTGTTTTCTCACAAGAGAGAAAATAACAAAGATGACTGACAAACACACAAGATAAGGAGTCTGCTCCATGGTCACCAAGTGCCAAGGATACAGGCTCAGGCATCTACAGCACTGGGTGGTGGGCAGGTGAATGTGATGCTGTGCCTGTATCTTACACCAGCATCTTCCATGAGCCAACTCTACTGCCTGGAACAGCACATTTTCCTTTGAAACCAGAAAGACCAATGTAATTGCCTTCTTTTTTCCCAGAAATGAGTAAAAGCACAGAAAGACAGACTGCTTTCTGAGCTGACTTACAGCAGTGAGTCAAGGTTTGGTGTTTGGTCCTGGTTTGCCCAAGGGGAAAAATGACACCCCAAAACAATCAGAAGGCTCTGGGGACTAGGAGGGTTTGGTGCAGAGCAGAGGAGCAGGCTAGTCAGCATAGACCCTTGCTTTTGTGGCTAAAAGTAAAATAAAGTCCTTAATAAATAAAATGAATAGAAGCCAGCCAGCAGTTTTAATTAGCAAAGCTACTAGGAAGCTGCCATCATTAACTTTTCTTTCCTTTTTCCCCTTTAAGTATCCCCTCTTTTTTTCTTTTTTCTTTTTCTTTTTTTTATTTTTTTTTTTTTAAATAGGTGTATTTGCACATAGGGGAAAACAAGCAAGAACTAAGTTTCAGATGTCAGCTGCTGAATATGGAGAGGATTGTGAGTAACTAGACATGTTTAGCCAGATGGGACCCCTATGCAAGAACAGCCTGCTTAGCCAAAGTAGGCTTTCCTCTCTGAAAAGCCCAGTCACCTTTTGCCAATTCCATTTTAAACAGGAGAAGCTTGAAAACCAAGATTGTTTTCCAAGTGAAAAATTAAATAAATAAATAAATATCTTTTGCAGCTCTAGGATCCTGTTATCACAGCTGACTGCTTCCCAACAGCATCCTAGGAGACTTACACAAGCATGATGTGATTACTTTGTCTTACCAGTTCTCCATGACTTTAGGAGATCCAGTGTCCCTGACTGAAAATGAGCCTTTCTGTGCATGACAGTGATCTGTTTTCCGATGACTTGCACATATGTGGAGTCTCTGTCATGCAATAAATGTCATCCTTATGAATTCCCCCTCAGTGGAGTCAATAACACCATTTCAGTCCTCTTTCCAGCCAGAGACTTTTATGAAATTTGTGGGAATTCTTCATTCCTGCTGCATTTGTCACTCTCCCATATTTGCCTGCAATGGGCCAAGTGGTTCAAAGGTGGCAGGGGAGCAGAGAGGTGCACTCACCCTCTCACACACCTGGACTGCATGATCACAGTGTCCTGGTCTCCTAGGGAAAGCAGGCAGAAGTGGATAATCATGTCCTCATAGTATGTCTCCAGGAGTAAGTAAAATTATACTCTGCAGTAGAGATCACTTCTTGTGTGGGTAGATTTCCCTGCCTGTAAAGCGCTGATACACTAAAAACATGAGATTAAGAGTACAATGTGAGCTACGGATCCAAGGCAGAGACAAAGCTTGTTTTGAAGGCAATAGCTTGTTTGTACACAGATCACTCTAGAAGATTTTTCCTGAGTTTCCTTTGAAGAAGCTAAACATAGGAAAAATTACTGAGAATTGTTTGCTTATCTACCTGGCCTACAGCTGATACTGTAAGCTATAGCGTTCAGCTGCAACCCACACCTTCCCCAGAGACAGCTCACTGCCTCCTTCAGCATGGGACATCTGTGATGCCAGAAGGGAAAAAAATAGGAGACCAAAACTACTAGCAAGAGCATATATCATAGAAGCAGATCCCTACCTCTTTTCATTCATTTCATTCATAAGTTCATGCTTTCTCCTGGCTTTGAAGTGGAGTTTCTCAGTGGCATGCTTCATGATGCTCCCAAACATGCACAAGGGAAAGGAGAGTAAGGAAGGAAAAGGAGATGATATGGGAGAAAGTAACTGAGGGTTTCCACCCTGCAAGTTCTCTCAAAAGACCCTGAGATGGTGCTGCTGCTGTGCTTATACATGTGCAGTACTTAGACATGGTGATGGGGAGTCAGACCTTCAGCAGGAATAAATGAGTTAGAAAGTGGCCTGGGGGCTGTGGGAATGTGGGTAATGTGTTAGGAAACAAAGATACTAGCACAAGATCAGAAGTTCTTTCCAAAATACTGGGAGGGTGCAAAGTGACTGAGCTGCACACCAAGGGTGGAGAAAAAACAGCTCGAGGGCATCAGGTGAAGGAGCTCTGGTCCCAGGCTCACACGGTGCCTCAGGCAATGTCACGGCATGGTACATGTGTGGAGCAAAGGCAGGGACAGGCAGGCATGAGTCGATGGGAACTCACCTGCCTCTGTCCCTGCCCCTTCATCTGCCTCCACCATGGAAAAGTCCCTCGTGCACCCCTGCCTGGTGAAATCCCCGTGGATGTAGGTTTTAACAGGGGAGGAAGAGGAAGGAGGAGGGAAGGATTTAAAGAGATTTGCTCAAAGCTCAACTGAAATGGCTGAGTGGGTGTGCTGGGTGGGAGGTGAGGAGACAGTGAGGACCCCCTCCGAGAAGAAGGTTTGGGCACGCTAGGAAGAGAAGCATGGTGAGGGTCAGAGACCTTGGAGGGGGGTGGAGGTAGGGAGAGGAGCGCATGGAGGAACAGAACCCAAAGGGTCCATGGGACAGTACACAGGCTATATCCCTGATCCCCTGCCATGGCTCTTTCCTCCAGTGACCAGCTCCTGGCTCCGCATCCTTGAGGGCTGAGCTTGGTTCCCACATGTTTAGGGCATAGGTGACCATAAAGCTGTGTTACCTTGGCTCAGGAAAAGGCTCTCATTACCCCTGGTCCCTTTGTAGCTTACTTTCCTCCCAGGGGCTGACACAGCTGCAAACATTTCCTCCTCAAAAATGAAAGGAAGAAGCTGTGAAGAGACCAAGCCCTGAAGGGAAATAATAAACAAACCCATGACAGCATCACCTCTTTGATAAAACTCTGGGAATATTTTATGAGAGCTCCTCAGACAAACGTGGCTGGCCACTAGCCTGGAGCAAGAGCTCCCAGATCCCCTCTGTCCCAAAATGCTCAGCTTGCTTTATTGGGGCTGGTCCTCCACCCCTGCCTCCATGACCCACAAGTATAAATGGGTTTGGGGCTCTGCTAGGACCAAGGGGGGAGGAAAGGAGAGGGAAAAACACTGAAGAGGAGGAAAAGGAAGAGTGTCTTAATGAAAGAGAGGAGCAGGACAAAACCTGGAAGACAAATTAATCTCAGAGATGCCGAAATGCGGAAGGGGCGCATAAAAGGGCTGAGTGGAGAAGAGGTCATGGGAAGGGAAAATACTGAGCCACTTAACCAAAATGATTGAATAGCAAATGTTGTGTACGGGCTGTCTCCATCAGTGCACAACACTATCTTCAGTGTACACCTTCTCCCTGCCCGCCTAGGGGCAGGGTGGTGCTGCTCTCTCTACTTTAAAGGCACACAAAGGCTCGTGCCCAGACCAGCAAAGGGTCTCAGGCGTGGGAAAGCTCTGCGTCGCCGCTCCTCACTTCCAGGCACCTGGCATGCACACTGCAGGAGAGGCACGAGTGCCCTTTAGCAGAAATAGGGAGACCCACCCCTCCCAAAACCAGGTCTCATCTCCTGAGACTCCCTTTTGTGTTATTTTCCCCTTGGTTATAGAAATAAAACATAACTTTTTTCCACTGGTTCTGCAGTTCAGGATACATCTGACAGCCCTTGTTTTTATTTGCTTAAATCCAGCCCTTCCCACTGTGAGTGGTATTCAAGGCTTTAAAGTCACTGAACTAAAAGAAAGAACTATTGCTGCCCTTACTGTTTCAGGTCAGGGTCTTCCTTGCTTTGCTGCTTTCTGTCCCATGGATTTTTTTTCCCAGTAAGCTCAGTCTCATAAGGAGAGAAGGTGGGAGACTACATCACCCAGGCAAGGGCCTTGCACATGAGGCAAATAAGGATCACACAGCCTTTCACAGGACCACTTAGCTTGTGAATCTCAGCAGGGCTGGTACAAGAGCCAGCTGCTTCTGGCCAGGGATCCTCCAGATGTGCTGGAGCAGCATCACTGCTCCTAGAAGTCAGGGAGCAGCTGAGCCAGTATTTATTGGATTGTGGCTCTCCTGTGGACCAGGTGCTAGTACTTCTGTTCCCCTAGCTCAGGGGAGGTTTATCAGCATGGCCTCTCCTCTCCTCTCCGATCAGCTTCTTTCCTCCTAAGGGTTAATACAGCTGTAAACACTTCCTGAGTGAGCACAAGGTAAGTAAGAGGAAAGGACTCAGACAGGCAACAATATGGCTGGAGATAACCTAAAGCAATGTAGCAAGAAAGGGAAAGCAAAGTTGAAGGGTAACAGAAATTGTTCTTCTGTGCTGGGTGGAGTTCAGAGGTTGTCAGTGAGCCCAGGAGATGTAAGTGAAAATGTAATTGTTTCAGGGACTGAGCTGACGCCAGCCGAGACACAAAATTCAACTATTACAAGTTGTCCCAATGACTCATACTTGAGAAGTGAGTGTTACCTAGATATTAGCCATTCAAGTTAGTTACCCATGCTCTGGGTTTTCAGGCTTCTGGCCAGGGACAGGGCATAGTCACAATAAGAGCCTGACACGTGAAATGACACGTTTGTGTGACTGATGCCTGAGTGTGCTCAGTTCAGATAGGACAGGGAAACCAGGCTGCCTCTGACTCAAGCTATGTCTCTTGTAGCTCTGACAGCCCAGGCTGAGCCTTAGCTGCTGCATCTGGCAGGGGAGTTCCACCTGGAGCCATTTCCCAGTGGTGGGAACCCGAAACCTCAACATCTGGGGTGTTCCTTGTGAGGTTATCCAGAAAAGTGTTGCTGTATTCTCAAGTATAACTTAGAACATTTGAAGATCTCCTGGGACAAGCCAAGCCTGCCTGGCAGGGAAGTTGTCTCCCAGCAAGAAAATTAGAGAAAGAAAAGTGTTAATTATGAGACAATATCAGTGTTTCTCCTTGGGACAATGAATAAGGTTGCCCCTCCCAGTATAAACCAACAAACCCCTTTCAGTCAGTATGTAGATGCAGTGCTGCTCTGGGTCCTCAAAAGAACTGGTTTCAACCAACTCTGTCACAACTCAGACCAAACCAAGAAGAGTATCTGGGAGCTCAAAAGCCACTTCATCTGTGTGGTTTTTACTGCTCTCTGTTGCAGCATTCCTAAAGAGGGTAGGGAGGTGTAAGTGGCTGTTGTTGGAGACTGTGCAGGAGCAGGCAGGCCTTTCATCTGTTCCCTGTGCCATTCTTAAGCCTCTATGCAAATGGTATTCTACACAAAGTAAACAGAAATATGGAGATTTGTCATATTGCTGCCTCTGCCCAGGCAATAGTTTCCTGGGGAGGAATTCAGGTCCAGTTCAGTGATCTCCAGGGCTTGACCCAGCTGCACACACATATGATGTTAAAGGTTTGGACCAATGACACAGGGCCTGAAGGAGACCTCAGCCCTTCTGGAGTGGCAGCTATAGCAGGTAGGACTCTCCAGAACATCTCAAATGGCTCCAGACCCCTACACTTAGGCATCTGAATTGAGGCCATAGCCGGCACAGTCAATGAAGCAATTCATTTCTTCTTTGCAGGTGGACTCAGTGGAAGTTCATGCTGTCACTTGCCAGTCTGACTAGAGTCATTGGCTCCCAGACTTCCCTCAGCTGCTATTTTCCCCTATTGCACTATGCTTGTCTCATGGGCTGCAGGGCTCAGATATGACCAGCTTCTGCATCTGTCACCCGTGCTGGGCCTTCCAACACTCTTGCACACTTGTCCCTCCACCTTCTCATCCCTGAGGCAGAACAGAGGTCTTCTCAGTGTTTTGCCTTTCATGACTGGAGGCTGAAGACACCATCATCTCTGTCTTATGTCTAGAGAGACAAACATCATCCCAGTATCAGGAACATTCATCACTGTGGTGTGTTTTTCAAGCTCAGCTGTTCATCCGGGTATGCACAGGGCTGGGCTGCAGTGCTTCATGTCTGCTCAGCACTTGGACCCTCTAGTCTAAGAGTCAGCAGACATGGGTGAGAGGTTTGGCAACATGTCACTTTGTGTCTCTGTTGCTCAGAGATAGAGGAGACTCTGTTATCTTGCATTTCCACGAGTGATGAGTTTAAAGACTTGGTGGCATTCCAGGCACCAAGAAGTGGGTAAATGCTGAATGTCCCAAATTAGAAGATGGTAAATCATATCAACGGATATATACCTACTCTACACTCACCACTTTTCCTGGAACAAAAGGATTTTTAGGCTGACCAGTCCCCCAGCTCTCTCTACCCCACCTCATCCTTGCACATTACAGCCACACTACACACGGTGAGGGTCACAGAACTCAAAGACACATTTTCCCTCCTGGAGGTGGTTAGGTGGGAGCATGCTGGATGTTCTTATGTCTCATGACTTATACTAGGGTGTCATGTCTTATGTCTCAATTGCAGCTTTTCAGCTGCCACCAGAGTAATACACAAGAGGGGCACCAAGTCACCCAAGTAACTGCTTCTGGGCACCTGTGGCACTGACTTCTGGGCAGGCAGGGTCAGCAGGTAAGGCATCCTTATCTGTCCTGGAGGCAGGAGGAAGGTGCCACCCTAGACTCCAGGCAAGAACTCTCCTCCTCTACCCTTGGGTCAGGTTGGTTAGCTCCATTCAAAGGGTGCCTGTTCCCTTGTGTGCCACCAGCTACAAAATCTGGTGTCATTTAGCCATGCATATCCTGTGAGCCGGCTGGACTCATGGACTTAGATGCAGATAAGCTGTGTCTCAGTGCTTTAATTAAAAGATTTTATGCAAGCAAGCAGAAGAAATCAAAGAAACTTTCATTTGAGCCAATCAAAGTGCAGTGGGACAAGGGACATTTTATAGAAGGTTTCCCAGATCCCAAGGAAGATGTTTCAGCCAGTTCCAGGCCAGCAGCAGGAATTAGCAGAAAGCAAATGGATATCCTGGGGAGGCAGGGGGGAGTAGAAGATGGGGTAGGTGGGAACTGTGCAAATTCCCTCCAAGGAGCTAAGGTAATTTGTGATCATGCAAACCACTATCTCAGGCAGCACATTTCTTGTTATATTTTCAGAGGTGTATTCTAGTTGGCAATCTTAAGCCTGAGAGCTTGTTCTCCTTGTTGTCCTCCTCCCATTTATTTATTCCTCTTTCATTCATCTCCTTTGTCAGATTCTCAGCCCCAGCTGGACAGGTTCTGCTGGGGAAATGCTTTGTTAATAGCCACTTGCACTCAGACCAACTGGCAGATAGACGTGAAAGATCAACTAACTCGGGCTTAACTATGTCTTCTGGAGCAGTTTAACGCAAAGGCTGCAAGACATTTTTTATGTCCTCTGCCACTCCCTATCATCTCTCTGGACAAAGAGAAGATGTACTGCAGCTGATAGGGTAAGAGCTCAACCAGTCAGTCCCCCCAACCGGACACTTAGAGATTTTCCTCCTTCAGCTATAAATGCCACTCAGCCTATAGGAGAGTAGATAAGGGAGTAGATTTTGTTGCTGTGCAGGATGAAGTCTCCATCGCCCTTCCCTGACACTCTCCCAGCGTATTTAGCAGTGTCCCAGCTTGAGAAGGTACCAGGTCCCCAGGGCAAGCATGGAGGAGAGCGCTGGTAGAGCAGAGGGAGAGCTGGCCCCTCTCACGGAAAGGAGCAGTACAGGTAGTGGACCCCTACGAAATGCTAATGCTCATTGCCACAGAATGTCACCAAGGTAAAAAGTAAGAATGGATCAAAAAAAGACCTCAGGGCAAATGTAGTCAAGGGTGGTTACTAATTTCCATATTCATGATGCACCGTCCAGCTGAGAAAGGCCATCATGTGGTCACCAGACATGGAGAAAGTACAGCCAAAGGAGAGATCACACCATGCTTGTCCTACCTCCTAGGCTTTTCCACCACAGAACCAGGATGTGGGAGCAGTGGCTCACTGTTAACTGCATCAGGCTGCAGGAGCTGAGAGTGAGATTTTATGTTCTGGCTCCATCCTCCAAACCCACAGACAGTGATGGGGATGTTGGCAGGCTGGAGTTGCAGTCAACAAGCGCAGGCAACTCAGGCACCAAGGGGGAAAGATGAGCATGAAAGGGGAGAAACTGCAGCAGCTGAAGGGCAGCCACCTCCTCCCATGTAGGAATGGGGATAAGGGGAAGGCTTGTCTCCAAGAAAAGGTCCCCTGCAAGAAGGACTGTTTTAAGAAAGCGCCTGAAATTCCCAGTGTGACCAATGAGTGATGGGGGGATTAGAGGAAACCCCACAAAAATTTAGACTCCTGCATCACTTGCACATGTTTACCAAGATACTTTGTGTGAGTGCAGATACTCACTCAGTGGGATTTGCAAGCACTTCTAAAGGGGTAAGGCCACATTCCCATGGCTCCACAGGTGCAAAAATCTGCTTGGTGATATTTTCCACTTGCTTCCCCACAGGTATTGCTGATGTACCACCACTGGGTACCTTTCCTAGTGAGGGAAATGATCCAGAATTGGCTTTGTCTTCCCATTCATGTTGATATAACTTTTTAGTAAGTGTTGTTTATGTTGGATTTCATAACCTGCATAATTCCATGTCATGAAGTTTCTTGGGTGTCTGTATATCTCACTCAATGCCCACTCTGTGCAGCTGTTTTTGCTTCCAAAATATCAGCCACCTCTGTACACCTACCATTTGTAAAAAAGAACCTAAAAAGAACCAAACAAAAAAACCCCAAACCCAAGGGATGCAGGTACCACGGGGCTGCCTGAAACTATGGTAAATATGGGATCGAGGGTTTCATTCAGTGGTGCAGCAGCTCTTGGCTTGGGTGTGTTTCAGAAACATATCTGCACAGACCTATCCAAATGAGAATGAAGATTTTGAGCCATTCATGCAAACTGTGCTGTTTGACTTGTGGGCGAGGGGGAGGGCAGACTTTGATGCTGCTAGTGGAGATCTGCTGCTTTACACAAGCAAGACAAGTTGATATCAAGATGGGTTTATGGAGATCAGATTCTGATTTTTTTTAATTCTTTCAAAATTTTAGGAAAACAGATCATACCCAACTTTTTAGCCCTAAGCTTGTTACACAGTTTCACAAGGTAACTCCAATTTTCATTCTTTCTTCAGACTGCTGTTAGAGGGCTGGTGTAAACCTGAAATAGTTACCCCAGTTTTGTAACTAAATGAATATCTTGAAATCTTTCCTGGTTGAAGTTTGAATCCACCTCTGCACTCTAATTTGATGATAAATACAAGCCACACCACAAAACTTAGCTGGCAGAATAGTTCAGCTACTTCATGAATAAAAATGTTGCCCTTTAAAATGATTGAGTCTTTCTCTCCGTGGCTTTCATACCGGTATGGTATTGAACTTTCCTTTTCCAGTGTGGCTTTGTTATTATGATATGGCTAGATATGAAAATATTTTCAATCTGATAAGCTCATTTGGCTGTATAATCATTCTCCAGCCCCCTGGAGTGAGATGGTTGTGCTTGCTTCTCCAGCCTAATTAATCTTTTGCAACAGTGACAAGCCACATGATAGAGCTGAGTTGCAAACACTGTGCCTGGAGTTCCTCGTATGCACGCTCTGTACCAGAGAATCTTCATCAGGGACATTGATCCTGAACTGGAGATTAAATGGCGAAGAGTGAAAAGAAAATTCCTACTCAACAAGGAGTTTGTGGTGCCAGGAAGGATTTTTATTATTCTTTATTAAGTAAAGAATAAACGAGATGGTTTAATAAGGCACATGTCCAAGGCTCCGACAAGGCTACAAAATCTCCTAAAGAGTTGAATGCTCACAAACTCAGAGGCCCTTGGCACACCAGCACTGTGGGCATGCTGGAACTGGGCAGTGGGCTAGGACTTTCTTCTGCCTTGAGATATAGGGTGAGGACAAAATCCTTGGCTGCACAGAAGAGCTGGGAGTATAAACATTACTTGAGCATGCAGAACTACCAAGGACTTACAGGAAGGAGCAAAGAATAAAACAGCCTTCATGGCCAAGTCTTTGCCAATGTTGTTCCTCAATAGAGCCTATCGCTCACCTTCTTTCTAGGAAGGCAGGCAAAGACCTGTCCTTCTCTTCTTCTTTGGCCTGTCCTGGGATAAAGCCCTTGCAATAGCTTCAGGGTTTCTCGCTCATAATAGCCTTGGCCCTGTCCCCTTCACCCAGAGACCGGCCAGTTGGCTCTTTTTAATGGAACAGGGTATCATGGACCAAGGTGAAGGTGGTGGGGAGACGGGAAGAGAGCAAGCAGCTGATGCATCAGTGCTGATCTCCTTTGGGCACATGTGGAAACCTGCTCTGGCACAGCCCCACCAGACCTGCCTGGAGGTAGTCAGCCAAGTGCCAACCAGCTCCTTCATCTCCAGCACCCACCACTGTCAGATGGAGAGCTGAAACTCGCTTTGGGATAGAAGAGCTGCACAAAGGGAGGCTGTAGTATTCTTCCATCTGCACCACAGTGCCCAGCACCATCGGCCCTTTGATTCATGTGACCACCTTGGTCCCTGTATTGGGTGTGCATGGCAAGGTTTTGGTAGTGAGGGAGGCTACAGGGGCAGGTGAGAAGCTACTGGAAACTTCCCCTATGTCAGAGAGATCCAATGCCAGCCAGCTCCAAGATGGACCTGCTACTGGCTGAGGCTGAGCCCTTCAGCGATGGTGGTAGTGCCTCTGTGATAACGTATTTAAGAAGGGAAAATGTTGCTGTCGAACAGAAACTCCAGCTGGAGAGGGGAGTGAGAACATGTGAAAGCAACAACCCTGCAGACCCCCAGGTCATTGCAGAAGGAGGGGGAGGAGGTGCTCCAGGCACCGGAGCAGAGATTCCCCTGCAGCCCATGGGGAAGACCATGGTGAGGCAGGCTGTCCTCCTGCAGCCCAGGGAGGTCTCCCAGGGGGAGCAGATATCCACCTGCAGCCCGGGGAGAGAGGAGCCCATGCCAGAGCAGGGGGATGCCCGAAGGAGGCTGTGACCCTGTGGGAAGCCTACACTGGAGCAGGCTCCTAGCAGGACCTGAGGACCCTGTGGGGGACTCAGACTGGAGCAGTCTGTGCTTGAAGGACTGCAGCCCGCAGAAGGGACCCGCACTGGAGCAGTTCGTGATGAACTGCAGCCTATGGGAAGACTCATGTTTGAGAAGTTCTTGGAGGACTGTATCCCGTGCGAGGGGCCCCACGCTGGAGCAGGGGATGAGTGAGGAATCCTCCCCCTGAGGAGGTAGGAGTGGCAGAAACAAAGTGTGATGAACTGACCCCAACTTCATTCACCATCCCCCTGTGCTGGTGAATGGGGAGGAGGTAGAGAATTCAGGAGTGAAGTTGTGCCTGGGAAGAAGGGAGGTGTGGGGAGAAGGTGTTTTAAGATTTGGGTTTATTTCTTATTACCCTACTCTGGTCAATTGGTAATAAGTTAATTTTCCCCAAGTCAATTTTTTTGCCTATGATGGTAATTAGTGAGTGATCTCTCCCTGTCTTTATCTCCATTCATGAGCCTTTTGTTACATTTCTCTCCCCTGTCCAGCTGAGGCGTGGAGTGATAGAGTGGCTTTGGTGAGCACCTGGCATCCAGCCAGGGTCAACCCACCACAGTCCCATGAGGCAAAACACAGCAGGGTCTGAAAGAGATCAGCACTGCTGCTGCTATTTCATGGATGGACAAAGTACTAACAGACCTGGAAGAGCCTCCCAAGACATGGATCTCAAGGCAGCAGGAGAACAGGGAAGCAAAAGTAGGTTTTGCCAGGGCACAGCTGATGTGCCACCACATTACAGCACCTGCGGCAAAGAGCTTAGACCATCTGAGAACCAAGAGGAACTGAATACTTGGCCACTTGCAGCTGCCTTATAAATTTCATAGGGTTTAGAGTCAGAAAGGACAATTCCTGTCAACTTGACCTTCTGTAATAGAGAGGTCTGGGAATTTCCTCCAGCAGGACTTGCTCTTAGGAGTACAGTTTGCGGTTTAACTGAAAGACCTGTTTGCAAGACAGCCAGTCTTAATTTGAAAATGTCACACAATAGAAAATCCACAACACCTTTTAACATTTTGTTCCAGTGACAAATTACTCTCTCTGTCAAGCATGAATAGTTCAAATTGTAGATTTATTTCTTCCTACAAAGTAAGTATATTTCAATAGCTTGTCAGCTGGAGTTCACCTGACCTAAAACCTGGATTACTATATTTGGCCTGATGAGTCTTACCTTTCCAGTGACTCCAAAAGCAAGGCATTAACTACAAGATGATTCATTGCCTTTTAAATTTAGGTATAGAGAAAAAAATGAAAAAAAATCTTTTAGTTTCCATGGGTCTGCCAGATGAATAACACCCAGAAGCTCTCTCGGGGCAGTTAAATTGAAACCAAACAGAACCACAACTTGCAGCAATTTAAGGCTGCCTGCTGCCAGGGAAAATGCCATCTGTGGTTAACTCTGTCTTTCCCTCCTCACACTTTAGTAACACTTCCAGAGGTCTTGAAATCTGGCATATCAAACTGTCCTGAAGACTGCATTCCTTACGTGGTTAGCAAAGAGCTGCCCTAATCGTGTCTCATGTGGCCAGACCTTTCTAGAAGGTGAAGCTGAGTTGTGCACAGCTCCCCCTCCACCTGACCCTTTCCACATGGTAATGGATCTACTCAGCAGTGCTTGGTGCTTCTCCAACAGATCCCAGAAAAGCCAAAGCTTTACACAGTGGGCATATGGTTAAGACAAAAAAACTAACCTGAAACTGGTATGGTATTTTATTGCAGTTTTAATAAGGGTAATAACGTACACCACTGAGCACTGAGGTACAGGTAAGGCAAGGTTATAGAAAAAGGCAGTTACTACATGCCAGGTGGAAGCAGGAGGATTGTGGTAGGTAATGTACCAAAAAAAAAGAAAAAATAATAATAAAAAAAAAACCACACAAAAAAACCTCTCACAACCCTCACACCTTGAATCAAGTCATAAGGTCTGTAGTAAGAATTTTAATACATTGATCAAATCAATTGAAGATACAATGTGGTAGAAGAGTAGAAAAAGCACTAACAGTCCTGAAGGGAAATGGGAATTGATCTCTGCAGCCATATCACAGTAATATGCCAGACTTCTACACAGATTTTGAGGGATAAACTTTCAAGATAGAAATGGAATAAAACAGCATGCTGACTGCAGATAGAGCATACCAAACAAACGTGGCAACTTTCTTGCCAAAAGCCATTTGATTTCTAGTTGGTGAATTGCAGGAAACCACATTCAACCAGACTTCACTGAATTGTTCAGTATGGCACCGTATGGGAAGTTATGAGTTATTTTAAGGCACTGCAATTAATACAGGAAAAATACAGCAGTACACAAATGAGCCAAAGAGCAACAATAATTGTATTTAGAGAGGACACAAGCTGGAAGAAAGCTGTTTGTGTAATTCTGTGAGCATTTGGTTCAGGTCTGTAATACTTTTCCTTGCATGGCATAGCTAATAAAAAAAAAAAGTGACAAGTAAATATGCTAAGTGATGTTGGACAGTACAGTGAATGCAGAGTAGGATTGCATACTCAGAACAACTATGTTAACTGAAAGAATAGTAAGAGAATTTAAATGGTACAAAGGACAAGGGACAAATGCTGACCTCTTGGTTCTTTTGCCTTAAAACTAAGATGCCTGACAGCAGGACCACACCACCTCTCAGTGCATACCTTGGCCTACGTACTGAGTATAGGCCCCCAATCTCCTCCCAGCTGTTCCAACAGCCCATCCCAAAAGGGAAAGGAATAAAACACAAATGGAGCATGTAGACGTATTTCCTGAAAGGATTAATTCCCTTTTGCTCCTACAGGCTGAAGAGGAAAAGGGCTTGAGGAAGCTATTGCTATATAGATGAATTCCCTTCCATGGTAAAGTTTACTGACAGCTGCTTAAAAACACAACCAACAGTAGCATTTTACAGTGTGGGTATCAACATTTTATTTTTTAAAAAGAAAAAAAAAAGAATATATCATACTAGTGACTGGAAATGTGTACAAAGTTGCATATTTCAAGGAATTCACACATTAAAGAAACAGGCTTTGAAAGAGTTTCTCTAATGCATGGGACTCACAAATCCTTTCACAACCGATACTGCTTGTTTCAAACACACTGTATTAATAAAGCATTGGGAGAGCCAGAGATCCCCTAAGATGCGAGCACTGCTACTACAGGAGGTGCCTGATCTCAGTCCCTCAGCTGTGAGTACCAAGGATACCCCAGTAATTCTACAAGGTAGAAAATGAGACGTTCCAACAACACAATGCCACCCTGGGATAACCCAACAGTATCTCAAGGCTGTCAGAGAACAGGCAGTTCCCACACATCTTTAAATGAACTCATCCCAACCCTGGTATTTAGTAACAGCTTTAAGGAGTATATTTATATATAAATCTATTTTTTTTAAAAAAAACACACTATTGTGAAATTTACATGAACACACACAACTTTAGCAACACTCAGTGGTGTTTGCAGTGGAACTTGGCGATTAGCTGCTTGCAGTTTATATACAAAGCTGATTAATTAGAAGGGTTGCTACAGGGAGCCAAGTTTCTTTCCAGGTTAGCCCCTGCCTAAAACAAGGATTTTCTATGTGTTATCTTCTAGGAGTTGACAATATTAAAAGTTGTGATTAGAACACCAGGATGTAGTGGTTTGTAAACATTTTATCTTAATATTAAATTAAAATCCAGTGCATTCTCACTTTCTGCTCTGACATTATGGATCAGCTGATTGATATGATGTTCTAGGAATTCGTGGGAGATATAAAAAATATGGCCAATAAAAATCCTTTAGATAAGTTCATTCCTGGTGCCAGATGACTGACTTTAGAGCAACACCAAGCATTAATTTAATCCACAGTAGAATCACAGGCAAATTTTTTCTGGGATGTAGGAGTTCCCAATCCATGCTAGCAAAACAATTTAAGTTTTGCATGATCCCCACTCTACAGATTGGGACACAGGTTCGGAGGGAAACACTTTGCCATCCTCACAGGCAAGGCCAGCAACACAGCCCAAAAGTGCTCCAGATTCCTGAACACACGGCCCATGTTGGAGGTGTTGGAGAGCAATGTTCCCTTCTCTCCTGACTCCTACAGTCCTCAACACCCTTCTACTAGGGAAAGATTAAATGATACTGCATTTGGGGAAAGGCTCACAGGAAAATGCCTAAAGCAAATGCATTAGGGATACACACACAAGAAAAAAAAAAGGCTAGAATATCTCAAGACAGGAAAAAAATTCTTCCTGTTGTTCTTGAAGCTCCTAACTCCTTCCTCCTCTTTGCCAACTGCAGTCCTGAGTAATGAGTGTCTGCCAGATCTGGGTGGCAGCTTCCTCAGACCCTTTCCTTGTGCTTCACGTTAGCCAGCTTGACAGTTTCCTGCTCAGAGGCAGGTGGAGAAGGCTCATCATGACATCCAATCATGAGCTGATAGACCATCACTCCTGCAATGGCCCCAAGGAAAGGAGCAACAACTGGAACCCACCACCACTGCTTACCAGTCCTGAAAAACAAAAAGAAAGTGCACAAGGTAAGAACTGCAGCCTAAGCATTAGGATACTGATGTTTGGATCTGGAACAATGCGAGACCTGGTCATCTCCAAGCACCACCACTGACTTGCAAAAGACAATAGTACCTGCATGTCTGGATCAATTTCCAAGGCAGATATTGCCCCACACACACTACAAGTTCAGGTGGCCAGCAATTCAGAATAGCTATTTTCAGGACTTCCAAGACTGTCTCTCCACCAAGGAAGTAGCGAAGTAGTTGCAGTGCCTGAACCAGGAACCTTCACTTCCCTCCCATTGCCTGCAGGAAATCAGCCCCTGATATCATGTAGACTTTATTGCTCAGGGTTATTTTAATTGTCTCCAGCAACAATAAAATCCAAGTATAACAAACACCCTCCATTTCCTACCACCAAAAAAATGACGATAGGCTGATGTTCAAGCTGCACCTGAACTTCTCATGGATGCTCCTAAATTTCCTCCTTGATAGTGAAGTTAGGTCATTCAGAGCAGAGCAAACAGTGTCTTTTAAAAACATTTATACAATCTGAAGATACCTCATGGGCACTAAGACTCTTTATGGTGCCAGAGGTACCACCTATTGGGACTCTTAATCTTTTCCCCTTGACGCGCAACGTTTTCATTGGCAAACACTTACCAGAACACTTCAGTGCCCCAGCCAGCAATGGCTGTGAAGAGACGAGGCCCAAAGTCCCTGGCAGGGTTGACAGCATAGCCAGAGTTGAAGCCCATGGAGGTTCCAATAACAAGGACAACAAAGCCCACTGTGAAAGCCTCCAGCCCCGTGGGGACAGGGTTGTTGTAGGGATCAACAATAGCCAAGACACAAACAATCAGGGAGGCAGTGCCAATGAACTGGGAGGGATGGGGAAGAAAAAGAAGAATTTAATCCAGATTAATCTTTTAACCAATTTATTTAACTCCCTGAAGTCCCACACATTTAGGACTTTCTAAACTAGAAGAACTGCACTGTCATCCCGTGGCATTATCAGACCACAGTAGCCTGAGCACCCATGGGAATGGGAGAGTGCAACATGTTCATCCTGGCAGCCCACAGGCCCAATCAAGCCCACACCTTTTTCTCTACCCACAGAAGAGCTATGAATAACTGTTTGAGCATCCAGAAAAGCTGAAGCCATCTTCCTGAACCTGCTTCCAACCTACCCTAACTGGGTGGCTGCTATCCCTTTGTGGCTGATGGCAGCTTCAAGGAGGAGAGAGTCACCTCCAGCATGAACCACCACCCCTCACCCAATTGACCTCTAGGTTGTGTAACAGCCACAGTAGTACAGTGGGAGTGAGGAAGAGCCATCCTTCCTCATGCTATGGCTCTTCAGGGGCTGAGAGCATGTAGTATCCTTTTCACTGGTATCCTGACCAGTATTGTACCACCGGTTAACCCCTTTAACACAAGCTTCTGGCTATGAGGGTCCTTTCTGTCTCTGCTCTTCCTATGAGCTAGTGAGATTCCTGTGTCAGCTCTAAAAAACCTTTCTGAATATCTTCTCTTTAAATTGCAATTCATTCTCTAACTATAGGAGAGGCCTAAATCCACCCCAAAAGATTCCTCTTGAAATGCACCTTCATCCTCCCAGCACCCTCTTACCTGGTCAAAGAATCCATTCACAATGTTCAGGTGCTGAGATGGGTAGGTGGCAAAGATACCAGCAGTGCCATTCTGTCCTGTTACATAGAGCTGGTTACTGCCAAAAGCCCAGATGGCATCTGGAGGGGAAGAAAGGTAGAGAGGTCAGTCATTTTCCAACACACGTCAGAGAGGACCCTTCTTAGAAGAAGACTAAAACGCACACTCTGCAGAGCCATGAATATTGAGGCAGAATTACCTTAGTGCTCCATTGCTATGTATTGCAAAACCATTTGCTGTAGAGAAAACACTCATTTGGAAAACTTAGGGTGTGATCTACCACAGCATTTTACCAGTCATGCTCAGATGCAGATGGCCTAAGTTCCTGTTCCTAGCATTTCTTGTTTGCCAGGCACCAGGGAAGAGTTAGAGCCAAAAAGTAAACACTAAGGTGACTCCAAATCTCTCCCAAAGGTATTCAGTTGCCTATGGTATCTGTCTTGGTGTCAAGACATAAGATATTGCTATGAATCTGACCTGCGGCAAACAAGATTTGGGCTGATCTTGCACTTTCCTCTAAGCCAATACACAATTATTTTCACATCTCAGGGCTGTCTTGTAGAGCAGTCAGCCCCTTGCCTACAACTATGTAGAAGCCAGATAACTAACCTAAGTGGGCTGTCTAGATTCCCTCCATGGTCAGTGGAGAGAAAAACAGATACTTTCTGAAGGTAGCTCTTCCATGGATTAGGCAGCTAAAATGGGATTAACTCTCTTCTGAAGAGATTTCAGCCCACTAACTACAAAGATAACTGGTGTTGAACTGTAGTCCTATTTACAGAGATAAAGGTAGTTCCCTCTGATTCTTTCTAAAGTGCAAAACAGTTGGTGCTGGGGTGGCCGTTTCCTCACTTCAGGTAAAAGCTAGTGACCCAAATGTTCTGTTCAGTTACAGGAAACACTGCTCCTATTGCCAGAAACAGACATCAGGAGGAAAAGCCTCAGTTAAATGTCCCCCTTGATATTTGAGGAAGAGCAATTTCCGGCACAAAGAGTCAGTTCTTGTCCACTGAATATTGCCCTGTGATGAGGAACACCACTCAGGAGGAATAGATGCGTGAGGAACTGGATTTCTAGGATGCTTTCCGAGGTATAGAATCACTCTGATAAGGACAGTAAAAGCTGCTGAAGTCCCATTGTCTGGAAGCTAACACAAGAAAAAACAGAAGACATCCACACTGAAGTCTATTTTTTTTTAAACCAAGGATAAAATGGCTCTGGAACAGCGCACAGGTATAAAATCTCCATCACTACTAGTGTTTCACTGGCTTTTTTGAAAGATCTGGTTTAGCCCAGACAGTAGATAGAGAGGCCATCCAGTGGTCCAGTGATCATTACTCAAGGACAAAGGCTTGACCGTTGACAGTGCTGGTTGGCATTCAGACTGATTTGAGGAGGCTTGAACCCACCATCAGGAGAACAGGAAAACCCTCCCAGAAACACAGTAAGGAGGTTTCTCGGATCTCTGCTTTGCAAAAAAAATGCTTCTCTCTGATCTGGAAACCAGCCTCCCCGCAGTGACTCACAAAGAGGAGTAGTCTCACCCCAAAAAACACACAAAGTTTCTGCACTTACCATAGTACAGCCCAAAGACTATGCCAGCTCCAAGGAAAGCCCCCAGGGTTTGTGCTAGGGCATAAATTGGTAGCTTGATCCAGGGCTCCCGGGCCAAGAAGCACATCGCAAAAGTAACAGCTGGGTTCAGGTGTCCACCTGCAGAGATGTTGGTGATTAGTGTACTTTTATGGGCAGAATTTGGGTCCCAGAGATGAGCCAAGGGACACTAGTTTCCAGACCAGTGACACGCAGAAAAAGTACAGCCATCTAGGCCTACACGGTAATTGTCACAAGTGAAATCCAGCCCATGCAGAGCCACTACATACCTGATATCTGTCCTGAGATCAAAATGCCAAGCATTACAGCAAAGCCGAAGGCCAAGTTGACAGTCAGGAAACCTCCATGACTACCTCTGCTGAGTATGATCTGCGCAACGGAGCCACAGCCAAACAGCTAGGAGGAAAAGAAGGAATTGAAATTACCCTCTGTTTCACATCAGGGCCAGTTGCTGACAAATGCCTGCATCTGCTCCTCTCACACCTGCATGCACTCTCACAGCCAGCCCATGACTCAAAGCCTTCAAAGCTTCAACCTTTCATCAAAGGATCTTGGTGCTATCTCTAGGGGCAGCAGGGAAAGAGAAAGGACACAGGACAAGCCTATCTCCTAGCAAGGGGAACTGAAACCAGGGCCAAAATCAAAAGCAAGATTGGACTACAGGAGGCTGGAAGTCTTTGTCCAACCATCTAATTTTAAGGTGGTAGGTGAGACGAATCAGCCAGATAGCATCATGGACCAAGGTATTTACAGTGCAACTGTTCAAATGAGGGATCTGGGTACCTTACTGTTAAAAAAAGGCTAATAATAAATAAAGGCTACTGTTTGACACAGTAGCACGTAGATTAGCAGGGGGCAATTTTGCTAATGCCTAGAAATACAGACATGACTGAAGAAGGCCAAATTCAGCCTGATATTAATGAAGTCATCTTTCAGGTGGCACTGGCTGACTGTGAGGGACTGGGACTCTCTCCCTGAGCTAACTGCACTTGTCACTGCCCCTAGGTACAGTACCTGCTGTAGGCACTCTGAGCACGACCCACACCATCCCAAACCACCCTTATTCTTCCTATGTAAAGAATTATCAGAGCAACACAGCTGGCCTGTCTCAGCAACACCAACATGGCACAGGCACCACCACCAAGAAAAGTCTGTATTCCACAGAAAACCTGCCACCAGCAGAGCCAGAGGCTTGGCCTTCTGTCCAAGATAAGGGATGCACCAAGTACTTTGGGGGACATAAGGTGTTTCTGTTGGGTGTTAAAGGGTGTTAAAGGGTGTTTCCTAGTACCTAAGGAAGGCACGTGCTCTTGCTCAAAGACATTTGTTCCAAACAGGTGATCCTTCTCTTCCCAAACACATCCAAAATCCATCCTTCCTATGCTCAACCTTAGCTACTGAAACCAGTTTCCCCTGGCAGTTCAGTTCATCACTCATCCATCTGGAGGTTTTCTCCCTTGCCAAGTCTTTCCGCTACCCACCGTGTAATTTAAGGAGCCCTAGTCCTCATCATCTGTATGCTTGTATCTTCCACTGACTCCACCTGAAATGATTCTTGGTGTATACCAGGGATTATCACATCAGTAGGTACTGAAAGCATCCTTAAACTAGGACAGGGATTACAGCTTGCTCCCAGGATCCTTGAATCTAGGGATCAAGGCTTGCCTTATTTGTTCTGACCACATACCCATATCTACACACCCAAGACTTGCTGTTTCTGTGAACTCCATCAGCCCAGAATTACTCAATTGCTGCAGATGCAGTATCTGTTCCTAGGGGATAAGCCTCCAGATAGGCAGCAAGGCAGCCGGGGTAGCTGTCTTCACCTCTCCTGCCAATACTGGACATACCATTGAGCAACACACAATCTGGATCAGCAGCAAAGCCAAAACACACTTAACTCATCCCCTCCCAACCCCTTGACAAGTGATGAATTACTAACAAAGCAAACACTGCACTCTGCCTGCTGGGAAAGGAGCAGCCAGGTAGGCTGCAGGCTGACTCATGGAGATGGACACTGTACACAGGTGCCTCTTGACGAGAAGCCAGGTCCCCAGCACAGGACCTTGTGTAGAAAGAACAAAGGAATATGCAGAACTTGTTAGTTAATGAGAGGGATGGCCAGCACTGCTCTCTATTGAGTGCCCCTTCAGCGTCCTAACCCTAAGCTGGGAAACCATGGCAGAGAAGACAGCCCGGCAAAGGCAGAAAAGATGAGTCTCGTTTATTGTGTAGCAAGCAGAGCCATCATTCCCAGCTATGCCCAAACCACTGAGGGAAGCATAGCTCCAACTGAGCAAATAAATACTGGCTAATGACCAGGGTGACATCTGTTCCTTCCCTTACCCCAGATGTCCCCCAGCATGCTTTAAACAGCAGTTTGGAGAGACTACTTGGCCACGGTGTTTGCCTCTTTAAGGCCACGCAGCACATCAGTCTGACCAGGGAGGGGATGAGCCTGCAAAAAGCTGCAGTGGGCATCTGAATTTGGTAAGGTTGACCCAAAGGTCTTCCTAGTGATTAAGGTATTTGTGTTATTCACTCTGAAAGAACTGGCAGTTCTGCAAGTGGATCGTGGTTGGCTCATTAGCCACATACCTTTTGGTTGCAGAAACCACAAAGTAAAGTTTCCCTGTCTCCACCTCCCTGTTCACCCACAAAGCTCTTCCCTTAACTGGGGGAATGCCAGCTCTGCCATTTCTTGAGAGTTTATTCCCCATCCTCCTCTCCCGCATCCTACACCTGGCAATAGCTCTCCAGCTTTTTCTCAGAAGAGAGTCTATGGTCCATGTAAAAACACCCTTGAGCCACTCCACAGGAGCATTACAATTATTTATCAGATGAGCCCTGAGCACTAGGTAGCTTAATTCAGCATAACAGTAGAAAATGTCAGCAGATAAAGAGAGTTGAACTTGGATATGCAATTCCATCCTGCACCAGTGGCATCCACTAAGCATGAACTTATATGCATGCATGATATCCATCCATGGCACTTGACTTCTAGGAACCCATTCAAATCATGCTCACCCATGCTTTTAGGGCAAGTGGCTTGACATTACACAGTTTTGTTGTGGTATTACAGTTTTTAATCACACCATTTTGACTTCTGCCATTTGCTAATTTTCCTTCCAATTCCTTTTCCCGGGCCATATGAGACAGGAGACCCTCAGGATCCATTTTTTAAGTCTTCCTTTCCAGTGCTTGCAAAGAAGTGTTTAGGAGCAGCTAGCATGAGTTGAAAGGCAAGGAAGGTCAAATAAAAGCAATTCAGCATTTATCCCAGTGGCTTTGAAATCCATGCAATGGTTGTAAAAGTCCTTAGGCAATATTATACCACCATGGTGAGGAGACAGTGGTGCATGCCCAACGGGGAGATGACCTCTTATTCTCTTGATTTTAATAACGTGCCTCCAACACCCTTTTTGTTAAAAACAACAACGACAACAAAACCCTGGAAGAACAAGCCAGCCAACAGAGACCCAGGTTAGCCCCTCACATGGCAGTGGGTGCAGCAGTCAACTGTTATACCCCCATGAACCACTAGCCATGTTCAAAAGCAGTTTTAAAGTGCTAATAAAATGATTGCAACAAAGCATTACTCTGATGTATTAAAGCTACTCTCTTACGAATTGAGGTCAATGTACCCATTAACCAGGTTAATGGAAGCCTGCTCCCTCATTTCATCTTACTGGATCTAGCAGATCTAATGGCTTTCCTTGCCAAGAGAGGCTTCTCACTCCTCATGAGCTGATCCAACTCCCTGCATTGTGAAAGATAACAAAAATCCATGTTCTGCAGGATCCGTGATCTGAACTGTTGCAAGGTAGCAAGTTGCTAGGTGAAACTTCATACTCAGGGAAACATCAAACTCCCTCTGTCCAGGGCATGTTTGGAGAATGGCCATTTGGCTTTGTCACCCAAGGTAAAAACCCCCTGTCTGAATGGCTAGACGCAAGAAAGCCCCAGAGCCAGTCAAGGCTAGTAGGAAAGGACCATGGAGGACAATAAAATGTTGAGTTTGTAGGCAGACCTTGTGAAAAGCATCTTCGTACATGAGCTCAGGAGGAAGGTAGTGCTCAGCACTCCCCTGCACAACAGCCAGGTTTCTTCCCTTTCTTGCCTTCTCTTTTCTTTGCCAGTGCTTTTTCATGCCTTCAGGTACAACACAAAAGACCTGGATGCATTTGCTCTTAGACTTCAGACAGACTGATCACTAAATCAAGATAGGAAAGTTTTGCTGGCATAGCCCATGAGGAGTGTTATTACCTGAATTACAACTTTCCTCTTCAGCCAGCAAATAAACCAGGGATTAGGCAAGAAGCCTGCTGTAAACTACCCTAATCATCTCAGTGGATGGGAAGGGCTGCTCAGCCCTTGCTGCCTTCTGGTTAGTGGGGAAGTTGCAAGAAGAACCGTCAAACCATGTGTCTACTCTGAAAGAAGAGACCCAAAGATACTGATGGAAGATTTTAAGCATTAAACATACAAAGGCACACCTCTTTTCATATCTGAGTGAAACTTAGGACTATCCTACAGTCCCTTCAAGGGAGGAGGCTGGCGGGGGAGGGAGGGGACAGAGAACTATCACTTTATCACTTTCCAGCCTGTTCAAAACAACCTCCCAACTCCTTCTCTGCAGCTCAAAGCAAGAAGGGGTTAAAGGCACTGTAAGTGTCCCCCATGGCCTCTTGCTTCCCAAGAAGCAGGACCCAGCTGGGTAAATCTGAAGACAGATCCATCCCCATTGCTCTTTCTGCTCAAGCAGCATGCAGAGATCTTCCTCAACTCCATGGCCCATGCAGCCATGACGACCACCAGCCACAAAGACAGTGCAAGGAGCACTGTCATTTTTGCCTTTCCTCAAAGCATCTCTCAAACAACCAGACTGGTCATCATTATAATTTGCAAAGCAAGGAGAAGCATTAGACCCCACAGTCTGGCTGCTTGTCCAGCACAGCTGGAGCCAGCCTGGACAGCAGCAGTCCTACAGGGAAGGGCAGTGCCAGATGGTCTGTCAAGTTACGGCTTTTTCCCCACCACACGCTGCCCCACAGCCAGGCAGGACTGCAGGACTCGAGAGATAAGAGGGTCTAAGGAAAGTTGTGCCACACATACATCACACGGTACACAACGCTGCACAAAGCTGGAGAGACGAGTGGCACTCAGCACAAGAAACCTGAGCAACTGTCAGCAGCGCAGTTGGGCATTAGAGAGGAAATTCTCTATTTAACTTGTTCCCACACGTGGAAGCAAAAATACTTATTCTGATATCCCATGTATCCCTCAGATCAGGAGGATTTAGCCCTTAGAAAGATCCATACTTCTGGTGGGGTTTTAGTCACAGGGTTGGGCACTCCTGGGGAAAAGCTGGCTCCCCACCGAGGGCAAGTCTTGGTGCCTGAACTGTCATGTTTGTAGGAAGGAGAAACCTCCCTGCTCCTGTATGGGGACAGCAAGGAGGGACAGTTTTGAACAGTTAATGAAGAGCTTCAACCTATTCTGGTGGAAGAGGTGAGGGAGAGCAGCACACTGCCAGTTCGCACACCTCCACAACCAGCAGCACAGACCCTTTGCAGGAAAGAATCAGCAGCACTCGACTTGCTTACAGTAAAGATTTCCAGCCCTTTTTAAAGCCTAGAAAAGCATTAACAAAGAAATTTTAGAAATTAAAAAACAAAACAAAACAAAAACCAAGAAAATCAGCACAAATCAAACAGCAACTGCTGGAACTGCCATGCTGCCCTGGATGGCTGCAGGATGAGCAGCAACTTTAAGCTCCACACTGCCAACAGTTAAATGAGGCTTCCTTTGCCTTGATCATTCCAACCACTTTGCTATTTTGGTTTTTGTGGTCTGCAACATGCTCATACCCCAAAAAGCTCCCACCTAGCCACAAAGTCAAGGCAGCCCTGACTGAAAAGCAATTAGGAATCATTCTGTTCTTTCTTTGTACCGCAACAGCAGTGAATCATAGTTAGTCCAACTTGGAAATCAATTATAAACATCAAGTTACTTCTCCTGCAAATGTAAAAACCAAACAGAGCCAGCTTCAGTGCTTACAGCCAGCAGAGCAAGGCAAACAGATCAAGTATTTAAGGGAGGCATGGAGGCCTGCCACTAGAAGTCTGGCTTTAGTGAGTTGCTACAGTAATAACACAAACAGCAAGTGACGTGGAAAATGCCTTCAGCGTTTGCATTGCTTAACTATTGCCAGCAAGCGGTGCTTCCAACTTGGGTATAAAGTTCAAACCTAAAGTGCCACTTGGAAAGAGCATTTTGAAGGGAGGAAAAAAGTCATCTTAATTATCAAAGGAAAGGTAGAATCAGCATTACTATTTTGGTAACAGTAAGGACACTACCCACAGACTAAAACAACACTGTGCAAGGTGCTGTACACAGCAAAAGCAGCTTGCAGGTAGAGAGCACTTCACCTTCGCACTATTCATGGCTTGGCTGCTTTAGTTGGATTACTTTTCTTATCTCAAAAAAAAAAGAACCTATTTTGTTTTAATGTTTGCTATCATTACAACCTCCTTAAAAATTAAGAAAAATAAAATCAAACATTAGGTTAATTCTCACAGTCAAAGCAACTTTGCAGGGGTCTGAAATAACTTTGCTTTAGAAGAGTTGAGAGCACTGCGGTTGTTATGCAAGTGAAAGGGAGGAGGGACGAACCTGAAGCCATGCCAATATCCACGGTGGGACAAGTTTTACATTACACAGTGAAATTTTAAGTAAGCTGCAAACTTTAAACAGTCTCCCTCCCTTGGGGCTCAGGAAGTTGATTTCAGTGTGAATGATATCAAACCTTAAATCCATCCCTAATACTGTTCTGTTCTACACATATTTGTGTTCAGTCAATTCCATCTCACACAAAGACAATTTCATGGATCCCAGGGGTTTTTTCAGGTATTTTATTGTCTGAAGCTGGTAACAGATATTTAGTGGGCTCAAATGGATCTAAATACATGCACAATCAGCTCAGCCTGCTGGCAGGGTGGGCAGCAGGGACTTTTGCAAGGTACAGAATGACAATCTTTCTGCTGAGACTATCCCATTCAAATTACTATCCAGGCCACCTGAAAGGGGAAGAAAGTCATCTTCAAGGCACCTTCTATTTCGTGTGGTGATATAATAAAAAGATGCAAAGGAATCCAGGTGGTAGGGAAAAAAATTAGTAAAATAAATAAAAACTGTGAGTATCACTTCATTAAGAATAGACTGGAACAACTCCAAGGCAAAAAGAGATTGATGCCCAGCAGACCAATATTTCAGGCTTGCTGCCCTGGACTTCCTTTCCCTCTCTGTGTACCCTGTTTTAGACTGCTGACAACCTGGGAGCATTCACTGTGTTTGGGACTTTTCCGTTTCTCCCATCAGCCTACCCCATCTTCTCCCACATGGACAGAGTACCCACAGCCCTCCATCCACTGCAGAGTTGCTGCAGGAGATCCTAGGTGACATTTACAAAGACCTATGAGATGGAGTTGAGTGTGTCACTAAACCCAGCATATTTGCCCCCAGACACCAGCTCAGGAATCCCTGAACAAGGTGAGGGATCTGCCTGCACACTTACACACACACTTTAAAACACAGCAGGTGTGGTGCTCCCAAGGACAAGGCATGTGTTGCCCACTTTTGTCAGTGCAGCATCCAGCCTGGCTGATGGGTGCCCATTACCACCTTCATTTTGGGGGCTGGTTATGATTTTGGACAAACCCTTCCTCAGGCTCTGACCACATCCCAACTCCTCTCTGCCATGGAGAAGCAAGGCTGTAGGGAAAAGCAGTTTCTGTTGTGTCAATAATACAGTCAGAAGAAGAAATAACTTGGTTTGGATCATAAGCCCTTCTGAAAGCTCATATCCAAATGGCTAAAGGCTTGCCTTGTTTCTCAGCAATATTAACTTGGCTAGCAGGAGACATTATTTCACCTTACAAATCTTACCTTGCTTCAATCCTGAGATTAACTCCAGCAATGTCAGTGATTCATGGAAAGCAACTTTCTACCCATTAATCATTTTCCTATCAGCTTCTACCCACCTTAATTCCAAGTAACACTTCCCTGAAAAATCAACAAGGCTTGTTGGGTCACTCTGATGATACATTGCACTGTGCAAAGTTGCTTTCTTTTAAGAGTGGTAGCATTTTACAGGGTCCTAGCAGAGTTCCATACCCACCCACCCAAGACTCCATAGCCCTCTCTTCCTCAACAAAAAATAATCTTTATGAAAGCATAAAATTGTGTGTCAGTTCTTTTGTGTTGTTCCCCAGGCACACATGCAGTTTCATCAAACCTCTCTCTGCTTTCAGCTCCTCCAACCACTAGATTTCCCCCAGTCAGTCCTGCTATCAGTTACAAAGAGGTGTAAACCCACAGTTACTCCACTGAAACCTATAGGATTGCTCTGGATTTACACCACTTCAGAGGAACTTTCACATGCAGGTATTCACTGTGCAAACACCAACTCATTTCTGCAGCAATGTCAACAAACCAAACCTGTGGCCCACTGGGCAGTCCTGCATTTTCAGATGCAGATGCCCAAAGACAAGTATTCAGATATCCCTGTCCCAGTTTTGCTACACTGGCATTTGCTCCCCCACCCACCCCCATACACAACTGTCCTAGCTGTTCACATCTGCCTTTGACTTCAAAGCAAGCCAGGGCCACTCAGAACATCTGCAGACTAAGTCACCTACTTACACAGATATCTACCCTGCTTTATCCCTTATATCCCATCCCTTTGGAAACTGAGCACTAAAACAGGCAAAAGAATTGTGTTGCCATTCACCACTTAAAAACACGTCGACTGACAGCTCAGTGCTGTCACAGACATGGTGAGTGCAAGCTCCTGATCGGCTGCCAGCACTGGCTGCCACAGTGTCATGCAGCCCCACTGATAAAACCCTGGGGAACCTGCAGCTGGCAGCAAAAAAACACTGCAACAGTTTAAATTCTGGCTACTTCTTGTCCATTGGATGCACAAAGAAAACAAAGTGAGGTGAGGAAAAACCTTTCACTTCCCCAGGTGATAACACTTGAAGTATTTCAGTGCCAAGAACATATTCCAGGGCAGACAGAAAAGAAGTTTTGCATGTTCTCTAGCAAAACACTTGCTGCTTACACAGATACGCTTTGCTCCCTGCACTTTGCAGATACACAAAAGCCCCCAAACACCAAACAAGCTCTGTAGAGCCCACACTCTGCCAGCAACCCCAAAGTTCACCCTAGAGCAATTTGCATGATTTTTTTTCCTGTGAGTAAGGACTTCTCCTCTTGTCTTCTTGTGGCAGGTTGCACCAGAGCTGGGCTGATCCCCAGTACAAACTTTGGATAATTTCCCCCCCACACCCAGGAGTTAGAGAGCATCCCCACACCACAGCACAGACTCACCACCAGGATCAGCGTCCCCAGACACTCAGCCAGTGCTTGCCGCACTAGTTTGTTTCTGATCCTCAGGTGCTCCTCAATAGTAGCAAGAACGTCCTTTTGCCTCCCCATCACAGTAGAGGTGCCCTTCAAGCAGTATCAGGGAAAAAGCAGTGGCTAACAAAGCCTGAGCAAGGTTTCTTCCCCAGCAGAGCTGCCCTTGCTTATAAATAAGTTTGGCGATGCCTGACACACCTCCTGGGTAACCACACCCCTTCCACCCGCTCTTCAAACCCAACTTTTTTTTTTTTTCTTCCTTTTCAGCATGAGGCAGAGTGAGTGTTTTTCTTCATTTTCTTTATTGCTTGCAAAGGTGAGCAAAAGATTCAGGAGTTTCAGAAGAAGGAGGAATTAAACATAGCAAGAATGTCCTGCTCAAAACCCTGCTGTTTCCATCACTTACCCCCTAAAACATGGGGCCATATCTGCCCCTCCCCAGCTTCAGCTGGAGAGCTAAATATTAAATGCACGGACTGAGCAGTGTCTTAACCCATTTGTGTGAGCATGGTACCCTGTTTTCAGCTTTCATTCCCTCCCAAACTCCTGTAGGGTGGCAAAGCGATGAGTGGTCCTGTGCTGATTCAGAGGTGCATTTGCAACAAAATCATGGGGCAGGAGGGTTTGGTCCCCCACATATGTACTGTGGGCTGAGGCCAAGGCACCTCCTGACTCCAGCAATTATGCAGTTAAAGCTGGTATTGTGAAGCAAGACCAGATTTCTCTCCATGAAAATCTGTATCTGGGTTCAAACTTTCCTGTACCGTTACAGTTTGTCTCCCCCTACCAGGACTTTGAGAGAGCATTTCCAGCCCAGTTCCCATGAAAGCTGCGGAGAAAAACCATGAAAGTTCCCCAGTGCAGAGCCAATACTTGTGACAGGACCTTGACAAGGAGCCCACAGACTCACTGAGCCTTGCAGGAATCCACCCTTGCTGTCTTTTCATGCTCAGTAACGTCCTGTATCACCCTGGGTTGAATCTATGGAACAGCCTGAATGAAAGCTGTCCCAGTCCGTACCATCTGGGGTGATGGCTACTAACAGGCCGCATGCCACTCGTGGCATCTGGTTTCTGTTAAGTGAGTTGTAAAAATTCCCTGGGATCCTTGACTCAGCAGGGCTCAACACAAGGCAGCAAGGCTGAATTTGCAGGACTGAAGGGGACCCATTCCCTGGATTTCTTCCCCGCCTCCTCTGCAAAGCCACAGATGCCCAGCTTTTCCTCTTCCCCTTATTTAGCCATCAGCTTTCCTGTCGAAGAAGCAGAGCTTTTTAGTGCAGTGGTGAATGAGCCTTTATTTTGTACAGAAACTGTAGCCAGCCCAAGGAGCAGAGTCAGGAATGTGGTTAAGAAAGCAGTAACATGTGAGGAATCAAATGCAGGGAAACACTCACATCCATGCATAATTATAGGGACAGGAAAATTTCCTCATCTCTTTGCGCTCAGGCCCAGTCCGCTATCACCAGTATCAATATGGTCCTCTGAACTACAATGAGCACTCCATCAGCCCCATGCATGCTCACTGAAGCTGGGGTTTGCAAACTGGACTGCAAACTCAGGACAGCCATTTTTAACCTTATCTCTGTATCTCTCCCCTCACCCTCTTGCTGTGCATCACTCGAGCCCTGGAGGATCCTCACCCTCTCCTCTGCCTTCCTTCCTCCTGCACTCACCTCTCCTTTGCACTCCACTGTCTTTTTCACCCTGGCTTTGTATCAAGGCCATCACAGCCAGAAATGAAGCTGTGTGTTGTTTTTTTTCCCTTTTGTCAATTCCCAAGGTAAGGTCTGTGGGCTGTTTTGCCATTTCTTGAACCACCAGTATACAGATGCTGTGTTCTGCAATGTAGGTGTATTGAGATTTATTTAGACTGCGTCCTGGATCCCGTTCCTTCCTCAGTGGTGGAGGTAGGGCCATAAGACAAGAGAGAGACAAGTGAGGAGCACGAGGCATGGGGAGGTGTGATGTTCTCCAGGTAGGTAAGTAGGCACATTTCTCCTGTCTGAAGCGTTTGAGCCCCTCTGGCTATGAGCTGAGGATACAGACATTTCCTCATGAATGGCAAAGGGAGGGGAGAAGTCTAGGCTCCCAGGTTGATGGTAGAAGATGGTGGTAACACCAGCATCAAAGCTGGTGCTTGGAAAAGTCTAGACAGATGCAAGCCCAAGGAGCTGGGGTGGGGTGGGCGCTCCAACACCAGCTCTGCAACTGACTCACTGCCTGACCCTGAGCAAATCCTTCACCTTTCCACACCTCAGATTCTCCATCAGTAAACTGGAGAGAGTGACACTGGATTCCCTTCTCGGGGTGTTGTGAGGGTGAATCACTGCAGCCCAAGATCCAATGACTTAGAATGAGCAATAGGGACTTACACAATTGCTTTCCCAACAGACAGCCATCTTATTATCTAGAAAGGAGCTTGGGGAAGGGACATTGATGCAACACTAGAAGAAGCGGGAGATCTTTTCAGAAGCAGTAACTAATCAAAGTGTGGGTAAGGGCTGAAAGGCGCCAGTGCTGGTGCTTTTCTGTGCCAAGGCAGGACTTGCCCCACCACACCATTCAGCTGGACTCCAGGGACACATAATCTAAGCACAGAACACTTAGATGTGCATCAGCAGGTTTCTAAACAAGCCCATCTTCTGCAGTAACTGGAGCACAGGGTACTGCTACCCATTATGGTGATTAGAAGAAGTCCATGGGTCAGTAGAAGTAAACAAGGAAGGATGTAGCTGTAAGACTTACAAGGTAGGTCCTCAGAGCTGCTGGGCTCTCCCAGTGTTGCGTGGACACAGTGAGATGTCCATGCCTTTAGCATTGCCTTGCATGGACATTCAAAGATGCTCTTTCACTTACCTAGGAATAAAGCAAGATTTGAACCCATGCCCTCTGACCCTGGTCCAACAGAGCACTTGTCTGTAATGTTTGTCACTTTCTTATTCCTTTTCTTTCTCTCCTGCAGAACTGTGCAACATGCCACAAGAAACTCACTGTGCTCAGGCTGTTATTTCTAGACAAGATCCAAAACTAACACCCAGGTTCCAAGTTTGCTGTTTGCTTTTCAGCCTTGCTGCTTGGCTCCCTCCTTCATCACTCCACTCCAGGGGAAAGACACAGATGAAATTTTAAAGGTAGAAACAATATTTTGCTGCTCCCCTTCAGTTGTTTTCCTCCTGGCTCTAGTGGCACAAAATAAACTGAAGTTCATAAACTCCTTGGCTTTTGCAGAGTGCTGAATTAGCCTCCAGCAATGTAATTTTTCCTATTAAAAACCAGGTTTAACAAAGTAACCAGACTTTTTCTTAAGCAGACGAATGGATAAACCTGGACTGATGGGTTCCACATCTTGTCCAATTCAAATTGATTCACCCATCCCAGGATGGATGGTGCAATCCAATAAGGAGAAAAGCGTGAATCACACAAATCTGTAATGAGTCATTCATTGCACTGATGGCTGGGTCACCTGGTGCAGAAGCCGTTATGCCAAGAGAGGTCACTGGGTCAAAGCATGACAGAATTCATCCTTGTGAAATCTCCCTTTGGAAGATACCTCTGACCATGTCCTTCCTATGATTTACTTGACGGAGCAATTTGGTGACATCTTCAGGAGATTTCATTCGAAATAAAAATTATAGCTTACCTAGCAAGGCAGGGTAGGAAGTGAGTGGGAAGGAAGTTTATAAGCTATCTAAACCAATCTAGCAGGAGGGTTGAGTGCAGTGATTTCAACACCCTGCCTTGAATCTCCAGATTTGTAGACCCAGGTATTCATTTCATGTCTGGGTCTGCTTAGCCCTCCACCTTGAGTTAGAAAATGAAGAAATTCCTCCAGGGAACAGTGGTAGTCTGCACAGCTGAGGGTTGTTGATGGCACCTGAGTTTGGAGAAATTTAAGGTGAAACTGCAATCCTAATTTATGTTCCTCAGACATCTAAGAGACGCCTGGAAGTTGGAAAACTGGGTTTGGACTTGAATTACAATATAGTAATGGGGATAATATTTTAAATCCCTGAAAACAGCTCTTCATGAAGTACACTGCTTAGGACCAAGTGGAGGAAAGGGTGACCCTGAGCTGATTCTGTACCTCGTAGCATTCAGAAGTGTCTCACAGGGATGGATCCCCCAGAGTTATATTGGAGCATGGGCCCACAGCCTGTTCCCACTGGCAGTTCCTTGTCATGTCTCATTTCCTCCTCATCCCAAAGCTGGTCCCAATTTACAGGAATAAACATTGTTCATCACATGCCATTCCTGTAGAGAAGCCATTTTCCAGTATAAGCAGTTGCATACTAGAATAACTACTGTACACTGGAAAAGCACCAATTGCTCCAGAAGAAAGCTTTTTAATAACACATCTGAAAGGAAAGCTATTACAAACAGCTCTCCTGAAATATGGTTTTGGCAGGAGCTTCTCCCATAAACTGCTCTGTGTAGACAGCCATTCTGCTGAGAGCTGAAGAAACAGTCCTGACTTGGAGACACTGCTGCTGCTGAGCACCACAGCAGGAGAGTTCAAAGACCCCAAAGGCAGAAGACAAAGAAATTGGGTGAAACTCTGCTGGCCCAAAGTGTGAGTCAGGAGCAATGACAAGAACTTTCCCTACCAGGTGAGGACATGTCCGGGAATGGAGACCATGCCTTCTCTCCAACCCAATCACAGGCAGTCCCAGCACAGATGTCCCTGGGCAGAGAAACAATCATTTTAAGAGCAAAAAATACCTAGATATCATTTTAGATATCTACTCCATGCGATCATTTTAGAAGTGTCTCTTTGTTGGCTATAAAGAAAGCCTAAAACAACTAGCCCAGATGGACACAGCTGCACATAGTCAGTGTAACCCACCCCCAGTCTCTAAGGAGGTGCAGACCTGTGAAGCACAAAGGTATTTGTACCATAGATCGGGTGAAGTATTTGCAGTAAGAGCAGGGAAGTCTTAATACTGTTCCACAATTCACAGCAGGGGCTCTACCTGTAATACCACATGCATTTCAGGTCACCTATGCTCAAGAAAGACAAACTGAGAGTGGAAGAGGTGCAAAGAAATATCAGAAGGACACACAAGTGAATGGAGTCCCTCCATTCCACTATGGGCCAAAAGTGCTCAAATAAGGTAATGCAGCAAACCCAAGGCCAAGTTGGGACATACCACTGTCATACCCCTGTCAAAAAGTACATCAGGAAGCAAAAGAACTGTTTGTGTTGGCACAAGTGCACCTAGGGATGAACCAGCCATGGATTATTTTAGGTTGGAGAGTAGAAGCCATAATCACATGGATGTTCTGCAGGTATTTTCCAATGCCAGGAAGATGTTTTCATTTCCCGGGAGAGGCAAAAGGCAGAACGTATGAGGGGGTTACATCTGAAAGAAGGCACAGAGTTCCCTGCAGTAGTTAACTCTTTTTCCCCTGTTTCTGTACCCTGATGCAATGCTGTACCCCCAAGTCTTGCTTGCCTTCATATGGTGTCTGCAAAGGAATTCCTACAAACCTGCACCCTCAAAGAAGAGAGTCAGGCTTCTGAACTGTAAAAGCACCTTTGGAGCAAACTACACTCTCCATCTCTTATGACTTCAGGGCTCTTGAAGGGCTTCAACTACCAGTTCACCTGGGTGCTCCTTAAATCCACCTTTGAAAATGCAAAGTGAGCTTGCCTACACTTGCTGCAAAGGAGAACAGAGTCTGCTGTCCTCTTTGGGACATTCATTCTTTTAGCTGATTTTAAATCAGTCTGAATCCTGGGGGAATTTCCATACTGGCCTATTTTTTTTTTCCCCTGGGTAGTTTAAGTATTAAACATCATCCTTAAGCAAACAGGCATTAAGGAACTGCATTGTAATGGGCATTTCTGACATTCCATAAAGCAACAGGGATTTGGCATGGACAAGCCACCTGAGACGAGCGCCCGCGGCTGTGGAGATAACAAGGCTGTAAACAGAAGGGCTGGGCTGTGCAGTGGATGAAACACCCAAAGTCTGAAGAGACATAATAACCCACCTCCCAATTCACCAGCAGAGTCCCTCTCTGAAAGAGAGGGACAATCCCAAAGAGAGGGACAATGTCTTTTACCTGACAGGTCCTGCACAGACAGACATCAGCAGGCATAGGCTGTAAGCTGGTTTTGGGTGATAGCTTATAAACTGGTTCTGGAGGCTTCAACAAAGGCTTGATCTCATGGGTGGGGAAAAGCAAAGAATTTGAATGCTGCTGTGATGACAGCCACTGTCTTCCCCACCCTCCCCTTGGATGGAGTAGCATTGGTTGACCTGGAATATCCCAAGGGTAAAGAGCCAACATTTCCTTAGAAAAACATCCTGGCCTTTTTTTCTTGGCCTGCCCAGAAGGAACAAAAGCGGGGATTTACACACTGAAAGCCCTGAGAAGAGTCAGCAAAAGTAGATGCCAAAATAGGACGTAGGAGATACTAGAAATTTCAGTCCTAAACTAGGATCACTGAAATGAGGCTAATCCTGTGCCCGGGAATACATTCATTAGCTCCTGTGTGTGGACACAGGAAATCCAAGCCCCAGTTTGCTTCATGACCCAGGGCATGGATGGGTTTTATCCTGAGAAACCCACTGTCAGATCAAAGTGGTTTGTGGAAGCAGAGGGGAGGACATGGCAGGGGCAATCCCTCCCCAGTCAGGCAGCCCAGCTCAGACCTCCCTGATCTCCCCATGCCCATTACATCTGAGGGCAGGGCCAGGTGTTGAGAACAGCCAGCCCAGAAGCCACGGGAGTTGCCTGCCCTGGCACAAACAGGGGCCTGGGGATCAGAAGCCAACAGATGGAAACAGATGCTTTTCCATGAATCACCAGTGCATTTTTAGTCAACACTGGCAGCAGCTCCCAATTCCAATTGCCTCCTCAAGGGGTCAGACAGCCTTTTCCCTTATGCGAGGACACCCCCCTGCCCTGCCAGCTGCCAGCGCTCAGTGAGGGCAAGACGAGACCTGGAAGCAGCAGCCGGTGGAGGCAAACATGAGGTGTAGCAAAGGGATGAACAAGAGGTCCTCTGCCTCCATCCAGGGAGAGTCCTTTCAACTCTCTCCCCCCTGGGATACAGAGGGGATGGATCCCATCATTCTTGCAGCCCCACATGTCCCAGCAAATCCCATAGCGGAGTCCCATCCCCACCACAGTTTCTGTTCACTTCCAGACTGGAGAAGAAGGAGCAACAGGAAAGTGACAAGAGCAGCAGTGGGCCAGGGACCTCAAAAACACAGAGAGGAGAGGTTACCCCTCCCCAGGCTTGCAGCAGGCCCAAGTCTCCCCATTACAGGCCACTTTGCTGCACCATGTGTTTTCTGCGATGGTAGGAGTAGGGCAATGCTGCCAAGGTACCAAAATGCCCATCCTGTAGCACGGTATCTTGCCACACACCCTGTTTGGGAAACTATTTCCCAGCAAAATCTATCAATGAACCTTTGTTGTGTGTGACAGGGGCTTCCCAGACAGGAGCTCTGGATCCTCTGGGGACAGGCAGCATTTCTCCTACTTTGCCTGTTAACCTACACATTGACACACCCATTCTTCAGCTCCAGGCTGGGGGTATCAAACCCCCCAGGCCATTCTGGGAGGCCAGGTGATGGGTCTTTGACGTCCACCTCTGTTTCCTGAGCCTGCTGCTCAGATGTCGCACTCACCCCTCCTGACACCACATCCTGCAGGAAGCCCACGGAGACCTGAATCAGACTTGCGTTGCTAACTGGAGTCAGCAAATCAGATACCTATTACTGAACGGGAAGATAAGATCACTTACACTCATCCCGCTTGTGGCTTTGGGAGTTATCTATTGCAGGCACCCAGCTGGGGCATCCACTCAGCCTTGCAAAACCTTTATGAAGAGGCACCAACCCTGGCTCCACACATGTTCTCCCACCCCTCCCACAACAAATACACTCAGCTGGCAGAAATGACGATGCACGGAAGGAGGGAGTGGGGCTTGGCATGGACATCGCACCACTCATTCATCCCTCCACCTGGCATGCCAAGTCAGCAACAACGGGGGAAGGGTGGAGGGGCAGAGAAAACCTGGTGGGATACCCCAGTGTGGACCACTGGGGAGGAATAAGACATGCCAGTCATTTGTGGGAGGTCTTCGTAAGGGATATGCCAGGAAGACCTGGTCCTGGCTGTTTCCAAAGAAATCACAGGAAATCTGAACTGAAGGCTGTTATTAACCTATAGGTTACTTCCTATAGGAAACTTCTTGCCTTGCTTCTCCTCTAGGATAGCAAAGGGGTGTGTGAGGGGGAGGAGAGGCAGCAGTCTTCCTCAGGAGGGGTTGCCATCCCAGCACTTCTGAGATCCCCAAGAGGTAGGAGCTGTGCCACCCGTTCACCCACTGCTGGAACAGGCAGCTTTGCAGCATGAAGCAGAGCACCCTGCAGCTCTTCCAGTGGGCATCCATGATGCCCGATAGACACAGCACAAAGGCGTAAGGGTGGTGGCTGAGCTCAGCAGTCCTCCAAGCACAAGCCATCTGTAGTCAGCTCATGTGGAGAGCCAGCAAACACTGCTGGGTTTTCAGCCAAGGGTTGTGGGCTCTGAGCAGTCCATGAGGATCCAGACCCAGGGCATGTGAGAGGGCAAAGTTGTAGTAGGGAGATCACCTTGGTGGTGGTGGGTCCTGCTTCTGGGACTACAGCCCTTTGCTGCTGTGTCTCATATTTTTCCCAGGAGTGGCCACAGCCCATCCTGGCTCCTTCAGAAATAGTCCAAGACTCTTTGTTAGCTTCAGTCAAGAGACGAGAGGTCTGCAGCAGTGTGTACCCACATATAACCGTTGTTGCCCATGCTGGAGAGGCGAGGAACTCCTCAGATCAGGCATATCTTTCAGAAAGATATCAAGTGGGGCATAAACACCAATGTCCTAGAGGTGGCACCAAGCTTTTATACCAGCGCTGTTGCAGGAGGAAGGTGCAGACATACACTCAGGCTAAACAACCTGCTGGGTTACTTCAAGTTGGACCACAGCAAGCCCTGGTGAGAGCAGCCCAGGAACCAGAACCAACTCCCAGTAACTCTTCCTGAGGTCCCATATCTAGAGAGGAATTAATTTTGACTTACTGAAATGGAGTTTCGTCAGAGACCAGGGAGGAATGCTGCTCCCTTGACACCAGCCCTGACGTTTTCTGCTTATTACCATTTACCGTATGGTGCTTCAGAGACGTTTCTGGAATGTGCAGTGCCCTGAGGATGACTCTGGGCCATGAAACTCTAAACCAGCTCATGGACCTCCATGGTAAATGATCACATCTGTCATTATTACCTCCAGCTGCTGGAGCTGTTGAACTCAGGCTGCTGCTCTGTCTTTCATCACTATTGTTTCTGCCACTTGGTAAACAGGTAACTTTCCATCCTTGTGTCTGGGACAATGCATCATTCAATGGATGTGCTCCAAACCAACACCTTAAGGTTATTGTTAACTTATATAACAAGAAATGCTGGGCTAAATACTCCATGTGTGTAAACTGGGGTGCCTTCAGCTTTCAGCAGTAGAGAATTTGGCCCCTAAAACTTGGTGGCCCTGGGTCCCATCATGCTCCCCTGCTTGGGCTCTGCACCATAGGCGTTTGAGTAACAGTACAGGTGGTTTAAGACATGCTTGGGCTCTGCCCTAGCATGTGTAAAAGCCCTTGTAACTGCCTGGGATTATACTTCAGCTACTGCCTCCTTTCACTGGAAAGAAGTTGCTTTCACTGGATAGCAGAGACGCTATGTGTATACCAAACCTGAGTTTTGCTGGCTACAAACTTTAGCTGCAATAAAGTTCAAAAAGCCCTGCTGAGGAGTCTATGTGGATGTAAGAACCACTTGATGCTGGGATTTCCAACAATAATGATGCTCTGGTTCTGCATCCCCATCCCCCACCAGGACTGCCAATGCCATTGGCCTGTAAATGCAAGAGCTGAACAGCCAGTACAGAGCCCCACTGCTTTGTGACTTGTCTGGCCACCTGGACCAGATTTTGAAAGGCCATGGCAATGAAAAGCTTGTTACTGCAATGTCTGACCTCCTCACTGACACTGCTTATGTAGTAGATACCCACTAGTTGGAGGCTTGCTGGAGGGTGTGGAGAGGAGAGGAAGGGAACCTTGCATGACAGCAGATCAACAAGACAGGATTATCTGCACCCAGCCGTCACGAGTGCAGGGCTGTGGGGTTTCAGGTGTTTTTGCTTTTTTGAAGGATGTTAAAAAGTTAAAGACTGTGGAGACAGCATAAGGAAATTCACCTGAGGGCTAAAGCAAATACCCTTTGCAAGGAGAAGCTAAGAGTTCAGCACGTTCAGCCTTTCAGAGAGAAGATGGAGAGGCAGCTTGATTACAGGGTACAAATACCACTGTGGGGAGAAAAATACAAGGTCTTTAATTTCCAGGAGAAAGGCATGTCAAGCCAAATCGCTTTTAGCCTTGAGCCAGACAAATACAAATGAGAAGCCTAGGCATCGGGATTCACACTTCCCCAGCGTAGTGCTGGTTATCCTGGGGCAAGCCGGCTGGTGGGCTCAGCAGGGGGTGTCCCATGGGGGAAAAGGAAGACACCAGTGCAAAGAGCTGGAAGATTTTTCTAGCTGCCCATTGACTGTGAGTGGTGCTGTTCCAGAGCATGCTTCATCACGTCCCCCACACTTCAGTGGAAAGAGATAGACAGGAGCAGAAGTGATTTGCTAGCCTGAGGCTCAGCTGGGCTGAGCCTGTGCTGCACTCGTCATGCTGTGTGGCATCCTTGAGCTCCAGGGATCCGGAGCCAAGCCAGAATAATTAATTGTGCAACACCTTTATGACTGGGAAACCTGCCTTCCCTCCCTTATATAATGGCAGTGCCTGGGGGCGAGTCATCTCTTGCTGGCTGTGGAGCTGCATGGCACAGAGCAGCCTCCCAAGCAGAGGACAGGCACTGCCCCACCATGGGGGACGTGCGGCCCTCGCTCCCCCTGTGTGAAGGGCTGGATACATTTGCAGGGCCATGCACTGAGATGAGAGACACTTCTCTGATCCCACAAGGGGATGAGAAATGTGCTTCAACACCCTCCCCAAGCTTAAAACAAGAATTTCAACCAACCCAGCAGGTCTAGCTGATTTTCCTCCTTATCCCCTCTGTTGCAGCCTCCTACAGTCATCTTCCATTCACCCTCCCTGCCCCCTTCTCACCACGTGTGCTGTGGGACATGGCCGGACTGCTCACACCAGGAGAATGCGGCCACACAAACACTCCCCACGTGCTCCCCGAGGCACAGCCTGTGCCCAGTGCTGGCACACAGGCACCAGGAACAGGCATGGCACCAGGCACTGCTCTCCTCCTCCACTGCAGGGCTACTGGTCCCCCTGCTCTGAGCGGGCAGGGGCAGGGCAGGAGCAATGCCCAGGGCAGGGCAGGGAGAGATGGGTGTCCTGCCTGCAGCAGTGGGAGCCGAGCTATGCCTGCACCACAAGGGTGGGACTGGGTTGCACTGGGTGCTCCGGTGACACGGGGGTCGCCTGGCTGGCACCGGCAGCAGAGGGACCTATGGTAGAGCACGCACATCTGGGCAAAGGGGCCGGGGGCATTTTTGCTTATGTGGCCCAAACATCTGCCTGCACAAGAACTTCTGCTGTGCCTTCCCGGCACGGCTGCCAATGCAGCCCATTGCTCTGCTCCCAGGCTTGCCCGTAGCATTGCCAAACAGGCACTGCTGGGGGTTGAATGTTTTCTGCCTCGTTTGTTTGCCTCAAGCATATATACACACCTCTCTCTGCCAAGACAATTTCAAACACTTCCAGAAGTAGGCTAGTAACAAATCTACATTTCTGCCCATCTTAAAATCATAGCTGTAAAAACCTGCTGACCCTGTCTTGGATCTGGGACTTGAGATATGATTGAGAGGCAGAAATGTAGGTAAGTGCTTTTGCCCACTGGTGAAAATCCACCCCACTGTGGCCCAGGTGCTGCTCAGGTGTCCTCAGCAGAGACTTGACAGATTTTTGCTGACAAGACTCCCCTGAAATTTTGAAATTCATCCACTTCTTTTCTAAAAATTTCTGCAGCTCCTAGAGAGGACAAGATCACTCACCACACCATCCCCACAGAGGAAATTGATCTGTTCCCTCGGGCTGATGGCTCCATGGTAGAAGGTGGGCACCAGTGATGAAGACCAGGGACTGACAACCTTTCCTGACAATGGTCTTCTCCATGAGGTAATGTCTAGAAGGAAGGAGGATTATCTGTGAAGTAACGAACCCACATTGGATTGGAGGGGCAGGTACATCATGAAATGAACGCTAGTGGCAACAGGCCTGGGAAGGTGGAGGGGAGATCTGGGATTTCGAGAGGGAGGCAAGGCAAGGAGATGGAAAGGAAAGGGATGGGGATTGGGATGGGGTTTGGGGTGTGGTGCCAGGGAAAACCTTTCTTGGAGAGGCCACCTCATGGTTCCCCAGAGAGAAACCAAGACAGACAAGAAGGTGGTGGGACCCAGAGGTGGCTGGACCAGGTGACAGGGACTTCCAGCCTGTGGAGGACATGGGAGGGGATAAGAGGCAAACCAGAGGGCTACACAGAGACCTGGCATAGGGGACAGAGCATCTGCAACAGGGGCCAGGGCGGAGGCATGCATGCAGCTGATAAGGGACTCAGGAGAAGTGGCAAAGGGACTGGGATCAGCAAGCTGTATGCAGAGGCATTTTAAACCAAGAGCTTAAAATGGGAGTTGAGACTCAGCAGATAATGGGTTTGAGGTTAGCAGGAGGGGGGAGTGTCTCTGCAGAAAGGCAAAGAAAAAGGGAACAGGCACTAATTTAGGGCTCAGGGGGCTGAGAGCCTTGAACTGGACAGGAGGACATGGAAGAGGGCGAAAAGACTGTGGTAGACAAGAGGAGATGCTCCAAAAAGGAATGAATCTGGGGAAAAGAGCATGTATCAACCATGACGGGCTCTGCTGCTGAGCCCCAAGAGACCCATGAGTCTCACCCTGTCCTCTGCTGTCAGCAAATACTCATTAAGACATTCAGGCAAAACATGTTTCTACCCCACTTCATAAAGCAATGAGGGGCTCCCACCAACCTGCGCTCCCTCTGCTCCCATGGAAGGGGAAGGGGTGTAATGAATCATGAGGACTGAGTAAGACCTGGGTTTTGATCAGTTGGGTGGGGTTATTTAACCACAGAGAACAGATCCAGATGTATGCATTAAAAGAAGTTTGTTAAGGCTTTGAAGTCCAGCCCTCCGTTAAGAAGGGCCAGTCTGAAGTTCACCCTCACAGCCTTGGTTTAAAAAAAACCCTTTGAGTTTACAAAGGAAGATAGAGTCCCCACCATGTTTGCCTCCTTTGGGGTGTGCAACAGGCCATGCTCAACTGATGAGCAGCTCCTGCATCTTCTGTTTTCCTCCTGCTGCTCCTCACTTTTCAAACAGCTCAACTCCGCTCCAAAGGACCATCATGACCTCGGCTTTCCCAGATCAGTCACCATCTCCAGGTGGAGCAGTTCATTCAGGTCCCTTCACTCCTTGGGATGGGAGCAAGTGAAGGAGGCATTAACCTTCTTCAGCTGAGCACATGATAAAATCTTACAGGTCCCCCATTTGATGCTCACCTAGTCCATTGTATCAGAGGACCTAGTGCTGTACATTCAAGCCCAGCTCACATTGGCATCCAGCATTGTACGCTGACAGTAAGAACATTAACATAAACAGTTGTCAATTCAACCCTCTTGGAGGAGGTAAATCACATAAATCACTGGTGAGCAAGGCTAACGCTTGGAGAAGAAGACAGAGCTTGCCCATAATGGGTAGGTTCCTGGCATATGCCTGTCTCTGGCTGAGATTGCCAAGATGCTCAGGAGTTTCTGGAGGAGAAAGCGGATCTACCCAGTTCTAGTGTGCACTCACCTACAAAGTGTGAGGATACTCAACTCTCCCTGACCTTCTCACAACATTGTCATGCAGACCTTCTATAACTGTGCAATGCACATACACAAGCAAGTAAAGAAGTCCAATCTGTTGGCATTAAAGTAAACCAGGACCATGACTGAAAGTCTTGGGGAACCAGTGTCTGACTTGTTGGTTTTAAATCCTCCTGGTGATACTGATTTCAGCAGAGCCAATACTGGAGTGAGAAGGATACTGGAGTGGAGACCTAGTATGCAGTGAGCCTTAGCAATAATAACAGGAGGCCTAAGAGCTCTGAGGGGATCAGTAGGTCCTGCAGTGACCCTGTTCCTACTGCATAGCTTTAGCATCAGCAGGCAGATAGCGATCTTTTCCAAAGTTCCTAAATGATTTGGGCCCAGAAGTGGGAGGTAAATATAGGAACTGGGCCCACCAAAGTGTTTAGACTTCTGACTCAGAGAACTGCAAAGACTTCAGTGGGTGCTCACATCACCTTACTCAGTGTCTAAGATGGGGCTATATTGCTAGAGAAACAGACTTGGATGTTGTGAAACCTGCATTTAACATGCACTGACAACATGGGTCATTAAAATGGACATCTGGGGTGCAATTCAGTTATCCAAAACTAGGAGTCTCTGAGTCACCTGAGGTACCTAAACCGATTGGCAGATCTGACATGGGACCTTCAGGAGAGTCTTGTCCTTCCAAACAGCAGCCAGAGGTCAGGAAGGACATCCAGGTCATCTCTGAGAGCCTTGAACCTCTACATTTAGACAGCTGAATCAAGCCCCAGATGTGAGACATTAGTGTGAGTTTGTAAATCCCATGCAATGTCTGGACACATCTTCCTTTACCCAGATACTTTGATCTATATCTGGTCCTTCAGCTGGCCATTATGCACATTTGCAAGGACTTTGAATCCTCAGTCATTGGCATGGTTTGTCAAATGTTACCTCTGAGCAACTGAAAAAATGTCTCTAAGATCCAGCCAAGGTCCAGACCCACCCCACTGTTTTGCTTCTGTTAGATGCCCATCTCAGCTGTTGCATGGGACTCTTAGTGATTTGCAAAGTATCAAACCAGCAGAAGTAGGAAGAGCCAAGGCAGTGGACAGGCACAATATGGCAGGAATCGAGTTCACAATTAACCCTGTGGGGCTCTGTCCTGAATATCAGGCAGCAGGATTTTGCCGTCTGGAGTTTAGACCTAACTTTGCCTTTGGTGTCTTCAAAATGGGGGCTGCAGCAGGTTTTGAGAAGTACCAAGGCACTGCAAACCCTTTTCACAGAGGTTCGACCTGCCTGATCCTAGTATTCCTTTCTGTCTCAGTTTTCCCTTCTGCACAATAGAACCTCGTCTATCTCATGTGGGCTATGCAATGATGATTAATTAATGTTAATTAAATGCTTTCAGATCATCCAATTCAAGGAACTATAATATTTCAAAATATTAATTACTGTTTACTTATTATCATGAAGCCAATAGCAAAACCAGCTGCTTATCTGCCTCAGCCATGACTCAGAAGGAGGATGATGGCTGATAAAGATAGAGGTGTAGAGTCCAGTTAATCCTGTACTATGACACATGTGTATGTGTACGTGTATGTGTGTGTGCATGTGCAAAGGCACCTGACACAGCACGGCCAAGGCCAAATTAGGCCATACTCATGTGAAAGCCATGCAAACTGAAAGTCCATGGAGATGAGCAAAAAATGCATCTTGCCAAAGATCCAGTTGAGAAAACGGATGTCTAGCAGTGATACATACACATGTTTGAAAATCATGTTCATGAGAGAGACCATGTGCCACAGAGAATTAGAATAGTCAAAGCTGTAATAAATTACTGTGAATGACTAAAAAGTTGTAAGCATAGACTGTCCTCACAATGTGCTTGAAACATCATTGTCAAAGACAACAAATTATACGTGAGGGGCAGGAGAGCAAGAGGCATCCAGGAATAGAGAACTTTGCAGACAGATTGAGAGGAAACTGAGCTTAATATTTTGTCATATTTTGTCAAATTCTCACAGGATGATAGCAATGAGGTTTGGGTTGGACTTTGAACCAGCTGGCGGTCAGAGGACTGGAGCAGGGTGGTTATTCCACAAACAAGGATCATGGAGGTGATATCCTCTGATTAATAGGTGTTTAGGGCTGACCATGTTGATGGAGCAACTGGACTCTACTGGGAAAGAGACAATTCCAGCAAACTCTGTGAACAGATTTAGGAAGGACCCTGAAGAGAGATAGGGGCACTGAGCTTGATGTATCTTATTGAGGCCTCAGAGGAGGGGTGGAGGGCTTACACTGCTGGATCAAGAGGAGTTTTGCTTTGCAAGGAGAACTGGGGAAGGGAGGAGGAGACAACATGGAGGAATATAGGAGTTTTGGGAAGATGGTGGACTGGGTCCTAGAGATTCATGGAAGAAAGCAGAGGTTGGATTTGGAAAAAAACATGCCATGGACAATGAAGAGCTTTACATTACAAAGGTGTTCAGGCATTTACAGGTGTCTCCAAATTACCATCTGACCTCAGAGGACCTACCGAATCCCTTAGGCATTCTAGCATCCTTAAACACTTCAAATTGCAGCCTAGCATCTACACTGACACGTAAAATTATATTCCATGGGGGGGCTTGAAAAAGTGACCTCGAAGCCTGTGGCTGTGTCTCCTGCTTGGCCCCTTGCAGAGTGCCAGGGGCCTCTGAGCCATGGTGACTTTCTCTGCAGGTCTGTTCAGAGCCAGGTGCATATACTGTCGGCAGCCTGAGCAGCTCACACACCCAGGGAAATACACACAGGGAAGCAAGATAAACTTCCCTAAAACAGGTCCTCAGGAGAACAAGAATGGTTCTGACCTACAAAAGCAGAATCCACAAGTTCAAGTCCATTTGCTTTCAGGGGTCTTTTGTTAATATAAGTGACTATAACATACTAGTCCAAGGGAGTTATGCAAGTTGGTGTTACTTGAAAGGTGAAAGATGGGGCAGCTTATGTGCCATGAAACCAGACACATAGCAGGAATGCGCACAAGTCAATGACAAAAGCCAACAGCTCTCTTCACAAGGAGAAGTATCAGCAGGATCCAAGTTGGCTTATGGCCAGGGGCCCATGGGGTCCTCAAGCTGTTTCCTCTCTTCCATCCAGAGCCCTAAAAGAATCAGGCCTAATCTAAAAAGTGTGGTGATATAATGTCCTCCACACACTACAGAACAAAGCCAGATGACTCCCTAGGGCCCATGTGTTGCAGTATGGAAATGGTGATGTAGTTGTCAGCGCAGCACTCTCTGTGAGCAGTCCTGTATTTCATCCACCATTCACCATGGTAGAGAACCAGTGTCAAAGTAACCATCAAACACTATTTTTTTGGTTGTTTGCTCCTGCTTTTCTGCCTAACTCCCCAGAAGATATGTACAGCAAACAAGCAGCTCCCATCAGAAAAGCACTGCTGTTCTCTGAGACACACTGACATAATGATGTCTTCTCTCCAATCCTGGTGTCAGGATCTAGCTCCTGATTCTATACCCACCTTGAAGAAAGGAAATATACTTAAGCTTCAGGGTGTCTCTGAGTTATGATCAGTCTGGAAGGCCCCAGTCAGATGGGGAAGTCTCCCTCTTAATATGGCAAACTGAAGTTCAGAGGAGTTGGGGTATTTTCCTAAAGCTATTCAGAGTCAGGCACTCAAATGCCTTTTGTCTGACCCCTGAGCCACCCTACTGATACCTTTTTAGACTATTGTGCCCATTCTCCCCTTCATAAATTGCTTCCCAGTGACTCCTGGCTATGGTGGAGTCAGTTTGTATAGCCTGACAATCACAGAAGCTCAGCAACATGTTCTCGTGGCTGTGGTGCTTTCAGGAGCACTGTTTGCTCTTGGTTGCAACGCTGCTTTAAGGAACAATATTCTTGCTTTTCCATCATCCCCTTGAGATTCTGCTGGGTCTCTTCTATTGTCAGGATCCCATTGTGTATTTGGGATGAGCTCAACCATTCAGAGAGAACAACTAACTTAAATATGGACTGACTTTTCCGGGGTATTGTTTTACACAGCTACAGCCCTTTTTGTTCCCATCCCTCAAGCGCCTGGAACCACATATTTCCAAAACACCTCAAAGAACCAACTTCTGATGCCTCCTCAACCATGTCTGGGCCCAGATCTCCAAAAGTGACCCACATTTATTGGGTTGCCTTCTTACAAAAAACAGATGCTTACCTTCATGTTGAATGCTTTTACCAACTTTGGCCAAAAATCTAAGTCTTAATAAGCAGAACTTATTCTTACAGCCTCTTGCCAGATCTGTTTTGTAGCCATGAATAAATCTGGGTCATATCCACATTATAACACTAGCTCAGTCATAAAACCTAAGCCAACAGATTTAATGGCTTCAGTATAAATAGGACTAAGCTGTGCTAAACAGAAATAAATGGATTAAAAGGTAGGTGTTGTGCCCCACTGTAGGCCTGGAGTCTGATTTTCTTCTCTCTCTTCTGCGTGAAGGTCCAGAGAGGAGACATACCAGTGGCTATAAACACTGCTGACTCCAGAGTGTGGAACTTGAGATTATGTCAAGGATCATTAAAGAGGGAACTCACCTGGTCCCCCAGTGAATGCAGAGTGAAAAAATAAATTGCAGATATCCAATCTGTCTCTTACTGTCCAACAAGAGGCAAAAATAAATAAATGATGATTCACAGCATCTTCCTGTTTATGCTTCTTTAGCTAAGAGGAGGTTGATTTCCATCTGAGAAACTCCACCCCATCTGCAGCTATTGTCTTATTTGTCCTGGCTCCCAGACTCACTACTTTTACACTCCCTCACACCCTCTGCAGCATCATTATCGCCTTCCCTGTTTCTACATTTGCTGAACAGCTGACCTCTCTTCATTGCAGAGAAGCTAACCCAACCCCCTAACCGCCCTTGTAAGGGGACACCACCAGAAACAAGGTCTCACCAGTCCTACAGATTCAGTCCTAATACTGGACCTACTTTTAGTGTTTCTGTGTCTCCCAACACAGATCTACTTATGAGGGCAGACCAGACCTAGCCACATATTATCAAATGACATCTTCAAATTGCTCTAGACCCTTGGATAAAATGGGATCATGCAAACATCTGAACTACTCTATACATGGATCTCTGCTTTAGCTGGGTTTCCTGCCACAGTGAAAGTTGTAAGGTAAATGCATGCCAAGATGAGGAAAGGAGAAGAAAGGAAATACAAGTGGCCTTGTGAAGGTGAGGCCACTTAATCCTCATCTTCCACCACCTATCAGATCCCACAACTTCCTCATGAGACTCCTACTGACTCTTACCAACAATTTCCCACTGGAAGATGCCTTTGTGTCAAAAGGGACAGGACTGACAGCTGCCCTCAGGGTGTCAGGTAGAAACTCTGCCCTGTGTTTTGCAGGTTGGAAGAGGCTACAGCAGAAAAGACAAGGTGGACTCTGTTTTTCTCCATGCATACTTCAGTTCAAACTGAGCTGTCCTCCACCAGCCTTCCCATGGCACTTGTACTGTTGGATCTTGCATGGCAGTAGCAGAATAAAGACAGTGGGCTCCAAAAAGAGGACTGCAAACATGGATAATGTGTTTGAAAATAGGAGTAGTCAACAAATTCAAGGAACTGACCTTAGAGAGAAAAAAAATTAACTCAATAAGGCAAGTGCAAGACAGCCTGCATGCTACCAAAAGATATTATGGATAAGTTTACTCATCACAAGAGATCAGTTAGTGCATCGGAAGGCATTACTGCCAATAAACTGATGTGATAATTGACTATATGCAAAAAACTAGTCCATTGCAAATGCAATAAGAGAGGTTTGCTTAACTTAGCCATGAAGGTGTTTAAACTAACCCATTTAATTTCACAACCAGGACAGGCTCAAACAGAAGGAGAGAGTCAGTTACTATGTTTCATCTGACAGGTAATAATTTCTTATGATGTGTTGACTTAATTCCCTTGCAATCACATGAACATGCCCTTAATTAGGCTCACAAAGGCAATCTGTCCTGATGAGTAGGGGAGAGAGGAAGTAGAGTGAGAGATGACAGAGACAGCATCAGACACTGGTTGGTGACCTGGGAATCAGAAGGGAATTGTACAACAAATGGAAATGCTGTCATATAAGTAACAATGATCATGAAGGAAAGGCCCAGGCAGGCAAGGATAAACCTAGGCTGAAGAACTTGCAAGGGTTAGAAGCTAGTAAAATACATAAAGGGCTCTATAGAAGAGGTTCTTGAATTACATTGGAAGTAAGTGGAAGATGAAGAAATGCAGACCTGCTATTTACAGGAAAAGAGAACATATAGCAAGTGACTGAATGAGAGCTGGTACATCCAGTGCCATGCTTCAGATGTAGGAAAAGGTTAAATGGGACAAGCTACCAACCATAGAAAGTGTTAATAAGGAGTGGGAGAAGAGTCCAGAATAGGAAAAATACAGGTTGAAGCCCAGTGGGCAGAGTTTAATTAACTAGGGGTACTTAAGAAAGCAGCTGGAGACACTTTGGACCCATTAGTAATTATCTCTGAGATCTCTTGGCATTCCCACAGGACTAGTGCAGGGTAAACATGATATCTATCTTTAAAAAGCAGGCCCAGGAGGACACCGGGAATCCCAGCTCAGTCAAGCCACCTTCTGTACCCAGAAAGATCTCTGCCTGCCCTGTTAACTGATCAATTTCTAAGTGCTGTGAATATAATGAGGTGATAGGTGCAGCCAGGATGGATTTGTTGAGAAGAAACCACGTCAAACCAAACCTGTTTCCTGGCAGATTACCTTGTGCTCTGGGAGGAATTGGGAGATGAGATACCACTGTTGGCACTGTCCTGCATGAAATCCTAAAACAAAATCAACAGAGTGAGGCTGCAATTTTGGTTAAAAAAAAATCTGTGCTCGGAAACTTTGTTGTGCAAAGCATGCTTTCAAATACGGGAATGACTCAAAAGGGTGCTCAGAGGGGCCAGCCTTGAGCATCCTTTTGGTCTGTATTTTTACTGATTTTCAGGCAGAGAAAGAGAAGGCTTAGAAGCGAGCATGGGAGGGTTTTGGAGAACAAGCTCAGGTAGAACATAAATGACTTTATTAAACCAAACTAAAAGGCTGTAGTGCCAAGTAAAAAAGGGTGGCTGTTGTGTGGGTACTAAGGACAGGAGAGCCAGAACTGGGGCATGGGAGATAATTACTTTGCTTTTCCCAATGCTGTTGGAGCTGGAGCTGGAGTCCAGTGTCCAAGTGCTGGCACTGCAACTCTGAAACAGCACAGACAAGCCAGAGGAGTCAGGACAGATCAGCAAGAAGGGTTGGAGGTTTCAAATGCAGAGATTTGGTGTGAGTTGCAACCTGCCTGGAGCATGGCTCCCAGCTGCCACCAGTCCATCATGAAGACCACAAGCACTGCACTTGGCAGAGACAGGCAGGCAGGGGTGAGAGATCCACGTGAGTCAGGGAGAATGAGGGTCCGGCAGGCATTATTGGGCTGCTGGTGCTGATATTTGTGGTCTCTCAGCTCCAATGTGGGCTGGTATCACTGACCCCCTTTCACAAGCCCTCCCCATGGTTTCATGCTAGAGTAGCAGCATTCCCTCGGGGCTGTGCAAGCTGCTGCCAAGTTTAGGGGAAAACAGCACTGTGTGTGCAAGGGCTTTGTGTTGGACAGACAGCACTTTTGCCCACATAGATCTGGACTTCGTGATTTCCACCTGTCAGTACCCATTTACAGTACAGACCTTTCTCCCAGAGCTTGGTCAGAACAAGCCCAAGGGCACAAGGCCCTCCTGGGAACCAGAGATGCACATGTTCAGCAGCAGGCATCTAGCAGGGGCTCATGGAAAGCCTGCAAGTGCAAGGCAAACAGGGTAAAGGGAAGAAGCAAGGAGTTGCTGTCATCCCAAATGCCCTGGGTGCCATGATGCAGGTGATTCAGCAAGGAGAGATGGAAGCAGCACCCTTCTGCTCAAGCTTACCACATGGTCCCCATCTGCCTCGCCATCCCCAGTTCTGCTGCCAAACCCAGCTGGGCTGAGACACCAGGTGCCCAGGGCCAGCCTGCTTCCATGCACCCATCCCCTCCCCAGTACAGCATCACCTCACCTTGTCCTCAGTCACTCCATGCAAAGGGACCCTGCCAATTCATGGTGCAAGAGCATTATTCATCAGCAGCTGAAAGGGAAGTTGGGTTTTACTTTCACAGTGACTTTTCTTTCTTATGCCATTCCCTCCCCCAGAGGATGTCTCCATAGTTGGCGTTGAGTAGGATATGAGGACCATCAAGCAAGATCCACATCTTCATGGGGCTGAAGGACATTTTCCCAGGCTGGGGATTCTCACCAGTCCTGTCAGACTGCTGCTGCAATAATCTGAATGGGTTCAGGAAGGAGACCTACCCAAAAGGTGGATATGCACCCAAGGAATAGGTTCATACCAACATTTAGGGCCAACCCTAGTGCTCATCTGTCCTCAGCTTGAGCCATGTGAGCCACCCCCCCTTCTCCATTTATTTTACATAGCCTGCACCCAAGCTGCTTCCCCATGCCCCTCATTGCTCGAGCAGAGCACTTTGAGGATGGGTCCATCTTTCAGAAGAAAAATCCCAGCCACAACAGGTCACTCAGCACAAAGCTACATGGCTTGCTGTGCCCCTGCTTATGAGGTTACCACCTAAATTCAATTAAGCTCCAATCTTCCCTCAGTTTGCAAGCAGATCATGTGGACATCCTTCACTGTGAGCTCCACAGCTCCCTACTCCTGAGTTCAGACTCTACTTTCTCATGTTGTCTTAAAGTAGATGTTACTGGACATTAACCTGGAAGAGAAAATTCATCCCTACCCACACAGCTAGCATGGCTGCTAGAATTTCTCTCAAATAACAAGCTAATGAGGCCCACCTCCAACTTTTCTCCTGTTCTCCATGTTCAGCCCAACGTCTCTCTCCCCATCCTGCACAGGGGCGGTAGTTAGTGCTGCCAGCGCCGATGTCCCCATCAAGCTGCTTAATGAAAAGACCTTCCAGCTCAATTCCTCCTGCAGAGAGACTCCTCCATTGCTTGTGCTTCCCAGGGCAGCCATGACACCTTGTCTTGAGCTCAATCCAACAATGAGCATCTCAGTGATGTTTCCTGAGACCTCCCACCTCCTCAGCATTGGGTCCACCAGGATCTGGCATTCCCTGGGTCTCTGGTGCTAAGACATGCCCTTGCTGAGCCTCTTGAGACCAGTCCTTGCCCAGCTGAGAGGTGTCTACAAACCAGGACACTGCTGCGACAGTGTTAAAAAGCCAGTGCTTGCATATTCTGGGGGTATTTTGGAAACCATGAGGAATTCAAGCTACTTGGTACCAGGGTGGACAAAGAAACCCAGACAACCCCAGGCAGCTTGCTGTGTCGTTTAGGAAACTCTCAGTTAATTGCCACCTCCCAGCCAAGATGTGGTGCTGGACTGTGTAGTAATGTCCTGGTTTTGGCTAGGATAGAGTTAATTTTCTTTCTAGTAGCTGGTATAGTGTTATGTTTTGGATTTAGCATGAGAATAATGTTGATAACACAGTGATGTTTTTAGTTGTTGCTAAAGTTTATACTTGTTTATATTTGTTTATACTAAGTCAAGTATTCTTCAGCTTCTCATGCCCAGCCAGCAAGAAGGCTAGAGGGGCACTAGAAGTTGGGAGGGGACACAGCCAGGGCACATGACCCAAGCTGGCCAAAGGAATATTCCATACCATACAGCATCATGCCCAGTTGGGGGGTGAAAAGCTGGCTGGAGTGGGGGCAGATCACTGCTTGGGAAGTAACTGGGCATCAGTTGGAAAGTGGTGAGCAATTGCATTGTGCATCACTTGTTTTGTATATTCTAATTCATTTATTATTAACTATTATTTTTTAATATTATTGTTATTACCATTGTTATTATTTTCTTCCTTTTCTGTCCTATTAAACTGTCTTCATCTCAATTCACAAGTTTTACTTTTTTTTTTTTTTAATTCCCTTCTGCATCCCACGGGTGGGGGAAGTGAGTGAGAAGCTGCAGAGTGCTTAGTTGCCAGCTGGGGTTAAACCACGACAAGTAATTTAGATGCAAAACAGCAGATCAAGACATTCACCTGGGCTTGATCACAAGCCAGAAAATAACCCTTAAATGCAATTTACAAAACTGCTTTACATAGCAAGTTATCGAACCAGGGACCCTTTAGTCCAAAAGGCAAGAAAACAATTAATGTCTTCTTATGGGAAAGAAACTCCTACACATACAACACATCGGATTTACTGTAGATACAAAATCTACATGAAGAAAGCAAGCTTTGTAAGATATTTATGTTCTTCAGTAAGATATTATTGTGCAGAATTATTATATGGCTTGTTGGCTGGGAGCAAAGATGTAGAAGGATGCTTTTAGAGCCATTAGCTATGTCAGAAAAACACAAGCTGCATTCTTCTTGAGAAAGATGCTAGTTTAAGGCACTACTTTGAGAATGGCACTAGTTTAAGTGTGGGAAAAGGCACTGCAGATTTTGTATGAAAAGTATGTTCTTCTAGAGCCACTTTCTATCCCCCAAATATCTCAAGCCAATAGATGGCTGGAAAAGTTTTTACAGATGTTGGTTACCTTTCTGATTCCAGACTCTAACTAGCCTCGGTTATTCCTTAACTGATTGTGATGACAAAACTCTTTGAAGTTTAGTGTGGAATTTTTTCACCTTATACAAATCTTTGTGTAATTACCCCTTCCATTGCTTTTCTATGTATATCTGGGAGGGTTTATCTTGCATGTGGCAAACTTCCTAAAAAAGCAATCGATAGCATGATCACCACCAGAATACAGAGTATTTATAAGAATCAGGAAATTATTTGTCTGGCAGCACATAGACAACTTCCTTAAAAAATTCAGAAAGATCTGAAGGATGTTAGGAAGAAAAGATGGTGGGATTTTTAAAAAGAAATTAAGTGTCAAGACTTTCTTCAAGAATTAATATCATTTAAAAGACAACTTGCATGCTGGAGGACTTTTATACATATAGTAAAGTTTGTCCAGTTTATCTGGAACAAAATCTCCACTCCTGTAAGACCCTAAAAAATCTAGAATGTCATCTCACCAAATTGAAATCCATTCATATAATTTCTCTATTCAAGAAAAAAAGAGGAACGAATATAGTTTCTGTAAGAATGAAAGCGTCCACAAAGCCATGGGCTGAAAATTTCAGCAAGTTAACCCCACAAGGACACTGACTCATTGCAAGGACACAGAGGCAACAGAACAGTTTGCTTCAAATCCAGACAAGTGTAAAAGAATTGTATTTTCTTTCCTCTTTGGTTCTTTGGAAAGAAGTGACCTTAAAAAAACTGAACATGCTCATGTAAATGTGTTCTCTACCCTCATCCTCCAGCACTCATCACACCCTCTCTGCAAACAACCCTGGCAAGAAGAAAAACAGAAATAAAGGAGTTTATCACATAGCACAATTGTCAGATTCAGCAAAGTTTCAGCAAAATGACATATCAGAGACTTCTGTGCTTTGGGTGGGGCAAAGCACTTAAACCACTGCCCACGAATCAGACTGACACCTTTATAAATGTTAATGGATTTTTTAAACACTCAGGTTAATTCAGTATATCCCTGTTAATCTCATGATTGGGACATGTTTTCCTGGAGATGAAACACAAAAAAAACTCAATGGGAAAGAAAACCGGTAGGATTTGATTGTGCTTTAGCTAGTAACTGAGATTTACTATCTCAAAACAAGTTTTTAGATGACTTCTGAATAATGGGCTTAGAGGATTTCTTTGATTTCATAGGGCTTACTAATAGCACTGTGTTTGTCCATTCAGCCTAAGAGTTGATTCTTGACATGCACATAAGGATTCGCCAACAAGGAAATGGTACTGCTGCCTGTGAAGCCTCTTAGCTACTGATGATACTTGCAGCAGATCTTCTACTAATTTGGTCAAAAGTGTGAGCCTGCTTAGAGCTGTAATCCCTGCAAGGCCTTTCTGCAAAGGGGTTGCAGCTGACATGAAACACTGTTTGCTTTCTGTTTACTTTAATACCTTACAAAATAACTTTGCCTTTGATTGTTACCCCATACATCCTGGGCAAAGATACCCAGAAAAACCTCTGGAGTGAAAACCCCCTCTCCACAAACCAGGATTAGAAAATAATCTGTTTGTTAAGAAAAATCAGGCAGCACATGTAAGTGCCCCAAGTGGTGTCCGCAGTGAGGTGAGACGCATTTTCATCAGTGCTGTGAAGCTAATGTGGGTCAATGAGGTATCGTATGCCAGAGACAATGGCTGCCCACTTCTAAACTGTGCCTCAATTTACAAAAGCCTTTCAGACACATCAATCAAAGATTTGAGAGACAAGAAGCTTTTAGAACTGCAAATGAACTGCAGTGAATGTAACTGCAATAGAAGCAAAATAGGGAAAAAAAAAAAAAAGGGCAAAAGAATCAAAAGCCAGCCCCTGCCCTTGTGCTGCAATTACAGAGGTCCTAAATCTGCCCATGTGGAGTGCAAGTGTCTCACTGCCCCTGGCTCATCCTCATTAAATATCCTGTCCTCAAACCACCTTCTAAGTCCATCAGCTCTTCCACTTTTACTCCTACCTCTTAGTGAGGTCCTCTGCAAGAAGCACCTCCTCTCTAAAAAAGCTACATATACAACAAGGCTTTGATTGGCTTTCAAACATCTCTCCTCACTAGCAAATAGAGGTATTGTGGTGAATAACTGCAGCTTTTGCTTTCTTCAAGCCACAGCAAATGTTTTTAGAGGAATCGGATCCTTGTCAAACAACAGCAGCAGCATCACAGCCAAGGTTTCTGCCTGCTGTTCCCAGAATTACCTTTTGTCTCACTGCTACCAAGTAAAATTCAAGACAGTGACAGCTAGGGGAGAAGTGGATGATATTCAGGAAGGTTTGTTTGTCAACACTGTGAAGTTCGTATCAAATCAGATGCTGTAAAAAAACTATCTGAGGCCACTGCATTTACCTCCCAGAATCAACATGCTAGTCTTGTGATACTGAATCATAAAAAAATAGACTTGGGGAGGTCTGCCTGGCAATTCATCAATACCTGGGGCTGGATTAGTGGATTAGTATTGCTCAATGTACTTATACTAATCCAGAAAAGGAAGTGAACAGTTAGGTGACAACTGGTTCATTGCTCACTCCCTTCTCAACTCTGTTTATGTATATATTAAATTACAATGACCATAAATTAGCACTAGTTTGTTACACAATCATAGAGAAGAATTGGGATGCAAAGCGACCTTGAGAGAGCCAAGAAGGGGTCAGCCCTATCCTTGTGATTACACAGAGATCTTCATCTACCCTGTTCTTTGAGATTCCCATGCTGGGAATTTCAAGCCTACACAGATGACACATTGCAGCACCTAGCAATCCTACTATCTGTAAGATTTCACTCCTTCCAATCTCCATTGCTACAACCCACTCTCCTAACTTTCTGCCCCTCCAACTGGGAGAACAGCTTCTTCCTTGTATTTTATGCATTTAAAATTTTACACTGGGCCCCTTTCAGCCTTCTTTGTGCAACAGCAATGGTTTGCTGTCTATCACTTCACTGTTGGAACCTAAATAAGTTCTCCTGCAAGTGCAGACCATTTTAGAGAGATTATATCTCTAGACAGCTCTAAAGTATATAGAAACTTGCTTTTCTTAGTCATCTCTTCCAGACCCTTTACAAACAGACCAGAAGACAACAGACCACAGTCTGAAAAATACTTCTGTAGACTAAACAACCCTAGTCTCATGAGTTCTCCATGCATCATGTTTCCTCACCTTCCAATCACTTCTGTTACATTCTTCTGGAGTCTCCCACTGGCACATATCTTTCCTGAAGGGTAGTGCCCAGAGTTGGTCATATTACTGCTATGTAGCCATGGCCTACACTAACAGATTGTTGGAAATAACTTGTGTGTCTTACAAACAATGCTGCTGTTTATACATCCCAGGGATGTTTAACTTTTCCTTTCTTTTTTGCAACACCATGACACTGTTGACTTATGGTCAGCTGATAATTACTACAACCACCTACAAAGTCTTTTCTTACAACTGCAGCCCACCCAAATGTTTGTCTGCCTCTCCCTTGTTTGTACAGAGGACTACTACTGCATCCATACCGAAACCTGCTCCATCCTCCTCAAATTGCATTCCTTCTCTCCAGTCAGACCTAACAAATACAGTGAACAAAGAGCTGACGGGGTTGGGCATGGTGACGGTACAGTGGTCTATAACACTGGCAGATGGAACTCCATAATGCCAAGTGCAAGGAAAAAAACATTTGAATTATTCAAAACATTGCTTTGTTCAGTCTTTCTGTAGAGAGACCTGACCACCACAGTAGATAAGTCACTGACAACCTCTATTCCATCTGTGATGAGTCACATTGCTTATTTTTTATTTAAGTCTCTGCTTCCAAGTGGGAAATTCTCCCAACACCTCCTGACTGATTCCTTGCTGACAGTCTGCAAGATGCAGCCCAACAGTCTTATAAAGGGGCAAAAGAGGTGCAAACGCAGCCTGTGATTGTGATGCTGGCACCACACAGCTCCAGTTATCGCCAGGGAACAAGGAAGTTCAGGCAAGGATTCCCAGAATGAAAAGCAAAAAGCACAGCTTTCCTCGTGGCCGAGCCATTACCCAGCACAAGCTGCCTCACTGCAAAAATCTCATCTTGACACAACACCCATTTTCGCTTCACATTTCACCTGTGGAGGGTAGTGACCCTGCAAGCTCCCAGAAAGGTGGAGCTTCAACATCTACCTGGGGGTCTACACCTTGGCTGCTTGGCAGGTGAGGTGGATAAAACAAGTGACGGCATCTCTCAAGAACAGTGGCCAGGAAATCCCATCAGAGTCATCCTGGCCTTTCATAAACACTTCAGCAAAAGCTGAAATTCAATGCAAAATAGCAGCAAGAAACAGGAAGATGGATGAAGGGGAAGTCTCAGGAAGTCTTCTAGCTTTTTCAAAAGAATTAAGTCTGGAGGCTTTTGACTGAATACCTTTACTCTGAAATGCCCCATGGACCAGAATTGTGTGGGGTGTCTTATGTAGGGAGTCCTGTACAGACCACATTCCCCAATGAGACCAGGGCACTCCACCTCCTGTGGACATGGTGAGGACAAGCCAAGCAGATCCATGAAAGATCTGGCAATGCCCATCTGATGAAAATTTCCCTTTTTTATTTCTCTTCACACTGAAGAGTATTTTAACTGACATCAAGCTTCTCATCTACTTCAGGTCACAGATTAAGACAGAGCAAAGGTACATCAAGTCATGTATCTTCTTTGCTTTGTAACAGGATCTCCTAATCACTAGAATCTCCCTTACTAATTAGACCTCAACCGACTGAGGAGAGAGTGCTTTAGCACCCAAAAATCCTACAGCCTTCCCCACTGTAGTTTTTCATGCAGGACATTGTTCACTTGTCCAACGGTCCCATCAGCCTCCCAGCTTAACACATGGCCAGGTGTGTCAGGTTCTCCTGACATTGTGAAATACTCCTAATTTAAAGGAATACAAAAGAATAAGAAATCCCAAGTTATCATGCACACACAGCTTCAGTAGCATGGAAGAGAACTGCAAGGACCCTGGTTCTCAGTGAGATGGGCAGGGTAGTCCCATCTCACCAGGCTGTGCAAGCCATGCTATGCCACAGCCATGCTTGTAGCACATCCCCAGGAATCTCAGCAAAAAGGACCCAACTTCTCCTTTAACAGGAGGGGACGAAGGCTGGAGAGGACTCATGGGAGGGAGTACCAGGGAGGCTCTGGGATGTTGCAGCACCCCATTTGTCCACCCCTCAGGACAACTCATGCTGGCCACACAATGAGCCAGCAGTGCTGCCAAGCCAGAGTCTGCTCCATGAAAGGGCCCCATAGTTATTTTTCTTCCATTTGGCATCTGCATTTCCAGCCCATTAGCTGTTCCGTCACAGCCTGGGTGTGGATGCTTCCACTCCTGGGGCACAGATGAGGCCCCATTGATGGATTAACCACCTCAGTGGGCAGCATGAACAGCAGGCACGATTTGTGTGCTCAGGCTGCAGCTGCCAGGAGAAATTGGATCCTAATCTCATGCCGCAGGGGTCATACCCTCAGCTCACAGCCTGAATCACATCCTTGCCTCACATTCCTGACCCACCTTCTAGCACGATCCAGCCCCCTTAGCAAGGAAATGCTGAGGGCTAACTCCAAGCACATCCCTGAGGCATCAGAGGCAAAAGCCATTGCCTGAGACTCCCACTACAACTGGTGGGAAGTGGGAGCAGCTGAGCCCCCTTTAGACCTAGGCATCAGGAGGACAAACTCAAGCCTTGCCTTCTTTCTTTTAAAGGAGAACAGAGAGACCTTTTTGGAGATGGACATGGACAGAGACCCATCAGACCCACAGCTGCATGGATTTGCTTTCCTGGCCTTCTAACTCTACACCCTCCCAGGCAGCGAGCAGCTCAGAAAGAGCAAACCTGTCTGTGCCCCTCCACTTAGCCTTCTCTCATATAACAGGAATCAGGTCTGGTCCTTGATTTGTCAAATGCCCTGCAAATAAATTACACAAGAAACCTCTGATTACATAAAGTGCATTGCACAACACATTATATAAAACTCAGGTCATGGCCCAATCAGCCAGCACTCAGCTCTCCTACATCAAGAAAAATTAATCCGAGGAGCAGCAAGGAAGGGAAAGAAAGAAAAGGATGCTCTTCTTCTCTTAAGGAGGTGTGTGGCATGCATGTGGCAAATGTGCCCAGCGAGTGCACCTCCACCCAAGAGCCAGCCCAAGAGGAGAAGCTTCCAGCCAAACCCTACCTTTTGGCTCCAAGCCCACCTGCAGGATACCTGAACTGGAGGGAGGGTTATGCCTCCTGCAGAAAACAGACCTATAACCACTACCACCTCACTGTTAACCTTGTCTGGCTCTAATCGAGTTGCCCAGAGGCAAAGGATGTCCATCCACCACTGTAATGCAGCTTAAAGGGGAAAAATGAGAAAATTCTCATAGCCATGGAGAACATTTGAAATCTGACAGTAATAGAGCAAGTTTCACACCAAAAGGTGGAAACAAAAACAAAGTGGGAATGCTATGCTGAGTCTGGTGCCAGAGATGCCCCCAAGACATACAGCAGAAGCCAAACATGCCATTTCTGTGCCCCAGTATTCAGATTTTTCCAGGAAAAGTATTTGGAATTCATAGATTCTAAAGCCCAAGAACCCCAATAAATTAGACCCAGCATATCCAATCAATCTACCATAGGGACAGCAGGTGGGACCTGCTCCTTCTCTTGGAAAACCTTGCTCTTGGAGATCCCTGAAGCTACCTGTGGTTTCAGTTCAACTCTTTCAATCACTTTCAACAGGTCTTGAACAGGATTTTGAGCTTGCAAACACTTCAGGGCAGGAAACGTCTGCAAAGGTTTCCACCATGCCTAGCAGGATCAGATCGAATCAGCAGGGATCTCAGTGAAATTAATTTGTTACTGCTGCTGTTTTTAGTGATAATAGCATACATTACAAAGGAAAAGCAATAAATCTATAGGGGAGATACACTGAAAATAAACAGTGAGGTTTCAGCTATGCTTTGAAATACCATGAAAAGGCCCAGAGGCAAAGCAACACTGTGAACTGCTTGGTCTATTGTGGCAGATCTGCTGAGAAGTTTCTTGTACCAGTGGGGAGGCTGAAAGGTGTAAGAAGAGGAGAAATGCCCTCTCTGAGGATTGATTTTGCTGCTGGGCTGGGCTTTTAAATAGAAGATGATATTCTGAAAAACAAGATGTGGATGTGGGAGACAGCAAGGGCAGTGCAGAGAAGTCCTCATAGGATATTTCTGAGCCTTGGAAGGAGATGGTTTCTAATAGCTCTTCACAGGATAATGACCATAAGAAAATCCAAGAGGAGCTGGCATTTTGTGTACTGGTACATTTCCCTTCAGTCACAGAAGTACCAGCTGTCAACATGGAACCACAGAGGTGGGCCAAATGGATGACATCCAGCTGGAGTGGTGTTATACCTCTCTGACACATCCAAACAGAGCTGACGGCAGATTTAGGGTTAAAAGAAAAAGCAACTAGAAACCTTGCCCTGAGCAATAAAATCAAAAGGGAAATTGTGAGTGATGGAAAGGGAGCCAGAGCACCATTCCCTGTAACCAGCCCTGCCCAGGGAGTGACTTCCCACCATGTATCCTGCAGAAACAAGTGAGTCAAGGAGAAGTTACCACAGGCACGACAGGACATGTGGGTGTGCACAGGCAGAGCTGAGAGACAGCTTTCCTCATCGGGTGATGGGAATGGGGAGGATAACTCAGGAGACCTTCTTTACAGCCCAGGTCTCGACGGGTCACGTCAAACAGGTCCTCCAGAGTCAAGGTACCACAGACAGATCAATGTGCAGAAGCCTGGCTGTGGCACCAGGAGAAATTCATACACTTGTAGCCTGCCTGAGCTCAGCAGCTGCTGCAATAGCAATTGGGTTTGGGTTGCGGGGCATCTTCCTTTTCTTCCAAAAATGGTGTTATCTAGGGGTTATTCAGCACACAAAGGCTTTTCTGCACCAAGGTTAGTTCTCTGAGTCACTAGATGGAAAGCAAACCAGCGCCACAGGGGAGATAATGTGTGTAATGCCACAGCAAGAGGGCTCTTGCACAAGGTGCTGGGTTCCCAACAATGACTAGTCCCACACCTGGCAGAAAGTTGCAGGCTTTTATACTCCAAGTAAAATCACCTGGGCAGACACGAGATGCCAACCTGTGGGATGCTCAGGCTGGTTTCACCTCCTGCTCCTCCAGTCGGGAAACTGGTTCTGCAGCGTGACCAGGGAAACCTGGCCCCCATGGTGCCTGCACTAAATCCTCCCTTTGTGTGAAACAGTGTCAAACAGGCGCTTCCACCCATGCTTTCCCCAAAAAGACTGATGTGGCACCCACACCCCTGTCTCACACAAATGCTGCATTCAGGAGATGCCTGCTAATTACCAACGCAAAAAGACTTTGCACTGTGACCTGTGCAAAAGGAGATAATCATGAGGTCATATTATTCTTATTAAGATCAAGCTTTGAAGCTCATACTAACACAAAGCTCCCATCGGAGTCAAAGAGAAGACAACAGAATTTGCAAAATGGTCTCATAGTTGGACCTGGCAAGCCTTACTGACAGGCAGTCAACCCAAAATCCCATTTGATAGGCAGGCTACTGCCTCATAGGGCTTTTTGTCACTGTGGGTAGCAGCACACGACTGCTCAGATGCACAGGGAAAGTGAGACCCTCCAGCTGCTGTGGAGCCCTCCATGGGCCATGGCAGAGGCAATGCAGACCACCACTGGCCTTCCTGTACCTGGGATTTCCTCTGTCAGGGAACCGATGATGATGAATACTCATTGCACCACAGAACAAGGCTCAGAGGAGAACACTGCAAACTCTGGGGGTCAAACCATTCTACAAAGCCAAGCAATGGAAATTACTAGTGGCGCATTCTTGGCCAAGCAACAACTATCTTGGTACAACATAGGCAGTGGACAAGAAGGATTCCTGGCAAGGCACTGGCCCATCTTCCAAGGCTCTGTTAAGCTTCAGATATAATGCGGAGGAGTCAGCACTGACCTCCTTCACCCAGTGGTCTTCACATGATGATCAGGGGAATCCATACTCGAATCCCTTCTCTCCCTGAAGAAATCAGACTCAAAACTGAAGAGATCAGCCCCCATGCTAACAGCCACCCTGAGTGTCAGATGGCCACAGGAGAGATTTCCACACCTCTCTTTTCAAAAGCTTTCCCACTTTGCCAGAAATAATCCCAAAGAGAAAGTGCAAGTCACTTCCATCAGAAAGGGCATGGCAGAGGGCCTTCAGCAGGAGAGCTGATGAGAGCCCTTCACCTCAGTGCCATCACAAGTCCACTTGAGCTTTCATGAGAGACTGGGGTTCAGGTGTCTGCAGGTGGGGAGGGAGCTGGACCTGGCTCTCCTGCAACCACAGGATGGAATAGAGAGGTAAAAAGGTTAAAATGGGAAAGTAGCTGGGCAAGGAAAGGAAGCTAGCTGTAGGAGAGGACAGACCAAGACTATGTACCCTCCCGTGCCTGGAATTAAGGGAGATGGAAATGGGGTTATTTGGCATAAACACCTCCATTCTCAGACTGGAGCATTTTGGGAATTCTCCTGCTGTGCACTATATAGAAGCCAGAGCAGTTAATACTGTGTTTACTAGATGGGAAAAGCCACTGGAGTTAGAGGCATTCCTGCTCCACAGCAGACCCCTTCCCCAGGTGTCCCAGGGGAGCCCCACACAGGCTTTCCATGCCTTGGTTGAAAATTGCCACGATGGAGCTGCTGTGCCTCAGACTGCGCAGGGAGGGTCATGGGGCAGAAGGCCGCAAGATGCAGGTGCAGCAACACTCAAGTTACCTACAGTCCAGTGCAGAAACAATCTGGTTGCTGCTGCAGGGATACTAAAGCAACCACTGAAGTCAGGGTGATGTATGGGGACGTCTTAGAAAGCAGAGGTAGCCATGTATTGCAAGTCCAAAATTGCCCTCTGCATGGGACCAGGTGCCCCCCAGAAGCCCCATAGCGGTGTCCACCCCTCCCCAGGCTCTAGCAGAATAAAGAACATGTTCCCTCCTCCCCTTGTTTCTGGGTCCAGTGCCTGGCTAAGGAATGGCAATGGAAGGTGATACACATATATATCTTGGGAGACAGGAAGCAGTAACATTCACAGTGAAAGTTACCCCTTGAATTAATTATACAGACATCATTGTTTGCTTCTTGCCACGGTAAAACATTTGCCAGCATCTTTCTGTCATATTTATTAGTTACCACAAACATTAGGGCATTTTCAGGGCTCTGATCTACATGCACAGTCAGGCACAATGTTAAGCCAGGACGGAAATTGTCCACACCATGTGAAGGGAGGGAGCCCAAGGGATTTGCACCAGGCAAGAGCTTGGCTGCCAGGTTTAACGCAGCCAACAGACCTATGGTTTTAGTGCTGCTCCTCCTGCTCAGAAGCTGTCTTATAGGGCCATCCATTGCTTGGTGGACACTCTGCAGAAAAAGGTTGTATGTCTGGTTTTGACCAGAGCAGAAGCAGCAGTGCTCACCCCAGAGGCTAGGTGAGGAGCACTGCTGAGCCAGCCTGGTGATGCCCTGTGCATGGCTTGAAGGCTTTCCCTGCACCATTGCCCTTGCTGCATGGCCTGGGAGAAACATCAGCATGGCAGCATCCCCCCGGAGGGCAGGGGGAGGCAGGTTGTCAGGCAGCTCAGCAAGCGGGTCTCTTCCTTGTCATCTTTTTCAACCTTTTACTTTTTTAAATCTATTGCTTATCTGCTTCTAGAGCTTTGGGGCACCACTTGCTGCCCAGCCACCTCCTTATCTCCTCTCTGCAGCCTTTTTGGTTAAGGCTAATGAAGTGTCACAAGGCGAGGGAAGCTGGCATCTTCTCGGAGGCATCAGGCATGGGCAGCCACAGGCAGAGTAGACAGATCATGGATGTAACATGGGAACACTTGCCTTCCCTTCTTTGGGTCACCCAGGCACCTCTTGCACCTTCAACTGTTGCTGTGCACTCTCCTATCTCTGCATGTGGGGGTTGGCTCCTTCTCACACTGAGATCAATGATAAATGTGGGGAATAAATAACCAAAGTAAATTGAGAAAGATCAGCTCATCAGGCCAAGTGCAAACACTACCTAGTCATCCAGAGAGCGTCTTGTAACGTGCAAATGGGAACTGATAGAGATCCTCTTCCAAGGGCTAACCCTACTCATAACTGGCAGATTCACTCAGCCAAAACCACCTCCTGCATACCTGGGTGTGAGCATTGCTATCTACCACTGCATCGTGCACAGCCCAGATCTCTCATGGGCCGTGGGCAATTCCCAAATTAGAAAGAATGGAAACATCAGCAGTGCTAGGTCTGTTGTCCTTGTTAGTCCAGCATGACAGGGAGCATTTCAGGATGAAGGTGGGGGGGAGGAACACACATTTTTATCTTGTCACATTCTTGCATATGGAAGGGAAGAGCTGAAAACCCTGTGATGAGCTCTGCCTAGCAAAGCAAGCCCAGCTGCAGGACCAGCCTGTGGATCTCATGCTACAGCCCACTGAAACATCACCTTGGGAACATCTCTTAGGGTTCACACTATGAAAGGGCTCAGTGCCTGGCAATGACAACTACAGCAGTGGAAAAACAGCCTCCCTAAGGACTCGGTGCTCTCAAGGCCCTGCAACTCTCTTCACAACTAGTCTCACCTACTCTTTTTTACCCTGGGGAAGCTGAGCCATGAGAAGCCACCTGAACCCTCTGATAGGAAGTGCTGCAATGGAGACAGTGCCCAGCAAAGCAGATGGTCTCACACCTCACTTCCACTGTGCAGGGCACTGATGAAGGAAGGGACATCTTAGGATCACTCAAGGGGAGGCAACGAGGCAAGACAGCAGCAGGATGAAGCAACAACATGGGCAGCAAAAGGCATGAGCAGGAAAACCTGCTCTTGGTCAGATTCCTTAGTCCAGGCCAGGACACACAGCTATGTCCCATTCCTGGCATTATTGCTGCTGACCCCGGTGGAACAAACCCTGACATCCAGAGATCTGCAAGGCAGATGGAGCATAACCATCAAGGCTGACTGCTGGCATCACCCAGGCCAAAGAGCTCCACACCCAGCAGTTCCCACCCGAAGCCTGTCCATCCTGCTCGTTAGAGGGGGTCTTGCTTTCAGAACCACACTAGATCTTGGTGGAAAGGCTGTGCCACCCAGTGCAGTGATAGGCAGGGACACCTCACCAAGCTCTGCGTGATGGAGGACAGTGGTAGGAAGCAGTTATGAGGTAGCACAGACAAAGCAGACAGCTACCAGGGGAGCAGAGCACCAGGCAGCAAGTCCTGCTTGTCCAACACATGCTGGGGTACCTCCTCTTAGCCCCACACAGTCTCCCCTACCTCTAGCACTGTCCCCAGCATGCACAAGGCACTCAGGGCAGGGGAAGAGTGAAGGAGCAGCGGGATGGCATGACTGTGCTCAGCTTGCTTACAAGGGGCCTCTATGAATCAAACCTGTCGAGGGTAGAAAAACAGGCTTGGCCTTAGAAGTCTAAAGCAATTATTTATTGGCCAACACACGCACACAGAAGAGAGATAGGACTTTGTGAGCTCCTCAGCTAGGTGTTACTGTGCTCGCCACCCTGAAAAGGTGGACAAAGAGCTGCTGCTGGTCTTCACAGCTCCTATGGATTTCCCCACTGTGGTGCCCCAAAACCCCTCTGACTCCCTGTGTTTTTTCCTTTAGGATTTTGCACCTTTCCTTGCTGCCACCATCTCATCCATTCTACCTCTGTTTGCATTCTTACCATTCCCAGCATGGCCATTTCCCCAGCGCATGGCCAGGGTATGGCAGGTTCAGAGCTGAGACTTTGGACTCAGGTTGCTGAGCCCTGGGAGCAGGGGATTACCCACAGATGGGCTTACAGTGAGATGGGGTGAGGGTGGAGAGGAGAGGGAGGGCGTCTCCATGCCTTTTGCTTGAGCTGTTCCATCTTGCAAGGCAAAAAACCCCAACAAGAGTCCCTTGAGCCAGATAGTGCATAAAAACAAGCACAGCTGCATCATGAGTCACCTCTAAAGACAGGAAGGTAAAGTTGATGTTTCCCACCCCCTGAATGCAGAGCACAGTCTGGCATTGCCACTTCATGCCAGGGGAGCATCTCCCATGGAATAGGAGACAGGCAGCCCTCAGGGACTGCACAAGCCAAAATTCAGCCTGAGAGGAGCAAACACCACAGCAGAGCTGATATGTGGTCCCCAGCTGCATGTCTTGTGAGACATTCAGCAATGTCCCTTTGAAGTCCCAGCTCAATGGGGTCAGGGCAAACCTCCCTGCAGAGGCAGGACCCAATGTGCACATAGAAAGCACAGACAGCATCCAACCATCTGCTGGAGACCGCTCCTTGGACATGTTACTGCTGAAATCCCAGGTGGATTAAAGATGAATACAGGTACTTCTCACACTACTGCCACGCTCCCACTGGAAAGACTAAACCCAAACCTACCTCAGAGTAGCCCATGTCCTCTGTGCTGCTGCAGAGAGAGAGGCGTGAGAAGCTTCCACCTGCTCTGCCCTTCCCAGCCTTTCCCTCTGTGTCCCAGGAGATGGGACAGGGTGCGGAAGCAGCGCTCAGGATGACTGCTTATGGGACCCACGGGAACTCAGAAGCCCAGCTAGGGCCACTCTACTCCCACCCCAGCACCAGGCAGTGGTCATCCAGCCCCTCTACAAGTTCGGTGGGAAGGCAGACGCTACCCTCCAGCCTTCCTGCCTGTTTCACCAACCAAGCGGACACATGGGCTCAAGGCACGAGCTGGATGGGCACAGCTTGTGCAGGGTGTTGTCCTCTCAAGGCTCTGCAGACCTTTTTGGGGTAACGCAGGTTCAGGCTGTCCTAGCAGGCAGTACAAGGGTAAGCTGAAGCCCAAGGATTTAACTGGAGATAGGTATGCTACAGAAGGCAGTGTGGAGTCAGGCTCGGCAAAGCAGAGGGCAGTGCAAGCTCTACACTCTTCTCACTGCTACATCTATGCCTACCACTCCCACTCCCAGGTTAGGTACTTTTGTTGGCAATACACACGGCCTGGATCCATGTTTTCTTGATAACTCAGTGTGGGTGATCCCCAAACAGACCCCAGCTCCCATGGTACCAGTGTGTTGCAACACTCCTGCCATGCATGCTGAGCTCCTTATTGGAGCTGTTCAAAACACAGAAATTCAGGGACAAATGGCTGCTCGAGCAGTCAACTCACCTTTGCTGTCCCCTGCAGTTTCCAATGGAGGCTGTTGAGTTTTTTTATAGATCAACAGCTCCCCAAGGTCTGCAGCACATGCGCTGGCACACCCGAGGTCTGCCCTGGCTCAAGCCGAGATCCGTTTGCCCCAGGGGTACTGGTTAAAGCTGTAAATCCCATGCTGAGCGAGGCCTGCCAGTTCACGTGGCCCAGCCAAAATTCCTTAAGAAAAACTAATAATAATAAATAAAGGTTTGCTGGAAGTGCTGGCACGAGCCCGAAGGAGGTTGCTGAGCTTTGCACAGAAACCTACCAACAGTGTTGTGGTTTCAGATGAAACTCAAGACACGCGAGTCCTTCAGCCGAGTTTCGCTGCTGGGTTTCAGTGACTCCCTCAGCAGCAGGAGCCAGCCACCACTGCAGGATGTGGCCAAGGCAGTGCCAGGAGATCAGGCTGATGGCTGGGAGCCCAAATGGCCCCCTGGCTCCTCCAAGGCTGCAGCAGTTGGGCTGGTTCAGAAGGCAGAGGGGAGTTGGTGCACCCTGTAGCTGTGATAGCAGGGTGCCCTGGCAGGCTGCAGGTCCCAGACTTCATCTTGCTCCCCATAAGGTGGCAGGCAGGTAGCCCAGCCCTCTCCAGCTTGCACTGGGGATGCAGTGGTGGCACAAGGGGGTGGCACCTGGCTCACAAGCCACAAAATGCCGCTGTTCCTGGGCAGGCAGCCCACACACACCTCCACCACCAGCCTGCCCTGGTGTGATGCCCAGTGGACCCCGGGGCACCTCCATGCTGACCATCCTCTCCATCCCTGCCAGCAGCATTGCCATCAGGAGCTGCAAGCCCAAAGCATCATCCAGCCGCTCCCTCTCTCACCCTGCATCCCTGAAATGCTGTGGCTTGTAGATTCACGGCTGCTTGCTACTGAGCAGGCTGTTTTCTCCATCTCCCACCACCAAATAAATTTTCCCCCATGCAAAACTATTTCCAGGGGCAATCACCTTGTGGGGAAAATCCCTTCACCCAGGCAGACCTCTTCTGCCCTCGACAGAGAAGGGACGGCAGTGTTGCAACATCCCATTTCAATGGAGCTGCCCCACAGCTGCACGCTGGCACCTGGAGGTGCAGGAGAGGCCTCACAGAAGTGTGTTATGGGCTGATAGTTTATCTTGGATCACTCTCAAGCACCAGCAATCCCACACCCCTGGGAAGAAAACTCTTGGCAGCTTTGAACGTTATTCTTCAGGCTCAGCAGCAGGCACGTGGAAATATTTTCATGATTAAGAACAAGCTATCTGTGAGATGCTACACTGCTCTTCCCAGCCTGCAAAGTCCTGAGGCAGCATCAACTCGTTAGAAGAGGGGGTGAGAGTGGCTGGAGCCATGTGCCTGCTCCCAGCCCTGCTGGCAACTCACCCTGTGGCTTTGGCCCCATCACCTCCACAAGCCTCACAGCAGCCAGTTGAGTCAGGAAGATGAAGCAGCCATGTGCCCGCACCGCCAGACTGTGGCTGTAAGGCATTTGTATAGTGCTTTTCACACGCAGGTGGAAAAGAGCACGGCCACGCAAGGAAACTGCTGGGTTTGCCCCCCACCCTGGCCCTGCGGAGATAGGGGAATGGCTGCTGCATTGGGGAAATGGTGTAAGCACAACAGGGAGGAGAGGTTTGGAAAAGGCCAACGCTTTTCCCCAGCACAGCAGCAGCATCAGTGCCGCAGTCCCATCTTGGGATGGACAGCACATCACTGGGGTAAGCACGGATGGCGAACATGCTTTTGTATGCTTCTGTTCAAGGCTGAGATGAGGTGCAAGTCCACGGTAGGGAAAGAGCAGGGGAAGGGGCCCTGCAAGCCCATCTCGCTACAAGCCAGCATAAGCGAGAAAGGGAGCCATCCTCCTACCTTGGACAACAGGGACAGCCTCCTCCTATTTTCAGGGTCATTCCAAGACCCATGGCTGTGATGTACCACCCCATCCCTGCTCCAGACCCCACGCTCCCCCTGGTGCTCTCTCCTCAGCTGCTGTTCACACCCTCCATGTCATCCGGCCTCCCTACAACCATGAGAGCTTCTTGGCAGGGAAAGGATCTGATTGCCTCTTTGCGACAGGCTGTGGCAAATCGCTGGTGCTAAATAAATTGCAGTTCCTGATGAAAAACATCACCATCGTGGGGCAGGAGCTGCAGGGAATTGCTTTCAGCTGTGTCAAAAGGGGCCGGGGGCAGGAGCTGCAGGGATGGAGACTGGGAGCCCTCACTCTTCACTCCCAGCCGATGATGAAGTTGGCACAGGCCACCAGTCCCCCAGCTACCTGTACCAGGGAAAGGCACATGGTTCCCCAATGCCTTGCCATCCCCCAACAGGTACCCAAGCACCCCCAAAAACGTGAAGGAAAGACACAGACATACCTACATAGATATAAGGTATAGGGCATGTTTAAGGCAGGGCAATATATTGCCCTGTGTCCTTGCAAGGGAGGGACATGAAGGTCTATTCTGAAGGGCATAAGGGAAAGAAAATGTCCTTGGGATGGGACTGCCAGGGGAAGAAGGGATGCAGTCCTGGCACTGTGGTTGCAGGTGGAGGGTTACCCTTCTACAGCCACAGGCTGGATAGGGAGGGAGCCTGGGAGTCAGTTGCCCATTATTCCACTTGGCTGAGCCTTTAGCAAAGCTAAACCACACCAACAAGACCTAACAGTGGGAGCTGGCTCAGCCTTGCACTGTAGGACGATCCTCACACAGGCAGTCCTGCCCTGTGAGCCCTGATCCCACTGGACAGAGGGACATCACCACCTGCTCCTCTGCTTTTCCTTTGGTTTGGGGCAGGGGGGGGCCTTGCTCCAGGGCAGGGTCTGCTGCTCCATGGTGTCACCGCAGAGCTGGCTGCCCACCAGCAGTACAATGCCCCTTATCCCTTGCCCTAACACCACAAGGATCTCCAAGCATGCAGGAGGACACACCCTGTGGCAGCATCTCCAGCCCACAGCCATGGTCTTGCCCTGTGTTAATGAGAGGCAGGTCAGCATTCAGCAAAACCAAGCTTGGCTACCATGTACATTTGGCAGAGACCAGTGAACTACAAGTTCGCAACCCAGCAGAGCCACTACTGTAGTTTTCCTCCCTGTGCTGGTTTTGGCTGGGGTAGAGTTAATTTTCTTAATAGTAGCTAGTACAGGGTTATGTTCTGGATTTGTCTTGGTAACAGTGTTGATAACACAGGGATGTTTTAGTTACTGCTGAGTAGTACTTACACCTAGTTAAGGTCTTTCCTGCTCCTCACCCCACCAGTGAGCAGGCTGGGGGGGTACAAGGAGTTGGGAAGGGACACAGCTGGGACAGCTGACCCCAACTGACCAAAGGGATATTCCAGACCAGATGATGCCATGCTCAGCAGATAAAGCTGGCAGAAGAAGAAGGAAAGGGGGATGTTCAGAGTGATGGCATTTGTCTTCCCAAGTAACCATTATGTGTGATGGAGCCCTGCTTTCCTAGAGATGGCTGAACACCTGCCTGCCGCTGGGAAGTGGTGAAGGAATGCCTTGTTTTGCTTTGCTTGCATGCACGGCTTTTGCTTTTTTTATTAAACTGTCTTTATCTCAACCCATGAGTTTTTTCATTTTTACTCCTTTGATTCTCCACTCCATCACTTCATGGGGGGAGTGATTTGCCAGCTGGGGTTAAACCATGAATTCCCAAACACTGTGATCCTCAACATTTTAACATGCACGGAAACAACAGGTGATTTAGCCAAAAGGGAGAGACTCCAGCTAATAAATCAACACTGTCCCAGGCTCTTGCCAGGCCCTTTGTGGGCACCTCCCTCAGCCCTTCCAGGCACATCGAGGAGGAACACAAACAGGAACAGTCTGGTACCTTCAGCAGAGCAGGAGCCACCAGCACAAGGCACGAGTGTTTCTGTACCAGCTCACAGCCAACTCAAGCCCTCAGTACCTTTGTTAGTGACTGCAGATGAAGCCCTGAGGAGCAGATCCCCCCTTTCTTGCTCTCTGGTGGGACAAAGCACTGAGTTTTCTGAATCTGGTCACGATGCTTAGCAGGAAAGTGGAGTAATGGGGACATCCTTGATGCACTCTCGGTTTGTTCCTCTGCAAGAGTCCACCACAGCAACACTAGCATGCTCACAGCCGATGCCTATTTTTCTCCTAGTGGCTGCTGAGCTTTCAGCACTTGGATCTGGTGCAGAGACTTCACAGCACCAGAGGATGCATTTTTGCATCAGCTCATATGGTTTGAGCAACTTGCAGTTTTGTCCTGCTCCCTCAGCACAGCCTATGGTGCCAGCAACCAGCAGTGCTTCCCCTACTGCCAAACTACCCTTCCTTTCCCAACCCCAGGCCCTTTCCAGACCACATTTCTACCATTTTTCAATTCTCCCACCCTACCTTTTGATTTTTCCTTCCCTGTTGTGCACCCTGCACTTGCTAAGTGCCACCCTCAACCCTTGAGCAGCGTCACTCTGCCTTCCCAGGCAGACCATGCGCATCAAATGCTGCCGCCTGCCAGACCCACTTCGCTATCAACACTTCCCAAAAGCTGCTGCTTTGGCCAGGAAAAAACACTTCACGTCCAGAGCATTTTCCCGATAACAGAAACCCCAGCAAACAAGCCATCCCCCAGCCAAGCAGCACAGCCACTGTGGGAACAGCAAACTAGGGGAGGATATTCCCTTTATGTGCCAAAAACCAGGCAACCTCTCCTTCCCCAGCCAGCCACAGAAAATTAGCCTAAGGTTTTCAAAAATGACCAGTGATTATGGGTGCCTGAGCAAAATGCTCCCTACAAGTGCTTTTATTTCCAGGACGCCCATGCTTCTTGCCTTCAGGGGATCAGCCTTAAGTCTGACAGACACAGAGACCCCAAACCACCTCCAAAAAGATCTTGGCTGACCCAATGCGCAAGGGCTGAACAGTTCAGCAGGCACTGTCATGTCCTAAAGTCAGAGCAACTCAGTTTCATGGATATCCTTTGTCAGAATTAAGGTGAAATGACACCAGGGGACTTCAAACAACAATCAACGTTTATTCAACCAAGCTAACCTTGCCCAAGTACAAGTGAACTTATCAATATGAACCTTTCATCATGTCATTAAGCCAGTGTTTGAAAAGAGAAGGGAGGTGTAGGAAAAGAAGTGGAAAAGCAACATGAAACTGTGTCTGAAGGAGAGCCCTCCCATAGAGTCACGAGGTTCAGAGAAGACCCCCTTGCTTTCTAGGCTCCTTCTCAAAGAGAAGCCCAGGGGCAGCTGGAGCCACTCCTAGTCCCAGACTTGGTCAACAGTTTATGTTTAAAAGGATGAGATGTAAGGACTTGTGGAATGATGGGGGGGAGGGGCGGGGGAAGAGAGAGGAAGAGAGAGAGAGGAAGAAAGAGAGAAGAAAAGCGTTTCACCAGTCTTGGGTCCAGCATTGGTCCAGCTAGCCTAGAGATCCAGTTCCAGAGGTTGTGTGCCAAGAACTCGTCCTCCCTTCTTTCAGTCAGTAGTCTCGACTTGCGCAGGCAGTTCACGTTCCCGGGGTTCTCGGTGGGCTTCGCGAGTCATTGGGGAGTTACTGGGGAGTTGCCTCTCTCTCCCTGAAGGCATGACCACTTAAGATAGAAGCACAGCCCCATCCTCTGTGGGGCCCCTCCTCCAGGCACATATGTTGTGCTTCTTCTCATGGTCACTTCAGATAAGGAATTGTGGCTTTGGAGAAGCATGCTCCCACCCTCCATGGGGCCCTCTCCTCTGGCCACATTTTCTTGTTAACACAACTCCAGTGCTTTTACAGAGGCTTTCTTCTCCACCAAAATTCTTTAACGAACATTTGAGACATTGACTATAATTTGTCAGACCGTCACAGGCAGGAAAACGCCACAGCACTCTGTGCTCTGATCATCCCATCATCCCAGCTGTGTTCATCAACTCGTTTCCCTAGCTTCATGTCATAAATCTTGCGATTGCCACTCAAAGCTATCAAGGGCAGCTGGCAAGCAGGGATCTGGTGGCAGAAGAAAGGCTACGTCCATGACCCCCTCTCCTGAGCCAACACCAGCTGCCTCCCAACAACCCCTTTTTCAGAGAACATCCTTGCATGAGGTGACACTTTTAGGAGAAAGCTGCCCAAAAGGGTGGCTCAGGAAAAGGCCCAAGAGGACACACCAACTTTTGGAAAGGTCTGCTAGATAGCAAATACCACTGAGCTCTGTCTTGGCTGACTCCATACACCCACTAAGAGTATCAGCATCACTCCAGCCCAGCCTTGCATTTGGAAACACATCCCTGTCTGTGCTCACCCCCCATGCAAGGGAGCCTTGCCATAAAGAGCTTCAGAGGTCTTCTATCTCTCTACAAAATCAATGTGGTAGCATTGCCTCCACATCCAGAGCAGTAGCAACACTTCAAATCCCATTGCTATCACCTCAGCTCCAGCACTTCCCCTCCCTTTCCCCTTGTCCTACCTCTTGTAATATGACAAGGCATGGGTTCTCCAGGGCAGTTCTGTGTTTGTACAGCTCTTGTTTATAGATGGGACCACAGCTAAGCAAACACCTGCAAGCAAGCGCCCACTCACTACTCTGGAAATGGAAACCCGGCACGGGTTGTCAAACAAGCGTGCTCTGAATAACCCAGGCCCTACCCCAGCTTTCACAATAGAAATTAGTCACAGCACACCAACAAGAGCAGTAAATCAGTCAACAGGAGATCAATTTGCAACAGACGCCTCACTTGTCCTCTCTTATGTATCTGACACATCCCTCTCCTTTGGATCCTGCCTTTCCAGACTACTTAGAGGCACAGGGACCCTCTACTCCTGAGGCGCTTTCCATTTTGGATTAGATACTAACTGCTGCTCAAGAAGTCAGAGAGCAGCAACACGCAGTCCCCAACAGCATCCCCAGGCTTTCCAGCTAAATTTCAAGGTGGTTTTGTCCACCCACATTGGCCACAGGTGTCTGCCTTTAGCAGACAATAAAACATGACCTAGAACATTTGCAATATTTGACTGTACAAACAAGGGCTCCAGAATGGCTCAAAGGTGCCTTTAAATACTTGGGATACCGGGGGATTTGGGGCATTGAGGAGTTACTCTTCCTCTGAAAGAAGAGGCAGGAGCTAATGGATCAGCCATGGCTTTGGCAACATGAAGAGCATTGCAAGCACAGCTGGGATAATGGGTTACTTGGGTAACTTTTGCTGACACAGATGTATCCCCTCCAGATGATGTAAGCTGGGTTTGCAGTGGTCAGTTTGGTCACTCTAAAGTGCATTTATTTCAAGGCCTTTGCTGAGACACCAGCATCCGTCAGCAAAATGGACGTTTACACCAGCAAACATCTGCAGAACAGGCCTGACCTAGGCTCACATCTGGCTGCTGAGCACAGTGGCGTTACCTTGTGAAACACTAGCAGGTTGGTACTTGTATGAAGGCTTGGTTACGAGTGAGTTCATCTATCGTCAGTTAACTTGGCATTGTTACTTTTGCTGAAGGCTAGCCTGGACACTTCCTGGCCCTGTGCTGCATGCTGCAAATGGAGATGTTTTACCCAAGGATAGAGGAGCAGAAAGGGAATCCAATACAGGGTGGCTGGAAGCTATACATAGTTTTATGTCTTTTTAAAGGCAAAAAGGAACAGGAGTAGCAATATGATACCTGACAGTGTAACAGAAGCAGATAAAATCAGAGATGCTGCAGGGCTACCCCTACACAGTATCTCCTTCACATAACCCATGAACTACCCCAATGCAGGAGCTGGGCTGGGGAGAAGAGGGGATTACGGCACTGCTCAGCTGCAAAAGCAGAGCTTGTCTCTTCATAAATATTCCCAGGCAGTAAGTAAGCCAGCAATGGGCCACATCTTGTGACAGTCCCAGGGAAAGGGCAGCAGGACCTTCCCATCTGCCTGGTGCAGCAGTGGGGCTGGAGGAGCTCTGCTCCCCTACAAGCTAACGTGGACTCAGCACAGGCCTCTGCCCCAGGGAAACACACAGATATATGCAGTGAGGAGAGTGCCCCGGCTTGAAAGCATTTACACCCACAACACACAGCAAGGTAAAAAGTAAGGACAAGACAGGACTTGGAGGGAACAGGCAGAGCTCTGGCACAAGCAACCAGTGCAGCAACTCAAGTGTTGTCCAACAGCTGCAGTGGCAAATTTAATGGATCTGACTGTCAAATGGCACGTTTGGAGTGAAGATAGATAGGCACAAAAAGCAGGAACAATCTGACTACTGAGGAAAATTACAGCCATCACTGAAGGCAGACTGGGCGATTACAACATCTAGAGGATGATAAAACAGAACAAAGAGAAGCTTAAAAACTAATCCCTAGTTAACCGCTTCTGAAACCTGTTGAAATCACTGCCTGCATCTTGTTTGCTAATGGACCTGTCAGCAGCTTCTTGGGCTGCGGGGTCATGGTGGCAGCAGAAAGTACTGCTTTGATCTCAGGTTTGGTATCTGTTTTGCCCATATAGTGGTTTTGATGCTTTCAGTTTAGGTGTACTCAAAAAGCTCTTGCAAGCAAAGGATGGGCAAAGGACTTTACCAACAGCCTCCCTCAGCCACTAGCACAGGGAAGAGAGAAAAACGTTTCCTGTGATTTAAATATAGCAGATATATCCCAAAACCAGGCATGCTGCACACATATATCTATGACGTAGGACACAATGTGCCTCCAAACACTGGATCAATGGGCAACCATGTAGATGGCATCACCCAGTGCCCCATCTCTGCCACAGCACACTTTAAAATGCTTCAGAGGAAACATTTGAAAAACATGTCATGAATCTCCTCCACAAAGCCTTGGACCCACTTCCAACAGCTGGAGAGGCTGGTAGGTCTTGAAGCTACAGATTTAACATCCCATCTGAAATGCTCCTTAGCAAGCAACTACCTTCTACATTTATCGAGCCACCTGAATATCCACTTGCCTTTCCAAGCTTGATCTATTTTTGGTTTCTGCAATATCTGCTGTCACAAAGTCTGTTTTCTTTACTCCACATGTGATTCACCCATGCTTTGCTGCTGGAACATGTGTGCTGCCTCCATCAGGATAGGATGGGACTAGTGCATTCACTAACTCTTACTTCTCTCCTTCCCCATCAGAAATCCCAATGATCATTTCACACAAGAGAAATAATCTAACACCCCTGCTCAGAGTAGGGTCACCTAAAGCAGGCTGTCCAGGACTATGTTCAGTTGGGTTTTGATTATCTCCAAGGATGCAGACTCCACCACCTGCCTGGGCAACCTGTGCCAGTTGTTCAACCACCATCATGGTAAAAGATGTGTTTTAAGTAGAATTTCCTACATTTCAATTCATACCTCTCATCCCATCATTGGACACCACTGAGAAGAGCCTGGCGCCATCTTCTCTACAATGAACAGGAACACCTTCAAAAGCTTTGCCCATCTTTCTATTTTCTTCAAAATAAAAAGGCATTTGTATTCTTGAAAACAGTAACAGGTCCCACTGCTTTTCTGAACAAGGCATATAAAGATTAAATAGAGTAAAACACACAGCTCTGAGATTTAAAAAGCCGAAAGCTTTTCCTAGGACTGATTTATAAAAAGGAACAGTCCCCAGAGTGAACAAAGTCTCCCTCAGGACAGGCCCCTCTTACACCCCTCAGTGGCCTCAGACAGTCCATTTCTCTGTACAAGCTTCCACACTTTTGACCAGGCCTTCTCCCAAAACCTTGAAGTCCTCCAGAATTGCCTCCACATTGGGAACACAGACCAGCTCGTTGTTCACCATTGTCACCATCCTCCCCTTCATGCTGGAGACCTGCAGGACACACACAAATGTTGCACAAATGGGAGCACCGGCTCAGAGCTTCTTTGCAACCTCTGCAGGCCACAAATAAGAAGTAAGTTGCTCTCCTGCCTTGTCACATCCAACCCCTGCCACACCACTACACTCAATTTTCTACGCTTCACTTCTCCACACCATCAGTGCTCATTACTAGAGCTAAAAAAGTTCAAGAGTAGCCCTTCCAGCCTGTTTTAGGGTTTACCCTGGAGCCATAGTCCAAAGACCACAGGGATGGAGAGAAGTAATGGCCAGGGGCATGGTGGAGATTGGAAGAGTATGCAGGTGCATGGTGGAGCCTGTGTAAGCAGAGCAGATGGGGTATGCAAAAGGGACCACATTGTAAAGCTAAGAGCTGCCTGGGCTCTGCTCTGCTCTTTGGTTGGTGTCAAGACCTTGAGTGGGAAGAGATCCTTGGCTCCACCAGAGGGAAAAAAAAAAAACCTCAAGTTTAATCAAGCCACACTCAGCTCAGATGCAAGCATGTCCTCCTCTCATTTCACCACTGTGAATAACTGTTTCACAACTGCAGCTAGGCTGAATGGCCAATGCTCCCAGCCATGAAGAGAGGGAAGATAAATCACCCAGAGACTGACAGCAGAAGAGCCTAGGCTGCCAAATCTGAGCCATGAGTCATGGGTTTCTTTGCGTCTTTCCTTCATAGAAAGCAGCATGAATCACTCCAGCGTGCCTCACACCTAGCTTAACCACCCTCTAGAGTTTGCAAACCCACATGGCATAGCTGGAAAATATCTCCATATATTGACAGGACTCAGGCACTATGAACCTAGGCTTACCACACCAGCTTCTTGCAGGTCGGGTATTTCTGGGTAAGACACCCAAAGCCATGAGAATGGGACAGCCTGCTGCACACACCAAATGTCTCTGGCAAACAAAGCACTGCCCACCTCCCAAGAGGGGACCAAAGATGAGCAACTGGGATGGAGAGCTCTGTTCTGACCCATGATTATGGTGCTGGGGCTTGTACAGGGATACATATCCCCTTCTCAGCTCTGCTGATAACTGGGGGCACTGTAGCCACAGCCTTATCTTGGCTTCACCCTTTCTAAGAAGGGTCAAAAGTATGAGCTCCATTTTTCAAAGGGCTTTGGGGCTGATGAGAGCTAGGCAAAGCAATTACAATGCAGAAGAAAAGCCCTCTAAGCTTTCAGGGCATAAAGGTAACATGAAGCTTCAAGTAGAGTCAAAAACTCACCTTAAAAGGCTGAGGCTGAAAGCTCAAAGGTTTCCACAAAACTGCAACCACTTCCCCACCATGCTTGTCATAGAAGAACAAGGCGAGATCACTGAAGGCCTCCTGGGTAGAAAACAAACAGAGGCTATGACAGACATCCCAGACCCAGAGTCCATGCCTGATTCAGTCTCCTTTACACAGGGACACACTGTAGCTCCATACCAGCCAGGACCGAAACTGCAACTCTTCCAGTGGATTCCTATCAAGGAAAGCAACTGACAGCCCATGGACAAATCCTCAGTGCCTCCTGCTGCCTCTTTTCCCCCAACCTTGATTGATATATTGCACTGCCTCCAAGTTTTGCATGTAGACCTCATCGCTGACTACCTCTTGCTGTCCTAGAGAGTAGAAACATGATCCACCACCTCCCACAACCCTGCAAGAGCACCCAGAAATCAGCATCCAGCTTTAGGACACCGGACCCCTTAGGTGACAACCCACTGAGTGTTCTTCACCATGGCCACCCATCAGCTGGATGTGGCACTACCAAGTTGTCCTCTCCCAGTGTCCAACAGCCACGTCCAAGACTTCACAGTGCATCAGGTGGCAAGAGGCAGGCCCTACCCAGCAGGCTATCCCCGCCACAATATGTTTCACTACGTGGCAGCAAAGACAAACCTCAGTCAAGGACCTTTCACTGGAGGCCAGCATCTCGAGCTCTGCAATCAGTACAACCAATGTACCAAACCTCCTTCGTTCCCCAGGACAAACCCCACGTGTGCTGTCAGCACACAGCATCCCAAAAGGAAATGTAACAGCACAAATTTTAAGTAACACAAAGTCCTGTGAGGTGCAAAGAGACAGAATGCTCAATGGAGGTACTGCAGAAATCTGCCCTCCTTGCCCCTGTGTTTCAAGCAGCTGTGTCAATGAGTAGTTCATTTGGTGATACTGGGCAGCTCAAAGGGATCTTGCATAAAGAGATGACTAAAGCCCACAGTCTGGTTTCCTGCAAGCCCACGCAAGCTGGATTCCCAGCGCTGCAAGGAGGCAGGGGATGAGCATTACAGCAGAAGTTAACAATGCTGTGTGCAAGCAACTTTTTCAAACACAAATGTCTGGCCCTTCAGCTGAGCACCCAACACACTGGGTTCCTGGAGATATGCATCCTGAGCGCAGCTGACCAAGACAGCCAAGAAGCTGCTCCCTGACACTTATTCATCTTGGTAGAGATTAACATAGTGTAATGGCACATGTTTACCAGGCTGAGCAAATAGCCCCCATCATCAGTACAGGAGAAGTTTCTGCACATGGCCTCACCAGCTTTGGAGCAACCTACTGCAAGAAATACAGACCCTCTGTTCCCTCTTCAGCCTTCTCCTCCTTAGTGTCTCCAGCCACAACTCTGCCATGCTCTTACAAAGAGAGGTCTCTGCTGGCATCACTGTATCATGAGGTTTTCATGAGGATGTGCACGAAAAAAAAAAAATCAACATCAGAGGCAAGCTTGGAAGGAGTCTTGTATAGACATAACAGGATTCCAGTAGGAGAAAAAGGTGGATGGAGTTGGCAGTTCCAGTGATCCCAAAGGGTGGGGTGCCATTTTAAGAGTGAAGACCTGATAAGCAGGGAGCGGTGGTGTTGTCTGCAACCTTCAGAGCCAGAATTATGAGTTCAGACTTGAAGTATCACAAACAGAGGGTAACACAATTAGGCCATCAAGCTGGGAAGATCCTCAGACCTGCCAGTTCATCCCACTTCATGGGATCTTCATGGGAGCAAGGCTGGTCAAGGCATTTTCTTGCCAAACTGGCTAGGAAAGCCACTATCTAAAAATACATTGAGAAAGAGGCAACAGGCCTGGCATTTCTCCTCTGAGAGCTACGGGTTATGCTCAGAGCCCCATCAACAGGGAATACTCCTCCTTTTGCCAAAAGGCAAAGAGCAGGGGGGAGAGAAATCTCAATGAAGGGCAAAACAGCTCAGGGCATGCTGACCACCATTGTGCAGCTTTCTGAACGAAAGGGGAGCAAAGCATGCAAGAACCTGAAAAAGCCCCGCTGTTCTACAGGGTGAGGTCTGAAGTGCTACATGGAGTTGCTCCCTAGGAGAAATATATTTTTTACAGGCATGTCCTGCTGGACAGGAGCCAGGAGCATTCACAGAAAAGGAGCCCTCCCAGGCTCAGCTTATTTCCCAATAAAACCACTGTTCGGCCTGATACCTAGCATGTTTTATCCAGACAGCAGGGAGCAGAGGGCAGATGTTAAAAGGATGGTATCCAGTTCAAAATCACAGCGAAGGGCAAGGTTCTGCACTTGCACTGCTCCCAGCGTCATCAACACTATAGTGCTTTGGGCCGGCTCCGCCGAGCGGTGAAGATAAACATTCAACTCTTAGGAAACTGCAGCATTAAAAGGGTCTGGTGTATTAGTCACCACACTTCTGCTTGTACAGAGGCTTGGGGAGTAAAAGCAAACAGAGTTTGCCTCCCTTTCTACATCCCATGCTCCATGCCCAGTGCCACTGGGCTTGCCTGAGCCTGCAAACACCCTCAAGGGTAAGTTTAAAGAAAAGGCAGGGAGCACATTTGAACCCATACTCCCTTCTCTAGCTGCTGTTATCTTTGGTTGCAATTCAACTTTAAAGACCCAGGGAAAGCTCTCCATGCTCAGGAGAATCCCTGCCATGAGCAAAACATACAGCTGGTTCCCACCTCTCAGAGACAGAGGGGACCTGCAAGCTCAGTGTTGCAATTCAGAGGAGGCTCATTGTCTGGGGAAGGAGTACATGGCGCCTGGAAGAACATTAGCTCAAGCGCTGTAAGGAGCCACCTGGGTTGTAGGAATAAAAGGATGGAGAAAGGAGGCGAGTAAAACAATACCCTGATCTAAAATGGGATTACTGGATTAAGCAGCTCAGGTTGAAGCATGGATTTTGCAATAAAGTAAGTGCTCATTGCTAGTTAAGCAACTACACTGTTGTTGTTTAGGGGTGTGTTTTTTTCACCTAACCATTTATCCACCCATTTTTTCACTGCTCCTACCCAGAGATTGGGCTCATTGCATCACAGCTACTGGAAAAAGAAGAGCCTTTTAGGGAGGGCTCTGCACCTGAAATGTGCCTAGCAGCTCCTCCTGGTACAACTGGCGTTCAAGTGACAAATACATCACTCAACATTTGCTCAGTGCCTAGAACATTTTAAGTGTTCTCAGCAAGGGATCCACCAGTATAAAACCCTAATAAAAAAATAAAAGCTACTTCCAACAAACAACTACATTTGTGGTTAACACTTTATGGTCCTGATGCTCACAGGTTACATGACACAGGCAGAGCCTTCCCCCACACCCAAACAGAGTAAGGAATATTGTCGAGAAAACCAGGCTGGGGTTACTTCTGTGTCAGAGAGGTTTTAAAAGAAAAGAAATCTGAGTGTTAGGTTTGGGATTCAACTGCTAAAAGGTATTTCAAACTATCCAAACTTTTCCACCTCTGAGTGCCTCATCAGAGCCACGTGCATATCCTTGTCCTGAGGGTTTGGGGCAGCAACAAAGAAGTATGGCAAGGGAAAAGCCACCCATCTTCTCCTGGCTGCATTAGCAAACATGCCTTGTCCACCAATCCTCCTGAGACTGAAGTCTTCAGTCACTTCCTATGGTACAAATCCTACAGGACGTCTGGGAAGGCATTACCAACACAGAAGAAACACAGCCATATGTACCCTGTCAGCTCACCCAGTGAGCACAAGGGGCTGATACCTCACTAAGTACGTGTGTATCCATATCTGTATGCACATGCATGTGCATGCACCCCCAACCCTGGGCACTAGGCTAAGGGTCACTTAGCTGCTCTACAGCTGTAAAAGTGGGTAATTTCATGCCAGATATGCCCCTCCAAGGGCATAGATCCAAACAGGAAGGTTTCCTCCATGCTAAGAGAGCTCACAGAGCTTTTTCAGTTCATCTCTGCCCATCATCAGTTGCCATAGGAAGAATCAGCCCTGTCAGTCAAAACAGGAAGGGAACAGTCTGACCTGAAAAGATTTCAGCAGTTCCAGCTACATCCCGTAACCACAGCTTATGTATTTTAAGAAACTGAGAATTTTTAATATTGTTAATTCCTTCTCAACATGCAGTAGCAAGATACACATTCCTACACCACAGAAAGAAGGAAGGGGGCTGTACATATTCCAGATAGGTCTTGTCTGAAGGTGCAAGAAATGCAAAACATTGTTTTATAGGGAAGGATGTTTACAGTGAAGCAGGAAACATTTTCCTGCTCATCTGCACAGGAAAGATCGCCCATGTACAAGATGGGCAGCTCCTCAGCCATGAGCTCTTCCACAGGTATGTACAGCCACAGAAAGCTAATCCTCAGAGAAAGACAGCACTTCACATCCAATGACCTAATGACCTAGTGAGACCAAAGACCCAGTAAGAAACATTAGATATTTTAACAGCCATTATATACATGCAGATGGACATGGCATAGGCAGCTTCAACCGATTTTACCCACCATGAGAATAGCTCTGGACCTCAGGTAGATGACCAGAGCCTTTGGGCTTTGTGAGCTCCCAAAGGCATGCAGATGAGCATGACAAGCACATCTACAAGTTCTGTGTCCTCTGTATCATCTCTTGAGTGCGGAGGACAGCCAAGCCACCCTGGAGCAAAAGCTGCACCAACCGAGCCTTCCACACCACATCTTCAGCATATGCCTAGGAGTTCTGCAGCTTGACAGCCACCACAACACAGATGAGCCATCATGATGGAGGTCCAATGGGAGCCTCATATGAAACACTTAAACTTAATTTAGCCTTGCTGGAAAATCCTCACCAGGACCCAACCCAGTGTTTACTCACCAAGGTGCTCAGGACCAAAAGCAGCAGGGAGGCTTGTGACAGCCAGAAGCTCAAGGGAAGCCCTCCCTGCACGACATCTGGCACTGCTTTCCCTCAAAAGTGTCTGTCTGCAAAGCCTTCTCATCTAGACAGACTCCCAGAACAGGTCTTTCCCATCAGATCTGTCCTGGAATTGAAGAATTTGCCATCTGAATCCCATGACCAGCCTTTGATCTGTACCCAGAGTCTCCCAGGCACCAGAGCAACTCAATCAGACCAGCTCCTGCAGCACATCTCAGGGCAGGAAAAATTAAGGCAGTCAGGACTCAGCACCTCCCCTCCTTTCATTTTCTCCTCTCATTAGGCTCCTTGGGGAAAGCGTGCAGCAATCCTTTGGCTCCAGAGTGCTCCTGCCTTGCTAATGCCTTTGATTTGAGAACAAGGACCTCTCCAGAGCAAACAGGTTGGACAGTAGAAAAGTGGGTCTCCTGCTTACTGGGCCAAGGACACTGGGGAAGATGCTAGTCCCTGCCCCTCTCAACTCAATCAGTATGGCCAAGCATTTAAATCCCCTTTTCACATGGGAAGCTCAGAAAAGGGCAGATGTTTCTTTCCTGCCCATAGAAGAGAACAAAATCCCACAGCATTGCTGCATGAAAGATGTCTCCCTTCATTGCTATAAACCCCCCATGGCGGCACTGTCAGCCCCAGCTACAACCCTATTGCTCAATTCTGTGGTTTGTGGTATTAAGGGATAGCAAATTACTCTGAGTCAAAGCCAGCCAGTTCTGTGTCCAAGTAGTGCCTTCTCATCCAAAACCTCTCATAAGTATTCCCTGCTGTTACCACACTCCTTTCCAGCACCAGCTTCTTGCTGCATTTGGATCACCCCAGGGCTCCCAGTCTGCAGGATGAGAAGGAGCTGAACGCTGCTTACAGTAGTGAAAGCTAGGGGAAAAGAAATACAAGGGTGCTGGAGAGGCTACCAATCAAAGCCAGGTCAAAGCACAAAGCTGACGCAAAGGTCTTGCCTCTAAGCAATAACATGGGTACACTGAGACACAAAGCCAGATGATTTCTGATGGAGTAGTTTCTACTGACACCTGGTTGCTGGTGACCCTGCAGTGCAAAGTCAGCTTTTGAGGCCCTCCAACACAGGTGGACATGGCTGAGTTATCCAAGTTACATATGCAGTCTCACCTCTGTGATTTTTCCAAGGGAAGAAACACCTGTTTGCCCAGAGATATTTATCAGTGCCTTCAGGTCTGCTTGCTACTGCTCTGGAAGCTACGAGAGACAAGTGAACTAGTACTGCAAGATACCTCCAATATGATGGCCACAAGGGAATGCAGCCATACCTATCTCAGAGCCTTCAAGAGGAGGAAAAGCCCCCCTCTGAACAGGGCTGCCGAGGCAGATTTCAGGCTCTCTACCCATAGCTCACTCTGAAGAGAAACCTGTGCCCAGTTCCTGCTCTGTTCCCTCCTGAGCACCCTCAGGTCAAAGAACAAGAAGCACCAAATGAACACAATGCTGCTTCCAACAATGCAATATGACCTTTGCTCATATCTATGTTTCTTCATTGGGATGTTAGTACACTGGATTTAGGACCAGCTGTAATTTGTAACCCAACCAAACCCTATTCTGAGTCTATTATTACCTGTAATAGAGAAAACAGGCAGTAAAGATTCAGACAGCTTAGATGTCACTATTGCCTGGACCAATTAAGTCATAATTGCTTGAAGGATAATGAAACCTGCTTTCCAGGGAAGTCTCTTTTGCACCTTTCACTTCTGGATCCATGTGCTGACACAGAGTTCACTAGAAGCACAGAAAAGTCCTATAAACTACTACACACCCTGATGACTTTCCTGATCAACCACCTCGATATACAGCCAGATTTGCTGCAAGCCGTTAACAGCCTCGCCAAGGAGCCTGCTCTCCTGGATTGTCTCATCCAGCAGTCTCCAGTTCCTCTTCAAGCAAGAAGTCAGCCTCCTGCCAGGTTTCCATGAGCATTACTTAGCCCTGACCCCTTCAGAGACACAGAGGCTCTGGCCCCATGCATACAGGCACCTCCAGTGTCTTGGCAGCTGCTGAAAGGCTCTGTTCACCTATAACCCATTTCCAGCACAGGGTGAAGGATTTCAGGCTTAAGATAGTCTATTTCCTACCCACATCTATGTCTCCTGGTTGAGGTTTCATGGCAGCAGGTCAAATCCTCATTACTTAGGGAACAAAAGAGAGGTGCTGGTCTTGATACTGCTCCTCAAATCCAGACACCAGGAAAGACAGTGAAATAGAGGATGGTTCCCAATCGCTGTGCTTCCTATTCCCTTTTAGAAATCTGGTGCAGGGTCCTTCTCCCCTTCCTTCTTGCATATCCTGGACCCCCAAACCCCACCCCATGCTCTCTACAATGGGTCTGCATGACCTCCAGCTTCTCAACCACCTTCCTTTTCAAAGGCAGGACCACACTGGACACCTCTCCAACCATGTCCTTCCAGCTACAGAAGCAGTGCTACTTGCAGGGAAATTGTGGGACGATTTTGAGGTCTTCCTCAATTTAAGGAGGCCTTGCATGCATCCCTGTCTCTCAATTCCTCACCCCCTAAGACTATCCCAACCTGCTGTGGGTGACAAGAGAACTGAGCCTGCACCTTGCTAGACCTGGCAGCTCTAGTAAACCCACAACAGATTCCTATGGGCAGAGGTCATCATGCAGCACAGCTGGCACGCAGCTTGGGAGGTAACAAGGCTGTGCCCAGGGTGAGGAAACTTTCAAAGAAATGCTTGCAAGTTTTCTTTGTCCATCCCTTAAACTACCTGGGTTAAGAGGAAAGGGGAGCTTGAACTGAAAGGGCCAAGCATCTTCCAGCCTGAACTGAAGTTTCAATTCAGGCACCTCTTTCACAATGGTGGCCAAATACTGGCGCAGGGAGGTGGGAAATCTCCATCCCTGGAGACAGTCGGCATTCCACAGGACTGGGCTCTGCGCAGCCTGCTCTAATGACAAAGCTGGCTCTGCCCTGAGTGGAGAAAAGGGCCAGAGACCTCTGCAGCACACTTCCTGCCAAAGCCAGCCTACAATTCCTACAGCAGTTCTGACACTGCTCACAACACTTCTGTGGGTAAGGGATAATGGCACTTGAAAGTCAAACCAGGTTTTGAAAAAAGGGCATCACAGCCCTTCCTCTGTACACTAACATTTAACTCAGCTACCACACATGAAGCTGGGAAGGGCCAAAGAGGCAGACATTGCACGTCTGCAAAGCACTAGCTGTCCAGATCCAGTGTGGATCACTAGTGCTACCCAGCACCTTGCATATCTTCCCAGCTTGCTAAGGCTTTGCCATGGCCAGACAGTGCAAGAGAAAGAACAGCGTTGACAACTTCGGATACTGATGTTCTCCATACACCCACGCTACCAACTTCCTCTGCCATCATGTAACCAGACACAAAGAAGCCATCCTGGGACCAATATTCAACCTCTATGGCTCATGCAACCATCATCCTAAAAGCAGGAGCCCTACTGGTACCATGCCATGGATTCCTATACATGCCCCAGAAAATATAGGTAACTACTGTCCATCATGCATCCCAGTTGGTGCAACAAGCCATAAAGAAGTCAATTAACTGACTAAAGACAAATGGCTTAATGATACTTTTGCACTGAAATATAATATTCTTCAGCAAAAGCTCCAGGTGCTTTGTATCTGAGGTAATTCTCACATCAGCAGCACTCCCATTTCCATGGAACAGGTGGTGCATTCACCAAGTCTTCTGCTGAAGAAGCTATTTCCAATGCACACACAGAGTGATGATCCCATGCAAAATACATGAAGATGTCACCAACTAGGTCCTGCAGTGGCAGGCAACCTGAATACCAGAAGGCAGCTCACCCTTAGGCAGGTAGACATCCCCTTGTGCCTCCCCAACAGGCCATGCTTACTCTCAGCTCCTGGAGGTAGCACTGTACAGGGTCATAATCCACCACAGGAAAGAGGATCTTTACAGCAGTGCTGTCCTTCACCACGCCCCGGGAAAATGACTTGAGCGGCCGGTCCACACTCTCCAGATGCCGAGGAATCTGGTTTGGATTCAGGTGGATTAGGACATCGTAGAAGTCCAAAGGAGGGCGGAAGACCATCTGCAGGGAGAGAAGACCAGTGCTACTCAATGTAGGACACAGGCTAGCAGGAGATATGAGAGAGGTTTCCCAAGTTCTTGCTTCTGTTTTTTTCCCTTTCTCCTTAGAAGGTGGTAAACCAGACCCAAAATTTTTGTGATATTAATGTCAGAAGTTTGCCAAACATCCACAGGAAAAACATGGCTATGGTGGAGCAACAGGGAGCTCCAGCCGATACTGGCCACCCCATTCCCTCTGAGCTGAGACACGTTCCCTCACACCCCTATGCACCATGCAAGTGCCGTTAACAAGGACTCTGCCGAGAGCAAGGTTGCTCCCCTGTGTACATCTCCTGGTGAATACGCTAAATGTTCTCTGGACCATCCAAGTGCACCAGGAAGGACGCATTTGATTGCCGCAGCCCAACTGTACAGCAAGCTCAACACTTAGAGGAGGGAGCTGCTCCCTACCCACATCAGATAGCTAGCCAGAAGGACTACACTCTCTACCCTATTGCTTTCTTAGGTCAGCAGAAAAATCTAACTACTCTCCCCAGGACTCGGGGATGGTGTCTGGAGAAGAGCCTTCCACAGGGCCAGGCTGGTCCTCCCCAGTCCTGACCATAGACCCCTGGAAGCCCACCCAAGTGCATGATAGTGGGGTGGGAGTTTGAGTGAGGGACAGTGAGCTGAGACCAGTAACCGCACCATGTGTGGCAGTCCCAAAATGAAGTATGGAGTCAAGAAGCTAACAGGAGCTGAATGAGACACCCAAGGGACACAAGGAGCTGTGTAATAATGGGACGGTCCTGCCTGTCCAACAGGAGTTGTCCCAGAGGGCAATGGCATGTTCCATCAAGATGAGGGTGACAGCAAGCCCCATTAATGGAGGGAAGCAATCCCAGACACATAAATATTTGGACTGGCAGGATCTGGATGCAGCTGTATTAAAATAGAAAAAAACTTGAAATTGTGTGTACGTTTTCACAGAATAAGTGATGCAGAGACATGAACAGAGGCATGTGACACTGCCCATCTTGGAGCTGACAGAAAACCCACTGCATGAAGCTGGTTTATAGCCAGGGCAGGGAGAACACACATGAAGAACATGAGTGACCAGCACCAAGTCCCATCTCTGGTCCACGCAGACCCCCCTTTTCCCACACAGCTGACCCACCCCATGGCTTACTGTACTCCCTGGGGAGCAAGGGAACAAAGCTCACAAATCCATGTCTACATCTGCATGAGAGCAGACGCATCCCCAAGTGACCCAAATGTAAAGACAAAAAAATCTTGGAGCACCCTCTTAGACACATGGGAAGAGGAAGCAACTCCAGGTTGCACTGGAAAGACTTTTCCCTTCTCCCTGCCCCAAGCTTTGCTTACAAATAGGTTAGCAGCCCTAGAAAAAGTGTCTCATGTTCATCCCTAAAGAATATCACAGGCCTGGGAAGACACCAGTATGGGCCGGAGGGGTACTTTCAGGATAGGGAAGGATCCCACTGCAATGGCCAAGAGGAAGGGTGAGGGAAGGAGGACCAAGGAGGCTGAGTCAAGGGGTTGGGAAGATGCTATGGATAGGCAACAGCTCATTTCAGGAGGTAACCACCCCCAGCTCACACTGCACCTCTTGAATTTCAGTCTTGGGTCTGTATTGCAACCGTGCTGCACTGGGCACCTCTCACATGTGCAGTATCTCATCCCTTCACAGCCCTGTAACGCACACTGCTACTGTCTCAAGTAGATCTCACCCCTGTAATACTTGCAGCACAAAATGCAGCAGAACTGAAAGCAAGGTCAGTAAATCCTTTTTATATTGTCTAGGCAGAAAAAAAAATCCAATACATGTGGCTGGGTTTTTTTCCGTAGATGAATCTGTCATATTTAATTACTGTTTGCCTTTTTGTGTCCTCTCAGCTTTAACTGCCTAGGTCACTACTTGGTACACCAACAAGCTCCCCTCCAAAACACATGAAACTCCCTTCAAAGGGCAACTAACTATGTCTACATCTCCCAGGTCCATTACAGTAATGGATGCTTTAACTTAAAAAACAACATCACTGAGAAAATGAAGAAGATTAAACTATACATGCCTTTGCTCCTCCAGTCAAACCAAAACAATGTCTTCCAGAAGTGCCTGTTAGCAGCCTACCAAAACCTCTGCCACCTCAAGCTTGGTTGGACTCGAGCATACAAGCCAGATTTGCACAGCTACACCAACACAGAGTCTCCCAGTGGAGCCATTTGCTGCAGTCACAGATACATGACTGATTTGGCACAGGAACATTGTGGGTTTGGTCACATCCCAAGAAAACCAGAGAATACAAGATAAATTTGTTCCAGTCACTGATATTTCACCCCAGGTTGCCATGCAGAGCTGGATCCCCCAGAAGCAGGGTAGCACAGCAGGGCACCAGCCTCTGCGCTCCCCTCCTTGCTGCTTTTTATCCCAGGGCAACCATGCATGGCCACATCCTGAATCCTACTAACACATGCCACGGATCATGACCAAAGACTAGCATGCTTTGCCAATGCCTGAAAACCCTTGTGCTGGCACCACAGGGGGTTACCTTCACATCCTGGCTATTGAGTGCGTCCATGAGCTGCTCCTCCAGGGCGCGGAGAGACTCTAAAGCCAGCACAAGAAGGCGCTGCAGTATCTGGGCAGGGAAGAAAGCCAGAGGGTGAAACTTGGCAGGGACCCTGCTTGCCGATGGGGCCGTCGGAGCTTGCTCTAGCACTGGGAGCAGGAAACTGCCCCACGCCAGTAGTCACCATGGTGCAAGGACAGAGGGCCCAGCTCACCTGCGCTGAGGGTCGCTCTTGGGTCCACATGGAGCTCCACTGGTCTTTGGGAGTGGCAATGAACATGACAGGGAGGCGAGAGCGAGCAGCCACAAACTTGTTCTTGATTTCTGTGCAGTCAGCCTCTGGAGAGGATGGGCAGATGGTTGAGATGCTCTGCCCATCCACAGACCTCCAGCCTCCTAACCCATGTATCACAGCCCAGAAAAGGACAGTATAACTGGCTTTATTCTCTCCCAACCCTCTGATCCCACAGTCCACATGCAACCAGAGTTTCATCACCTTGGGCTTGCTCTTCTCTCAGGCTTCCCTCAGCATCCATGTGTGGTAAGTTCTGGAGACAGGATGCAGGGCTAGATGGGCCTTTGCTCTAAATCCACCCAGGTGGGCCCAGACATGGCAGGCACTGGGACTGATGTGGGCTGGGAACTCACGTTATAAGCTAACAACAGAGTTTGTGCCCAAAGAGTTTTCTATCTATTTCCCCACCACCATCTCTCAAGGGGGAAAACCAAATAGCTCTTTGGCCAAAACCAATTCCCATTTAGTTCTTTAAAAAAAGCTGGACGGTACAAAAATATCTGTTTCCAAAACCCAATTCTCTCTGAAGCAGCTTGACTTCTTTTTATAAATCAGCTTTAAAAGCTGGGTGTAGCCATCTCCCCCACCCCATAACCATGCAAAGCCAAGACAATCCCATGGCTTCTTCTAGCTCCTGGGGAAAGACAGCACGTATCCAAAAGACATACCACAGACAAAACATGAGGAAAAGGGCAGGACCATAGGTCTGAGTGGATGTACCACTGCACTCCTTTGGAAAGCAGAAACTTTTACCAGGAGATCTTCAAGGCTCAGGAGGCAACAAAACCTGGAGGACTGCAGCCTTTTAGCCCTTGCAGGTTTTGAAATCGGGGACTAACAAGTCATCTCCATGATCTGAGTGGCTCACTGGGGCTCTCAAAGCAGACACATAGCAGAAGGCTTTGAAGCTTCCCATTCAAGAGCCGAACTGCTCTCCCAGCAAAACTGAAGGTTTGGCACCCCAGAGCCAGAGTAAAGCCTCAAGCAAAAATGCCAGCTACAAAGAAGCAGACGGCTTCAAAGACATGACCACATCCAACACCACCCAGGTTTGTCACAGTTTTCAGCGAGACCAGAAGCAGCAGATCATCACCACCAAGATCCACTTCTTCAAAGGCAGGCAGCGGGAAGAAAAAAACCATGCCACAACCAAACCCATCCTGAAGCCAAGTTAAGCACAGCAGGACAGGAGTTAGGGAGTGGAAAACCTCCTTGCCCCTGGCAGAAGCTGTGACGCTCCATGTATTCAAGACACCTAAAGCCAGGTGCTGACCAAGAAGGGCTCAAGACCCTCACACCATGGCTCTACTGCATGCTGCCTGCTCACCTGTGAGGCCAGCATTCAGGTTGACAATCAGAGGGTTGTTCTTCCAGTCAAAGGTTGCCAGCAAGTCAAGGAAGCGCAGGAACCCCACCTGGGGAGAGCTGCAAACAAGATAAAACAGTTCAGCACTGGCATTTGCTCCCCTGGCAGCAAGAGGGGCTGGGCTTCAGGGTGAGTTAGCAATGCCCAGCCCACACACGGCTCAAGAAGGGATGTCTGTGGTGGGAAAGGGAAGTCCACAACAAGCATGAGGCACTTCCCCTTCTCCAAATCCCCAGGGAAACTCCTTCCCCCTTGTTCTTTCCTCCCCAGATAAAAGAAACCAGCAAAAAGTGAAACATTGCCCCCAGTCACCCCATCTCCTGACACTATCCCCACACAGATTCCTGGGGTTGGAGCAAGGGGCAGAGAGAGGGCTGCTCCCATCTCTGTTGCAGCTCTGAACACCGGTCAAGCTCCCACTGTGCCTCTTCCCCTGCAACACAACAGGTATGTGAAACCAGACAGCTGGGAAGACAGAGCTCTGCTAGCAGGGTATTTTAGGAGACAAGAAAGCATTCTAGGCATCAGGCTGTTACTCCTGCTACTTTGGTGAACGAAACTGGACCCCAAGTGCAAGGCAGAGTAATCTTTTGGATCCACACAGAGCAAAACGCTCCCTTTAACTTCACTTCACTCCCTCTGGGCCACATCCCATCCACCTGCCAGGGGCCAGCAAGCAACTGGCCCCACAGGGTTATTTACTGACATGCTACTCCATTCAGCTTTCAGCAGCCAACCTTTCGCCCTTCCCTCAGAAGTCCTCTCCAGAACAAAGGAAGGCTGCAGCCACCAGCACCACTGTAACATCCCTCCCAGGGAATGGAGGAGCCCCAGCATGCCGGTAGCCACAACATAGCCCCTGCTTCTCCTAGCCCATCACCCCCAGGATGAGGGGCCCCACCAGTCCTAAAGAAGGCACAAGACACCCCATGGTTGTGCCGCCAGCACCCAGAGGCCACAAGGACACTTCCTGCCATCCTCACCTGCTTCCCCCTTTTCTCTGCAGCACACAGCCCCACAGCTCCAAGCATCCCCATCTCCTCTGGCCAGCCACTTCCAACAGGGCTTGGGACAGCATTTTGGCAGCACAGGAGCCTCACATGCCCTGCTATGCACCCTCCCAGCACCTCCTGCCCCAACAGCATCCCATCCTTCCTCCATCCCCGGTAAGGAAGAAAGCACTAAATCCCCACTGGGCCAGCACGGGCTCCTCATCCTCACCTGGGTGGCGTGAAGGGGGCCGGGTGGAGGAAGAGAAATGCCACAAGGAGGTCCACACACTCCTCAGAGATGTTGTCACTCAGAAGCTGGGCACTGATCCATCGCTTGGCCAGACGGCAAGTGCTGCCAAAGACAGGGTGCTGCTGCTGGAGCCTGCGAGGAGGGAGACAAGCCACTGCTCAAGCCACACATCCCAGCACCCCGAATGGCCTTTTGGCATTCCAGAAGAGAGAAGGGCAAAAACCTGCCAGGAACATGTGCACAGCACTATGGGCACAAGGCACTCTCTGAGGGTGTTGAGATTTTGGGGGAATGAAGGGGAAATGTTGCCACATGCTCCTCTCTAACCATGCTGCTCTTTGGTACTTGTCCCCCATACCAGTGACCTCAGATGTGACAACAGGGCCAACTGGTGCCACCCTCACCCACATTCATCCTTCCATCCTCCCACAGAACCTCTCACAAGGTGGACTGAAGGGCCACTCCCCATGGTGAGCTCCTCTCACCCCACCATCACCCTCCAATACTCAAGGGCACCTCTACACTGGCTTCCAGCCACGTCCTGTGTCCTGGCCCCCCAGGCACACCCTGCCTCACCTACCCATGCAGGGAGCTGGTTAGATAGGGCAGATGCAATGTCTCCAGCTCCAGCTGCCGAGACTCGTCTGTGTCCTGGTACTTCAGCATCCCTTCTGGGGTGACCACTTCCTTCAAGATCAGGGGCTCCCGGTGGTAGGCTACTTGGAGACGGAAAACATAGCCATCCTGAGATGAGAGCAGAAGGTGAAGTCAGGCTTGGTGTGCTACACTGCACCTCAGGAACACAACAGCATCCTTGCCTCAGTGCAGTCTCACCATGTTCTCTCCTATACCCATCACCCAAATCCTGGTTTTGTCCAATGGGACCACTGCCATAGCCCCCCAGTTGCCTCCTCAGTAACAAGTCAGGTCTGGAGAAGGTCCCCATCACCACTCTACCTTGTACACATCGGTGTGGGTGACCGCAGGTCTGCAAACCAACTGGTGCTGCTGCTGGAGGAGCTCAGCCAGCTGGAGGTGGAAAGCCGCCTTGATGCGCTTGATGGCTTCTTTGTCCTGTGGCCACTGGCCACTACCTTCCATGTGGCAGATGACTGGGAGCAAAGGGACAACAGGAGGCCAATGAGCTCCATGCAGAAACAAGGTGATGGATTGGGGTGGCTGGGACTATAGGTTACAGAAGGAGAGCAGGAGGAGCCAGGGTTCTGCTCCTGCCTGCAGCACACCAATGCATCAGTAACAGAGCCAGCATCGCTGCCTGCCTCCAATTCCCCCCACCAAATCATCTCCTGCTCACATCAATCCCCACTTACTCTTCAGTGGCGCTATGTAGGCAGGGCAGGGCTTCTCCTCTGAGGGAAGCAGCAAGTTCTTGGTCCTGATTCGGGTATGGAAGGAATAAATCGGCTTCATGGGAACGGGAGGGAAGACCTGAGAGAGAGCAGCCACTCAAGGACTAAGAAGAGGGAGTAGAAAACCCAGAGCACCGCGCACCCCCTTACCTCAAACCTCCTGTCCTAGCAAAGCCCTCCAGCATGGAGGGCTTCACCAACTTGCGCATAGCAAGCGCCAGGGAGTGGGCAGCAAACAAGAAGCACCACATTGCCCTGAGGGCTCTCAGGAGCCACAAAAGCAGAGAGTGACTAACTCTCTCTGCCCCCACTCACCCCAGGGCACCCCCCCCCAGCTCCTTGTAGACGCCTGTGCGCGGCCTGTGCCCATGGACACTCACATCTGTGTACCGGAGGGCTGGATGCACACCCTGCACAGCTGTCACCGTCAGCGGCAGCCCCTTCAGGTTCCAAAGCTTGCGACTCAGGTCATCGTAGGAGCAGACAACACTGACCATGGCTTCCTCGCCCGTCCCCAACTCCTGCGGACACACAACCTATCTGTTCACCTCTCCCACTCCTGCAGAGGCACCCACCTTGCCTCCCTCTCGGACTGGCATCACAGCCAGGCTCCAAGGATCCAGCACTGCCACCCCAGGGAGCAGCTTCTGCCAAAAGCACTCAGCCAAATGGAGAGGTAAGAGACAGAGGGAAGATAAGAGCAAGACTGTCTGCAGCTCCCCAGCAGCCACAGGCATCCTAGAGGCCAAGTTTCAAGTGGCAAGGAAAATTATTTCCTGTGCAAGACACTAAGGCAGCACCAAATGCTCAACTGCCAGCATTCTCCCTAGGAAGGGAAAAGATAAGTATGATCTTGGAGTAAAGAGATCACATACTGGCAAGGTGAGAGCTCTACTACTGCCTCCCCACCAGTTATTGCAATGCCAACACAAGTTGCACTGAAGAGAAAACTGCACCAACTACATTCTTAGCCAAGGCAGAGCTGCAAAGCATGGCAAAAGCAAAGACAGAAAATACCCAGAGCATCACAGAAGCCCTGGGTAAGGCAGATGAGAAGAACGAAAAGGAGAATTGCTGCTGTCCTTGCTGCTTCCATCTCCCCAAAGCACAGCAGAGGATCCTGAACAAGGAAGAGGAGACATCACTGATGCCAACACACTTGGCTGAAATGCAGCTTAATTGAGCGGCACAAACCCAGCCAGCCTGGGCTTTCTGGCAGAGCAGCAGCACCCTCTGCAGGGTGTGCCGTGAATGACAACCCCCCCCATCCTGCCTACCTCTAGAGCTGGGTGCACCATCCATCTTTCATCATCCCCCATGTCCCTTGACCACCCCAGAGTCCCTAGACTGCCTGCACACAGCTAGAGGAGCTGAGACAGACACCCCTACCCACCACTACATGCACAACAGCGAGTTTCACCGAGTTTCTCTTTCATTCCTTGAGGACTAGCAACAAGTGGACTCCTAAATGCCCCTCAGGCTCCAGGAAGTGCATCCCCTCTGAGCATGGTGTTTATCAGCTCTGCTCACCCCAGGCTAGCTTGCAGGGACACACCGCACACAGATTTTGCTGCCTCACCACACAACAGGCTGTACAACCCTGTATCTCATCCCAAATCTGACATGCAGCTCTGCCCAGACCGCAACTAGTCCTAGGACAAAAGATTGTTTCAATCAGTTTTGCTCCCCTTTGTTCTTAAGAAGGGGAAAGGAAACAATTTGCTCCTCCATCCAACAACCAGGTAAAAAGCTGGTTTTACCAAAGACCAGCAAAGTGGTGCCAAAGTACTCATGGCTCATCTCCAGACATTAATTTCAGAAGCTGGAGAGCAGAAGTAAGGAGAGGGACATTTCCCAGCCTCCAAGATGCATCTTTTCTTTCTCAAAGTGACATTTGTTTCAGCTGCACATTCAGCCGGAGCACTAAGTAGGTCTTGGTGGACACAATCTAGCACATTGCACCATGAAAAGAAAGATCCTTCTCCTGGGTTTCCCAGCTGGACCCACAGGATGAAGTCACAGAATTGTCTGGCCCATGTCCTGAAGGATGCAGGACCTGAAAGGTGTAGCCAGAGGGGCACTGTGGGACTGTGATACATCCTCAGGCAATGTGGACAAAGTGGACACAAGCAGAGACAGAAGTGGACACAAGTAGAGACCGTGGGATACTTGCAGGGGAAAATGAGAAGTAGGGCTGCCAGAGCAAGAGGACTTCTGTGACTATGCCTTGGTTGGCATGAAAGGCTTGACAGATCCAAGGACAGCACCGCACCACCCATAAAAGCACCCACAGGCAAGAATTTTCCTTACCCTCCCTACCTTCTCTTGGGAGCCAGGCAGCTGCCTCAGGGCCACAATGCTAAAATTACCTCCGTATAGCCCTCCCCACACCACCCTTCCTCAAGAAACCCACAGCCCTGCTGGAGGAGCAACCATACCTTTTGCCCAGTCCTGATCACAGACTCAAGCAGGGCTCCATTGTAGCAGATGGAGGATTCAGGAATGTCCGCGTGGCTAAGTAAAAGGCAACAGAGCATTAGAGCTACGACTTGCCAATCCATACATCCTGACACTGCATGCTGCACCCACTGGCAAGGGTCAGTCCAAGGAAGAAGAATCCCTCCATAGAGGAAGGTCACAGTGAGAAGACTGATCTCTGTGCACTTCTCCCACACCCAAGTTACCCACCCAAAGCGGACCAGCAACTCGTGCAGCATCACAGGATTCAAAGCCAAAGCCGTCAACATGCAGGCTTTCCTCACAAGACCACTCACTGAGTTGGGATAAAGAGTCCCAGGCAACCCCTTCATTCTGTGCAAGGGGGTCTTGTTTTTGGCAGAAGGTATAAACTGCTTGAGCAAGGCTTTCCAATGCTGTAGAGAGACCCAATCTTGTGAACCACTACAGGGTCTCAGAGGATTTCATGAAACATCCTGCAAAGTCCAGGCAGATTCTTTTCCAGCTCTGCCAAAAATGAGTGTCTCAACATCTGATCTCCATGTGAGGGCAGGACCATGCTGCCTCCTTGCCCTTATTACCATCAGCAGAGGCTCCAGCACCATGTGCTTGCCCTCCCCACCTTCTCTTGGGAAGCAGCTCACAGCATCAGGACCACAACTGAAAGGACCTCCAGATTTCACAAAGCCAAAAAAGAGGGGCACACAAGGAGGGGCTGGTGGGGAATGCAAAGCTCAAGGGCAGCTTTGGCTGCCGTGACCATGAAATGGTGGAGTTAAAGGTCCTTAGGGCAGAGAGGACAGTGCACAGCAAGCTCATTACTCTGGACTTCAGGAGAGCAGACTTTGGCCTGGTAGAGTACCATGGGATAAAGCCCTAGAAGAAAGGGGGGCCCAGAAAAGCCAGTTAATGTTCAAGGACCACCTCCTCCAAGCTCAGGAGCAATGCATCCCAACAAAAAGAAAATCAGGCAAAAATGTCAGGAGGCCTCATGAATGAAGAATGAGCTCCTGGACAAATTCAAACACAAAAAGGAAGCCTATAGAGGGTGGAAACAAGAACAGGTAACCTGGCAGGAATAGAGAGAAATTGTCTGAGCAGCCAGGGATCACATTAGGAAAGCCAAAGGCCTGACAGAATTAAATCTGGCCAGGGATGTCAAGAGCAACAAGAAAAGCTTCTGTAGGTATGTCAGTGATAAAAGGAAGACTAGGAAAAATGTGGGCTCTCTCCAGAAGGAAACAGGACACCTGGTTACCTGGGACATGGAAAAGGCTGAGATACTCAACAGCAAGTGCTTCACCAGCAAATGCTCCAGCCACACCACTGAGGTCACAGAAGGCAAAGGCAGGGACTGGGAGTACAAAGAACCACACACCATAGGAGAAGATCAGGTTTGAGACCATCTAAGGAACATTAAGGTGTAAAAGTCCATGGGACCTGATGAGATGCATCTGCAGGGTCGTGAGGGAACTGGCGGATGAAGTGGCTAACCCACTATCCATCACATTTGAGAAGTCATGGCAGTCCAGGGAAGTTGCCACTGACTGGGAAAGAGGAAACATAACCCTCATGTTTAAAAAGGAAAAAAAGGAGGACCTGGGGAACTATAGGCCAGTCAGTCTCAGCTCTGTGCCTGGCAAGATCATGGAGTGGATGCACCTAGAAACTATGCTGAGGCACATGGAAAATAAGGAGATTGGTGACAGCCAACATGGCTTCATGAAGGACAAATCATGCCTGACAAATTTGGCCTTCTACAATGGGGTTACAGCACTGGTGGGCAACTGACATTATCTACCTGGATGTGTGCAAAGCATCTGACACTGTCCTGCACAACATCTTTGCCTCTGAATTGGAGACATGGACTTGATGGATGGACCACTCAGTGCATAAGGAATTGGCTGGATGGTCACACTCAAGAGTTGCAGTCAATGGCTTGATGCCCAAGTGGAAAGCAGTGACAAGTGGCTTTCCTCAGGGCTCGGTATTGGGACTGTCACTGTTTAACAGCTTCGTCAGCAACATGGACAGCAACATTGAGTGCACCCTCAGCAAGTCTGCTGACACCAAGCTGTGTGGTGCAGTGAACACGCTGGAGGGAAGGGATGCCATCCAGAGGGACCTTGACAGGCTTGAGAGGTGGGCCTGTGTGAACCTTGTGAAGTTCAACAAGGCCAGGGGCAAGGTCCTGCATGCGGGTCAGGGCAATCCCAAGCACAAATACAGAGAAAGGATTGAGAGCAGCCCTGGGGAGAAGGACTTGAAGGGTGTTTGTTGACAAGAAGCTCAACGCGACCTGGCAATCTGTGTTTGCAGCCCAGAAAGCGAACCATATGCTGGGCTGCACCAAAAGAAGCATGGCCAGCAGGTCGAGGGAGGTGATTCTCCCTGTCTGCTCCGCTCTCATGAGACCCTACCTGGAGTACTGAGTTCAGCTCTGGGGCCCCCAATATAAGGATATGGACCTGTTGGATCAAGCCTGGAGGACCACAAAGATTGCTGGAGCGCTTCTCCTATGAAGACAGGCTGAGAGAGTTGGGCTTGTTCAGCCTGGAGAACAGAAGGCTCCAGGGACGCTTTATAGCTGCCTTCCAGTACTTAAAGGCAGCCTACAGGAAAGCTAGAGAGGGACTTTTACAAGGACATGTAGTGACAGGACAAGGGGTAACGGCTTTAAACTGAAAGGGTAGATTTAGACTAGATGTAAGGAAGAAGTTCTTCACTGTGATGGTGGTGAGGCACTGGAACAGGCTGCCCAGAGAAGCTGTGGATGCCTCATTCCTGGAAGTGTTCCAAGGCCATACTGGATGGGGCTTTGAGCAATGTGGTCTACTGGAAGGTGTCCCTGCCCATGGCAGGGGGGTTGGAACTGCATGACTGTTAAGGTTCCTTCCAACCGGAATCATTCTATGATTCCAATCCTATGAAAAAGACCTACAATGTCCCTCAAAGCATGAAGCTGACAATGGAGTTGCCAGGGATGTGGGACAAGCCAGGAGCATGGCAGTGAACCCCACACAGCTGCAGGTTCCCCAGGCTCGGCAGCTGCTCGGTGCAACTTACAGCTTCAGCAGATGCCTGACAATCTGCTCAGGAATGAGGCGTTTCTGGCAGACGGTGTCGGCCTCCCACACCACTGCCTCACAGATGCTGCCATCCTGGAACCGCCGCAGCTCAGATTTCTCCCCCCAGAAGGTCCGGAAGTCCAGGGCCTGTGGAGGGACATTGGCCAAGCCAGGCCAGGGACATGGCTCACCACTGGGGCCGGCTGAACCACTCCCATGACCACCAGCCAGCCCTGCAGCCATCTGCAACCACAGCATGGCACCAGCTCTGCTCCACCCTACTTAGCACAAGCAGGGCTCCCCTCACCTCAGGGTGATCAGCCTGCGGTCCCTTCTCCAGTGTGCTGGCAGCAAACTCAGGTACAAACAGGAGCCCAAATGTCAGAGGCCCCACATCCTTGTGTTTTGGGGGTTCAGCATCAATTGACCACTGTGGGAAAATGGAGAACATGAAGCACAAGAAGAGAGGAAGGTGCTGGAGCAGCAGCTTCTAGAATATTGGGCTGCTAGACAAACCTCCTGCTATGTGCTCTTGGGTGCCCAGATGAGCGCGGACAGGGAAACCCTCATTTAACAGTCTCCCTGATGAAAGACACAATTTTCTTCTCCCTGCCCCATTACTGGGCCAGGACTCCTGCCCAGACCAAGTCTCCCAGCTGCACCCCGCACCCCAATGCAGGGTCTGAGGTCCCATACTCCCCACAAAGGGGACAGGCCTGCCTCCTCTCCCAGTGAGGAAAGATCCCCTCCCTGTGCCCAGCAGCGCCACGAGGGACACACGAGACCCCACATGCTGCGAAGGATGCAGTGTCATTGTCAAGTTGCACTACCTCAGGGATCTGGGGCAAGGAGTGAGCCACGAGCAGTGCTCTCCCGGCCAGCCCACGGGCCAGCAGCGAGACAACGAAGGGAAGGGCTGTGGCCACGTAGTTCCCACCCCGATCCATCAGCTCATTCAGCAGCTGCATCTTCTTGCAGGCACCCTGCAGCTTGGAGGCATGCTTCAGGCTAGAGGAGAAGGAGAGAACCCAGTCACCAACCTCTGCCACCAAATCCCTTCTGAGAGAGAGATATGCTAGGGATAGGATTAAGAGGGGACCTGAGGGTCCTGGCCCACAATGGGGGCTCCAAGAAGAAACACTACAGTTTGGCATCTCAGGATGCACCACAGGAAACACTGGTGCTTGGGACAGTCACTTCCAAAGGCCAAAGCATTGCCCTCCTCCTCCTGGGAGGCTATCTAGACAGTAAAAGCAGAATGGCCAAATGCAAGAGGCACCAGTGTCTATCTCAGAACTAGCAGGGTCACTTTCCAGCAGGCAGGTCCAAATTCACCCCAGTCCAAAGCCAGAAGCAGCCCACTCCTCTCTGAACAGGCTTCTCAGCATTACCCCACCAGCACAATGAGACTCACTGAAAGACATGGTCAAAGGCTCTGAGCATGGGCTTCGCAGTCATGAGTAGCACCTGAAAGCCATCCACCATCCGATCATCCAAAATCTCCATGGAGCGCTTGGCTTCAAACTGGACCTGAGCAAGGAGATAAGACAGAGCAAGAGCATGAATGGGAGGGGAAAAGGAAAGCAAATCCCTCCAGCAGTGGTCACCAATGCTCCCCCCCGCCAACAACCACAGCCACCCCAGCTCCATGGTCAGCTGGAGACCCTGATCCCAGGCAGCCTCTTGTCCTCAGCGTGAAGCCAAGTCACCAACAGCTGTCACTGCTGGCCAGTCTCTCCTTGATATCCTACCACCAAGGTGGTTTTTTTGTGCTCCAGAACAGTTACTTCTGCTAAACAGCTGTTTGGCTTCACCCAAAGGTGCCCACAAAGAGGAAGACAACTTTCCTCCATCATTCAAGCAAGACAGGTAAAGCAGCAGTACATCCAAGTCTTGAAATTCAGTTCCAAGCTTCAGAGCTGGAGACCAATGTTAAAAGCTTAAAAAGCAACATTGAACCCCCTCCAGGTTCAGTCCTCCTCCAGGAGAAGGTCCAACCTCCTCCTCCAGGACACCTAACCACCCTCTGCCTGCCTCAGTTCGCTCCTAAGACAGCATCTCAGGATGCCAGCACAACCTGCTTCGTACCTGGTGGTATTTGCTGGCAGTCATATCAGCACAGAGGTTCACCAGCCCAGAGGGATCCACAAAGACCACTTCAAACGCCTGGTGGAAGTCATCCAGGACAGGCTGAAAGACAAACACGGTCCTTAGTGCCATGACACAGCACAGGCACCAAGGCACCACCACCTCATTGGTATCCGACACCCCTATAATAGGCACATTCCTGCCCAGACAGCACTAACAGCACAGCCAGACACAGGCACGAGATGCCCCCAGAGGGTTGCTTACCAGGGATGCATCCACATCTTTTGCTAGGCTGATCCCCGTCACACTGAGGTCAGTGGTGGCTGTGGGCAGACAAGAAGAACAAGTCACACCACCATACAATCCACATCTTCCCCCACTGGTGACAGTGGTACAACTATGTGCCAATACCACCATGGTCTCACAACACTAACAGTGCTACAATGCAATGCTGGCCTCCACCTTGTTCTGGGCCCTACCCACTCCTCTGCAAGCTGCTCCATCCAGCCCTGCTCTGCTGCCTTGTCCTGTCCTGTCCATCCCACCCACAGGGTCTCAGCATCAGAGAGAGAAAAGCCACAATTCCCCCTTCCCCCACTGTGTTCAGGCTTTGTGCAGAGACTCTGCTGACACCAGCTTTTTCTTGCCCAGAAAGGCCCCTGGAAACTCACCCAAAAACTGCAGGGTGCTCCTCAGCACCTGGTACCCACTCATCATCTTGACAATCTTGCGTTTCTTCAGCAGGTAGGCAACCAGCATGGAGACCAAGAAGCCACTGAAGCACCCCAAGCCCTGTGAAAACAGAGTGGAGTCAACAAGAGCTCATCAAGGCACCACAAGCCCCAGAGCCCACCCTATGGCTGCTTCTGGCCTCTGTCATCAGGAGCAGGGCAGCCCCCAAGCCCACCAGGAAGACACTGAGGCAAAGCCTTGTACAACGAGCAGAGATATGGATCCTCTTACAGAAAAGGCAACAACTCAAAGTTCTTTGGGAAATGGGGCAAATATCCAAAAAAAATCCCGAAACCAAAACCCCACTACATCATTCCAGGGATCCGAAAGAGGCACAATTGTCTGACACACAGAGTTATTGCAACCCACAGGGTAGGAGGTGGGAGCTCCATGAAACCCAAGACAGCTCAAATCAGAGTCGCAAGCCCACCACACCACCCACCACAACAAAACTACCACTTCTCCACCCCTAGCAAGGAACAGCAGGCCAAAGGCAGGTCAGCCAGGCAAGCAGAGCCTGTCCTGTCCCCTGGCACAGGACATACCTTGCTGAGCTGCCGCTGGTTCAGCCAAACCTTGAGAAGGGCCAGGCCGTCCTTCATGCCCGGGAAGTCAGTGGCTGCACTAGACAAGAAGTGCAGGTGGGACAGCAGAACCGTGTCGCAGAGGATGGAGTTGTTGTAGTGTGGGGTCGGGGGCTCAGTGGCTCCTGTGTAGGGAAACAACAACACATTAGACCCAACCACAGCCCTTCTGTTCATAGAAAAGGGCTGCAGCAAACCCACCTCCAGGCACTGGGTGCAGTCTCTGGCTGAGCCAAGCAGACTTATGTTCCCCCAGTCCCAGGCCCTACCTTCTTTTGGGGTGCTCTGCTCCATGAACCAGGCTGTACGGACATTGTTCTTGCTGGGGTAGAAGCGGCTGGGTTTGAAGAGACCAGGGGCAGGACAGGCATGCAGTCGGACAGTGACCATTTTCTCATCCTTGCCTGTAAGCACCAGGGGGTAGATGGGCAGGAGGAAGAGATGTCAGAGATAAACTTGAGAAAACAGGGAGCATCACCAGCTTGGAGAAAGGAAAAAAGCTGCTTCCAAGCAAAGCTCAGCAGCAGTAGAAATCATCTCAGAGCAGAGAGTGACCACATCCCAGAGCCAACAATAACCCTGAGGTCCCATTGCTCATGTCCAATTCCCATCTTCATCCCCACTGGCCAGTCTGGTACCCCAGCACTCTCCTGCCTGCCATGGTCTTGCCACACTAGACTCAGACTCAAACCTGGGTTCTGCAGAAACAAGCAGCACCCAGCAGCCCAGGTATCCCACATCATCTCAGAATATACCAGGCTGCACATAGCTGCCTGGGGAAGGCAAGAGGATGGCAGGGAGCAGGGACAGGGACAGCAGGGAGGAAGGACAGTGCTTAGACACAGACATGGTTTTTTTAGGGTCTGCTTTACTCCCTGAAATACCTACAGGATGGACCAGCCAGCAAGGCCAAGGCTGGGGAGCCCAGCCAAGCTGCGGAGGGGGACTGGGAGGGGAAGAAACGTCAAGGACTAGGCTCTGTGTGGAGAGAGAGGACAACTGGGAGGACTAAAGCTCCAAAATTTATCACCAGTTGCGACAACAGCCCCAGACTGACCCCTCTCCAAAAGGCCTTGTTAGAAGGTATGAGACCACCACCACCCCCCCACCAACAAA